>CM062257.1:41917932-43125459 GCA_031216405.1 Syzygium malaccense | reverse complement strand
TCCACGTCACACTTTTCGAATCTTGTTCGTGCATATTTCATTCTAAAGGTGAACACAAAACTTAGGAGATCAAGAACCCATAGGCCGCAAAATGATTTAGGGATTTAATAAGATATTTTGTAGAAGTTCATCAATGACTTTATATCATTCAATTACAAATGTTTCATCGGAGTTCCCAATTACTTCACCTTTCCCGTAATTTTAGTTCTCTAACCTAGCTTATATGATTAAATTAAATAATTGTGCCTTTATTGCGTACTTTAGGCCAAATATTTTGGGATTGCAAGTATTGATTTTTGTTGAATATGAACGAAGTGTCCTTCTCTTATCAATTATAGAAGAACATAGATAATCTTACGGAGAACAAACAATATTTGACCCACTTCACAAATTACCTATCATACATGAGATTAAATATCTAAACTAGTGTACGAATATCGATAATCTCCGTCCGAACATGTGAATTATTGTGGGAAGAAATTTCCATATATTAAGCGTCCTAAAATAATCCTATTGTTATTATGGATTGTTTATATTTACCTCAATTCTTGGACCTTGCACAATTGCATTCGCATTGAATGGTGAAGAGGGCAAGAGACATTTCATTTAGTCAACCACCAAATTTCTTCCAAATTTATACTTTTCTCTTTCATGCAAAAACCCATTCAACTAGGTGTTGCATGTAACATAAAGTAATTAGTGGTGGCCATCTCGTCTTTGATACTCCCTTGTCTTTGCTTCGCCCTGGTCCTGACCCTGACCACTAGAAGTTGCCGTCACTTCTTCTTCGGTGAAGCGGCGACCAAGTGAACTCCTCCGCCGTCTCTCCTCACCCAACTCAAGCAAGTGGCTATGGATATTCTCTCGCCAATGATGAGTTTGCTTCAAGCTTCGACGGTCACTAGCCAACTCTTCTCCAGCGATCCCTTTCCCTTGATCAAGAAAAGCTTCTGAGCGATGCGTTTTGGGCAAAGCCCAGAACCAAGGTCGGTCTCATCGAGTTTCAATGGCTTTCTGGTTCTCTTCGACATGGCGAGAACGTAAGGACGTCCACCCAGATCAATTTCGCTTCCCATTTGCGAAGCCACCGGAACTTTATTCTTTGTCTAATTGCTCTATGAAGGACGGAAGGAAGGGGTGCCTCGTATAGATATAGTTTCCTTAGAGAATGCAGTCTTTAGCCTGTTAAAGAATCAAAAAAGGGGTCGTTTGATTGACTCGAGAGTGGTGGGCGGTCCTCTTTGCAGAATCTCCATCCCTCTCCGTCGTGAAATTCTTCCCTTCACTCCTTCTAACATGCTTCACCTGGGAAAAGAAAAGACTGGATTAATGTCGTACAACTTCACTTTGTTCGTCGTCCTAGAAGTATAATCCCGTTCGTACGAGCCAACACACACCGTTATTCATTAGTTTCTTCTCATGAATATCCGCTTGTGCAGTGTGTAAGGGCAATAGCTAATGTTGTGCACAAGTTATATGAACTAATTTACTTGCTCGTGCTACGACTGGAATTATAGCAAGTGCAATATTTCAACCGAATTTTGTTGAGATAAAATTGATCTACATGAAAACGATCTCTTAGCAAGACTTAAAAAGGAAAAAAAATGAATTGAGTTGAGAATTTGTATCAGTAATTTTCTGTCTCCAAATGTTTTAAGAAACCCTTGGCTTCAATATTTTTGACGAGCGACAAAACACGATCTGTAGACATAACAACGGAACAACATTGAACCACCTCTCGCTATCTCAGGCACACGGCACATATACTTTTGTCCATCATTGATGTTGCACTAACGGGTTAGCATTATACAAGAAAACCGATGGTCCGAATACCTCATACGAGAGTCATTTCAAAAGTCAGTACATTGCCGGGAAAAGTTAAAAATTCACTGATCCGACCCAAAGGAAAGCAATCCCAAATCATTAAGAATTGAGAAAACAGAGTGAATACTATTATGATTTGCGTCTGGACACAATGACTCTGACGACAAACTCACCTTGTTCAGACTTCAAGCTCCTGCGATCAAATCGACAATTATGTGCATCAGGTCACGACAAACAAATTTTTGGGGTCTCAAAGCACAATTTTGTTAATGTCACGAGATATCTGGCCATTCGTAAGAATAATATCAGGACCATCAGCTGAAAGCCCCATCATCCAATGAAACAAGTGTTCTTAAAACAAA
Source organism: Syzygium malaccense (assembly GCA_031216405.1). Classification (NCBI taxonomy): domain Eukaryota; kingdom Viridiplantae; phylum Streptophyta; class Magnoliopsida; order Myrtales; family Myrtaceae; genus Syzygium; species Syzygium malaccense. The sequence goes on along the minus strand of CM062257.1, from coordinate 43,123,273 downwards.
AGCAGTCTTGAACCACCTGATGTTACTCAAAAATAACTAAACTATATAAACCTGCAATGAATCTTTCCCCTTCTCTTGTTTCTTTTCTCTCATGAACTCACGATAACCAAAGACCAAGAAGAAATCACTCCCATGCCAAATGCAAATCAAAGTGCTAGGTCAAATTACTTCAAGTAGCAATACGAGCAAAGCCGTGAGGGATCATGATGCAATATGGGCAGAGAGAGCCGAAGAGAAAGAGAGTTGAACAAGCACGAAAATGGAATGAATCAAAGTTCAACCATCAGCATTAACTTGCTGCACATCAAAATACTGAAATGACATCACAAAGAGATTCACAAGAAAAACTTGGAAGTCAATTTTGTGGTTCAAGTACATCCACAGTGAATTATTAAGGCATTTTGCTTCAAAACCAGTCAGAGGAACTTCCTGTATGGCCTCCCATTATCCTCATCCTGCATATGCTGTTAAACACCATCCAAAGATTGTAGATATATCAGTAACTCAACTCGTTTGCTTTGAAAAGAGCATCCAAAAGAATCCATCATAAATCAAAGGATAGCCATACACACATAACAATATAGCCAGGTTATTGAAAATCAATATGCCAATCAAATCCACTCTATTTGTTTCATCCAGTCTCGAGTGAGCATTAATTAAGTTTTGAAGATACAATCACCTCAGAATAGAGTGATTAGTGCTCTTTATGCTCCCCACCAGATAAGATATTTGCCAAAGGTCAAACAACCTGCCCTATATGAACTTGACTCCAATTTTCCTAGACCATATGTGAAAAGATCGAAAGACTACTATTTCTTCCGATTGACAGAAAAGCAGATGGGTTCAGTATATCATTGTGGTTCAAAAATCCAAGGATATGAACTTCCACAAGGTTAATGTGATAAAGCAAATTCCAGTGAGCCTTTAATCTTGGCTTTGTCTATATCCTTTCCCAGATTAAGTCCTCACTGCAAGTCAAACATATAAAGGCTCGTGCACTTTGCCAATCAATTCAGTCACAACAGAAATAGCAAATAGGCTGTGGTGTGCAGCATATATCCTTGGATATCTAATCCGCCTTAACCCCCTCACCATCCATTTAACATATGCTTCACCGAGTGAACTCAATATAATGAACGGACCCATTCATCTCGTTTCTCCAAGGAGACATCCCTCCAGCGCTGCCCTTAACAGCACTCATCACTGTGTTTCCCATGGCCAGAAGTTCAGATTATTTAAACCAGAAAAAACCGACAAATCCATCGACATCAGCAAAAGCAGCAAAAAAAGAATTTCGTCTCGATTCGGACACGCCACGAAATACTTCTAACCATTAAGCAATTCACTGCCGCCGCACCTTTCAGTCAGATCCACTAGCTCCACCCTCTTTTTAAAGCCTCTAATCGACTAATCCTTTTCATAGGTAACACCCCGTGTCTTTAAACACAATGGCAAAAAACAAAAGATAAAAAAAAAAAAAATGGACTTTATTAGTCTTCCCAGCCTTCCCTCTAACCGTCCACCACTAGATTACCTTCTTTCTGTTCCCATTGCTATCCGACCCCCCCTACCCTTTTCCTTGCAAACTCATGAACCGCGCATATCGCTCCATTTCCTACGCTACAATAAATCTTAATGCCATCCACCACATGATGTAATAAAAGCCATCGCTAGCCAAAAGGGTACGCACAAAGCTTTGAAACCCATAGAATCCCAAATATCATTCCCAAGTCAACCACCACTACAACCACGACTTAGGCTCCACTGAGCTTAACTCTCTTAGGAAAGCGCGGCCGATCTACCGGGCACCGACTCAGATCGCAATCCCCAAATAAAAACAAAGGGGCAAGTAACGGGATCCGAAAGGCCACACCAATCAATCAATCGGGGGAGGGGGAGGTACGTACGAATTCGCGGACGATGCCCTTGTAGACGAGGAGGGGGAGGGCGACGCCGAAGATGCCGACGAGGGCGAGGTTCCGGCGAGTCCACCGGAAGTTGTGCTCGAGATTCTCGCGGGCCGTGCTCCAATCCTCGATGAACCTGTTCTTCTGTGCTTCCATTCCTCCCCCCATCTTCGCTCGCTCTCTCTCTCCCTCTCCCTCTCCCTCTCAGAGGCTCTCTCGTACAGAGAGGCTCCCGCAATTCTAATGTTATAAATAGGTTTTAACAAAATTTTTTATTAAAAATCAAATTAAATTGGGCCGTTCATTTTTTTTTTTCATTATTCTCTTTTTCTTAACCAAAAAGATAATCCTATATATATACACGTATTTGTTCTTATTGAATAACATAGTAACAGAAAATATTCATCGAGGAAGGTATTATATAAATTAAGTGGGCCAGGCAGAAATTTTAGGGGACGAAAAACTTCAGGCCTTCTGCCCAAGTTTTCGACAGTGGGTTTATCCAAAGCCCATACACTTTTCCCCATATCAATATCGTGCAATCAATAGAGCTGCTAAATGTAAAAAGAGATCAACGAGATCATAGCCCGATTGGAAATTAAGAAGTTTAGGCTCATGTTAAAGGTTTTGGACAATCGGGCGACGAAACTTGTAATTGCTATAACTCTTGTGGTAACCCAATGGCGAAAGAATCATATTGACTTTCATGAGATCACAAGTTCGAGTCATGTCGTGAGCGACCTGTGATCAATTTGTGCATTGAACATTTGCTACCTCATGCAACACATCGGTGGAGCTACAGTGACAAGTTGTAGTTATGGCTTAAATTCCATTATATTAAATATCCAGAGGGGTAGCTACGCCGGTCCCTCTCCCCAACTCTTTTCATCAACAAAAAAAAACAATATTAAAAGTCTCAATTAACCATTTTGCGGCAATTGGCACTTATCCCACAATAGTATCGATTATGAAGAACTATAAACCTAACTTATAATGACTTATGATGACCATAGTTGCACAACTACCATACTTTTGAAATAGGTCAAATAAGCGTGCATTCTACTCCTACTCAGTTGCTTCCCATGGCCGAGTTTTGGGGTACAATATGTAATGCTTTGCAGCAAATGAATTCAGTAATCAGAGTTGCCGAATCGAGAACCTGATCAAGCTCAACAGCACTCAAGACAAAGGATGCAGTCTTACGGAAAAGCAAGCCTCTCTTCCTCATTGGCGTTTCCTTTTTGAATTGAAGCTGGGTCTTATCAGTTGGTTCCCGCCAAAACCTTGCTCGGCAACATGAGTGAGCCGTGGAGACTTCTTTGTGGTCGAGACCAAAATACATGGATCCGCAAGGAGTTTGCTGGCAATGTTGGGTGAAGTTGCTGTTGGGTTCGACTGTCTTGGTGCCTCCAGTCTCTCTAATATCCTCGATATTTTAGCATCATTGTGCACAAGGCCGTCCCCTGCAGAGAGGTCTATCACTTTGGTGGACTCCGACGTGCCTTTCGAGATACAAGTAGGAGTGAGTACTTTGGGCATCTCAATGACAAGCAGATGGCCCCATTCTTCTGCAGCTGTGCACTTCGTTGGTGATTGTGGAGGCTCCCCTTCTACGACTGGAATTTCCAGTTTTAGCTCTTCAGATGCAGGAACAGCAGCATCGGACATTTTGGGTTGGCTGGATTTAGATTCAGAAGAAGTCCCCTTTGATTCTGGTGGTACTGATCTGGATAAGTCAGAAATACAATCGATTGGGGAAACAATGTCAGATCCACTTTTACAGGATTCAGTTCTGCCCCAACTTTTTCCCTCCGAGTTCGATTCAAGGCAGAGAGAATGCTGCTTACCCAAATTCTGATCTTTGTTCGACGAGCAAATTCATTCTTTGATGGAAGCCTCTGTCATGCAGGATCGGATTGTAGTCTCTCGATTCCATCTGCACAGCTTTTCAGGTTCAAGATATTTTCTCTGTGGCTTTACCATAATGTCATACTTAATTTTCTGACATAACCAAAAGATAGAAAGAGCGTCCCATTCACATTCAAAAGCCAAGCTTGCCTGTTGAATCAAGTAAACAGGTACTGTGGAATTTTATATTACTTCTGACAACTTAATTGTGGTACTGCCTATCAGTACCTGGAAAAAATATGATATGCTTCGTGATCCGAAGTGATTTTTTATCATGCTTCAATCAGGCAAAAAAATTATTCAATGAAATCAATAGATTCTAGTAGCAACCTGCACATAGGATACATAAAAAAAAGCAAATTCCAAACTTGTAAACAATAATCAAAAGAGCAAAGACCCCAACCTTCAGAATAGAGGCTTTAATGGCACCCTCAGTTTCCTTTGACACAGAACAACTGAGATATTTATCAATATCTGGCAATGGCAAGACTTCCTCCAATCCAGCCAGACGCTGCAAAATTAAGGACATTTGTTAACATGCATAACATGTTGAAGTATTCAGAAGTCAGGAAAATATTTGACACATAAGTTGCACGCAAAAATCAAAGATTATTATAACAAAGCCAGTTGGGCAAAGCACCAACCCTTAATAGCATTGGTCCATTATCTGAAGGCTGAAGTATATAATAACAGGGGAATATGGAGGTCTTCATGGTTTCCATGTTATAATTTGAAGAACATACCAACCCCTGGTCCAGTGATTGTAAAACCCAGCAAAGCCCTTGAAAGACTGAAAGATTTGAAAAGTTCATTAGTTTATAAAATAAGAAATATGATTGATTTACACTCAAAGATTTCCAATGGATTTCATGTCACAGAAAAACTCAATGAAAACACATCCATCTTTTACAATGTAAATCTAGTTTGCAAAAAAAGGATTAAAATTCATCTACATCTCAGAGATCCCTATAGCAATGCAAGTTTAAGGATTAGATCAGTTCGAAAGGAATAACAACAAAATAGCTGATGGGATGGTTTTTCGTGACAGGAGCAAAACAGAGACAGAACATGAATTAACAGTATGATGCATAATGTAAGAATTCTATTCAAGAAAACTGATACTTGTGGTGAAGGATCGTAAGGGAACATCAGGATTACTTGAAAGAGGAAGTGGACGTGTTGTTACTATCTTCAGAGAAGCATACACAATCCCAGGTAACCAAAAGAAATGTTGTTTACACTTGAGTTTTTCCAGCAGGGTTGACAGCTACCGTTTTTCATTATCAGCAGTGCTCTTCCAAGTTTATTTCAAAGACACACTCACTCACTTTCAGTATTTAACTCCAAATTATTTCCAGATGAGGCTGCTCCTATCTCTGGACCAGCCGATGGAATTGCCACATGGGGAGTTCCAATCAGGACACCTGCATTGAAAAATTTAAAAAGACAAGATATAAATGAAGTAGGAGCTTAATTTTTCCTTTCCACAGACAACCTGTTGTCCAAGCAACATCAAACATAAGGTCAGTTATGCTCCAATAAAGGACACACACTGAATGTTGCCAAAGAAAGTGTCAGAATAAGTGAAACAAATCCGTGCAACTTTATCAAGTGTCAATCTGACCTTTTTAACAGAACTTAAAATGACAGTAAAGAAGAAACAAAAGGCAGAAATTGCATTCAATTTCTGAAGAAAGCGTGATAACATTACATTTTAAACTGTACTGTTACCGATCAATGTAATAAAGGACAAGATTCATGGGCGTCCTCCATTATGACGTAAGAAGGAATTATTAACAGAAGAACCAATTTCCCAGGCACAACGGCAGAATCACTCGATAACCTGACCACAAAAGTTTGCCCAATCATAGCCACTTGCACGGCTTAAAGAACCACATAACTAACAGAATGCAGACCATAATATCATGAGCATGTGGCAGAGACATACCTTCATTGAGAGAACTCAAATTTGTCCTCTCAATGACTTTGAAATCAATTGGTGAACAAACTAGCTGACTCTTCATAGACTTCAATGAAGAAGGTTTGAGGAGGATTCTTCCCTCTCCAACTTTGAGATTATTCCCTATCTTACTCTGCAGTACTTCCTCTTTGATGATTTCATGCCAGTTGCCTGTCTATTAAATAGCTGACCTATCACTTATATTTACCACTTAAGACAGTACGAGTAATTAACATGTGAGATGGAAAAAATATAGAAACTGCCCATAAATAAATGGACATAAACCACCACACCTTTCTTAATTGGCAAAGGAGCATCACAACTTAATATTAAAGGCACAAGAACCATATAAATGCAGAGCAAAATGAAAAATTGCTAAACCATCCGAGATCCTTCATCTTACTGCAAAATAACAAATTTGTCCCTATGCTTATCGAATAGCTCTTAAAGCAAGTGAAAAGCAAGTAACTTCACTTCCACTCTGCAGCTCTGGCCTCGAACTTTCTAACAACTCTCTGCGCAATAGAATTATTTGCCACTGTTTTGATAAGTAAGTTATGAACTGCACAATGAGCTAATTATACTGCTATATTGTTTTAGCCCTAAAGAAAAAAATGTTTCCTAGCTCGTACAACCTATCTTTGTTGATTGCATTAGGCTGCCCACTGCCCAAAAGTGAAAGTAAATGGTTATCAGAATGACCGATGGACAAAATGGTTGATAAAAAGTTGATGGTTTTCTTTTACCTGGCAGGAACTGAAGCCATCAATTATTTGATAGCTAGAGATAGAAAGGTTGCAGGATATCTGGTTCACAGAGCCCACGAGATCATTATTGAAGGTAAAGCGAGCTTGCGTTGACTCTTCCACTTGATCTCTTACGTATTGTAGCCACCTTTTTGTCATACCATCCAAAACTCTTGCATCTGTGGAGGAACCTCAAGGTCTAATATAAGCAATGTACTCTGCTCGGCTCATGATTCGTAATAATCAACAATGATGATAGCTAAACGATTGTTCAAGTGGAGCTTTCAGTGGGGAGGTAGATGCTTTAACCTGGGAGACAAGCTGAGACGGAGCAGTTGTCCAGATCAGAAATGGATCGGACGAATTTGCTCATATTTTCCTGCGTGTGCTGAAGATGGATAGACCCTGTCTCAAACACCAAGAACTCGACCGAGACACATCTATCCGCCGCATCCTGGTGGGGAAGAGGAGATTCAGCGGTCGCAACACCGACAGCCAAGCGGGCAACATAGTCAAGCAGGCAGCATCAATACGACGACGAATGTGAACATAACTAAAGAAAAAAGCCATTGAGATGTCTTGAGCGCACCATGAGCGAGTCGTGAAGCGCGGCGTCCATCTCCGGAGGTAAGGACGAGGTGACAACAACTATTTTTCTGGCCACGTCCTCGCTGGACCAGGAGTAGATAGATTCATCGGAAAGGAGGCTTGGGAGCTTCGCATCTGCGTCCGATCGGGGAAATGGGAAAACAGTCAGCTCTCGCAGGGAAGGCTAGAATCGCATCGACGGAAAGGCATTACCGCAGCGAGAGAGACTTGGGGAATCGGGAAGAAAGGCATCCGCAGGCATGCTCCCGACGGCGCGATGGAACCCGCGCACATCGAAACTCTCTCCGGGGCTATACGCGACCTTCAGCTGTCGAACGGGGAGAAAAACCAGCAGGCTTCGTCAGACGAGTCCGATCGGGGGATGATGATCTACACACACGCGTAGCGGCGATTCGAAGGCCGGTCGGAGCAACGTACGTGGTGAGAAGCGGCGAGCCGATCGAAGAGGACGTAGCACAGGGCGATCCTATCTCCGGTGGCGGCGGCCGATCGCGACGGGGACGAGGCAGGAGGAGCGACCGCGCAGTAGTTGGCGAGCTGCAACCAGCACTTCGCCGGAACGAACAGCGGATGAACATCAGCCAGTTCCGTCGAGCGGAGGGAAACGATCGATCGACGCGGAGGAGGGTGAAGAGGTTAACGGTGGCTTACCTGCTTCAGGCGGCGGAGCGATTCCGGCGGCAACGCCGGCAGGTCCGCCACGAAGCACAGCACTCCCATCTTCTTCTCTGCAACCTGCTTTCGTCTTGGCGCGAAACCGAAAGCGGAGGCCTTGCTATGATGCGGGAAAAAAACGGAAAAACTTGTTTATATATCGCAATTTTTTTCGACCAAAAAAAATTTAAGTTTATTTTATTTTTCCAGTAATAAAAAAATGTCTCCGTCGCATTTTTATGTCATCGAATTTAGAAAAACAACATGTTTCTTCTCATATTGAAGTTCAAACTTTTTCAACTGACAAAAAAAAAAGGACTGATTTTTCGTGCTATTTGACGATAACATCATGTCTTTACAGAGCAAAATCGAAGTAATTAGTAAGTTACTAGACACACGTGAAATGTTTACGCATAAAATAGATAGAAATGTTTTCGCTTCCTTGCGAAACGCTAAGGCATTAATTTTAACCTTAATTTGCGCAACCACGTATTATTTAAAAGACCGGCCAGAAAATTAGGGACGAAGGAAAATAAAGTACGAAATTTTCATAATGATGCAGGTAAAAGAAGCGATGGTGATATTGGACACGTCTTGGCATTTTCCAAATGCGTTTTGACACGGACGACATGATCCGAGTTCGCGGGCAAGCCATCTTTATCTACCGACAGCCTCTTCCTTTGGCGCGTGATGGAGAGCAGCGAGCCACCGTTCTTGGTCAGCGGCTTCCATGGTAAGCGTTTACCCTTCGAGATTAAACGTATGATGCGATTTATAAATTTTTAATTTATTCGGTACGCAATCGACCAGAGGCTGATCGTCATCATTGTCCAATCGATTGTCCTTCGTGGGCGCTAGAGGATGAGGAGCAAATTAAAAAGCTTGGACTGGCGGTTGGGGCGGTGGGGTGGGGTGGTTGCGTTTGCGTGGGGCCCTTGAGGATGAGGAGCCATAGCATTTAACGCTGCGGATGAGAGGGAGCGAGCCCCGAATGCCTCTTCTACCCTCGAAGTCGTTTCCACCAATCAAAGTTTCGATTTTTGAAGAATGTTATTACACGCAAATGATGAAGGGAGGCGCAAGAGGACAAGAAAGGCCCACGAATCTCGGCGTCCCGGAGGGTCCATCGTTAGGGGCATGGGGCTGTTTTTGGCAACAAAGGGGGGGAGGGGCACTTCTTTCTTTGATATGATCTTCTCTCCTCTTTCTGTTTGGTGTGGGTGTGTGTGGTGGTGACACGGTTATGGAGTTCAGGACAAGCGAGTTGAAGCCATCGGAGAGGTGAGGGGAGCGGTGGCCGCTTCGCCTCCTTGCGCCATTTCCTCTTTTCTTTTGGTTTAATGGTTGCGAGGATGATGACGGCGACGTTGCGAGAGGGGTTCGTTTTCTGAAGCGAGGCGGCAACTGTAACTCCCTTCCCCGCCCCTCACCCTCCGAGATCAACAGCCAAGTTTTTGATCTTTTCACGAGCCTGCCCTCGCTGCCCCCCCCGCCCGTATGCAATCCCTGATAGTTTGTCGATTCCGATCTGTTCTTGCTTTCTTTGCCAGTGATTTTCATGCTCCAAAAGTGTTCTTTCTTGATATACACATATCAGTTGGTTGGCCGTTTCTCGGTTTTTGAAATTGATGGTTTTGCATCACGGAAGACAGAACGGGGATTTGGGTTTCTGTTGGCTAGTCGAGACCGAAGCATTCGCCCATTTGTTGATGCTGATGGGGGATCTTTCTCATTTTATTGCGAATGGTCCCATCATTCCCGGTTATTGCTGGTGTTCGAATTGATCATTGACTCGAATTCGCAGGTTATGCTGTCTGGATTGCAATCCTAGAGGGCTTTAGAGGTCGCAACGGCAGATTTAATTCTCTTTTATGGGCAGTACAATGGGGGATGATGATTCTTATTCGAAATCCGTTGGAAGATGGTCGGTCTTTTATTACGGGTCGGGGCACATGCTTAATGACATCACTTCAGCTTGTTGGTTTACTTACCTCCTGCTGTTTTTGACGGACATTGGATTGTCCCCGAGGTACTTTCTATACCTTGTAACACCCACTGCCTGGGATGTGAGTTTGCACAGACTATGGGTGACCTCGCACTGTCGTTCTTTCTTAAGTCAGGGGACCCGATGAGTCCATTCCATTGGTTTTTCGATTATCATTGGTTGTTGCACAGACACGAACTTCGAGATTAGTCTGCAATATTATTTGGAGACCATTCACACAGTTGATAAGAAGGGAAAATATTTGTTTTTTCTTGTCAGATGCCCTGCGTAAAGATTTCTGTAAGCTTCAAAACATCACGCTACAGATATTTCACGTTATGTGGATAGTAGATTTAATTTGTTTAAAATCCTTCACATGTTCTTTGGTGTACAGTAAACAATTCAACTTACCCTTAGGGTAGCTGCATGGATAAATCTTATGTCATTATATAAACTGAGCACAAATTATGCTGCTTCATGTAAACCGCGTCTTTGATGAGATTCTTATACAAGTTACTTCTCTGGCATTTTCATAAGTTGTCTCTTTGGGCACCTCATATTGCTTATGACCAATATCTAGCAAATAGTCGCATCATTTCTTTAAAGCGTCTCAAGGATCTGTTTTGCGTGTTCCAAAAACCTTCAGCAATTTTGTAGATCTTATCCTGGGAGGCTAACCTTTTATTCGACTACACAAAATTTTTATTTGACCTAATCTCATCTGATTGGTGCCGCCCAACCATCTAACTATCCTCTTTGTGCAACATTATATCCCTATTTTGGTTTTTGATTTCTAAGCAATCCATTGTAGAGAGCATAGCAAGTCTTGTTATCTTTATTCTTATTTTACTTTCTATCGAGCATAAGCGGAAGTGTTATCCTGGATTTATTTGTTCAAGACTATCTATTTCTCTAAAAAATTAAGACTTTATAAGTCTTGACTTTTAAGGCATCGATTACAAAGCCGAAGAATCGTTCCTACACCTAGCTATCGTTATCTACAGTTGAAGAACAGGGTGAATCTTGATGATTCAAACTCTGCACCTGATACACTCAGTCTAAGTTCGATCAATTCTCAATCTAGTTTACTCCTCTCTACCTCTAAATTCCAATAAAACTTTGTTACTTTTGTCTCTCTTTAGTATGACCTCTGAGATTTTTTTCTATGGTGAACAAGCCTCGTGTGATATTCTACACACAGTAGAGATCAATTACTGCAGGACACCTCATATGCTTTGGAAATTACGGTGACACCCCTTGTCAAAATTTTATTATATTTACCACATTACGTAGGTTGATTCTTTCAAGTCAGCCTTCAGTCTGCTCGAATTTTAAATGTACACATAAGCAACCTCTCATGTTTAATCAATAGGTTTTTCTCTTTTGTAACATTTTTTTTGCTTATAATTTGATAAGAAATCTCTTATCCAGAGATGCAGCAGTTGTTATGCTTTCGGGCCAAGTAGCTGATGGACTTGCGACAATATTTTCTGGCGAACTGGTATATGACTAGTCTGTTTAGTTCTGAACTTATATGTGGATGTTTTTGCCCATGACATAACTAATTTCTGTTCTTGTGTTTCACCACACCAGAAAAGTATACTTTTGGATATTGATACTTGCTTATAAGATTGTCTTTGGAATGCCATTATGTACAGTCGTCTTACTTATATTTTAATTCTTAGGAAAAAGCTTAAAAATAAGAGTAGCTGGAGCACCAACAGATAAAAAGCATGAGGATGAGCTCCAAAATATGGTGGGATAGCAGTTGAGGAAAACCATATTCGCTGATCCCAGTTGGTCACCTTTTTTCTATTTGCTTAATGAGAGGCCCATTTAGTTACTGAATGTGAACATTGTGCACTATTTTCACATCCATGCTAAGAACCTTGTTGCTTGACCTTTTTATTTCACACAAGGATAGGACTCGGAGTAGCTTCTTTTATTTCATAGCATAAGCCTGCCAACCTACCTTACTGAATCACTCATTGTGATCCTGTCTTTTTCCTGAAGAGCATAAAAATCTCCTTCAATTTCTTAAGCATGGCCATGTTTCTCTTGGACATGTTCCTAAAGGCACTTGTTAACACATCTTTTGAATATTGAATATTTGGGATTTTGAACAAAATTTATGAATTTTTGAAGCTCTAGTATAATGGTTTGACCAAAAGCCATACGCAAAAGCCCTCTAAGAGTTAAGATGGTCCACATTAAAGTTCTTCATAACAAGTTATAGTCATTATGATTTGAAGAACCACTTTGGCTTATCAAGTGCCACAGCTTAACCGAAAGGCTAAAAGGCATAGTTAAAACAGGAAAAAGTAGAAGTCATCACTATAGTCAAAAGCCTATAGCCATCTCAAATGGGCCATTGCAATGTCAACCACTATGAAGTAGCAAGGTCTAGAGAAAAAGTATCATGCTGCAGGATTCTTCACTTTAAATTCTATGATTATCTTCCTCTTGTGGGGCGTTTTTGGGTGGGGGAGATTGGAAGGGAAATGGTTGAAGGAGCACAAGCATTAAATTTGTGATTGGGGGGGGGGGGGGGTTGCGGTTGCTGCGAGTTGCTGCTCTTCTCTATTCTAGGAACAAATCAGATTTTAAATTTTTTGCAACAGAAAAGACGACTGGTGACTTCTGTCCTTGTGATAGAAGGCGGGTTTCCTTCATTATGGCGAGTAGTGTGTAGCTAGTACTTAAATCCCAGTTTCTTTAGTCCCTCATCGAACAAATCTCAACAAGATTATTAAGGTAAAGAACAAGACTTATACAACGTTCGGCTATCTTGGCATAGCTTAGGCCCACCATTGTTTCTAGGCATTGTGTTTAAGTTGACACTATGCCCGTTTTTCATGGCATTCGCATCCCAACTGGATGAAATCCTTTACAACCCATGGTTGGGCATGCATTAGTTGGGATAACAAGTATTTGTCCAATTGGGGTTGGCATCACTTTGGTGATTTGGATTTTCTGCAGGATAATGAGTCCAGATTGCTCAAAATTACTATCTTGCTAGAGAGTTAATTTAGATCCTATTGCCTATGCAGAAAGGATTTTGTTTTCCGCCAGGGACAGATTCAGGAAAGACATGTTGAGGGGCTTGGTTTGATTAATACTTCCTTATATTCAACAGGGTCTTGCTAACATGTTCCCTCGAGCACTTGTTAAGTATATTTGATTGAGAATGTCTGATTTTCAAACCGTTGATTGTACATAACACTAGAGAAACATTGTAATTGAAAATTACAATTTCTTTAAGTGGCTTCTTAACAAGTTCCTTGGGGACACATTTAAACAAAATTCGAACTAGTTCAAAGAGGCATAGTTCAACTAGGACATTATGCCCTTCCCTGGCTGCGATCCAGCTGAAAGCACTTTAAATTAAGATTTTGATTTTCATTAATTTTCCTACTTGAGAAGTTATGATCAATGTTCTGTTCAGATGTTTACCAAGAGGAGGAAAAATTTTTGGCTAGGGGGTCCTTGATTTAATGCCCTATGAGCTATTTAGTTGTTCTATCTATACACAGTGACTTCTGATCTCTTACAGATGGGGATATCGACTATGTGCCATCTGGTAGTAATTTTCAGTAGTCAGAATATATACTTGGCTTAGAGCCATTTATATGGACAATAATGGCCAAAAGTTGGGCGTGGCGTAGAATTGTAGAGTAGAGATAGTTCGCATAATGTTCTCAAAATGTTCATCCCTTGTACTGCTGGTTATCACTTGCCACATGAGATTAATCGCTTGCCTCTCTTTTATATGGATATGTATCTGTGCATATCTTGGTTTTGAGTAAATGTTGATACAGATATGCTTAAAGGACATCAGTATTTAGTTTCTCCTTTAATCTATTTGTTGTCACTGTATCTGAGTGTTAGTGCAACTAAAACTTGGTACAATTGCTCACCCTTGTTCTTTTCTTAATTATCTATTTGATAGATAGACAGGTTTGGACATTTCAAAGTGTGGCATTTGGCAGGATCCATTTTGGTTGCTATCTCCTTTTCTTCAGTTTTTGGTGGTTGCATACCTTGCAACATCTTTGGTAGCCATTCACTGACAATGGAAACTATTGGGTATAGTGCATTTGCAGCAATCTTCAATGTGGGTTGGGCTGCTACTCAAGTGTCACACATGTAATGGCATTTCTAACTCTTAAGCTAGATGAGCTTTGTGCAATCAATTATGTGGTTCACTCAGTGACAAGGGGAAGAATTTGCATATCAGATACAAAAGAAGGAACAATGTTGCATGTTCCAAATTGCAATAATTTTTAACATAATGCATGTGCCATTTATGGGTCTCAGTACCTGTCTCAGTTCCTGCTTTGGCATATACTAGTAAGATATGTGGAAGAATCATATTTGGTCCTTTATATTGACATGGTGTTTCAGTTCGTCTTAGAATTATAATAGTGTAATTTTGCTAAAGCACGTTGGGCTTTTACTCTTTTTGATTTTAGATGCTAATCAGTCCTTGGGTGACAAATGGACTATTTGGTCATGTAAGCATTGCTGTCAATTAAGCCAAAAGTAGAAGGCTATTTTGTGGTCAACATCACTGACTGTTTACTAGGTCTGATATCTTCAAGAGCATAACCTGCTTATGCATTGGAAGATAAAATTCGCCTTGTGTAATTATGTAAAGAAGATGCCTGCTATGTTCATGGTAATACGATTTTGTCCATTTATTAACTCAACTTTTAACTGCTAACTTTATCAGTAAGGATGCTAATGTAAGAATTGTTTATGTGGAAGTGGTGATATTATGACAACTTTTATGGGTCAATTAGAATAAAGAAGATTGGCCATATCACCACGTGCCATATCTCTTTTCTGTGTGTATGGGGCAAAGTATAAAATAAGATAGCATGTAAAGAAAAATATTGATTTTGTTGAGTTGGCTCTGTTATTCTCTTGAAGCTTCATGGTCAAAGTTTATTTGTGCTAAAAGATCTGTTGCTATCTTTGAAGGTCTATGATTAATTGCATTACGCTGAATTCAACAAGCAGAGTGGTGCTCGCTAGTTGTCGCAATGCTTTCACCATGGTCAGTTCTGTTCAATCAATATGTCCATCACTGCACAGTTTGCTGCATTCTTGATTATTTTACCTCCAAAACTTCATATTTTTCAGGTTGCCAACCTGAGTCTATATGCTATAGCTGGAATAGTCTTCACTACAACAAGTTCAGACACTCATGATGATATTGAAAATCAAGTATGTATAATTTTTCTATGTTATGATTTGTATGAGTTCCTTCTTTATCTGAGATTACTCTTGTAAATGAGCAGTATCGCTGGATAGCATATTTATCAATTGCTGTTGGATGTTGCTTCGTGGGCATATTTCATCTTGGAACCAGAGAGCCACGGTGTGCATCTCTCTCTCTCTCTCTCTCTCTCTCTCTCTCTCTCTGCATGCACGCGCGGTGTTAAGGTGGATGCAGATGGACAGACGGATATGCCTCTTGAGCTGTGTGCTTGGTATTTTTATAATTTTAGAAAATTACTTGCTGCTGCAATGTATAGATGCCAATAGTCACTCTTTATAGCCTATTGCGGCCTTGTACAGGAGTAGATAGAGGAGTGAGAATCTCGATTTTAAGGAATTAACTTGGTTGATTCTAAGTTCAGTATTATTGACAAAGTAGAATTTTGTTCGAAGTCCGTGGGCATGAGTCGTCAGGTAGTGTTGTGTTGCATTTGTTGTCTCTTACAATTTTCTGTTGTCCTGTTTCAACTTAGGTTGAAAGCCAATGCTTGTGTGGACAACCAGGCTAGAATTTCATGGGATTACTGGTTCAAGAAAGTTTTGTACTACCAAGTTGCTCTTGTTTATGTGCTTACAAGATTAGTTGTCAACGTTTCACAGGTTAGCCTCTTACCTCCCTTTGGTTTGCGGATGCTTTCTGCATGACTTGTACAAATTTAATTGACTCTGTAACTCAGACGATATTAAATCACTTAATTTGCTTTGCAGTGCTTCTCTGTTCTTGATAATGAAAAGGTGTGTAGTGAGGACATATTGGTAGTTTTAGTGGAGAGATCCATAAAGAAGTTTATACATCTAGGTCCTCATTTGAGATTGTTCCCAGCACAGTAAGCATGGAAATTTTGACGTTGTAATTCAACTCTTTGTGGTGCAAATATCATTTCTTCCGCTGATGATTGTTGGAGTTACTTGTGTGAGAGATATTTGTGCCACAGTGCCACTAATGCTATTATTATGTCAATGTGTAAATATTATCAGGCATATCTTGCTTTCTATGTCATTAATGATCTGCGGATGGCCCAGTCAGCCAAAGCTCTGGTACATTCAGAAATTTTCTAGCACATTTTTTCATGTGTATTTAAGAATTTTGAATTTGATGATTATTTTTTTGGTGAAAGTAGGTCCCTGCCATTATTTATGTTTGCAGCTTCTTTGTATCCGTCATGCTACAGGTGCCGTCATGGGTCTCATACCTCTGATTTTTTTTTTATAATTTTAAAATATTCTGTGTGGATATCTTTGCTTTAACAATGTTACTTGGAAAACCTGTAGGAGGTAGCTTGGACTGGACAACGACTGAAGGCTTACTATTCTGCAGGAGGCATTCTCTGGGTATTTTGTGGTGCAGCAATATTCCTGTTGCCAAGAAATATGAGTTCATTCGTTTATGTTTTATCGATATTTATTGGCGTGGCGAATGCTCTCATAATGGTAATCATTTGCTGCTATCTTGTTATTTTGAGCTGCCATCAGTCATCTTACTTTTTTTTTTTTACTTCCATAGTCGTGCTAGCACTTTACTGGATATTTTGGGCCGGTGTAGCCTTTCCTGCACCTGGTATTTATTCTTCCTTTTGATTCCTTCAGGAGTTCCCTCTGCCAAATTATTTAGTTTTGCATTACAGGTGACGGGGGTAAGCATGCAGAGTGTCTTAGTTGGTGAAGATCTAAATGGCTGTGCATTTGTGTGTGGATCCTTGAGCTTTTTGGACAAAATTTCATGTGGGATCACTCTTTATATTCTTCAATCATACCAAAGTAAGTTAACCATATGTTCCTACTTTGTTGTATTTACTTGTTAAGATAATCTCTGATCGTTCTCTTTTTATTGACTAAAAAGTTGCAAATACTTTAGTTAGACTTCAATATCTTCATCTCAAATTCTGTGGTAGAAGCTTGAAAAATTACTAGATATCCACATGTTGAGGTCCTACTGAACCACTGCCTGAGTAATGATGCCAATATTATGGAAGTACTCCGAAGTTTTCTTAATTGGCTTTTATTATATGCATTTCAATTCCAAGGAAAGGTTTCTAAACATTAGAGGTCTGGATTGTGTTAGTTTTGAATGTTAGCAAATCTACAACATGAGTTAAGCATGTATGAGGACCCTTCAGAAACTATAAAAAGCTTGGAAGGGCCAGGTCCCGTATTGCCTCATATGCAATTTTCCATGATGAGAGCATCAGTTCAATCGTCCCATGTGTATTTTTAGGACATAGATTACGTGTCATCCTTGCTTGATCTTGGTAGTGGGTGAGGTGGCTTGAACCAATGAGATTGGACATAACTAAATGTCTAAATGATGCTTGCTTGTGCATTGAGGCAGATCAAGTCTTATTTGCGACAGTGCTGCTACGATTCCATTAGTTTCCGGTGCTCTTGCTGTCTCCACCATCAGATGGCAATCTGCTTTAGATAGATTTGATCTCACTGACAAGGAAAGTGAGGAAGTGCTTTAATCATTCCAGCAATTAGTGCTAGAAAAGTGCACGAGGCACTTGATTTGGCTCTAATTTAGAGTTAAACAGCTGTTCCCCTGGATTTTTTATTTATATCGATGCATTCTAGTTGTCAGCTTCATGAAATTGGAGAGACTATAATATCTACATGCATTTTCTTGGGGTCAAAATTTTCTTACAATTATTCCAATTGTTGGAGTACGTCAAGAAAAGTTGGTAAATTCAGCTCAAGATGGTAATGAGCAAACATGGGGATATGGTCTCATAAAATTAAAATTCCTGGCGAGCAGAGGATGTGTATAATCCGAGTGCCTAATTACATAGAAATATGGGCACACGTGCCTCCTGCAGAGGTCAAATTGTAAGTAGTGGACTCACAAGAAGACTTAATAGGGGGCAGATAGACGACAATTTTCAGAATTTTCATGCATTACATTTGAGGCCAGTTATGAACTTAAGTGTAAAGGAATGTAAGATCACCTTATAACATTTTAGTGGTCTAAAACATTTTCAATCGGAAATCATATTGTCTTTATATTTGTAAGAATCATCACGTGATATAAGAAAGTCCATATCATTTGTATACCGTTATCTTTAAACATGAGGTTTTCTTCTTTTTTCATGTTGGTCAAACGCCACCACATGCACAAAATAATCACCTGTGGCGGTGGCTAGTGAATTGGGTTAGTTTTTCACAAACACGATGTGATGAGGTTGAACCACTTGGAGGAGTAGTGGCTTTCTAGCTTTGTGCAGATGGATTCTGTATCTCTAGCATCTCGGTGGCATTACGGTGATGGGCTCGTCAACCATGGACCTTTGGGCCATGGGTAGTGTTTAATAACTATGCCTCAAACCAAACATTTCTTAGGGGGTAGGGGACCTTTATGGTGATGCCCAAAGGGAGTCCCCCACTTGCTTTTTCCCTAGAAAACAAGACACGTGCACAGATGAGCTTAAAGGGGCTGAGAAGTTTTGTTCAATGTTCTGGTAATTGAGGAAAGATGCAACTGGAAATAAATCTATCCAAAGAAAAAGTACGTGCTGCTCTGATCAAAGATAAGGCGATAGAAGCCCGTGCAAAAGGAGTTGATCATGTGGAAAGAATGCCTTATGGTGGTCCACTCTTGGGATGGATACTTAGATTAAGAGGGGTAGTAGAGGACCTACAAAGATGTGGCGAGACCTTAGGGAAAGATATAGATCACTGAGAGCTGAAAGGAGACTCGATACATTGACAACTGCATTAGAAATGAATGAGAAACAACCAAAGTTTGTCTTACCACTCACAATCTTGTTCTTAAATCATAGTTGTGGATACGCCCCAATTAGATTATGCAGTCAAAATCTGTCATACATGTTTGAATATATCCTTGGTATTTAGTTTTGCATGTTTTCTACCTCTTCCTTTTTTATGCCAAATTCATCTAATGACATTTTAATGTAGCCACCTCATCAGAAACTCAGGGAGACCTTGCAACTGATGCCTACGTTTCGGTATCAAGATTTGGTTTGGGTCTTGTGCCCGCATTTTGCTCACTTGTAGGAGTGGCTACTACATACACCATGAATCTCCATCCGCAAAATTTGAAATCTACATTGGTACCTTTATTGGAGTAAGTCCTGAATCCTCCAAGAACCACTGTTTCTCTGAAAGGAACTCGGTAGTACAACCCAGATCAGATGGAGAAACCTTGTGTGCCAATAGTGGAGGGAAGCTACATGTTCAAGGAATTAGCATAGAAGATATTCACATTTATTGATTGCTATGGCACGGGAATTTTCGATGTTGTACCATGGCTATTCACAGAATTAGTTTATATCATTGGCTAATTGTCAAATTTCATGAAAACGCCCTTTCTGGTGGGTTATAGATAACATTTTATTTTTTTCAAATTCGATTACATATCTGTTATTCTTACATATCATACTCTATAGAGATGGTAATGTATATAGCTCTGGATCATAGAAGAGTATACAGATTTTAAGAATCTAGTATGAAATCTACGATCACCTTTCTCTTCTCTTAATAAAGACATTCACCCGGTTATTTGTTTCACAAATTACTTCTGCCCTAGATCTTGATCGGTACCTTTTGCATTTAAACTAGTTTGCATGTATGCGCGCTTTATGTTCACCATGGTTGTGTTCGCGTGTTTCCCATCTGGCTTCCTTTCCCTGTCAAGTTGGGGAAGCAATATGTCTTATCCTCTAAAATGTTCAGAAAAACCAGTTTCTCGAAGACCGACAAACATTCCCACGGCGCATATTTATGTTGTGCAAGCTACCCAGGGAACTGGGAACCCTCGATAACGAGCAGCTTCTGGGTATCGCAACAGGTATCAAAAGCAGCGCCATAGGATATTGCAAGTCACATCTTTAGCGCCGTAAACGTTACATAACCCATCTGGCTTTTCTTGGTGGATAGGGTGGTTGTAGGACATGGCAGCAGGACAGATGTAAATGGTGACGGGCAACTAGAATATGGCTAATCAATGAGAAGTAATGGTTAAGTGGCATTAGCCTTCTACCCAGATGCATTAAATTCTTTTCTGGACCAAATTATTCTGAAATTACAGCAGCTCACTTTCTCATGGCATTTATGCAGTCTTACATTATAACTGGTTCTTCTGCAAATCTCGCACCGAGTACTCATTTCTTCCTCAAACTGTCATACTAGTACAACATATCAAATATGTGAACAATTTAGATCAAACTTGACAAATGCACGACACGATCATGTTGCTCGAGAAAGCAACTAGATAGTTAAGTATGAGCGCCAAGGGCATTTACTCGAAAGACTACTCTCGACAAACCACCTCAATACAGACATACAATAATGATGAACAAGTCCCCCCCGTTAAAAAGACCGGGTCAGGCTCTGTTCTCTGTTGGGAATCTTCGGGAAGCCGTTAACACCTGCTCGTGCTCCAAATCTGTACAGACCCTCTACCATCTAGTCGAAAATTGTCAATCTAGCTCACCAAACACACCAGAAGGAAAAGATCATGCCGTGGGTGACACCAATGTCTCAATCACAAGCGCACGCCGTTGCAAATATTGTAAACGCCATTCAACAAGCCATTACTAGCCTTGCCATTCTGGAAGACTTTACTTGTCAAGTGACCGTTGATGTGATAAGTAGGTGAGACCTTTTCCTGGTCACCGCGGCGTTGTAGAACTACATCCAACTCTCTACACGATGCTGCCACAAACCCTATATTTGACAAAACATAGTATTATTTGCACATTTCATTAACTTTAGAAATGCACAAGCACAAACCCGGAACATAAATTTGTGTTCTCTTCCACTTCTCTACTCTTCAGAATTTGAGCCAACAAGAGCCCTTCTTATTTTGAATATTCAGGTAATCTCACCCCTAATTGTTATCAACAATCTTCGCCAACTAGAAAACCCTAATTTTCAGAGAAGATAAGGTACTCAGCTCCCTTTGCAATTATGATAAGAAAGGTCCGGGTAACTAGTTTCATTATGAAACTCTTTTTTTGCAGGTATATAAGATAGTCTATAACACAATGTATATAGAGGGGAACAAAGAAATTTCTAAGATAGGGATTAGGATAGTATGTTTCACTTCAATTCAACAAAAAATTCACGCAACAAAAATGGCAATGAAAGAAAATCAAGTGCTCATTTTATTATAGGAAGAGAAATACCCAAAAATAAAGGTGAAGGCTTTCCAGGCCTTGATTTGAATTCAGGATGAAATTGAACTCCAACAAAATATGGATGGGTGGGGGTGGGAAGTTCAACAATCTGTCACCAAATAATTGTTGAGTCAGCAATGGTAAAGAAATTTGAACACGGCTGATTTATTCTGCAACAGCAATTACCTCCATCCGCCGACCGGTTTCATCCTTGCCAGGGAAAGAAAGGCCAGCACTTTCAAGTTGTGCAACCATGTCAGGATTTACCTGCAGGAGAAT
Source organism: Syzygium malaccense (assembly GCA_031216405.1). NCBI lineage: Eukaryota > Viridiplantae > Streptophyta > Magnoliopsida > Myrtales > Myrtaceae > Syzygium > Syzygium malaccense. Next base: position 43,101,812 of record CM062257.1, on the reverse strand, counting down.
CAAAGTCACTCTTTGCCAAAAACCTTTTGAAGGGAAAGTAGATATTTCCTAGTGACCCACCTCATATCTATGACGATGCCTCTCTTCGATGTATCTTTGATTCCCATAACTACAAAGGATACAGCACATACTTTAGCCAATTATCAGAGCAACCGCCGAATTGACTCCCCCCCACTACCACAACCTCTCTCACATGCTCATGGACATTTATAGACATTGCTTGGAATGTACTCTTAACACTCCACAGCAAAATCATGCAGAAGCATGCCCCCTCCCAGCATATAGCCTTTCATCTAACAGGTTATATATAAGAAGAATGTGACTTCTACTGTTGACACATACAGTTTTGCAGATACACAGTCCAATGCCTGAAAATATGTCTTCCTAGATCCAAGACGCATGGTTCCTCCCATGTGGGTTTTAGAGCCCTGTAAGCATGTTACATCATAAGGATCCATACTGACAAGAAAAGGAAGTCTTCCAAAAGTTTAAATTTCAACCGAATAGCACAATTGTACAACCTCAGGCATGAATATCACACAGGGATTCCTGGTATTAGGATCAAATTCTGTACTATTAGCATCCTGCAAACCAAGAATAGATCGTGCAAATTCAATAACAGCAATCTGCATTCCCAGACAAATCCCAAGGTAAGGGACTCTTTTTTCTCGCGCATAATTTGCAGCAAGAATCTTCCCTTGCACTCCTCTGTCACCAAAACCTCCAGGAACTAGAACACCATTTGCACCCTGAAAAAAAAATTACAGTGACAAGTCAGAAGAGGCCAAAACAAAAGAGGGGAGCAGAGAACAGAATGCAATTGTAGATTGACATTCCAGGACCATCAAAGCCTAGGAGAAACCAACCTTTAATTTTTTCCACGCAGCCTTGTAAGCTTCTGGGTTCTGCATTAGAGTCATTCAACTGTTAACAAGAGAAATGATAATGCCACAAAAGAAAGATGAGAACTAAGAGTAACCTCTTTAGCTGTTGCGCTTTCAAGGTCGCAAGCTGGAACCCAGTCCACAACAAGTTTTTTATGGCAAGCAACGGAAGCATGCAAGAGGGCCTGCAAAAGCCACATTATTACTGAAGGCAATGGGACATTTGGTTCTCAAATGAACTATAGAATAGAACAGCAAGTAGATGTTTAAACCTTCTCTCTTAAGCAAAAAAATCACATGAATGAAAGCAAAACGAGGTTTATGCACAACAAGTAGAAGAAGAAGAAGAAGAAAACTAAACCGGTTTGTCAATTCATCTTAAGCACATATTATTGCACAAGAGCAAGGTCATTTTTCTGAATGCCACATTCACATTGTACAAGTCAAAGAAGACCTTGTAAGAATCTTATCACCTGGAAAAACAAGTAGTGCTGACAAAAGGTACAAATTGCGGTACACTGAGCTTGATTTTTAGTTCAAAATAAAAAATTATGCACCTCTCGTTGCCTGTTAGAAACCAAAAACAGTAGTACATGTTCTAAGATCTCGAACTTAGACAGGTAAGATTAACCAGGCTGTTAAGCAACAAGAATGTTGTTGGACCTCGTGTAAAAATTAATGTCAGTGGCCAACTATTGACCAATAAAATCAATTCGAAAAAACACATACAAAATTATGTTATGCTGTCCAATATAATTGATAGATGAAAGTCTCCTCAATTCTAGATGGCTCGTGGGAAGCTCATGAGGTCATGGAATATAGACTTGAAGTCAGCCAGAAATGCAAATAAATCATTAGCATAAACAAAAAGCTCATACATGACTATTTTAGAAGTAAAACAGCAGCAGTGAGATCCTAGCAACTTAAAACGAAGCATCAAGAAGAGCTGAAGCACCTTAATAACAGAAAGATATGAATCGGAGTGGCCCGTGTATTTCCCAACCATTGCGATTCTGACCTGTAGATTAGTTTATGTGATAGGATAAGAGTGTTGTTAAGTTATACAATAAAAGGAGATTGAACATAGTAAAATCGCTTATAACCCACAGGCTCTTGTAACTTGTCACAAAGTTCGGCTCTAGAACTCCACTCTTTTAAAACAGGTTCCTGAGCCACACTGCACAAAAAGAGGTTATAATTTTACACTGGAACAGAGTTAATACGTAATTAGATTAACATGGAAAATTGACAATGGGGGATAGGACCAGGACAAACCTTAGAAGGTTCAGCACTTTCAAAATTGCCTCGTGAGCCTTCTGATCCTAATTCATATATAAAAACACATTATTTTTGTTGTAACTAGTATCTTTAATAACTTAATGTTATGACAAAAAGGCAAAACACATACTTTTAGAAGTAAAGGGATGTGCCAGATATTTGAAACATCGTGAATAGTGATGATGTTTTCAACCTGGAAAACAAAAATGACGTGGTTAGTACCTGAAGAAACCGCATCAGCAAACTTAGCTAATTTACAAAGAGAGAATCCACCCCAGATATTTGAGGAGTATTTCATACCGGAACCTGGCAAAATTGTGAGAGTTTGGCCTTTATATTCTCATCAAGTACCTGCATATGACATACATGCTTGTCAAGTGGATCCAGCAAACATGATCTACACACACACACACACACACATAGAGAGAGAGAGAGAGAGAGAGAGAGAGAGAGAGAGAGAGAGAGAGAGAGACCATCGTACTGCGACAAGCTAAGATGTTTGGTGTCAACCCTAGGCCTCTTAGTCCTCTCACACTATGCTGGGTTGGCTTTGTTTTCTGAATAACGAATCAAAAGCTTACATAAGGCTGCCAGACCATGCAGTGTTCTTTTTCCAAGAAAGAACGAACAACAAAGAGGGAGTTTCTTGAGACATTACCGGTTCACCAACAACATTTAAAACTGGCACAAGACTGACGTGAATCAGGCAAAAGTTTCCAACACCTAAATGACGAGAATCAACCAACCATTCCATCAACATAAAATCCAGGATCCAAGAAAAGCCAAAAAAAAAAAAAATGTAGCCCCAGAAAATGTCCTTACCGACACGATATGAAAATTGTCCTAGAGCCTCGATAAATGGCATAGATTCAATATCTCCTGCATTTGATAGTCCAATGCGATGTCAACTTTTCTTTAACTAATAAAAAGAATGCCAATGCTGGTCTGGTGAATGTAACTGCTACTGACCTATGGTTCCACCCAATTCAATGACACATACATCAGCTGGACCTTCCTTTCCGTCAACGGGTATCAGTGCCACACGCTCAATCCACTCTTGAATGGCATCTGTAATATGAGGCACAACCTACATTTCGAAAAAAAAAAAACAAGTGTAAGAAATAGAAGCAGCACGCACCTATGAAAGGAAAACAGCGCTGAACAACCTGAACAGTCTTCCCCAGATAATCCCCCCTTCTCTCTCTGTCAATAACTGCCTGCCGTGCATCAAGGGAAAAACAAGTTCTGAGTTACTGGGCGTCATAATGGGTAATTGATTGCGAGAAGTTCCAACAGAAAATGCAAAGTAGCAGGAATATTAGCATTTGTATGCACTTGCCTGGTAAATTTTCCCGGTGGTGATATTATTGTCGCGGGTCAACTTGATATTCAGAAACCTCTCATAGTTTCCAAGGTCCAGGTCCACCTTTGTAAACCAAAACAGATAACGGCAGAGAATCATGTCAGCAATGACCAACCTGAATCAACCCTGTTTATTTTTTTAGTAGGGATTTATAAATTCCTGGTCTGTAGTTTTTTCCTTTCTCTGTGCTGTTGGGAGATCATTTGAAAGTCACAGAAAATTTGTGGATTTCCTTTTTTTTATGTTTTTTTCCCCTCCAAATGGAAAACATGTAATTGGAGACTCCCAATTCTATGAATCAGGGGAAAAAGGTACTTCCCACTAGACCAGTTATTAATTATAGTCTGATCTCTTTTTGATAGTAGATTGCTGAAGATATTCATTCCTACCTCACCACCATCATCTAAGACAAAAACTTCCCCATGTTCGAAAGGGGACATAGTCCCAGCATCAGTATTGAGGTATGGATCTGCATCAAAGAGGCACTAATCAGCTGCAGCAGTGATGCCAGTGTCACAAACAAGAAGAAGAGATGATTCGATGGATTCATCACTCCCTCTAAGCCAAATATTTCATTATAGGAGGCGCCATTCGAGAAGCACATCATGGACCACCTCCGAATTATAAAACCCATATCTTTCTGGAGTTTTCGAGAAGAATGATCCTCCTTTGAGGAAGCATGAATGGAAAAAGAAAGAGGCTCAGGAAAATTGTTAAAGCAGATACTCCGGCTCATTCACAAATGAATGCAAATGCTCGACCTTGGACGTTCAGAAAGCAAATGACTAGGAGATCTAACGCAAACTCAACTAGCTAGACAAGTTTCGAAGCATCTGCAAGAGAAGGATGGATGTTGTTACCAATCTTAATGGAAGTGACGCGAAGTCCACAGGCCTTGAGAAGCACGCCAATACTACTGGCGGTCACTCCTTTTCCGAGACCGCTCACCACTCCTCCAGTGACCAGCACGTACTTCATCTCTTCTTTCTCTCTCTCTCTCTCTGTCTCTACACCAACAACACAAACGTCAGAGAGGCGAGGCCAAAAAACAGGACACCCCCTTTTCTTATTTACATCTCTCCTCTTCAAACTGTCACCCAACAAACCATATAATGGGAGGAGAGGGAGAGGTCACAAAAATGAACAACGGGTGTGCGGAAGGAAACCTTCTAATTTAGTTCCGGAGACAAAAGCAGCGAGCTCGATACCAGGAAAGACTCTCCCCACCAATCTCTCCGTCCCCGTCTCTGTCTCTAGACTTTTCTCACAGTAGACCGACGACGTTAGGAAGGAGCAGGAGGAGAAAAAGCAGGGTCAAGCTCGGAAACAGCAAGGAGTGTGCAAAAGGGTAGAGATCAAATCACATCAAATATCAAGAATATCAAAGCTTTCTTCAACTATGTGTCTGAGGAGGAGGAGGAGGAGGAGGAGGGAAAGCAGAGAGATGGAAAGGGATGTATCAGCCTTGGTTCTTTCTGGTTGCGGATGAGCTTCTCTGCCCCAAGCCTCGGCGGCTTTTTATATACAACATGGCTTCCGTCATCCCTAATCCAAAAGATCTTCGCCAAAGTCCATTTTACAATCAAACCAAAGTTTTTATCTTTTGTGGGTTGTTTTTTCTTTTTCTCTCTCTCTTAAATGGATGAATTTGAGATATCGTATTATATTTATGATGTGATTAAACCTATGCCCACTTCTTAGCCTGCGGGATCGTCTCGTCGTTTACCAACTGCAGGCCCGGTGACTCTACCGGGCGAGCATCAGCTCCAATGACCTCACTCTCTCTCTCTCTCTCTCTCTCTCTCTCTCTCTCTCCTCTTCTTTTTTGCTCTTTTCCCATTCCTTCAAAGAAAGGAAATGGCCTTTCCAATACATATTACACAATTCACCTAAACCTCTTCTCACGCCTCCCTTACATTATTCATAAGAGTCTCGCGCACGCTAAATGGCGCTATAGAATGTTCGATGTTCGATTTGAGTTGTAAGATTTGAGATCAATGGACGCGTTAATGAAATCATAAAAATCAAAACTTTCCCGTCATCCGAATATCCTCCGATCGAATGTTTGATAATCTACGGCGAAAAAAAGAAAATGGAGAAAGAAATGTTCCACTTGAAATATACAAATGTTTTAATGGGCAAACCAGATGCACCACATACGGTGAATGAACAGTAGTCCATTTGTTTGTTTGGGCGCACAAAAAGGTTTGTCTCTGAAAGTCCGTGATGTGGACCTTTTTCACCGAGTTCCTCTCAGCCTCCATCCAGCACAGTAGTGACCCACCCTTAGAAGGACCAAACGGCTATTGGTCTGTACTCCTGGTAACTTTATGACGTTTATCACCTCTTTTAAAAGAAGAACGTCAGATGGCTGACCGTAAGCATTCTAGAATTTATTTGTATGCATGCATGTGTCTTGATTATTCTTACCCGAAGTCTAGGACATAGAATTTGTTAATCTCCCCTTTAGTTTGGTGGGGAATTTGAAATCCCAAAATTCAAAAAAATCGGCATATCAAAAAGAAATCTCCCAAAATTCAAGAAAATTCAAGAACATGGGGGCACATCAAAGAAATCTCCCAGGAACAGGAGTGCGCAGAGAGAGAGAGAGAGAGAGAGAGGGAGGGGGGGGGGGGGGAGGGCGTACTTGTCTCACGAGGAAGGAAGGGATATTCGTAAACGATAAAATCCAAAGATCGAAGATAATGTTTCATCATGTCTTCGCACTTTCCGAAAGCGCCAGTAAGGGGAAAAAGGGAGGGCGGGAGGGGTGAGAAAACAAAGAAAGAGGACATGGAAAATGTGGTCAAAGCTCGTGAGAAAACGACATCGCGTTTCCGGATAAAGATAGGGGATAAAAATTCTCCTCCTCCTCCCCCCACCCCCCTTAAATTATAGAAAAAAGAGATAGAGAGGAGAAAAGAAAAGTGGACGCGGGAGGGGGGAGGAGGGGGGCAGAGGAAAAGGGGATAATCCTATTATTTTCAAGATGGGGGTGAAAAGAAGGGGGAGGAACCAACAGCAAAAGCGTCGGCCGAGGAGAATCCTTTTATGTCAAGGAATTAAACGAAGGAAACGAAAATAACGACCACCCAACAACGTCCGAATCATCCTCCTTCGCACACACCCCACAGCCGGACCACCCCCCCTCCCTCTTCCGTAATCCAACGTATTCAAAAAAGGTGCTTCTCTTTTCACACTGTCCGTCCCCCTCCCACCCTTCTTTTTCCTTTGCTCTCTCTCTCTGTCTCTCTCCTCCACCAACCGTTCAAATCGACGAGGTCAAGTCGTCCGATTCTGCCGACCTTTTGACCCCCCGCCCTCCACGTCTAGTTACTCACGTGTTTTCATCTCCCGTGTTTTTAACGTTTGCATGCATAGGCACGCTAGGATGTAACCGGTCGAGAATGTACTGCAGCGGCGACGTGGCCGAGTAGGTCCGGACCGAGGTTTCCCTTGTGCCGATATGCAGGAGCAGTGCGGCAGAAGGTTGTTGTTGTGTCGATGAGTATGCTTGTTGAGTACGTAGGTGATACGTGCAGTTTGGAAAAAGGCCGGTCCGGTCGCGGGGTTGTGCGAGATGATGATGATGGTGACAACAAGAGGGTTAAAGCCCCGGAAGAAGGACGGGACAGCCCTCACAAGAGATCGTCGATAATTGATGCTTGCTATCCTCTCTCCCATGGCCAGTACAATGATCATTTTCCTTTGGACACGCAAAAGGGCAAAGGTGGTGGAGCAACCATCGATTGGCCTCCCCATTCGTGAACACCACTCATGCGCTCCCTGGGCCATCAAAAAACCGAAAATCAAAAGCGACCAAGCATATCCTTCTCTCTCATCGCAAACAAAAACATTGGCGCTTATTAGCATCTTCCAATTAATCCACCGTAACCAAATCCATGGACGACAGAACTATCATTTCTCAATCCACTATTATGCATTAGCTAGCTCTCTCTCTTTCTCTCTCTAGAGAAACATGAACTAATACGCTCGTTACACCACGAGAACTTAGCCATGCATGCGCTAGGGCTACGACATTGTAATGATAGTAAACAGACAACATCTGTAGAAGCAAGTGTTAGGATTTGGCTCATACTCCTCATTGACAGGAAAGCATAGAGCCCCACCCCCCGGTGAGCGGGTGGGGGTCTGGGGGGTGGCCCCAACGGGAGTCACTACTCACATGACGCCAAAGGGCTTTTACAATTGAGGCATGTATTTTATTGGTATTTGGGTTTTGACCCACGAGTAACTACTAATTATATAATCTCTTTCTTTGGTGATTGAGAAATTTAACAGGGAGCTTGGAGGTGCTAAATATAATAAAATCATCTGCTGGACGTAACTCTAGTTTAAAAGGATGAACGGGAATAAAATCTTGCATCTTGATTTCTCTTTCTTGTATTTACTCTCTATGCCGTTGTGTTTATGCGACTAATCCTAACATCACATTCCTTGCTATTAATGATACTTGCCAAGAAGTAAGCCGTGTAGGTTTCAACTTACATAGAGACTATATCCATCATCATATTGGAACCAAAAAATAATGGTGTGTGGGTGTGCTGGCCGGAAGCAAAGAAAGAAAAAGAAAATATGCGCGCGCGCGCGGATACACCTATGCAACGTGATGCGTGAAAGAGAAAGTGGGGACTTTGTGAAGCTTACAAAAACACGAGGGAGCATATAATCACTGTGTTTATCGAAACTGAATGATGTGTAAGGAAGGCTTTTCGAGGAGGCACGTTCCATGTTTTAATCGTCAGCGCGGCAGGGAGCACGTCTTCAAAGAGGACGATGATGACGGGGTCTCTCTCTCTCTCTCTCCCGCTTATCTTAATCGAAAAGGTTGGCTCCATGCACGTGGCGCCACGCAAGCAGCCGATTCCCACGACACTTGATGGTCTTCGGTTTCGAAGCCTAAAGACACGTAGATAATTTAACCGGTGGCGGGTTGGTGGGTGGGATCATCATGTCACTTCCCCAAGTTGGAGAATTTAGACCTGGTCTGTCGGCGACAAACGAAAAAGCACCAGCAGCCTAGGGCTTTTGCTGAAACGTATTGGCACGTCTTGATTGGACTCGAGCAAATTTCTTCAACGCGCAGAAAATGTAGAATATCGTGCCTTCTGATTTTCATACGATGAGATAGATTGGTTTGGAGGGTTTTCCTTCTCATTTTTCCCTTCTCTAGTGAACCTCCTTGAATAGTTATGTCGCGGCATGTCTCGAATGGACTCGGGGTGTGTCTCCATCTCCACACCCGCTTCCTATTTCTTCTGTCGAACATAAGTCTCAAGCTTGAGCTCGTGAAGAAAACCTAATCTAAATTGATTTTCTAATTTGAGTATGTTTCGTGTTTTGGAATCTAATTTTCTTTTGTGTGTTTATGTGTGTAAAATTTCTTCTTCACGAGGAGTCTCGGAGAGGGTGCTTCTTTGTATATTATACCCTGAAGCAATTCAAAAATGTTGAAGCCACTAAATCTTCTAGTAAAATTTGTGAATTCTTAAGTGGGATTGAAAGATTATTTCATACGTGTGTGTTATTTCGGGTATAATTGAGCGGTGAGAAACGTTAAGAGTGCTTAAGTGACTCGATTGTGATTATAATTTCTATTATATTACTTGATTTATAGTCGAATCGCGTGCTACTCTCCTCATGGAGTAAGTCTCACCAACCGAACTATATAAATCTGATATTCGATTTATTTTCTTGTTCTGTTTATTTATTTATTTATTTTGATCACTTGTTTCCTGCAACATTTGGTATCATAGTCAGATTTGGTTAAGTTAAAGCGAATCGATGGCAACGGAAGAAGGAAAAGCGCAACTCAACATATTTAATAGGATGTATTTTGGTTCTAGAAGATGTAAACTGAGGATTACCTATATCAAAAAATCTGTACTTACCCTTATGTGGGAGAAAGTCGGAATCGATGAAGGAAGCTGATTGTCATTTATTGGATAGACAAGCATGGGTTTTATTCGGTTGATGTTGGCTTGTTATATCACATTTAACATCGTGAAAGAGAATACCAATATGGGTTGATGAATGCCCTCTTGAACATGTACGAAACACCCTCTACAATCAACAAGGTTCACTTGATGCAACGTCTACTTCACTTAAAGATGAGTGAAGGTGAGTCGGTTTTTGCACTTATCCATGTATATAATGTGGTCATTGGTCAATTGAATTCAAATTGTCTTTGATTATGAGGTATATGTTTTGATTCTTTCATCATAATTGCCTAATTGTTGAAATACCGTTATTACTATTGTAAGTAATTTCTCTAGGTTAAGACGTTTGATGAGATTCTTGATTTGATTCTGAGTAAGGACATCCGTATAAGAGAATTTGGTAAACATTTATTTGCTGCTTTAATAGATGAAGGTAGAGGAAGAACTAGTGCCCATGTTAACAAGACCAATGTGAACCTGACATTTGATGAGATTCATAATTTGATTATGAGTAAGGACATCCATAGAAGAATTTGGCAAACATGTGTTTGTTGTTTGAGTAGATGAAGGCATAGGAAGAACTAGTGCCCACATTAACAAAGTAGTGTGAACTTGAAAAGAGTAGTCAATCTAGGATTAGTGACATTGTCTTTTGGAAATTGTGGCAAGATGGGACATCTTAGAAAAGATTTCCTCGAGCTGAAGACCGAGAAGGGTAAGAGAATTAGAGCTTAGTGTATCGATGATAATGACGCAATTGCTAATGATGCCTCGGATAGTGATGATTATGCCATGTTCGTCACTGAGAATTTGTCATACCTTCCTCCGGCATGTAACTCAAGCTCCAAAGGGCTAATTTGAGCAAAACTTTTAAAACAGTTGACAGTGGTTTCACAAAATCTCACGTGATATCAGAGCTAGAGGCTATAAGTTCAAATGTTTCCAAGCATTATTTGTCTCCCGAATTAAATATGTCCACGCTTAGTACTAAGTAAAAAGACCGGACTAAGCGTGAGGAGAAATATTAGAATAATTAAATATTAAACCACGCATTCATCTAACAGTTTAAGTTTATAAAAGAGTTAGCAGTGGTCTCACAAAATCTCTCAAAACCGAAGCCCTAACTTGCATTCATGGTTGCGGGTCTAATCAAAATGAACGAATTATCTGGCGTATGCACGAATAAGGTTTAAGGGCGAGGTGGGTAGAACAAAAACACACGCTCAATATTTTCTTCGCAAAAACTACTGATATGAGGAGCATGGCAATATAAATTTCAATTGAATCGGTGTCAAAGGCGGCAGCCAGCAGACATCAAGTCCCTCGTTGTGATGACAAGGCTCACTAAGAAAAACATTGTAAATACACGGACGCAACGCGAGTCTGCTTATTATATCATTACAACTGCGGCCGGAACCTAACCTTTTCCTCCATCAGTGTCTTTCGGCCCGCTTCAAACCTCCATAAAATATGAAGAAAGAAAGACAACATTTCGTGTTAAAGAAAGGACGGCGCTCCTCCGGCGATGCGGTCGGCCGAGAGGCACGAGCGAAGTGACCCGTGACCGATGTTGGGGATGTCGCACGGCGTATCGATTTTCTCCCCCTCTCCATTTTATCCTTTTTGTTTTGTGGTGCCCATGAAGTTGTGCCTTGGAATCTCATAGGTCAGTCCGTGACTGGCGGTTGGTGGCAGTTTGAAGCAATGATTATATACCAAGAGCTAATGTACAAATAAGTATATGACTACATGGATGATGATAATTGGTGTAAAGAGCGTGAGATTTACATTGATGCTACGTGGCAACCTGCGCATCGCGCCCGAGACTGCTATAAAAATAAGATTGATTTCAATGATGTTTGGGAATATTGTATTTTGATTTTTTTAAAATAGAGATGAGTACAGTGGAAGTCCTAAAATTTATCGCGAGAGTGCGATTGAATCCTAAAAATTTGACAAATTGGAAGTCCTAAACCTGGACAAATTGGTGTGATCAAGCCGTTCCGTTAACTCCGTTCAATTTAACTTAACGGAAATTGTTGACGTGGCTTTCTTTATTGTTTTCGCTCTCTTATATGGCATATTACGCGATGATAGGGTTACCTGAAGCACTAAAACAACGTTGTTTTGACCCTAGTCCAAATTTTACACTAAATCTTAATTAAATCTGGTTAAAAAGATCCAAAAAATTTTCCAAAAAAAAACATTAAAAATAGGCTAGAAGTAAACAAGAAAAAACACAAAAGAGAGAAGAAAAAAAAAACCATCAGCGAAAGTAGGATGGGCCCTTCGCCTGTGGCCACCGCCCCATCATTGGTGGGGGCATCGGCGACGGCTGGCTGGGTCGCCAATGGCCCTCGCTCATATTTGGGAGAGGGTCACGACCCTCTCTCAATTATGACCTACTAGCCCTTGCCGAGATGCCGGTGACTCTACTGGCCGAAGCCCCACCTGTAATGGGGTGATAATCACAGGCGAGCGAGTCGGCCCAAGCACTCTTGCCTGTAATTTTTTTTTTATCTTTTTTAAAAAGTTTTCCTTTTCTTATTTTTTTAATCTAATTTAACTAAAATTTAAGTTAAAAAATTGAGATATTGATCGAAATGACATCGTTTTAGTGCTTTGGTTTACCTTAACGCCACATAGGAGAGAGAAAATATTAAAAAACGCCACGCCGGCATTTTCTGTCGGCCGAGTTGGACGGAGTTAACGGAATGACTCGATTGCACCAATTTTAACAAGTTTTAATACTTGATTGCATCGATTTTAACAAGTTTTATGACTCAATTACACTCTCGCGATAAGTTTTATGACTTGCGGCGTACTTATCCATAAGAAATATATCATTCAAAATCGAGCAATTTAAAAGCCGGGTGTACTCGTAAGTTTATCAATGAAAATGTTCGAACATAAATTATTGTTGATAACAAAAATATTCTCTTACCGATTAACTATTTCAATCGATACAAGCGCCCATTCGTTCGTTTCCACGGAACGAACCGTGCTAAAGGGCAAATTTTCTCCGCCAGACACGATACAAAGTAAATTCAAGAAAACGACGGCCATAATATTTTATGCTAGGAGGGAAAAAAAAATGTGGAGCTGGGGTGGGGGGATCAATCTAGGACGAGAAGGCAGTTGAGAGGGAGGGAGAGAGAGAGAGAGGGGAGAGAGGGATGGGGATGGGGGTGGTGGTTGTCTCGAGGCAAACGGAAGCGACGAGAGATCCACAGTTATTTGTCGGTTTTCAGACAGTTTGCCACGTTACTCCCCACGTGCCCCCTCGTTCGTTACTGTGGGCCCCGCCCATCCCCCCACCACGACGGTTGAATGTTCCAACCTCCTCCCCCCCCCCCTCCTTCCCCCCACTGCCGACAATTCCCTCGCCTCATACGGGCTTCCCCCCCTCCCCTCTTACGTGCCTGCCTTCGTATTGTCCGTCGCTTCTCGCGTTCAATATTTAACCCAATTCTTATACGCATCCCCCCACCCCCGCGAGTTCCCTAAAAAAACGTTTGAATAGCTCGCATACACTTGTATCAACGTAGCGCCATGCTTGTGAATCTTCTTGAGATCGTATATCGATTCGCCGACGATCGAAATCACGGGCTTCCTTTTCGATTGATGAAAAGTCAGCGAGCGTCGTGGGTTTTTCGGATCTGAAGTGGAGATGCCGGTTTCCATCGATGAACCGTAGACTTATAAGAGAATAAATCACTACGTGATAGATCCTATTGTTCTATGTCTCATCTCGTATTAATGAAAGTGTTTTGCTAGCATAATAATTTTCGGGTTACTGTGAGGGTAACGGTACGCCACAAATTATTAAAGGAGTGGGCACCATAATAATTTATATAATCATTTGTTATTTTTTTTTATAATCCAGAACATTCTGTTATTTTTGCAATAAATTAAGGACTGACATTTAATCGTTTCTCGTTAATAAACCCCAACTTCAATTTTTCTAAAGCTTTTCCGGACCCACTTAACCTCGTGCTGTAGAGGAAATAACCACCTTCGACCCAATTTGCTTCATCGTCGAGACACACGATTCCTTTCAAAGATTTCCGCAGCATCGAACACTGAATCTTTATAGTCCGCTATCAACGCTCGCGACTCCGCAAACTGAAGTGGACGTACACAAACTTTCTGTCCAAAAAGAAGCAAATGCTTTCTCGCCATCTAGCATGGCTTATGAATGACTTCCGCAGCTTGAAGATGAGCCCCCCACTTCTTCCCCCGGTGGTTGCGCATGCAATTTCTTAGGGTTGACTTGTCTGGTTCTTTTTCATGATGTTGATCAGCGCTTCCTTTTCCAACAGGAGATCCTTGCAGCACGGGGACTGCGCCCCACTTTCATCGACGTTTTTAATCCTATTCCCAAACCTTCCCCCCCCCCTCTCGCCGTTCCGTTTATAAAACATAAACATCCGCAGCCGTGCTGGAGAGCTAACTCGTTCAGAACTCGAAAGACGGTATTATTATTTTAGTGAATCGATCAAGAACGCACTCCGCCTCGCGGCAGCTGAATGCACAAAAGAAACCGTGCATGTGGGCGCAGGATCGTGCCAAAAGTCGGGGATTCCCGGAGATTTCTTTCGGTTGATTAGTCAACCTCCGTCACATGACCAACTTCCCCCCGAAGAGCTCCTGTCGCTGTCTTTTCTTCCCCGTCCCATTGGGATCAGATGCCTAGCTAGCTACTAAACACTATGCCAGTGCCATTAATTTTATAGTCTCTAACTACCAAAGATTCTTGTGGGGAGGGAAGGAAGGAAGGTCAAGTCAGTGGGCATCTGCAGCTCAAGCAGAGACTGTTTTGCCATTTCTTGACAACCTTGCCATTCTCCCAAGGTCTCACGAAGAAGATGGTCGACCCATTTCGGGCGCGGAATAAAAGAGGCCGCGTCAACGAGCGGTTCTTGGATGCTCGTCTGCCATATTTAATGAGGGAACAGTTAAAGCGGGTACGAGGAAGGTGGTGGTGGTTGCAGGTGGTAGTTGCAGGTGGTGGAGGTTAAGAGATGAGAGAGAGAGAGAGAGAGAGAGAGAGAGAGAGAGGAGGGGGGGGGGGGGGAGAGGGGAGGTTTGACAAACTAGCGGCCAAAAGTGGTGGTCCAAAGGCGGAGGGACGAGAGTCGTGCCGGTGTTCCCGTTCACACATCTCTCTAGAAGCGACTCGGCTTTCTTCTGTTCAGGCAACTTCTCGATGCATGCGGGGTTGACTGTCAGAAGCATCCATCTAGGACAGGTTTTTACGTAACCAGTGCGTGATTGGGGTTTTAGCTCCTTTGTCGGAAAGCATTAAAGCAAACGACGCTTAAAATAACACAAAACCAGCGACTGGATCTCCCTCGCCTCCCGTTGGTTACGGCCAAACGAGCAATTCAGGGCCTATCTCGGTCTCTTAACTTATATTATCTTCTTCTTCTTCTTCTTCTTCTTCCTTTGACTAACCTACCGGCTAACGCACCATGACTAGTGATCCTACTGTTCTTCTCCAGTGTCTGTTGTTAAAGATATGTTCCTTGTTTTACGAGAGTTTCACGTTTGATTTTCTGGATTTTTACTCCATTAGCCATGTTGCTGCTAGGTCAAGGAAGAGTTGTATAGCTCATCATGAACTCCACAAGCAAATGAGATTATATATATGCACTTCAACAGTTCAATATCCGTTTAAGATATTCATATCTTATGTAATATGGCATATTTTGACTAAATGCATATTATTAATTACCCACTTAGTCAAAATAGAAAAGTTAGGTTTCTATCTCCAACGCCTTTGTCCCCATCTCCTGTGCCCATCAAACAATGCTCTCACTCTCAATCACTTCAATTGAAATTCTCTTATCTTTGTCTTTTTTTATTGAATGTAATTGAGTCCACATCCTCTCTTCTCTATTCATATTCGCCCCCAAAGATATCAAAACTAAATATGTTGAGGACTCTCTTGACCAAACCAAAAGCATGAAATTATCATCAAAGTTGTTTCTTTTTTCTTTCTTTTGTAAAATCCAAAGATTTTCTACTTACCTTCTACATTAGTACATTATACATTAAGCTCACTGGCTATTTTTAAAAAAAATGCCTTCAAAACTCTCTCTCTCTCTCCCTCTCTCTCAATTGATATGCCGCAAGAATCCTATTTTTACTTTAGTTTGAATAGAAGATGGGTATAAGAAATGGTGACAAAGCCTCCCTTTGGTATATCAAATCTACGCAGTATTAGTACACCTATTATTTAGATCAATCTTCATCGGTAGAGCACTACTCCTACACTAAAGTCTTGTGAACTAGGGCCTCTTTGTTTCTTTTTTCAGGGAAAAAAACTTGTATATTCAATTTCTTGGCAAAATGTCACAAGAAATTTCTTGTCAATAATTAAAGTATTCTTTAAGCTTAAAAAATATGAGAAAGAAAACTAAATATGATTCTACGTATTGAAATCTCTACTTTTCAAAAGATTCGAAATGTCTTGCGCTGATAAAGGTCATATTGTGAGAGCCGTGTAATTTGAAGAATGTAAATATGTCAAAAGTAAAGATTGACCGGAAAAGATGGGTAACGATCCTTCCACCTATTGAATAGTCTAACACTCGATGGATTTGAGAGTAATAGTAAAAGTAAAAAGATTTATTTAAGAAGATGGTAAATCGAGAAAGCTCGTATTTTTCCACCCAAATATGGCTGGAGACGCTCTTGACACTTTGAATGGACGACATTATCCCTTGTAAGTCTCCCTTTAGCATGTTATTGGAATTTTTCAATTACAATCTTACTGGTACAAAGAAGGTTAAGAGTAAGGTCAAATGTGGTGCCCACTCTTGAATTAAGCTTGTCTCTTGCCTATTTTTTTTTTTTTCATCTTTTTGTTTGATCTGTTCTTTTTTATTCTTGTTTTTCTTTTCTGTGTTCATTTTGGACGAAACTAGTGACCCTCTTTTCCACAAAAGAAAACTTTATTTGTACGACAGACAACTAGTTATTGTGTCAATCAATTGTATATATTAGGAAACGATTACTCTAAAAATAACCTAAGCACATGTAAGAATGAAGAGAATCATTTACTCATTGTGATGAATGCATTTGGTTTTATTGAAACTTTGATATATGTCATGGTGTTATAGTCTGTATATTTTAATTGCTCAATTTTCATTTTATTCGGTGAATCTAATACTCCAATTTTTATTTATTTTCCATCTCATCACTACATGATTTTTAACAGTTAACGATACGAGAGAGGTAAGTACACTTAAAATTCCCAAACATTCATTGTTATCATGTATTTGTAAAGATCAATATCTCTACAATAATAATTGCGGAATATGAATTGTGTGTAATATATAATCAACCCCAATATTCAACCTTTCCTTTAGACTGACGTATCTTTAATGCTTGCTCCGATTATAAGAAGCGGTTAAACTCTCGGATAATGGAGAATAAGTTCAGAAGAAATTAATGAACATGAGAAGAGAAGTTGCTAGAAAGCGTGCGGGAAAAGGGGCGCTAGGGTACAAAAAAAGAGAGTCTTTTCAAAGAAGTCTTTTCATAAAAGTAAAGGTGGTTGTGTCTTCAAATAAAAATCAAAAAGGTAATCTATTGTTTTTGTTAATTAGTGGAGTTTCCAAACTTATCCTGGTGATTTCTGCTAGGGTAATGTCCGCGATGCAAAGTGGCCGGGGTATCTCCTGCCGTAACAGGGTGGAAAACGCCCCGAGCCTATAGAGAAAACAGCCTCTTTATTAACGTAAACTATGATTTATTTTGAATTTGACATCTAGGTTGCAAGATAATTTCGTGCAACATTCTTGAATCAGCTATCGTTACTCTTCCATGAAAATGATCTTTCACTATTCAGTATCGCTCAATGACTATCAATACATAGAAATTCACGGTAAGATAGAGCTTTCACGCGCCGAATTAAGCACATCTCTCGTTACGACAAACGATAGATTCGCCACGATCAATCGTGAAATCACACTTTGGCATGACCCAAGAGGATTGCAGTTTCTGTACAAACACAGGGGGAGGGGGGAGGCATGTGTGCCGTACATCATTTGTCGAGGGGGTGAAGGAAAGGAGGGAGCAGACAATGCCGCCGGTGGCCCCGCCCTTGGTCCGTCCTTGATTCCTTCGAACGAACTGGGGCGGGGGGGGCCATTGTTCTCCGTCGGCCATTTCCACCTCTCCTCCCTCGAATTCAAAAAGCCTACCAGCTTTTTCCTCGCACATGATCAAGACAGATGAAAAAGATGGAGGGGATCAAGAATCGGCCTGCCGGATCCATCCGCATGTTCCATGACGTTGACGTGGGATCTGCAGACTTTTCAGGCATGCAATCCCAGTCAACTTGATGACCCCGATCCACGTCGCGATTAATGTAGAGAATTCCGGGACAGACTTACTTAATTTGTAAATTACGCGTCTCCACATGATCCCCTTTAGTGGAAGAAATTCTTGCCAAGAGACTTTTGAGTTTCGGATCAGATGATCAGCACAGCAGCACGATGCGGGGACAGCGACCCCCCCCCGGATTGATTTCGCTGTTCTTTCGTTTTGAATTTGCGCGGAAAGGACGAGAACCAGTCAAACTTCGTACAACAAGAGAGACCCAGGAATTCTAGTGCTGAGGGTTTTTTCCAACTTTCTTTTTTCCCTGAGGGATGATGCAGAGTCAGCAACAGCGCGAACTGAGATTGGCGATACGACCAGGCGCGTGCGTCGCTTTGGAAGAAAAGGGCAGTTGCCGTGCTCGGGGAGAAGTCATGGCGTGTCTCCTTCTGGATGATCGTCGGGCCTGTCAGCCTTTTACAGCGCTTGTCGACGATGGCGTCGTTCTTGTAATTTACTACCGCGGCTGCCGCTGCTGCTGCTGCCCACGTATTTTATCATGACTCGACATTTTCAAGTGCAGTCTTGTCAAAGACAGCAGCAGAGTCCCACATGGGTCGATTTCGCAAGATTTTAAAAGAAGCTCTTGTAGCACTAGTTTAAAAACGACCTTACATGAATGGTCGGTCATTAGAGGGACCTAATTCACATTGTCAAATTGGAAACGTAAACGAGGACCCTTTATATTTTAGTTTTTCTTCTTTTTTCTTTTGTGTCGATTAGCCGGAATTACCAGAGTCGAGACCTCTCGCTGCGCGAGCTTGGCTCCTAGGATGTATGGATAGACACATAAGCTCTTTAGATCAAGTGGGTCTCGTATAAAAAAAGAAGAGGTGCGCGATGATCTAAAAACTCAGTTAGAGCGCATCCTAGTCCATGAGTTAAGTGTGCAACAAGACGAATGGATATGCGGCGGAAAATAAGATAATGAACCGCACGCTCTTATTGAAAAAGAAATAGGGTTGTGAGAAACTCCAAAGGTTAGAATTAGGGAATTCTCATAATATTTAAATGTCAATCCACGTCTTAAGTTAAAATTTAAACTTTTAAAACAGTTGATCGTGATCTTACAAAGTGTTACATGGCATGCTATTTTCCTCCCCTGTCAAATATTACTCAATCAGGCCGAACCATCAAAACCTAACACCAACAATGAAGATCAGATGCCGGTTGGTCTAAAACAAACCAGCAGTGATGAATTCTCATAATATTTGAATGTCAGTTCAAACTTATAGTGCTGCTGACTGTGATCTCACAAAGTTTTAAATGGTATAAGAGTTTGAGTTCGAATTTGCCTAAATTGCTATCTTCCTTTCCTACTATATATTTTCAAATCTTAATCCTTAGCAATAACTGGCAGCGAAACTCAATCAGGCCGAACCGAACCAAACCAGAACTTGCTACCGACAATGGAGATCGGATGCTGGTTGGCCCGATACAAGCCAATAGCGATGGCGACTCCGTAACCACCCATGGTCTCTCCTTCACCTAAAAGAAATGAAAATCGCCATCTTCGGACGTCGTCGGTCTTTCTTTAACGGCTAGAGAGAGAAGAGAGAGGAGGACGTGGTTCACATGAGGGCTCTGCAAATGCGAGCACTCCATGTGGATGCACAGCCCCCCCATCATCGCCCCGCCCGCCCTTATTCTCAAGACTCGTAACAGAGTTTGGTTCCCTACTTTTTCTGTCTTTTCTTTATGTGTGTATAAACTTGGCGTTCCAAAACCTCTTTGCCCTTTCAGTCAATGTGCATTGCACAGTGACGTTGACAGCGACCTTTGCATGAATCCCGAATGTTACCGGCTTGTCCGGTCGAGGATGCCTTCCTGGTCATTTATTGTGTGTGGTTGCCCGTGACCCGCAACAGAAACGACGATGACAACACCACAGGCACCGATGGTCAAAACGGCGCTCCCTCCTAACCATTGCCCGATTCTCGGGTGATTAGGCGGGGTTTCCCCTATGATCATAGGCGTCACGCGTGCTAACATGCCGTTACGAAGCTGGAAAAAGGAGTCTTTTGCGCGCTTACCCAAAAGGTGCGCGCGGCATGAGTTTTGGGTCTCCTCCTGGAGGGTGTGATTGGGAGCATGCCCACCTCAACGGCTATTAGGTGAAGTTAGTTCTTGTTTTTGGGCTGAACTGAATCGTCCCAGATCACACAGCAAAAACCCTCCTGCCATAAACTTCCTTCTTAACTTTGATGCGTATTGGCATCCTTGAATGTACATGACTTGAGTCTTTTCACGTGAAGCGTCGCGACAAAATCTCTCCTTTCCTGCCAATCAATAGTCGGATGATATCCGCTTCACAAGAGAATTTTGCTGTGTTCAGTGAGCTTGTGGGACCTTGCGTTGGGCCTTAACCCAGTTCATTTCCAACATGCTACTCGTGCTCCAATCAGTTCGCCTAAAGAGCTGCAATTGCTTGTTGTTTAAGAGGCCCAAGATGCCTGCATCAGCAATGGCCTTAATCTCATGCATCTACAGGGAAAAGAGCAACCCTTTCTTCTTCTTTTTTGTAAGAAACTCTGAAGAATAGAAGCTCACTAGCAAATTCCCCTAGACAAACGTTTAACCTGCGATGGTTCGCTTGAGAATGGCATAAACCTTTTGAAATCCGAAATAAGGTCTGCAACCAAGTGTTTTGACATTCCCAATCCGATGTCGGCATTCCTTATTCACAACAAATTTCCATCTTTTAGTTCCGCGACATCTTCACATACATACCTCTTTGATTCGAAGACCTTCTTATACCGGCTCCACCAATTTGACGACCTTTGATAGCACACCACAGTTTCCTTCCTTAGCCATCTGTTCATTGTCTCCCAAATTTCACCACCGTCCCTCCCTAAATCCACCACTATCCACTATCTAATAAAATCGCTTGAACAGAAGATCAGTTTCCAAAATTGTACTGCTCCCCACGAAATGACATGCACTGAGAATAAGCATGTTATGTAGCCGCATGCATAAGGAACACAGGTGATGTGCTGAGTCTACAAGCTCGAACAACCCAAGGAAAAAAAAACATAATTCATATCCTCGACAAACAACTCTGCATCTGAAGGACTTAACAAATGTGCTCCACTAGCGAGGAGGGTTTCATTTCATATCTCTACATTACGTTAGCCAAAAAAATGTGGTCCACTAGCTAGTTTGGCCCTTCAACCAGTCCGTCCTAAGAATAAGTTAAAAGGTCCTCCTAAATCAGAAACATACATAAGTTTTCTCACAGAATTGCTCGCTCAAGGTATCACATTCTTGTGTAGGGTTCTCACTGCCGGAGTATCTACAATTGACAGTAACGAGTCTAAATCACAGCATGAGGAAGGCTAGCATCGTGTATAATTGACAAAAAAAAATAAAAAAAATAAACAAAAGGTACTACCTAATTGAGAGTCTCTGAGCAAAGTCCATATGTTTTGCGCAAAAAAATGAAACCTAAGTTCTCGATACATATGTAACATCTGCAGCTCAAAGAAAGGCTGTGTGAACCATCCTCAACAGGGCAATGATAGACATCACCGTTCCAGTCCAAAGGATTACTCGGATAACTCTTTCTTTTTCCCTTGGCCTCAGCAAACCACTGTAGCAAAGACCTGCTTCCAATATGGATTCTCCATCCAATAGGAATACCTAGCAAACAAATACTGCCATGATCAGAACACAAAATCTATTTGGGTATTTGCAAGTGCTTGCGTGTTAACCGCCCACCATACAAACTTCAATCATGGATAAAACCATAACTTGGAAAAAAAAATTTGGCAACTGCAACTGATTGATGATTGAGGGAGAAACTTATAATAACTGCAACAGTCCTAAAGATCAGCATAAATGCAAAATTGAAGGGATAAGAAGTAACTTGCAATCAGCCTCAAGTTGAGGAGGTTCTTTTGCAATTTTCCTATTGTTTCAAAAACTTCAGAGGAGTTCATGCGTCCACCCGAGGTAACTGCTTTGGAAAATATCCGGTTCGCATAGCAACTCATCTACCCAATGTTCTTTTTATTTTTTTAATTAATTTCCCTGAATCAGTTGAGAGTATCCATAATTTGGAAATGTGAAGTAAAGAAAACAGAGTACTTTCAACATGAGCGCTAGGAGACCATCTTAGCACGTGATAGTAAATAAAATAAATGCTTGACAAAGTAAATGTTAACTTACTGGTAAACCATTGACAATAGCTAGCATTAGAGAGACATGGAAGGTGCATGCCAGAATCTTTTCCAGGGCATGTGGGAGATATGTGCCAATTCCAAATGCCCAGCGCGGTTGATATGGTGTTAACCAAACTGACTGTGCCAAGGAGATCAAGTCCCCGACATAAACAAAACTTCCACTGCAGTTTGGTTCTGTAGATAGAGAAGTCTGAGAACTGGGATCTAATTTTCTAATGGATTGCAAGCATTCTTTAGAATAGGGGCTTGCATACGAGATCTCGATCCATGTTGAACCTGGGTCGTGTATTGAAGCTAAGCACGATTGATCCTGCAGGCATTATACAAGTTTTAAGCTGCAGTTATGCACTCCAAAAATGAGACCTCATAAACCAAGAACTGCAGGACAATTTATATTGAAAAGAAACCTCTGAACAAATGCAGCTGCTTCCATTGGTGACAGCTTTGAGCCACCCAGTGCCGCACTTTTTAAGCTTGACAATTTCCTGTGAGTTCAAGCAGTATGTGTGATCTCTTCTAATTGCAGCACTGTCTCCAGGGTGGTCATATAACAAACTTGTTTCTGAGCAAGGAGTCCTAGTAAAGCTGCTAAAGTCGTAAGGACAAGTTGATATGTTATCTACCAATTGAATCTTCTCGCTCCCTTCTATTAAAACATTGGGGACGCAATATCCCTTCTCACCATTGCCTTCCCTAACATCTCTGTTCTGTTTAGTATAGTTTGATTCTGGAAATGCAACTCCATCAATCAAAGCAGTCAGATCCACCCACTCTTGCGGACTGTGAATGGGTATGCCATCCACTGACAAGATCATGTCATGAGGAGATAGGTAACCATAGAGAGGCGAGGAATTAGGCACGTCCAAAACCTATTCCACATTGCAAGCAAATACCGTTAAGGAGATGATCAGCAGAAAAGAGCACACCAGATAACTTGAAACAAACATACGAAAAGATAATGCATCTACCATAGGGTTTTCACCATGTATGTACATAGGCAAAAGGATCCATGGTAAAAGTAGCAATGTCAATCCACAGATCGCACATATCTGGATAGAAGAAAATGGATGTGAGTTTTCGAAGTAAAAGAAGTTGGTAGAGTGAGATTTGTGTAATCAAATATAGAAGTTTCTATATTACCACGGCATTATGCCATATACCAGCACAGTATATGCGAAGAGCTGAAAATTTTGGCACTGCCTGCAGGAGCTCATAATCAAAGGCCACCAGGGCACCAGGAAACAATACCGCTACAAAAATGGCAACATATTCTGCTTGTATACCCTCGCTGCTTTCCATTGAACAGGTGCCTATAGAATGTCATGAGAACCTAGAGTTTCATGAATTTAAGGAAAAGAACTGCTAGGTACAACCAATTTGTCCAAGTCAGGCACTCAATATGAGATAACTGACTTCTAAAGACAATTACATACCAGAACCAGAACTTAAATTAGTAATGTCAATCAACATAGTGCATCCTTACCATGGTTGTTTATGTACAAACCACAACGTAATACCCATAGCGAAATTTAAAATTCCAGAAATCGATTATTTTATTGCATAACAACAATAGTTACTTCAGTCCATCAAGGATGCACAGTTTTAACATCAGTACAATAGTATATATATAAGAACCGATATATGACCAGTTCTCTCTTTGCCTTTTCAAATTAACAAATTTGATTCTCAATGAAGGTAATGGCGAAGATAGAGGTAGAGGCAGTCTAGCACTACTACATTACTCACTCCCTCCCTCCCTTCCTCTCCCAATTCAATTGTTAAATGTGACCATGCCTTGTAACCAAACGAAGTCAACATTCACAAAAGGTTCTTGGCTACTGTCAGCCGGTAACCCCTCATGCTTGGAACTTTCTTCTCATGCAGTGACCCGAACAAGCAATTTTACATGCTCTACTATTTTTGCAGCATGAGGTGGGAAGGTGGGCTGATGATGTTCAGACCAGGTTTAGTACCCCAGAAACTGGCACCTGACAAGTCCTTGACCTCAAGTAAACTTGCTACCTTTTAACTGTGAACATGCACAAGATTCTCGAGCTAACACGCGAAAACTGTACAGATTCCATTAAGGATAGCAAAGTCTTATTATGGTACCCTATTCATGTCCAAGACTCGATGAGTTTATGAATATAAACATTGTCTGACCATAATAACTTTCAGTTATCTCTGTACTGAAGTATCTGGAACAAGATTCCACTTGACAGAGTCACAAATGTTTGGACTACTTGGAATAGTTACTAAGAATTTTTGGCTTATGATCCTCTGGGGCCTACAATGGTTTTATGTCTTTATTTACGAAGATTTTGCAACTAGCACCTACAGCATGATTCGCTGATGAAGAGACATCGACAAGTTTAAGGATCAACTTCAGGAGCTGACCTTGCAGCAGCGACAGCATGCCCGAATTCATGACAGGACACGGATATCAAGGTCGATAGGAAAATATATCCAGCATCAGCAAGGGAGACGGTCATATCAGAAACCTGGAGAGCATATTTCATGTTACTCTTTCACTCGAGCCGTTCATCATAAGCCAAATGAAATTAGAGCTGAACAGAGCAACTCAACCATGGGAGAAAATCCAAAGAGTAGGCTGCTGAGCTCCACTTTGCAGTGGAGAACATGCAACGACCGAGCTAACTCGTAAAGGAGACCCTGGCCATCCACGAAGTCATACCACCGAATTCGAGGCGAGACACCGGCATTAGCAAAGTTACCCCACAACTCGTAGCACGATAATAACCGAAACAGAAGGTTGAGAACAGACCAGAGCAATGCCAAGCAACGACGCGACGGCGAATCCAACGCCGATGGAGAACCATAGCCGAAAATGCCTGCACATTCCAGGCAGCATCATGTACCAGAGAAAGCCTCAACCCACCCAACGAGCAGAACAACCCGAGACGACGAACAAAAGGAGAGAACCTGGAGTATCTTCGGCCAAGATGAAGAAGCGGCTCGTTCAGGGCATAGATTTTGAAATCGCAGTACCTGATATCACCAACATGAATGGTATCGAGAGAGACCAAGAAAGAAGAGAAACGTTACGACCCATGTGAGGCCGAAGCCAATCATGCCCATCCTTCCTACCATGGCAGAATTCGTGCTCGATAGAGATAGTTAGAGAGAGTATAAGTACCAACAGGAACAGGAGGCGCTGCTGCTGCTGCTGCTGTGGAGACGACGATGAGCGGCGGGCGTGGGGGACGTGGGACGGACAAGGGGCAACAACCCGGCACCGCCGCCGCCGCCACCGCCATGCCTCTCCGTCGTTCCGATCCCGAACCTTCTGGATCGTCTTCCTCGTTCCATTCTCTTACCTCGGCATCACTCACGAAAGCGGCGAGCCAGCACCGACGCCGGGTTCGTATAGAGAAAGCAAAAGGGCTTTGTTTCCTACCATTTTAATTTTTTATACGGATCATCATCATAATCAAACTGTGTTATTTACAAATTGACACTATTGCACTATACACAACGTAGCGAAATTACATATTATTAATAATATTTATCGACATTTGTCTTATAATCGAGCCATCTCTTGGCTATGATACTTTTAGATTTTTCGGGTGCCGGCTATCTCGGATCCCGATTGAGTTGGAATCGAACCAACCATTTCTCAAGTTTGTGTCCACGCCTTTACCACTCACGAAAATTTAGTATGTTTAGACTTTCTGTTTTGTTGTGGTTGCCGATGAAAAGCGTCTGCAACATGGGTACGGTGTAGATTTGCGAAAGCAGATTTGTGAAAGAATATTCGGTCTTCGTTTGTTCCGTAAAAAATGAATGATTTGAGAAATATTTTTCGAAAAATAACCGTTTGTAATTAGCTAATGAAAAATATTTTCCATCATAATATTTTATTTCTAAACATCTCCGTCGATAATAAAAATATTTTTCGTTCGTTCGTTTCGTAAGCGACAAGAAACAATCTATTTATACCTTTGTATTGTTTTCAATTCGTATAAAAGGCTTTATTCTATAGATAAAATACAAAGTCACTTCCGCGCGTTCATTTTCACGAAGAAGCCGTAAAAAAATGAAAAATACAAAAGGGCCAAAAAGAGGGGGGGACAAAAACCGGAGCTCGAAGAAGGCTTGAGCAGGTGGGGCGAAGTAGAAGGAGCCGCACGCACGTCCGACGTCGGAAGGCGAGAGAGAGAGAGAGAGAGAGAGAGGAGGGGCGATCGGATCGGTTGTCCCGCGATCGGATCTCCGGCGATGATACTGCTTCAGTCCCACTCCAGATTCCTGCACCAGACCTTGCTCAATCGTCTCCACAAGTACGCCCATTCGCTTCCTCCTTCTCCCTCTCCTCCCTCCCTCCTCGCCTTCCCCCCGTCGATTGCGTTTGATCCCCTCGGCCGGTGCCTCCCGTTCGCCGTTTCGGCCGTTCGTCCATCTCGTCGGCTGCTCCGCGATTTTTGCTCCCGAGGTTCCCCGTCGGTTGGGCCGGGGCTGGGGTGCGGCGTGCCGAGTCCGGTGGAGGAACGGCGGAGATGCGCGTGTCTGTGGGATTATGCCGTCTTAGACTCCAGAGCGCGCGGCCGATAGGACGGGCGATGATGCCTCCGTCGAATGCCGATGCGCGTCGTGCAACGAGGGTTGTGCCCGCGAAACGAGTGCGGTGGAGACGGGCCGGGAGTGTTTCGGTAGATGCACGGGCGGTCGAATGAAGGTAGGACTAGGACAGAGCTTGTTCGAGGGGGAAAGCTGGCGTAGCCTGCGGTGCATGATATGATGAGGGGGAGGGGGCGCTAGTTGAAGTGGTTTGCACACAGACTATATTGCGGCGGTTATACATTTCCGCGAGGAGATGCGATCCTATGAGGGACATTTGGATTGAGAGGGGCTGGGAAAAGGCCTGCAAAATGTGGATGGATGGAGACTTCGAGGGAAGATTATTTGTGTTTGCTTTGATCTCACTGAAGATCTGATATTGAACAGAGTGTTATGCCATGAGAGGATGCATGCGGCTGATCTAAAATCCATTCAGAAATAGATTGGTGGTTTCTGTTGTGACTGCATTGGGCCCCTCTTAGTTTGGATACCCTTTCGCTCATTGTTTCTGTTTTTCTAGTTTAACACGCGCAGCTCTTCGATATACTCCAGATACATGTTGAGATAGCAGACTAACAGTTTGTGCTTGTGATCATATGTGATTGACACGTGCCCATTTTCATAGGGCAAACTTCAAGAGATGATCTTGGCTTCTGATTTATACTCTCCTGTTTTTCACACTTTCACAAGCAAATGTAAGATGAACTTAGGGATTGAGAGGGGAATAGAAACGAAATTGCACATTCACAAATCATCGGACACTCCTCAAAGTTAGCTATGCCCATTTTTTTGTTTTTTTTTTGGATCAATCAAACTTCAAGCGAGAATAACGGGATAATATGAGGTCTGGCAACTGATTTGGTTTATTTTTCTGTTGGCAACAAGTATGATTTTTTGCTAACGTAGGAAATGAGCTATAAAAAGATGAATAGACTGGGGATAAAGGGAGAAACTTCCCAATTTTTAAGAGGCAAATTTCAATTGACCCCTAATTGTATGAGATTTTTAAAATATACTATATAGTCAGATTTTTTATACTTCCAATGTTTTGATTTTACGATGTAGAATGAACTATAGTCCTTCCTTTATCAATTAAAATGTACATATTATTACAGCTTTTTTGGTTCTCATGCTCGTTACTTATGACCTCGATTTGTTCATTCTTTCATTTTGTAGTCTTGAGAAAGGAGTTGAACTTGATTATCACTGGGTTGAGTTTGATGACATCCGATATCATGTCCAGGTAATTTGTAAAATCTGCTAATGAAAAGAAATATAAGTAAAATTAGCTGATAGATTTAGTTCTTTTGTTATAATTCATATTGTAAATAGTGGATATCCTTGCCTTAGTTGGAGCATTTTGTAGGTCTCAATGAAGAATCCACATCTCCTGCTGCTATCGCTTTCATTACCCACCCCACCTCCAGAAACCGATTTTCCTGGTGGACTTCCTTCTGGAGCCATTGAAGCTGTAAAAGCTGCATATGCTGGTGTTGTTCAAATTCTTGATCCCCCTAGGGATGGCTTTAATCTCACACTGAAGCTAAATTTTTTGAAATTTCCTCCAGATGAAGGTTCAGCAAGTTTCTTTCTTAAGGTCATCATAGCTTGCTATGGATATGATGCAACATTCATCTTCAGCTCTTTTCTTTAAAACGGATACTTGCATGGATGATACTTTTGCTGTTTAACAGTTGAATTATATCTACCCTTATTTTTGGAGAGTTAGTACAATAGAGCTCGCCAAAGTAGATGAACTTTGTGGCTTAGTCAACACCATTAATGGGCAGGTTCATCATAAAGTTTTCACGGATTTGCTAACGGTACACAAATATTATGGTGTTTTGTGGTGGGATTAAGTTTCAATAATTAACTCGATGTTTGCCCACAACACCAATATAAAGTGAAGACAAACTGAATGAGAGAAGGACCCCAAGTATTGTTGAGGCAAGGACATTAAAGAATTTTGTGGTTTAATGTCGCGACCTCCCTGCGAGCAGCCCTCGGGGGATTTAATTGGGCAAAAATGTAGGTGTCAACAGCTAAATAGAGCGATCATCGATGGATTTTGCCGGACCGAGTTTTTAAATGAACTGGTCGCATATTACAATGTCACTTATGACCGGAGCTGGTTTTTTACAACCTTTTTCTTTTGAGTGCCAACAGAAATCTCCCAGTAGTTTTTTGTTTTGCTGGAGACCAATTGTTGTATCGGTGAATGACTCTTAGTTGGACTCCTGATTTGCATGTGCCCTCATGCGTGCATACATTATTGTCCTTTTGATAGTTTGGGATTCAAATTTGACTGAAGTTTAGCAGGAAGAGGATCTTTCATTTGTTTCTTTTATGCTACTGGACGGGGGTTCTCTTCATTGTCACAATTAGAATAACTGTCGCTTCCAGTGCTAGTGTATGGATAGATTTATCTTGCATCTGTGCATGCATGCCTGCACATGCTCTATTCTCCTGATTTGTGAGGCTTGGGGAGCTCTAGGATTGATATGTGGTATCTTCATCGTGAAGCTGATGAATTTATTTTGATTTCAGTTAAGGCTGTCTTTTCTGACCAAATCTCATCACCCAAATCCTGAATCTGTATTAGCCTCCAAGTAAAGACACTCAACTCTAACCCCTTACAAATTTATGTTCTATCATCCCAATAAGTACTCTGCGAGGTTAAGAGCCTAAGAGGCAGCATTCAGAAACATCTTTGGGTTAAGAAGACAGTTCAATGTCAGAGTATTGTGAGCCTTCAAACTTCAAGGACCAAAGAGTTTCATCATGATACGTGCCACTAACATTGAACTAGAGATTGAATTTTAGCACATCTGGACCTCGATCCTTATAATCTAGAACCATCTTGCATTTCTCTCTTTCTTAGCCCCCTGAAAGTATATTAAGTTGCATTGGAGAGGCACCTAGGGTGTACTAACCTGTTGATAAAATTCAATTGGAGGATAAAGAATCTACACATTGACATTTGCATTTGTTTCCATGAAGTTGTTCAATCCACCACAAGTTCAGAGTGTATATTGACTTTTTTATCCCCTACCCTTGTAATGGCATCCAGCCTAGTGTGACCCTTTACAAACGAGAGCAGTTTGCATGCTGGGAATTTGATTAATGATATAATACTGTTCCCTGTCCTGCATAGACTAGACACATTTTCTTACTAGACAAATAAGACATTTTCCTCTTCCTATTATGAATTTTCATGCTATTGAAGAGTGCTTTCTTGGTTGTGATTCAATTTCATTTAGTGAGAAATGATTTTTCGGGTTGTGCATTCTGCTGTCTTGACTAATGAAGTCATACACAAATGCACCATGTCTATACTAGTTGTCTTACTTTGCGGTGCCTTTATATGTGCATACCCATATATTTAGGCTTTTGAGGTTTCTGATATTCCAGGAAAGCCACTACCGTGCAGTTGGTCCTAAACCATTTAGCATTTTGTTTTCATCTGTGTGCTATGTATTGCTACCTTGCCTATTTAAGCTGTAGTGATGTTATCACCAACTGTATGGTTTTGTACCCAATTCCTTCTAAGAAAATTTATTTGCATAAGCAGGCTAGTAAAAGATGAGATCTCATACAAAATCATGATATTTACTCAATTAAGCTATCCAAAGGAGTATTATGAATTTCCCTCACATTTGCTGTGGTGAAGATGATTCATTAGGAGCATGATTGAGTTATTTTCTCCGTCATGTTAAATGATGATAACTCGAGCACTATAGTGTCTTTTTGGTGTAAATTGGGGATCCGGACTCCGGGTTCAATGAGATTTTTACTTAATGCAACTTCTACACTGAGTCAAGTAGGTGTAAGGGGTGGGGACCTTTTCTTTTAAGATGATCTCCATTGTTTCCTAGTTTGAGGCACTTTTATGCAATATAATTTTCCCATTGTTGCATGAAAATCACCATGAAGAGCATCTTTTTAGAAACTACGGTATGCATAATGGATTTTAATTTCAACATATACTACTTTAAATGCATTGACTAGCTAGCATCCTTTTCTCATTGCATTAAACAGATTTATCTTCTGTTGTCAGAATTATAGTTAATTTGTTTCTTTGGAAGATGACAAACTTCCATGTTTATTCATTGGCAGAGCTTGAAGTATTGTTACTTCATTGAATGCATGTTTCTTTCACTTATTATTGTATAATCCTGCAGAGCGTAGACAAGCTCTCCTGGTTAAGATGGCATCTGTCCGGGAAATAGTATTAGGTGCGCCATTGCGAGCATTACTGAAGCATCTTACCTCTAGGACAATTTCTTCTGATATGGATCGACTTGTGGCCCTAGTCCATCGGCCAAATGAGTCATTTTTTGTCATTCCGCAGGTACACGTCCAATGTTCAGTTGTTAATTAGATACAATATCGTGTTTGAATTGTTTTTCAATGATGCTTTTCACACCTTAGACTCTGCACTAATCTTCAAGTGCAGATGTTGTTTCCTCTTCCCTTTCGATCTCTTTCCCTGCTTGTTCTTCCATCTTATGCTCCCGGCTATATCTAGTTAATCTCATCATTGGAAAGTCAATCTTCTTGCAATTACTAATAAAGCTTTGGTGCTAAATAGATGGGTGTCTTTTGTTTTACTTGTTTAAAGGTTAGCCAGTTGATTCTTTTACGTCATTTTTCAGATGGAGAAGGTAATTGTTGTGTTTCCAATGAGATTTAAGGACTCCATAGATACTGTTCTCGCAACATCTTTCCTTCAGGTATTGCAAGCTTTTTTGAGTGTACCAGCTTATGCTGTCTCATTATATGCATAGGACATTCTCATTGACAAGTGAGCTAGCAGAGTCAGGTTTTCCTCTTGCATTTCTCAGGCATCACTGATATAGGCATACATTCTGTTGCTTGTTTAAATGCCCTTACCTCTTGTATCACAATTACACAGGAGTTCGTGCAAGCAAGGCGAACTGCTGGTCTTAACAATGCACCTCCTTGTTTGTGGTCCTCTTCTCCTCCTTTGGAACTAAAGAAAGCCCCTGCAGAAGCATTATCAGCAAATGCTGGGTTTGTTTCTTTTGGTAATTACTGATAATTTTTTGTTTCTTCCGATCGTATTCCTTTGACTGATTACATAATAACAAGTACTGCAATGCAGTCATTTTCCCTCGGCATGTAGAAGGCAAAAAATTGGACCGTACAGTTTCAAGTCTATCAACTTTTCATGCCTACGTTAGCTATCATGTTAAGGTGAGTAACATTTAAAAACATGCTGATTTGTATACTTAAATAAGGGCTTCAAATAACCTTTGTCTGTCTATGTCGTTAATTTGTGCTGCACTATGCCTCATATTTCAACAGAACTTCTTAATTGAATCAATGTAAAGCCTATTTTAACAGACTTAATCAACTGTATCTTCCATAAGCTGATTGAGTCTCTATTGGCCTGAATATTTGTGCATCCCATATCCATGCAGCCAATCAAAACCTTAGAAATGTCCAACAACGTAGCTTTTCATAGAATTAGTGACAGCAAACTCAAGGAGGTTAGGTCTGATTTACCCATTGTTTTGGTTCCCATAATAAGATTCGAAAGTTGCACTAGAATTGAGAAATGGTGTGGGTATAGGCCTTTATTTTTAAGTTACCTTTTCTAAATTATTTGACATGATCAACTGATGTTTGATTCGTTTCATTGCAATATCTTTGTTATGTATTCAAGTGCTCAGAGGGCTTTATGCATACCCGTATGCGGCGTCGTGTGGAGTCATTGATACAGGTAATGTTCTTCTACTTGATGATTCTTTTTAATTAGCTTTCCTTTCAAAAGGTTTTAGTTTAATACGAATCCATTCAGTTTGCAGTTTTAAGCTATTCCCAAGTTCTATGGGTATTCCAGTTGGACAGTTTGTCAATACAATGTCACCTCTAGGTTCTAATGTCAAATGTAACGATAAAATATTTTATGATAAAGTTCATATTCAAAGAGGGAGGATACAATCTTTTATCTTTGACTTTAAGTATTAGGTGCCCTGTGGAAATTCTGATCCCCTTGGATTATTCTACCTAAGAGATGCCCTGTGGAAATTCTGATCCCTTGGATTTTGCTACCTAAGAGATGCTTGAGAGAGAGAGAGAGAGAGAGAGAGAGAGAGAGCGAGCCGCCCATTTGGGTTCTTCTGCTATGTTTGCAGACAACTTTAAGGACTTTCCATGGAACACAACTACTACTGGTTTTGTGAGGTTTGTATGCACTATAATATGGCCATAGTCTCTTTCCTTGTATTGACAATATCTCTCTTCCTGTAATGGAACGGTTAAAAGAAAGCAGTATTGCTGCTAGTAGTTCTTGAGCTGCATCTTCATTGCTTTTGACATGCTAATTCATTTCTTAGGGTTTGGATAGTAGTGATCACGGTATATCCTGGAAGCATAATTTGATGTGATTGTTACTCATAGTAGACATTGTTTTGCCAGGCCTTGGACCGTGCCAAACCTGATGTTGAAAAATCCAAGAATCTAGCAAATAACAGATCCTTCAAACGACTGGTTAGTCTAAATTTCTTGTTTTTTTGTTTTACCAAAAGATTGTATATTTATACCATTAAATGAATCCTATTATTTTCCAGAGCCTTAAAGAGGCGCATGCTAATTCCCATTCATGAAGTTAAGATTTTGGATTGAAATTCAAGATGATGTGCATCTGAACCACCAGAAGACCATTTCTTTGGTAACTGTCTGCATGTACATGCCAAATATTGTAAACAGTTGTATCATATTAGATAGAGAAAAATCTTTGGAGTTGGTTGCTATTATTATGTACTTATATTGTTTGCATTTCAATTCCCTTTCAATACTGGTAACCAGTTGATTCTCTATACTTAACAAAAGAAATAGACCACTAGCCTTATTTTTGTCCGGTATTGCTTGGTATATTTTTGTCACTATTGAAACACTTCTATACGCTTCTAATCAGGGTAAATTAGCCAAATGTGGCAATAAGATTAAGTATAATTTTTGGTTGGTTGTTCATGGTTGGGGAGCTTGTAGGTTTGTTCCCTGGACTATTTGAGGGTTGCTGGTTCTATATTGGCTTTGTGGGGGATGAAGTCCTCATCTGACCTTTTGGTAATTGAGGCATAGCCTATCTGCATGTAGGAACATTGCACCTGTTTGTGATTCCATTGCTTTTGTTGCTGGGGTGGTTTCTCTGTTCAAATTGCAAAATCTGGGTCATATGGGATCATAACGAAGCTGGTTTATTGGTTGCGTGGCAGGAAACCTTTGTATGAAAATGCTTCTCTATTCGACTTGAATTAACAGTTTTACGCACAATCAACATGGTGTCAATCCGGCAACCTTGAACCTTAAACTGCATCAAGCAATTGTTATCAACAAAGTGATGGTGAAATATGAGATCAGTTATGCATTCCCCCTAATTCTCATGCCTGAATTTAGATTTTTCTAAGCTTGTCCTAAAGCCAATTTCGTATTTATCGTTCTTGTCGCTGGTCTTTTGAGACTTTACCTCTTTTTATCCATAATAGCCTGTTCGTGAGTAGATGCACATTATCAATGCATTACATCCTCTTAAAGCAGAGGACTTTCTTGTTTTGCTTTAGTTTACGTGCTTAAGTATCACGTCACGACTCTTGCGGTTCCAACCCAGCGATCACCTACACTACTTCGTCCACTTTATTCATGATTTCTAATGCCCGTCCAGCTAAATGCGAAAACAGCAGTTACATACAACCTCAACCGATGACATGATATTCGAGATAGGTCAAGGACTGTTAAAAAGAACTGTTGGACGTCTATCAAATCCTTGAACCCTCGGCATCTTCCATGCGTGGGTAGTTCTGTGACTGACAATCAAACGTGGGGATGTCCAGTAGCAATCATTCCCTTTCTACAGTCCTCAGGAATCATTCTGTCGGTCAAGGCGAGTGTCTATCCACGATAATCCGGATCGAGTACTGAGGTCCTTGGAAACAAGCATGGAGCACAAACTAGAGAGACCGGTGGAGCGTAGTTTTCTGTCTATGAATTCCCAGTCGATTCTAGGAATAGTCCCTTGTCCCAGGAGGTGGGAGATGAAAGATTGAAAAAGGGGAAGTAACCCGAAATTTTACAGGCTCCTATGTTCAGGAAACTCATGTGCCGTGCGATGCAATGCCAACCAAAACCAGAACTGCCTCTCAGGGTGGTAGGAGTAGTGTAGGACACGTGGAAGCGGTCATTATAGCCGTTCCAAGAATGCTCTCTGTCTCTCTGTGTCTCTGCCATATGTATCTCGGCTACGTTCTGGTCTGTTCCTGTGCTGTTTCCATGAATCTGCGGGGTGCAGTGATTGACCCCTCTTTTGCCAGTTCTCATTTTACTGTGATCTTCCCAGCTCTGTCGAATCCTATATTTCGACAAACTCCTGTTTCTCGAAAGGTAATCTCCAGACGAGGAACTCATTAATTGTCCCTTTTTCCAGCCCATTTTCCTTTCTTTGCCTCGGATTTTTATTGCACTGGACAGGGATGAAGTGATAGTAATCAATGGGAGGTCATTTACTCTCCTCCACTTCCCCCTAAGTGCACCTACCATCCCGTTAAAAAAGACAACCCCAGTTGAAATTATCGTTTGGATTTTGATTTGAATAAAGCAGATCCTGTTCTTTCATTTGAACAGGGCAAAAATTAAAATGCTTTACCCGGTCCCTAATCCTCCTTTCCATAACACTTCGATTTTTAGAGAGATCTTTTTAGGAAAACAATCTGGTGCCTTTATGCATCCCGGTAGTCGGAAGTGGGCTTACGTAGGTCGGGAATACCTGACAATTTTCTGGCGAGAAAGCCAAAAACCACGGTATTTAAGATCATTGAGACAACCAGGTGAAACAGGAACCGTTTGTGTTTCTTTAGCCATATTCATCCCCAAGATCTTACAGAGAGTCTCCTGGGTGTTCAACCCAGTTTCCATGCAACCAGGAAGCTCTCCCAATCACCACCACCACTCTCCAACCCTCAACGACATGGAAACTCCCGATCATAAGCAAGAACACTCGTCGGTGCTCTCGCTTGCCGCCTCCGAGGGCCGCCCGCACAAGACCGGCAACGGTTATGTGCCTCTCCTGGTGATCAGCGCGCTGTGCCTCTTCGTCGGCTCGGTCTCGTCCAGCCTCCTCGCCAAGTACTACTTCATCCACAAGGGCTCGAGCCGTTGGGTGTCGACATGGGTTCAGTGTGCTGGCTTCCCTCTCCTAGTCCCTTTTATTTACGTCCCTTACTTCCTCAAGCGCACCCAGAGACGACCCTTCACTCACTTCACCCGAAAGCTCTGGGTCATGTCCGTCTTCGTCGGCCTCATGCTCGGCATCAACAACCTCCTCTTCTCCTGGGGCACCTCCTACCTCCCCGTGTCCACTTCTTCGCTCCTCCTCTCCACACAACTCTTGTTCAATCTCATTCTCTCTGTCCTCATCGTCAAGCAAAAGATCACCTTCTCTAACCTCAATTGCGTCATCCTCCTGACCTTGAGCTCGGTCCTCCTGGCCTTGTCGGAGAGCCGCGACCGGCCACCGGGCCTGACCCGGGCCAAGTATTTCATAGGGTTCCTCTCCACCGTAGGCGCGGGGCTCTTGTTTGCACTATATCTCCCCGTCATGGAGAAGATATACAAGAAAGTGTATTGCTATGCGATGGTGATCGAAATGCAGATGGTGATGGAGATCGCGGCGACAGCGCTAGCGACGGTGGGGATGGTGGCAGATGGTGGTTTTGTGGAGATGAAGCGAGAGGGGGAGAGGGTGTTCGACAGGGGGGCTAGGGTTTACTACGCGACGGTGGCGATGACCGTGCTGTGCTGGCAGATGTGCTTCATGGGGACGGCGGGGATGGTGTTCATGACGTCGTCGCTAACCGGCGGGGTGTGCATGACGGCGCTGCTGGCGTTGAACGTGTTGGCCGGGGTGGTGATCTACCAGGACGACTTCGGGGGCGTGAAGATCGTGTCCACAGTGCTGTGTATGTGGGGTTTCTGCTCCTACGTATATGGCATGCACATGATGAACACCAAACGCCAAGGAACAGAAAACAAGCCCAGCGTTACTACTGCTAGCACTAGTCCTAGTAACTGTCTTGGTCAAGCCACGGAGATGGCTTCTTTGGCTCGGACGCCTGACGTTGCATCCGGCGGCAGCGTTTAGTGAAACCAAATGTTGTATTATCCCCCTCTATGAGGTCGATCCGCGACTGTTTTGCGCCAATGCTAGGTAAAATGTAATTAGCAGTGCGGGTATTAGCCGGGGACTGAATTGAGGGATAATTAGCTACCATGTCAATAGGCTTATGATCTTTGTGGCCATCTTAATAAAACTTGCAAAAGGTCAAAGTGAGCGTTTCCAGTGCATGCTTGTCATCGCTTGCCCTCGCCTCAATCACCAGTTCCGAACAGTTTCCCCCTCCACTTCCAGTGCCCTATGACGATCCTCTTTCCATCAGCCTGTGAAAATATTATTGCCAGTCCCAAACAACTTCTCAGATGATGACAAACTCGATGCACTACATCACGAGGAGACACCTTTATGACCTGGCAAAGCAATTGCGATGGAAAAAAAAGTGAGGAGTGATGTGCGTTTGCTCACCCGAGTTTACCTTTGTATTAATTGGAGCTGACCACCTTTCCATCTACTCAGCCTGCAGAAGAAGGAAATGAACAGTAACACCCTCCCCTCTTTTACAGCCTAAGTTCTTATCCCTCTCATTAAATGCCTCGGCTATAAAAGAAGGTTATTTTTGAGTGGTTTATGCATTAATGTGGGCTGGCAATACGTTAACATCCGTCTATCTACAAACTGAGTAACTTTTCATGAACTGGGGTTTGACCCGTATATCATCAAATCAAAGCACAATGTCATTTTCGTATGGATAAGTTTTGACAGCATATCATCTTGTTCCCACAGCTGATGTAAATAATCCATCCTTCGATGCTCCTTCCCGATTAACTTTTGACTTTTGAAAGAATCTCTTTATGTTTATCTTATTCTTCGCAAAGGCAATCACAAGATTAAAGCACATCATCATCTTTTCAGGTATCTTATCGATTAAATTTTTGAATGAGTATCTTAATTATCTTACAGATCTTCTTGATGGGTGACCTATAAAACTAATGTAACCAATCAACTTAAACATATGTGTTTTATCTACTAATCTTTGTCTATTATTCCAAAGGTGATAGAGAATCTTAAATCAGCTTATGTATCTTATCAATTAACTTATGTATGCTTCTCGTGCAAGCAAGACTAAAGGAAGAACAGATAAAAATGATGAATAAGAATGAATAATGTTGGGAAAATTTGATTGATGATAAAGATACGAGCAATAGTTTATTGTTCTTTGATGCTTTAATGCATAATGATGATCACTGTCTCAAGTATTATATGTCACCACTATTGTTGCTATCGGGTTTAAAACAAATATACCTTCGGGATATAAACGAAAGAAGCTCAACAATTACTCAATTTTCCTATTGAAATTTCACATTGAATGTGTTATCAAACTAGTGTGAGAAAAGAGAAGAAGAGAAAATTTTGTGAAGAAGATAAAGTTGTTATTGTTTTGAACAATGTGTGATTTGGTCATACTTATAGGCAGATACCATCACCGCTTTTCATAATCATCCATCACTTCTCTTCATGTCAATAACATCTCATTTCATATCTAACAATCACTTTTTTTCATGTCCAACTCAATCTCTTTTCTTAATTATGGATAGATAAAAAACTATTTCAACAATCATCTGCTTAGTTTGTTATTTGTACTAATTTACATAAATCCATACATACATTAAGGTATCAATTAAGATTTGAATCTTCAACTAATGTAAATAATTCCATTAATGAAATCAGTGGTAAATAAAATTTTGAACCATGATTTCATTTGTTAATTGAATTATCGAACATATGAGTTTACACACATTCAATTAGAAATTTAGTGTGCCTTAGAACTTTTATGGCCTTGTGCTTCCTCCTAGATCATGAATATTTACAAAAGTTCATCCAGCTTTTGTTAGAAGTGACACCACTTCTTATGGTCATATAGTTGAAGTTCCTAACCTATTACCTTAGCCTTGCCTTGCTAAAATCGGAACTTCATTAGGGCTCCTTTTGTTTTACGGAAAATAAATTATTTGGAAAATATTTTCCTAAAAATGATGACTTATATTGCTTGAAATAATTAGGCAATAAATAATGAATTGTCTCAATATTCCGCGGATGATGAATTTTTTTTTTGTTATTGTGAGCGATATAAGCAATCATTTTTAGGAATTTTTTTTCCAAATCATTCATTTTTTGCGAAATAAATAGTGCTTAAGAGTGCTTTCTTACACTCATGCTCCTAACTTTCCATGAGTACTAACCTTGTGCCCTAGTACTCGATCATTGTCAAGATACAATAACTTGTTTTTACCCATTGAATTTTGAAACTTTTGTTAGAAATTGTATAGTTTGGTTTTCACTATGCTTAACTACTATCATTTGGCTAAAGAACTATTCCTTTGGCAGTACTGCCAACTAAACCTCCCAAGAGTCCCATAGTGAATGGATCGGCCAAGTTATTATTTGTTCGAAAACAAATTATTGAAATAATTCTATCATTAATTAATTTTCAAACATACTCATGTCGCAAACTAATATGTCTAGATTTTTCACTGTATATTTTACTATATGCTTTAGACATTGTTGACTCACTATCACAATACAAAGATATTGCTGATATTTGGTTGTGGCCACAACTTTATATCCAATAGTAAATTTTGTAGTCATTAAGCCTTTTTACTAGCTGTTGATCGTGCTATAAATTCAAAATACATTGTTGAATAAGCTATACATGTTTACTTCTTCTTTTTTTTGGTCGAAATACATGTTTGCTTCTTTGATGCCCAAGAGACTACACCATTTGCAAGCAAGAAAACCTTTCAAGATGTCAACTTTTTGTCGATTGTGCTAGTTTTCCAACTAGCATCCGAATATCCTTCTAGTACTACTAGTTGTCTTTCATAAAATAGACCATAATCTTCTGTTATTTTTAAGTAACTAAGAATTCTACTTATGGCCTTTCAATGCGTAGTTTTAGTATTATTAGTAAATATGGACAATTTACACATAATAAAGGATACATTAAGTCTATTACAATGCATAACATACATCAGACTTTCAAATGCTGAAATTTTTTGAAATTTCTTCGCATAGTGGAAAGCATGAACCCACTATATCACTTTGATGCCTAAAATTATATCCACTTCTCCCAAATTTTTCATTCTAAACTGAGAAGATAGATACTTATCATTTTCATTTATGCCATGCATAATTTTACCAACAAGTAGCATATCATCTACATATAATGGAAAAATGCACTTATCAATATTGTTATGCTTAAATCCATATAATAATATCAACGGATCAAATTTTTCAAGCCACTATTTTCGGTTCTTGCTTCAGACTACATAATGATATGTTTAGGATACATTTGGCAACTATTCTATTCCCAAAAATAATTTCTGTTCAGAAATGATTCTTTTTTATTTTGTACCCGGGAAAAATTTCTAAGCATTTGAAGGTGTTTGGTAACTGCCTAAAATTTCTATTCTAGGAATAGAAAAAGAATAGAAATACATTTGGTAACTGCACAAATTTTCTTTTTATTAATAGTATTTTATTAATATTTTGAATTTTTTTAATATTTCTTTCTCTTTTTTTTTCCTTCTTTATTTCCTTCTTCCCCTTCCTTGGCCATGGCCAGGTCGTCGGCGTTGGCGACCGGCCACAGGCCAGGGCCGGCGAGGGCTGGACCCTCACTACCGCCCTCGCCAGATCCAGTGAGGGTGGCCCTTGCCCAAGCCACGAGCCACCCTCGCCCAGGTGGTGAGGGTCTAGCCCTCGCCGGCCCTGGCCTGTAGAGGATCATCGGTGGCCGACCATAGGCCAGGAAAAAGAAGAAGAAGAAAAAAAATTTCTTTTCCATTTTTTATTTTTGTTACCGGAATTAAGAAACAACTTTTTTATGCTTTTTGATTTTGTTCCAACACTGATTATGAGAACAAAAAATTTACCAAACGGATTTCTGTTCTAAAATTGATTCTGAGAACAAAAGAATAGAAATAATTACTATTTGACCGGTTGTCAAATGCACCCTTAATTTGCAAGCCTTATTATCATTTTTGGGTAGAATAAAACCTACAAACTGTTCCTTGTACACCTCAATCTTCTAATTTACCATTTAGAATAGTTGTTTTAACATCCATTTGATGCACATGCAATTTATAAATTAAAGTCATAGCTAATAGAACTCTAACAGATGTTATTTGAGCAACCGATACATATGTATCAAAATATTTCAAAGCAGTAAATCTATTAATACCTTGTTTTTTCAGTATTGTATTTGGTCTCCAAGACATTATAAATGTCTCTAGGATTTATGCAAGATTAAAAAATTTCATATAGACAATCTGATAGAGCATTGAGAATTCTTCCTCAGCACCTCTTTTCATTATAAATTGCTTTTTTTTTTTCCAAAATGATGCATCTTTATATGTCATTGCCTTACTGAACATTCTTGGATCTTCTTCCAAGTGAAACCGCTACATTTTCCCTATCTCCTTCTACCATGAGAGTTACATATGAACATCGAAATTTTTTCATTTTCTTCACTCTTTGACTTCTCCTTGGCTGACTTGGAGAATCAAATATTTTTTTTACTAGATGAAGGATTGCTTGCATCAATTGGTGTTTGTGAATATGCTGTGGTATCACTTGAATCTTTAAGAAGTTTGTGTTCAAGAATTCAACATATCTTAACTCCATAATAATATTAGATTTGACATCTAATAATCGATAAGTTTAGAATTCTTAGCATATCCAACATACACACTTCTTAAAGCCCTTGGTCCTAATTTGGTTTGCTTAGGATCAAGAATTCTATAATACGCAAGGCATCCCCATATTTTAAAGTTTTAGATTTTTGGTACCCTTTCTTTCTATAATTCATACGGAGAGATCTTAAATTTCTTTGAAGGAATTTTGTGGTGAACCTGAATTGTAGTAAGAAGTGTTTCTCCCCAGAAATTGATTGCCAATTTTGCTTGTAAGATCATGTAATTAACCATATCTACCAAATTCAATTTCTTTTCGTGCCAATCCATTATGTTGTGATGTATAAGGTGCACGTACTTGATGCAGAATACCATTTTGTTTACAAAACACTGGAAAAATCTAATAAGAATTATTCTCCCCGCCGATCACTATCAAAACTTTGATTTTTGCATCCTTTTGATTGTCAACTATAGCCTAATATACCTTAAACACATCAAAAGATTGATCTTTTGATTTCATAAGGTAAACAAGAGTATATCTAGAGCAATCATCAATAAATGCAATAAAATAATGATTTCTACCTCTAGTTACCATACCCATTAATTCTTAAATATCATAATGCACCGGTTCGAGTACTTTATTAGATATTTCTACCTTTGAGAACGATTTCTTAATCATCTTTGCTTATAAACATATCTCAATCCTTCTTATCCAGATTATCACATGATATCATACCGCTTTCATTCATATATTTCAAAGTAATCTAGCAACATGAGAAAATCTATTATTCCGCAAGGAAGATGACTCAAGCATATAACCACAAAAAAAGTTTCATTAATACTTATATGTCAAAATTGCAAACACTTGATGCAGTCACTATCTCCATCTCTATGATGATAATATCTTAATATTGTTGGGAAAATTTGATTGATGATGAAAATACGAGCAGTAGATTATAGTCTTTTGATGTTTTGATGCGTGATGATAATCACTGTCCTTAAGGTATTATTTGCCTCCACTATTATTGCTACAACCTCAAGGATATACACTGAAAACATGGAGAAATGATTTCAACATTTACTCATTTTTCCTCTTGGAATTTCACCTTGAATGTGTTGCCAAATTTGTGCGATAAAAGAAAAGAAGAGAGAATGAATGATGTGAAGAAGAGATAGTATGAAGAAGAGAAAGTTGTTATTGTTTTAAATAATGTGTGATTTGATCCTATTTATAGATAATCAAACAAGGCATCTTTTGAAAATAGGTTCCTTATTGGAACCATCACCGCTTTTCACGATCAACCATCGCTTCTCTTCACGTCAATAGCATCTATTTTCAAATCCAACAATCATTTCTTTTCAGGTCAAATTCAATCTCTTCTCTTAATTATTTATTGATAATAAACTATTTCAACAAAAAAGAATCGTCATAATGCAATGTTAAAAAGGACGTGAAGAGAGATTGACAGTTTGGCTTTGCAGCCAGGTAAAAAATGACTTGAGATTGATAAAACGAGCTCTTCTCCGTATTCTACATCCTTTTGGTCGAATTGAAGAAGTGCATAGTACCAACTCGGTGCATAAGAAACCTACACTGATTGTTATAAGTTACGCATATGACGGTGAACAAATCAGATGATCTTGCATAATTTTGTCATAGTAAGAGAAAATTACATAGATAATACTTACACCTTTAGCGCTGGATGAGTGACATGTGTGTTTGGAGTTGGTTTTATAACTGACCTGTTCTACATGTTGATCATCCAATGACGAAGTGGTAAAGTATATTTCACACCGGCAATAGACCTAGTAAAAGTCCATATAGTATATGGGCTACAACAATCTTATGAGAGAATAACTCCCGAGTGGAGTTAGCTAACATTTCATCAGGTTGTGGTTATAAAAGTCAAGCCTCTTATTTTAGCGGCGACATTATTTCGGCTTTGTAATTAGGAATCAAAATTGCACCAAAAGTCAGCGATTCCCTCTTAGAATATTGAAGTTATTGGGTGTTCTGTATCGCAGTTGTTGTGGACACACATGCATAATCTTCAATACAAAGTGCAGGCATGAAAGGGTGCAGGACATGCCAATCACTACGTTAAGCTGAAGGGTCAAAAGAGTCGGATCCTCTGAGGACATGTCGCTCACGTTCTTCTCAGTCCCGTCCTTTAAAACAATCTCTCCCATCTGCGAATTCATCTTCATCCTTGGAGGCAGAATGATTCTCTCATCCTCCTCCCTCAATGGAAACAATGCTCCACCGTCACAAGAAAAGTTCGACATTATTCAGATAAATCTCTTCGATTTCGGCAATCACAGCAACCTCGAGCCTACCTTCTCCACTGCGAAAGAGAAAGGCAGCCCACGCCAAGAAAAGCAAATCGGGGTCGACCCGATTTCCCTACAGCAAGAGCCGGCCTTCTTCGGGTCAAGACCGTTGCCGCCCATCAAGACGAACGGTTGGCACGGCCTTCTTCCCCCGCTCTCGCCTGCCAAGAGCAAGTTCCTCAGCCACAGCCTCCCAAGCTCGGCCACGACATCGCCACGCTTCCCTTCCATTAGTAATCTACTGAAGAGGAGCAAGAAGTGGGTGCTGCAGGAAAGTCAGGCACATACTCCTCCTCAACTGGATTTCGACCATCTCATGATGCTCAGCCCGTACCTCGCGATGCGACAAGAGATGAGGAGGTTCAGGAGGAGCAAGTCATGCGGCGAAGGAAGAGCAATCCCACCCTCCGTAGACTTTGATCTTCTGGCAACCCAAGCTAAAGCTAAAGCTACTGGTACGACTTCTGGCACTAGTGACAGTAGTTGTACCAGTGACAGTAGCGAGAGCGAATGTCACCAAGATGTGAACCTCA
Source organism: Syzygium malaccense (assembly GCA_031216405.1). Taxonomy (NCBI): domain Eukaryota; kingdom Viridiplantae; phylum Streptophyta; class Magnoliopsida; order Myrtales; family Myrtaceae; genus Syzygium; species Syzygium malaccense. Next base: position 43,057,487 of record CM062257.1, on the reverse strand, counting down.
AGAGCAACTTCCCCAGAACTGTGCGCAACGAAGGCCGGGATGGTGAGAGGGAGAAGGAAAGTCGGCAGGAGGAGTTCAAATGCGGGGCACTGTGCTTGTTCCTTCCAGGGTTTGGCAAGGCCAAGCCTGTCAAATCGAAGAAGGATTTATCACAAGCAGCGGGGAACAACTATGTGATCTCTAGGACTGTTTCATTGGAGAAATTTGAATGCGGATCGTGGGCTTCCCCCTTTATCAACGTGAACGAAATCAGCCATGAAGATGGAGCTGGAGCTGGAATGGGAGACTCCGCCAACCTCTACTTTGATCTGCCCCTAGAGATGATTCAGAGCAGTGCCAACGACATGCATTCTCCGGTGACCGCAGCTTTCATCTTTGACAAGGAGAGGAAGGGCGTCTTGAAGAACGGCTCGATGAGGGCGCCCAACAGGAAGTCGCACGAGTCCTCTCGGCACGTTCGGTTCTCCACGTCTTCGCCGACTTCGCACCCTGAATCGCCGACTTCTTGCATCACGCCCCGCTTGCGCAAGGCGAGGGAGGACTTCAATGCCTTCCTAGAAGCACAGAGTGCTTGAAAGTTATCATCAGCTCCTCACATTCCTAAACCTAAACGCGCGAATCTCCTGTCCGATGATCCATCTGCATGATATACGTTTGCGTCGTAACTTTTGAATCGAGAAATCGTGATGTCGTCGTGTCTAGATGCATAGACGGAACGATCCATCGTATGTAAAAGCCCCAGCTTCCCTTGTATTACAAAGTTTTGGTGATGAGACGTCCGTTCCGTTTGTTTTTTTAGGTTGTACATGGTGGAATGAAGGTTTGTATCATGTCCAGATAAGCAATTCTTGAAGAGTCGATGAAAGTTTCTAAGTTAGAAGGTTGTCATTTGCAAGAGTACTACAATCTATCAGCTAAGCTGTCCCAAGATGATTGCCATATATATAACAGAGGAGACCCTCTGGCTGTAAAGCAGATTTCGTCAAACGCGTGCATCCATCTATGCCGCGTGCAGCATCTCTGACTTTGCGTGTGCTAGGCCAACGTATACATTTGGGCCAAAGATTCTGTTCTTCAACTTCTCATTTGCCAAGGCCCATGCTGGCCTCCTCAATCGTTTGTTCAGAAATATGAGATAAAGAATGTCATTCGATCGAAGGGTTTTGGTACGGTGGACGAGAGATGCCCTAGCTGGTCATCAAAAATCAAGACAAATTGTTAAGTGGGACTTACTATCGTTATTAGTATTGAATCAACAATGGCTGTGGAAGTAGTGTTGTCCCCATCAATCCGATAAAAAAGAAAGAAAAACTCGATCCTAGCTTGACCCTTCAATTGTTCTTTTCACGTAGGGTCGCCGAGCTCGCTCATCTACATTTTACGAATCGATTCCGGCGATGCGGGCACATCTCATTTGAAGTCGAGGAGGGGGCGCGGCATGTTTCTCGAGAAGACAGGAGTGCAGTTCCCGTCCTCTCAATTTCAGGGATTCCCAATTCCCTAACTCTGAACTTGTCGATTTTGCAACCGAATCCTCAAACTTGCTCCATGTTTAAAGATCGAATTTTTCCACGGTTTTGTCTTCTGGGTATCGAATTGGGGAAAATTGCCAAAAAAAAAGTCTTCAGCTTATCGCGCTTTTGCCAATTCAGTCCTGAACCTTTTAATCGTGCTAACCGAGTCCTAACTAAACATTTTCATGCCTTGTCGATTGAGTTGATCTGGTCAATTTTGGTTGAAAATTTATTGACATGGATGTGCAATGCCCTACGTGGCACGGGGTGTGAGACGACCGATGCTAACGTGGACATTTTCAATAATTTTCCGAGCGTTTTTCCCTTTTTCCTTTCTCTCCTCGTACAAAATCAAACGAGCCACCACGCGGAGCCCTGGGAGTGGGAACGGGCGGCAATGCCGTTGATTAGAAATTGCGGCCGAAAAGCGCGTCGTCTTTTGCGTGCTGGAGCCGAAATGTTGATTCTCAGCTCTCTCTCTCTTAGCTCCTGCCCCCGTGTTGATCTCGACGGGGATCAGGCCCAACCCCCGCGTTGCTTTGAGAAGCATACGCTCTTCTCTCACCTTTTGAAACTACGGTATAGGCGTAGATTATTATTGATTTCATTTTTAAGGAAAAAACATATACACATATTTCCGAATCGCTCAATTTTTTCACGGAACAAAATAGAACGGTCGAAGCGGTTCTTTTGTGTAAGCAATACAAATTATACGTTCCTTTGCAGATCGATCAGTTTTCAGTCGTTCAGCTACCGGGAAGCCGAAAAGAAATAATTTCTCGAGGATAATTTTTCTTCGAATCATGCGCGCAAGCAAGTAAAGCTACGGATCGCGGAAATCAAAAGGAGCTTTTCGGTCCCGTGAAGCGGAGCGGTGGTGGGCGATCCCGACTTTCGCCTTTCACATGTGGGGAAAGACGGACCGGGACTGGCGCCTCTCTCTCCCTCTCTTTCTTTCTTTCTTTCTTTTTGGGACGTGGACAGCTGGACACTCTCCTCTTGTTCATTCGTTTGTTTTTGTTTTGGTGTGTGCCCCTCCTCCTCCCCAACGGTGGTCGGCCATCATTACGCGGTACCCAATTGGAAAAAACAGCGCTCACATCGCACTTCGCCCATCTCTTACTTGAATAATTAATGTACGTGCGGACAAGGAACGGTGACGCGGAATGAACCCCGGATCCTTTTAATTTTAATTCTCGAATCTTGACGGGACGTATCATGTCGCCCCTTAAATTGTTAATTCATTTAATACGATTTTTAAGTTTTTAATAGATATTCAATTTGATTCTTAAACAATACGAATATATTCAATATCATCTTTCCGTAATATAATTTAAAACCAACCAATTTATATATATATCGAAAGTTCAACGATCATATTAAATAAATTAAAATTCGATAACGATATTACGTATTTAACTAAAATTTAAAGATCATATAAAATAAATTAAATATTTAAAGATCATCGTATTATATATTGATTTAAAGTTCGATCACCAGTTATGCCATTCTTCACCGCGGCCAAGGAAAAGCCCAAGAAAGGGGCGGCCAAATTTCCTCGTTCACAAACACAATCACATGGGATTTCAATCATGACATGAAATCAGAAAGGGACGTCCAGCCAACTCCCCTCTACTTTCTTTCTTTTCTTTATCTACTTTCTTTCTTTTCTTTTGGGGCGTTGATGTCAGACAAGAGCTGCCCCCACATCGCCACTCCCCAAGCCGCCGCCGCCGCCCTCCTCCGCCTCCTCCTCTCAGTCAAAAACCCTAATCCATCCATCCATCCCCAGGTAACGCCACATTGAACCGTATAAACAAAGTGCTAAGATTCTTGGTTCAAGTTATAATATAACAGTCGTAAGATTTCCAATCCCTGGCCGGCCTCGGGGTCATCAAAGATGCCCCCCAAACAATAAAGCATCGAAAAAGGGACATGGAGGAGGAGGAGGAGGTGGGGAAAGCATCGCCACCACCACCACCTTGGTCCATCATGCCCATCCGCCGTGTACGGTGGTCCCTCCGCACCGACAACCCAATCAGCCACCCACAAACGTTCATCTCCCATCCATTCCATCTCAAAAGAATAAGGCTCTCTTTTATTTATATTATATTATATATTTTATAGTATTGTAATATGCAAAAGAATGGCCCACCCCTCTCTAATCTAATCCCTGATGTTGTCTTTCTCTTTAAGGGAGTATCAAACCCGAAAAGAGAAAGGATAAAAGAATAAGTAAAAGTAAAGACACGAATCATGAGCTTCCCCCCAACCCCTGTATCAATCCCACTACTGCTAAGATTCTATACCCATCACCGCACAATCGGTATAATACAAAAGGCACAGAAAGATCAAAGAAAGACGGAAACCAAAACGATATGTAATAATCACAACTGAACAGGACCCCCCCGCCAAAAGAGGGACCTCATTGCCGGGTCCGCTGCAGCCGGTCGCCAATCATCTTGAGCTCGAACCTCTTCACGGCGCCGGCAGCGTCCCTCATCGTGGTGTCCAGCACGTAGGGGACCTGGTCGAAGGTGAGGTCCGTGGAGTTCACCAGGTTCCGGCACGGCTCGCGTCGCTCCGCGATGGTGCCGTGGTAGTGGAAGTACTTGATCCGGCGCTCCGTCTTGTGGTTGGTCCTGCCCTTGAGGTTCTGGGACATGTGCACCCCGGTCGCGTACACGCTGCGCGGCTGCAGCGCGTACTTCCGGTCCCTCCGTATTCCCCGCTTCACGTCCCTGTACACCAGCTTCTCGAACCCCCATTTCCTGCACACCATCACAAGACAACACCAATGTTCACACATCGTTCTGTGCAGGACACTCCACACTGGCCGTCCATCACTCGCCCAATCATTCAGCAAAAAGACACACAAATACAGGCGTTCTTCCCCACAGTCTCCAAGTTCATTAATTAAAACCGAACATGTGACTAATACAATTAGGCCCTCGCCCTTGTCCCCGCAGTGATTCCTCCTTGGCACAAGCATTGTGGAGGAAAAACAGAGCTGTCAACCGAGAGGCCGATTAACGCGCCAACACCATCTCATGATAGAGCCGGAGATTGGGTTGACAGTTACCTCCCGCGGTCTCTTTTCAATGCATATTAAAAGACTGTATCATGAATAAACGGACGAATGTGATGTCCCAATATACAAACGCATGATGTCCCCATCGCCGAATAAGAAACGCTAACTTGCGAACAAAGCTCTATACACCAACTCACTTCCACTTGCCCCAATACGATGAAGAGAAGACGCGAATCTCATGCCATCATCAGGAGGCCGATGAAATAAACTCCAAACGCATACGCCACACCACGTCTTCGATGTAAAGCACAGAACTGCACCTATCAATCAACCACCCCGGCACCCTAGAAGCCCATTTCATTATTCATTGTTTAATCGACGCGTACTCCAAGATCGAGCGCGTCTCGAAACAGAGACGCACGACTCTTTACGACTCTTTTCCTTATACTCGGACACGCTTCACAGCAATGCCCTTCATGAATCTCTGGGATATCGTCGAATTCTTAGTTCAATTCAGTTAACATTTAACGTCTCCCACGGAACAAACCGAGTTTAGCTTGGGCCCTCTAATCTAATCTTAAGCTTTGCCCACATGGGAAAATCATTGCCATCTCTATGTTTAGCATCAAGGGACCGGTTGTTTCGGCTGAACATGAATGTCCCACTCGTGAAAATTATATGTTTCACTTGCAGGCGTTTTCAATATGATGAAGGCACTCGATTAATCGAGTTCATGCGCATACATGCGAATTATAGAAACGTAAGAAAAGGAAGTACCTGTAAGTCCTGCTGGCACCGGCCTCGTCGACGAAACAGAGCTTATTGCTCATCGGCATCTGCTCGATGGTGAACTGCGAGTACCCGGACAGCGAATCGAGCACCGACCGGAGCGTGTTCTTGGGAGGCACGTAGATGAACTCGTCCACGTCGAAGAAGAACATCCACTTGGTCATGAATTTGTACCTGTGCAAGCAGTCATTCACCACCAAGAACTGGTTGTGGTAGTACCCGTCGAACCTCTCCTGGTCCCTGACGTCCTGCAACGTCACGTACCCAAGCTCCATCCAGGGCCGCAGCACCTCGAGAACCCCCTCGTGGATCCCGCCGGCGTCGTGGATCACGAAATGCGACCTGCCGCCGAAGAGCCTCACGTGGTAGGCCATCCACTCCCGCACCCGCTGGGGGCTCAGGTTCCCGTACAGCGGCGACCCACAGTAGAGGAAATCGTACTTGGGCTGGGAGCTGAAGATTGACAGGTCCAAGCTCCCGGGTGGCTCGGCGAGGACTTCGATCGTGTCGGTGAAGTTGAAGCTGCGGTCGCTGCCGCCGGAGGTGGAGGCGAGGAGGAGCAGCTTGCCGCCGGAGTTGTCGGCGTTGAGGACGGGGTCGGGGAAGGTGCAGTTGACGACGACGACGGTGTAGACGCGGCCGTAGCCCCAGTCGGGGAGGATCTTGAATCCGACGGCGGTGGAGGCGGCGGCGGAGGCGGAGGTGGAGTTGGGGCGGGGGACCCACCGGCATTGGTAAGAAGGCCTGGCGTAGACGTGGAGGGGCTTGGAGGCGAGGCCGACGACGGCGAACGTGTTGAGCCCGCCACGGTAGGAGCCCATGGTGATGAAGTTGTAGGCGGCGGAGCCGTAGGGGTTGAAGGCCCGCTTGACGACGCCGCCCTCGAGGACCTGCTCCCGATCCGCAGCGGGGGGCGGCGGGGGCGGCGGAGGAAGAGGGAGAGGGAGGGGGAGCGGCGGGGGAGCGTCGGCGGCGTCGGCGGCGGAGGAGGAGGAGGAGGGGGAGGAGAGGGGAGGGGAGATGCGGGAGATGCAGAGGCGGAGATCGGAGGAGGAGAGGGAGAAGCGAGGGGGGAAGAACTGGAGGACGGTGGCGACGGAGCAGAGGACCAAGAGGGCGGTGAGCAGGATCTTCAGCTCGGTGGCGCAGTTCCACACGACGCCCACGAACATCTTCCTCTCGGCGCCGGCGCCCCTCTCCGCCTTGTTGTCTCCGTCCTTCCCCATTTCGGGCTCTCGCCGGCTGTGCCGAGGGGGGCGGCGGCGGCAACGACCGGAGAGACGGCGGAGAGACGGTGGCGAGGAGAGGAAGAAGAGGAGGCGGAGGCGGAGGAGGAGGAGAAAATAGAAAGAGAGCGGTGGAATGGAACGGAAGGGAATGGGAATGCCTTGAAACTTTTAAACGCAAAAAATGCAATGCTAAACTCCACTGCTTCCATCACTTCCAATTTTCCAAAAGAAGTAATGCAGACATAAGCACAGCCACTAGGTACATGTTCCTTTGGATTTGTTACCAAATCCAAGCCGCTTAAAACCTTCCCGTTCATCTCGCAAATATTCAAATAAATATATATATACTTATTTTTAAAATGATCATTTATTTCGCTTACGAAAATAAATAAGCGAAAAATGCGATGTTCAGATATAAATTGTTGTGGGTAATTAAAATATTTTTAGTCGATTAATTGTTTCAAGCGGTACGGGTGGCCATTTCTTTTTAGGAAAGTGTTCTTTTTAATTATTTTTTAGTACTCATTTTAACGTGAAGATGGTTCGCGGTGTGGTACCGAGAGGGCAAAGGGCGGACCACCACCACCTCGGCGAGCCTACTAGCCCAACAAGGCCTTGCTCTACTTGGGTATTCCCTCGCCACAAGCGCTCAGCTCGTTCCTCGCTAAAAAAAATTCGATCGTCCACATCGTCGGTTTGGCTTGGATCGAGCATGCAACGGCTCTCGCCTCATTCCACCGACACCCTAGTTAAATGACGGGCGATGCTCTTTTGCTCTAACGAGCTATAGCCAAGGTTGAAATCGAGCATCTGTTGTGGGCGTAAAGCTTTGTGCAAATATTACACTCGTCGATGTCGGTCGTCCCGACAGAGTACGCCGAGAGAAAGGCGAACTCGCTCCCCGATCAATCCACCGCCTCACTCGGATGTATGCGGATGGCAGCGACCGCCGGGCGTGTCATCTTCGTCGGTGCGAGGCTCTTATGGTAACGTGTCGAAGGAATTATACTTTTGGCCGATCGTTCCTCGCCATTCTTTTTTTTTTTCCGTTAATAAAAAAGGAAAAAGAAAGGAAAGGGGACGAGGAAAGGAAGGGAGGGAAGGGGAGGGGCGTTATTGGGATTAGGTTGAAAGCAGAAAACGACGCCGGACTCCCGTCTACTTCGATTGGATGCAAAAGGGACAAAGCAGAGCGGGTGGTCCCCACCTCCCGGGCTTTAAACGACAGATTGACAGCCCACGGCAATCGCCGCCTCTCCTCGTAACACGTGGCCGTCACCCGCCACGTGGACGGGCCTCGCACGTTATCTGATTCTTGGCATTATCGTCTACGGAGGAGGAGGAGGAGGAGATGCGCTTTGCATGAAAGTTGTAATCCAATGACGAGAATTCTATCAGATTGGTCGTGTAGATTTCAAGCCTCGTGCACCGTAATGCTATGCCGGCGCGAGATTTTATGAGATTACTGTCGATTTTTCTGAAAGCTGAAGCCTTTTGAGAATCGGTGTGTGCCGTTTTTCTTTCTTTCGCGTGCTACTCGTCTTTGTAGCCGTCTCCCTCACTTGGGTTGATGTTGATGTACTTATTTTGTGCGTAAAGGAAATAGCAAAGGAACACGGTATGAATTGGCAAGACGAGCATTTGGGGCTCGCGCTCGGCTCGACCTTTCCACAAAAGGACCTCTTGGACTCTCTAAAGGCTCTCGCGTCAAAGTAGAGCTGTTTGGCTACACAATTCCAGAGGTCTTTGCACCAAAGTTGGCATTTTCAAATGCAAGTCTCATCCGACATTAGCTTTGAGAGTTTTCGGAATGCTACTTTCAGGAGTATATGGATCCTTCTGTCCTTTTAACTTTGCCCCCGCTAAAATATCTAAATTCCAATTTTAACCTTACTCTCACTGTCCTGCGTAGATATGATTAGCATCGCGCAACGTCGGCAATGAGCGTGGATCCAATCGTCGACAAGTCAGATCTGACACCAGCAGTCCTCGCCTAAGATTGCGTGACCTCGACATGGCATCGCAGGACCTCAGGCGAGAGCCGCCTAGGGCGTAGGGACCTATCGCTTGAGCTGGGTCGGCCCTCGGGCAAAGCTCATCCAGCCTTTATCTTTCTTTTCTTTCGAAATTACTTTTTCAGATTGGATATCAAAGTCTACAGAATAAGTGTTTAGCAAATACTACTTACTATACCTTTGATTTAAAGTCGGGTTTTTTCCAAATGCTCTCCTGAACGCAACCGTTAGTCCTGGAGCAGATTAAAGTCAGGTGGGTGCCATGTTAGAGTTAGAAAGAAGGAATTGCGCACTAAGGTTAGAATATTTCCTTCAAATGGGGGATGGATTTTTCAATGTTGCACATGATCAAGGGGGGAAAAGCAGGGCATTTTGCATATGCAACCCAGCGAATTTTCAGCTTCCCCTTTGTTTACTCCGACACTTGCCCACGTTTCAATGGGCTGCCCCTCCTTCGTAATCAACGCCGACACTTTCCGTGTATTTTCCACGCAGAATGTGCCGACGGTCGTTGACTATGCTCCTTCCCGTCGCTGATCAGGTGATATCGTATGGTACCAGGATTCATGAACAAGCAAGTTCATGTGCACAAGCAATCTCCATTCCTGGTTCAAATATATATATGCAAAAAAGTTTGGAAAAGAGCAGCCATTCGACAGACGCTCGTTTGATTACGTTAAGGCAAACTCCCCCTCTCTTGCTGTAATCCCCTGTTTTACCGTTATCGCAACATTTTCCTCAACCGCTTCTCCAATTATTGGAAATATGACACAAACAGAGTTCCTGAATTTCGGTTCAATGTGCAACACATTTTCTGAATTTTTTATTTGTGCAATGTCGTTCTTGAAATTGGGTCCAATGGGCGATGCCATCCCTTAGTTTTGGCTTGATGTTCAATGTGATCTTGAACTTTTAAACATTTTTGTATAATCTGGAGACTGGAGACTATATTGAACATGAAGTCTAGTGGCGATATTAGACATTGTTAAAGTTTAGGGACTACATTGCACAAATTAAAAGTTTAGAGATCATAGTGCGCACTGGACTAAAGTTCATGAGTTATTTATGTTGTTATCCCTGAATTGTTTAGTAAGAAAAGAACAGTTTTCTGTGTCAAGGATGTGAACGAGGCTCTTCTTTTGTGACGACCTCTGTGACATGATTCTTTGAAGAGCCCGACCCATCTCGTGAGTTTGGGCCGGCAATGTTGTTTTGCTCTCAGGAAAAGGGAAACCCCCCCTTCTCGATCTCATTGCATCTTCCAAAATTTCAACTTTTTCAAGCTGAGCAAAGGCCATTTTCTCATGTCCCAACACTCTGTTCTGGTGCTGGTGCTGCACCAGACCGTCTTTCAGATTCCATCACGTGAAAGGGTGGTGGGTGGGTCTTGGTTCAGCTGATGACAGCTACTACTATGGACTTGCTTTTACAGTTCTTTCCCCCCCCTCCAACACCACACCCCACCCCACCCCCCCCAACAACTCTCTCGATTCTTTTATTCAACCATGCCAACTCTTGATCCCGCTATTCTCAAGCCGTACTAAACCGCGTACCGATAGTAGGAACCCTACGTCAGTAGATAGATTAATGAATGAATAAACAATTAAACGAAGTGACCGGTTCGGTTTAGCGAAAACAATTCGATGAACTTGCATGTGATTACTGATTGAATTTGGTGGGTCTCCCCCCACAAGAGTTCCTGCTGAATCTGGCTTCAAGCAGACCCCACCCGCAAATAAGCAGAAGACAGTAATGTGCTCTACGTGTGAAAAAATAGGGAATTACGGCACACCCTGGATGCTTAACATACATAGTCTGGTGTAGAAACCTAGTATTATCTCATTTGTTTTGCCTATTCCATCGGGTGTCTACTTGATGGAAAAGGGGCTCTGGCAATTCTGTCCTTTTCTTTAAGGTCACCGATTTTGGGTCAAGATAGACTCGAGCGAAACATAATGTACCTCTCCAAAGTAATGCCTGAAAGCAATTGCTACATGGAGATGTCTACGAATTGGATCGCGTGAGATAGCTGCCCAGGATATGTGCATTATCTGGTCTTTTTCTTCTTCGCAGTTGCCGCATCTTCTGCGTATAATGAAAGAATCGATAACAACGTAAATGTATCACGTCCAGACTACGAAGTAATGGTTTTCAACTTATCTGCTTCATTACATTACGTTACATCACATTACATGGTTTTCTTTATGCCCAACTGCCAAACACAAAATGATAAGTTCTCTTACTTTTCTTTTCCTTCCTCTTCTCATCTAACCCTAGAAAGCATTCCCTTTACTTCCTCCTCACTACTTAAACACCCAAAACAAAGTTCACTTCCTCTTTTCAAGGAGGGAAAAAACAGAAAAGCAAATCCACAGTCATTTAATTGATCAAGCTCCAAGGGATTTGAACAGAGCAGGTGCAAATACAGGTCCATCCAACCTGTCATCTTCTTTGTTTCCTCTTCTGTCGCTCGCTTGTGTGATGCTCGTGCACTATTACTCACTCATCTTGCCCCACCTTTGTCAGGGTCCTTCCAATGCCTTCTTCTTTCTTAGTATTTATGGCTGCATGGAAGAGTTAATATTTGTAACTAATGGCACTGGAGTTGGAGGCGTCGTGGGCAAGAAATCAAGTGATCATTGGTGAGGCCAGCGGCTTGCATGAACGAGTGCACGATGGTTGGGCCGACATATCTGAACCCTCTTCTCACCATGTCTTTGCTCATCGCCTCTGATTTTGATGTTTTCACCGGTATCCTCTGACATGTCTTGTACTCCGTGGCAATCGGCTTGTGACTCACGAACCCCCACACGTACTTGTCGAAAGATCCGCATTCCTTCGTCACCTGTCATCGCGTGCGGACAGCATACATGTGAAATCAGGAGCTACTAGGCGAATACTTGTAATGCACTGATCAGCTGAAAATTCTAAGAATCAGAAGAACGATTGAAATCCTAGTGGGAAATGGAATGCGGAAGAAAAAAGAGCAAGGTTTTCGAATGGACGACTTTAACGTATTATTACCTCGAGAATTCGCTTGGAGTTGTCTACGACTCCCCGAATTTGGCTCAACTCTAGGCCGTAGAGAGTATTCAGTGATGTTATTTTCTTTTCAGAGTATTGGGCCACAATTTCTGCATCAAATCCTGAGAAAGCTTCCCTGCAAAGTGAAGGTCCCAATTGCCCATTTAAGCATATTTCTCCAGAACAAATCTCACATAAAGTAGATCTCAGCAATTTCGCATTACCTCAGCACTGGACGTTTCTTCAAGACTGAAGTCCAGTCTGACCCTACTTGAGCTCCGCTCAGTACCAATAACTCGAACAGGTTTCTGCATGTCACAATCCGATTTAAGGTCTAAGCCCTTGATGGGTGCACGCACAAACAGACACTCGAAAAGAGGCAGAGTGAGGGAGGGAGATATTACCTGTCATCATGGACGGGCACTCCCCATTCTTGATCATGGTAAGCAACATAGATACGATCTGCACAGGCATCGCCCAGGGAGAAACGACATATCATCACTTTATCCAGACAAGTTATGGAGCTATCCTAGTAGTCGGGTTTCTTTTGAGAGCTTTTTCTATACCTGAACTAGCTGTAATGAAGCTACATCTTTTCTCCTCGCGGTTGGCAACAGCTAGAGCAGAAGAGGGGTTGAGCGGAACGACTTTGCCCCCGCGCTTGAAAGGCTTGACTCTTCCGTAATGGGCAGTCTTCAGCTTCCTCTGCTCCTGCAACGAAGCAATTTGTTCTTTCCTAGCAGCTGCGATGCTACCAGGGGGGCCCGAAAATGATCTGGTCAACAATGTGTCAGGACTAGGAGGTAGTGCTTGACCGACCGATTTGTTCATCGACCTGGTCGTGTATTGCGGAGCCAAAACCTTGCCAGGACTGGGCATGGCAGAAGATGCAGTTGTTGGATCATTTCCTCTTTTCAAAGTCGAGATTCTTGGCATTTTTTTCTTAGGAGAAATAGGAGGGGTCAATGCTGGCTTAGCATAATCAGTAGGAGCAAGATGAATAAGACTAGGGTCATTTGGTGAATCTGCCGTGGAGTAGGGCAGTTGCAGAGGGGATCTCGGGGGCAGCGACTTCTTGGGAAGCGAATTACGTTGCTCAGGAGAGGGAATTTGGTTGCAAGGATGCTGCTGGAGGACAGGACGCCCATTGGTCCGTGCGATAGCCGGGGCTTGGTGGACTTTCGTCTTGAAGGAGCACATTCCGTGGGTTCTTGCTTTCCAGGTTCGAAATGTAAGGAGGGACTGAATTGGAGAGGTAAAAGGAAGGGGCTTGCTGAGGGGTTTAGGAGGAGTTTGATGTGTTTTTATAAATGTGGATTGGACAGGTTTGGACAAGTAGGAACATGGTAGGGAAGAAGGGACGTCAAATCTTCTTCAAGAGTTCGATGTAACGATACACCTATTGTACCCAAAAAGAAGATGTTGGGTAGGGCAATGCTATGGTAGACACAGCGGACATGGCCAATCACAGTCGAGAGGAGGATGACGAAAATGACAAGGGCCTACAAATGCCATTGCCCTCATGGAGAGTGGAATCTGAGGGCATGTTTGATGAGCATTTGTGAAGGGAGAAAGAAAAGGAAGAGTGGGGACAGAGTGATGGTGGTGCCAGTGCCAGCTCTGAGTTGGACCCTCTTTCTACACTAAGTGAAGTGAGCAGGACACCAATTCCTAATCCCAAGTTGGGCCATGAACTTCATCTTTCTTGCTTGTCCAACTCCAAGAAAGACAGAGACAAGTCGTTTTGCTTTGCCTGCTTCTTCTTACTCTGTCTGTGCTGGCACTACTACAATCACTTTTAAAATATTAACAACTGTTCAGACAATTAAGTAGCTGGAGCCAGCATTTGGGCTTGTGAGTTTGTTAAAAGAAACCAAAAAGGGGCAACAGAAAAAGTTGCTCAACTAATAAAATAAAACCAACTCCCAGTAGTAGTACATGGACAAGTTGATCAGATGTCCAGCGGCAAGTGCTTTCTGGAGCTTACAATTTTCTGGTCCATAGAATCGGGGGAGGTTGATATGAGGGACCAAATTCAGGATTGGAGATCAGATAATGGTGCAATTTTGTCATGACTCATCATGACCATGCTCATCATCCAGGATTCATCATTCATTGCCCAAGGGTTGGCTACCTATGGTTCAGTGTGTTTCTTATCAATGTGAAATAAAAACATGAACTATATCAAGCCCACATTTACTCACTTGTTGGTGTCGTTTCCAACAGCACTTTGCAATGGGTCCAACAGGATCTTTTCCAGTTCACTCAACAATATTAGTGCCATTTCTGTGTCAGTATTCTACGAGAAGCTGCCATAAGTTCTTGAAATGTAGATCCCCGCTCTAAAAAAAAAAGTAGATTCGTAAACAAGAGTCGAACTAATGTCATGCTCGGGAAATTTTTCCATGCGTCGCAGTTTGTAATAGTTTGATTCGTGTAAAGGCGTGCATATTTTCCTACTTTAATCAATCATAAAACCAGCGAGATCGTGGGATGCCGGCTTTTTTAGAAGCAGCATTCAGTGTCATATGATAGGCTTTGCGATCAGCAATTTAAAGACGCAGCACATGACAATAATAATGGTGGGTTGGAGTTTGGGAAGGTCGAAGCGATGCATCTTTCCTTGTCATGGAGTTGCCCACTGCTTCATGAATTATTATGACCCAGTTGGCCCCTCTTGCTCATTCATCCAACTTTATGGACAAACCCACATGCCTCTTTCCACAGCCTCTCATCTACTAAAAAGCGCATGCGATTTGGAGCTCGCCCAATTTATCATCCTTACCTTCATGCGTTTTTAGCTTGTCGATAAACTTCGATTTTATGCATATAAACAATCTCCTTGGACACCGAGCTGCCTTATAGCGTCGAAATAACATCATCCCGGGCAAGTTACTCTCTTTTGACGTCCCAAGTTCAAGACGATATCGCACATAATATGCTTTGCTAGGTCTGATTTTGCATTCGATGGTTCATGACTGGGAGATTAATGTATAGCAGAACGTGCAAACAATGTCTTAAAAGAGCAAAGTATCCAACAAAGAAACCATTCACGTGCGTTACAGTACGTACGTACTCAGATCTAGCAATGGAAGAAGACAACCGTTCCAGATTGTAGGAATGATCTGACAATATGCTAGTCCACTTCCACATGCGCTTTTTCAGTAACTAGAAACAGAACATCTATCTATCAATCTATCTGTGTATATCATCAATTTCAACTTAGCTGTTCCTGTTCCAAAGTTATAATCCTCAGCTACTTTTGGACTTTATGTCTCAGGTGGCAGAGGATTTGAATTGCGCCCATCTTTGAGATGTTCCAACACAAAAATTATTTCGTTCACAGCCCCTGCACAGTCCAGAATCCACTAGCCCTACATTATATTTGAGACTTGTCCGTCCGCTGGAATTTGTTGACTGCCCCTCCTGCAAAATGCTGCAAGTATTGCTTCATGATTTGGCAAAACAGAATTGCCCAATAATATCTTCACATAAACCAAACAAAAATGGCAATGGCCAAATCTAACAGAAACGGGTCACCTCGGAAAAGAAATCTCCGGAGATATATCCGAGCGTCTGTATTGTCATTTTGCAATGATGACCGCTATGAAAATCTAATAATCAAGATAATCATCAATGGGTAGTGTCAATTGTCAACTAAGAGTTGCAATAATCGATCTCGTGAAAGTAATTAAAGGGAAGCGCGAGTATCCATCACGAAAAATGCCCCCACCCCCCAAGTTTTGATCATGACTTCATTGTAATGACTTGCTAAATTCCTGCCTTTTGCAACGCCAAACTATCTTCGAGTCAAGGGATTTATGCAATTTAATATGAAACATTGTTGTCATTCATCATAGATCATATCGGTGTTAACAACAATTTGACAGTACAAGAATTTATTTGGCATTAAGGGACAGTTGAAAGCCCACCAAATTAGATGAATATCAACTGTGACACATATATCATATACGCTTTGCCTAATTATCATCTGCATTCAATATGCTCAAGCTATGGTCATAAAAATTCTTTTCTGGCTACCATAGTTTCATCTGTTTTTAAGTCAAATAGTGTTCTACATCGCCGAAAGATTTGTGTGAACAAGCTTGTAGGATTTTCTTTCCCATGGACCAAAAGCGATCATACAAAAAGGACTGAAAAGCAGCACTAGTATAACCACACAGAATCTTCCGAGGGTAAAATTTCAATCGAACACTTAATGCTTGCAACATTTTAAATAATTCAATTTGAGAACCTCACGATAAGGAAATAGCAACAGTGAAACTAAGCTACTTGTATCCTATATGCAGTGCAGTGTAGACTGTCGTTATATTGCAGTTAGACTTTAAGAAATAAAAGGGAAGTACCTTAAGAAATGTTTAGTGATGACTGACACAAATGATTAGAAGAACAATAACTTACATTGAGTATCACAAAACAAAACTATCAGCAGTGGAATCACCAATGGAGTGGTCACTGTGGGCATGCATATGCGCAGCATGTAGGACTATATGCTCTATGAGTATGAGCATATGCTTCTACAAACAAATTTGCCGTGAAAATTTCATGCATCTACGGAAGTGGATTGCCTCTTTCACATTCACCATAGCAACCCTTATGAACAGCATTAGAGCAATTTGATGGTCTACCTGAAAACTAAGAGGTTTGATTACGGAAGATGCTCCACACTAAATTTTGTGGACTATAATGTCTTATAGCACTGTTGCTATTTTATGGGGACTCAAGAATTCAACAGCAGAACTACTAGTACGCTGATGCTTTGGTTGGTGGAACCACAGAATACTAAAGATTAGAGGGGGCATAATTGCAACTGAAACAGTTGA
Organism: Syzygium malaccense; assembly: GCA_031216405.1. Classification (NCBI taxonomy): domain Eukaryota; kingdom Viridiplantae; phylum Streptophyta; class Magnoliopsida; order Myrtales; family Myrtaceae; genus Syzygium; species Syzygium malaccense. Next base: position 43,041,041 of record CM062257.1, on the reverse strand, counting down.
ACAGAAATCCAAACAAGAGAATGGACAGAAATTGCTCAAAAGCTGTAAAGGCACCGCATGTAGAACAGTTTGCGACTGATATAGGTCAAGTTTCATTCCTTTGGACAAGCCCTTAAAAGTTCATATTGCCATCAGCTTATTAAAGAAGAAACAATTCAACATAAAAAGGCTTCCGAGTTCACAGTTGCAGTAGTTGATGTTAGATCTTGGAGCAAGAATTTGTGCCGACCACAATCCACCTTTTCTTTTCAGGTAAAAAAAATATCAGTCTTCCATAACCATTGCCATGCATTATTCCTATTTTGGACAGAATCATCCAGTCTGATGTCTGAAGGTAATTCTCTTAAAGCTGTTATCACAGAGAAATTGCTGATTTTGTTAGGTAGCCTAGCTCATCAAAACAATATACACCGCCCATACATCCAAATGTCAAGTGAATTCCGATCCTAAAGTCAGCATGTACAAAGATTAGTATCTCCCGCATCCAAAAATTCCACTTGGATATTCATCAATTACGTCTCCTGATTCAACCTTCATCGAGGTTACTGGCACGAATTGAGACGGTCCTCTGAAGCAAGAACTCGATCAACACACCTTCTATGAATCTGTGTACGCCCTCACAACATCCACTATAGGAGCTCGACATATTGGACATTTCCCGCTGCTCCATTGCAGTTCATGGGCACACTTGAGACAGGCGCACATGTGCCCACATCTGAATGGCATGTAGATAATTGAGTTGGGTTAGGTGTAAAATCTCTGAACCTATGTGGCAGTTACAAAGAGGAGCAAAGAGGAGGAGCAACTAAGATAATCTAACAAAAGATAAGTACCTGTAAAGTAGCGAGTCCACTTGCTTCTCATAGCAGACACAACAATTCCCTTTTCTTGGTACTTTGTCTACTGACTTCGCTGCATCACCTCGAACCACAAAAATTGATTCAAATTCATTCATTAGACATATTGAGAAAGAGAACATTACCAATCTGACAGTATCGTGTATATATTTGAGGTAAGAGCAGATCAAGAGTTTCTCCTGCATTGCAATACACTCTTTGGAGAGTACATTGCGGCTAACCATTTCTGGCAATAAAATCATGTTACTCCACTAAATTGGCAATGGAACAGTCCATTCAGAATTTGCATTTTTTATGCAGTCTGGTACTACTATGGCAATAGCAGTTTCGACTTCCACTGACCACAATGTACGTCACATCAGTGGCCATTGGAAAGTAGCTGCTTCCACAATCCATCTTTTCATGCCAAGTACAGTATGTTTAGGTCAACTTTACGAGAGAGAGAGGAGGGAGGGGGGGGGGGAGAGAGAGAGGGAAGGGGAGGAAGAGGGAGGGAGGTACAGTCAGCATGTATCAGAGCTGAACCATTTGAAATCAGTGTTTTCCTTCTAGTAGATAATGGCAAAGTAACGAGGCCATCAACAATGCAGTAATAATATCACAGTGAACAGATTGGATTTATCAACTCACCAGAACTCATCTCCTGTTTCATGGAGTCTTGCAATGTCACCTGCATCTCCATGCAGCCTTTTATTGATTTCCTGAGCTCGGACATCTCACGTTGGAGTTGCCTCATTTGTCCTCTCAGATCGATTATAAGTTCCATTTCCTACAATTCCAGTAGTATGACGTTCATTGAGCACAGATTTAAGAAACAGACAGACATCAGAAGGAAGGATTACGGCATAAAGACTCACCATTGAAAGGTTATCCATACAGGTAGAATGCTGCTGAGGATCCTCGTAGTAGGAATGAGATGGTGGAGGTTGCTCGGATGACGTAGAAGCAACTTGTTCATGGTCGTCATTCATTTCATCATCATTGTAACTCCACGATCTCAGAGATTGAGAAGGCATATGGAATGAAGATGTGGAATGATCAAAATAATCGCTCGCTTCATGATACTGATGCCCAATTAGGCTTCCTCTCTCCTTATCGTCGTCCTCCTCCTCTTGTCCTTCCACTTCTTCGTCATCCTCCATTTCTTCATCATCGTCCTCCTCCTCTATCTCCTCCCCTTCATCATCATTATCGTCATCCTCCTCATCCTCAATGATATATTCTTGTTCGTCATCTTCTGGTGCATTCCCCTCTTCCTGCTCTTCTTCTTGTTGTCCCAGTTCGTTACGCTCTTCTTCCCCTTGTTGGTTGCCAACTGGATGTTCATGGCCTTGTAACAAGGATGACATTAATTGTTCCATTCTCTCTTGACTGCTTAAATCATCTTGCTCTTCTTCTTGGTGACCTAATGGTTGGGTTTGTCTCTGTAAGTGAGACGTCATCAACGCATCCATTCTCCCCCGGAAGTCACTAGACAAGAAACTGGAAACTCTGCCCCTGAACCAATGATTTAATAGATCAAACTTGTGCCTCGCAAAATTTTGCATACAAAATTCACATTTATCATGGATTAACTCCCACGAAAAATCTACAATTTACTCTCTCATCCTGTGTGAGTTCAGAAGGACAGCACCAGCCATTCATGGTGCATCAAGAAAAGCACAGAAGACAATTGATTGTTCAGGGAAGAGGTCCCTTAGTTTAATCACATGCTTTCTGTGGTGTAGATGCGAGACAATATATGTTATATGTAATACAGCAATCAATGGATAGTCAAATACTTGGTATTTGGCACTTCCCAAATGTCTAATGCATGTGCTAATTCTTGCTTTATGTCTTGCTTGTCAAGAAGGCTTATCTTTCAGTATCCATCCTATCCATAGATTGCAATGCAATTCAAATATCTGAAGAAGCACATCTGGTCTTGTAAAAATGGCAAAATTAGATTAAGTTGGAGAAAAAAGGTGGAAAAGTAGTCCTAATGGTGTACCTCTCGATAAGTTGGCGGATTTCCTCATTTACGGAATTTGTTTCAAGCATCTCTCTGTACCATTCTTGCCTTCGGTCCTCCCAATAACTTCGTGGACGACTTATATCCCTGAACCAGTCATAAGTGCCTCCACGTTCTCTGTACCATTCTTCCTCTTCGTTGGCATTATCAGCATCTTGCTCCTCCATAATGTCATCTTCATACCAGACACTTAAAGATGATAATGTGTCTGTTGCTGCTTGTGGTTGAACATTATTTCTGTTGCAACCCTCAAAGCTTGTACCTTGACTTATGACACTCGGAGGCGGAGCTGCCTCTTCATGTAGAGATGATAATGCAGCTGTGGGTTGTTGTAATTCAAGATTGTTGCCATTTCTAGCATCAGAGCTTGTAGCTTGGGTCATGACATCCGAAGTTGGACTGGCTACTTCATGGACAGGTGAGAACACAGCAGTCGTTTGTTGTATTTCAAGATTGCTGTTGCTATTCTCGACCCTTCTATTATCTTCGCATATGACAGTCAGAGCTTGACTTGCCTGTTCACGGAGAGCTCTGGACGCTTCAGTTGGATGTTCTAATTCAAGATTGCTGTTGCTACTCCCAAGGCTTGTATCATCTTCAGATATGGCATTCGAAGTTGGACTAGCCTCATCATGAAGATCTTCAATAGAGTGTGCTGATGAAGGAACTGGGAGAGCACACGAGTGCTTTGATATGGCATTCGAAGTTGGACTAGCCTCGTCATGAAGATCTTCAATAGAGTGTGCTGATGAAGGAATTGGGAGAGCACACGAGTGCTCAATCGTATTAGCATTATCTTCCTGACGATGACTAGTCCGACACTGTGTGTTTGCAGTGCCGGAGTTCTTCGAAAGTGGGTGCCGAGGAGAGCTTCTTGGCTCAACTGGGTGATTCTGATCTCCCAGGTCATGCTCCGTGGCCGTGCTAAATCTTTCCCTGTTTTATTAGAGATTACAGGTTAATACGAACAGAATGATGTCCTAAGCATGTTAGAATCTCTTTGCCAAGTGGAATCTTCCAAAATGCAATTTTTATCATCATTTTGGCACATCCAGAACCAGGATGTCCTAATTCTGTTGTCGTGCTTGGCAAATGCCAATATAGAAGCTATGTTAATTACAGGTCTCATTAAACAAAAAGATGATTGGCACAATCGCTTTGGAGTTGATGTCTATATATACAATGTCAATTCATCGTCAGCCGCTAGCCCACCAATATATCATTAGCATATGGGCTCTCTTCTGATGAGCCAAACATTTATTTGAAGTTGCAATAGAAATCACACGTTCTTAGATCATTTCCCCTTTTTGGCTCACTTTTCCTTCTATAACAAAGTATAAGATTATTGCTAGTAATCTGACAGAAGAAGAAGGCTTTCTAAAAGGCTATACCTGAGATGCATGATAGCTGAACTATTACGAGGTGCGGAATTCCCTCCAAAGGCTCCCAAAATGAGGCGCTGTCGATCGCGGTCCGCCATGCCGCGTTGCAAAAATCTAAGCCTGAGCATTGACTGCACGTTTTCCGATGAATTAACAGACTTATGCAAATTTCAGGGGACCAGACAGAGATTAAACATGTGACCACGCTTCACTTTTTGTTACTTTCCACGAATAATATCGGGATTGCACCACTTGACTAAGAGGATGAATTATTCTAATTTTTTTACCTGAATACGGCCTTTGTGCGAGAACTGAGAAACTGCTCGGCGCTCGGATAAGGAGTCAAGCTCCCTAAGTCGGTCGCGCTCCATCAGCATGAGCAAGTCGGCAAAGGCTTGTCGCCCTCTTATCCTCGGCGAACTCAAGACCGGCACAAATCCCCTCTGTGCCTCCATGTGTTCCGATACAGATGGCGATCCGCTATTCCCAGTCGTGTCATGATCGTTATCAGAAATAGTCAATCTCCTGACGATATCAGCCACTCTAACCTTCTGTTTCTGCCCTCCTCCTCCTCCTCCTAGTGCCGCACTATCTGCTATAGATGATGAAGAAGAAGGAGGAGACGGGTCCTCAGAAGCAACCATTTTATCGCTCAATTCCAGGTCAGGTACCCTCGACAAATCTTCCACATTTGCGGAAGCAATAGACTTAGGACTCCTGCTGGAACCGCTCGACGCGGAAGAATACGAGTTGCTGCTGCAGCTACTGCTGTTATGGTTAGCGTTATTGTTGGGGATGTTGATGCTAATATTGATGTTATTGCTCCTGTTGATGCTCGTTGACCGATTAAGCCTGGCCTCCCACATCTGCACAAGGGAAGAAGCTCCTCCTCCGACCCCTGAATTATTGTTACCGCTCTCTGATTGGGATTGCGAATTCGGCACACAAGAAGAAGAAGAATGAGGAGAAGGAGCAGGTATCTCCATGGTGGAGGACACCATGTCTCCAGCTTGTTGAGGTGCCCATCGATCGGAACCCAGAGCTTGCCTCAGCGTCAGCGGCGACAATTCCTGTCCGTCTCTGTCTCTGTCAATGCCATTCGAGCTACGCAAAGGCCTTAAATTCGCGCGATTGTTCCTGTCATTGGCGTCGGTGTTGTCGCTGTCGTTGTTGGTGTCGGAGTTGTTGGCGACGATGGGGTTGCGAGACGCATTGTCACCGGGGAGGCACGTGTGGAGGTGATCTCTGACCAAGTCCTTGATGTTCTTGCGAAAGTCCCTGTTACATCCGTCTCTCCGGCTGTGATCCCTCAAGACGCAACCGAACGGAGACGAAGCTGCCGCGATCTCCACCTGAGAAGACGCCATTATTTCCCCCTGAAAAAAACCCCGGAAAAAAGGGAAAAAGAAGGAAAGAAAGAAGAGGAAATCAAGATGACAAATGTGTGGCGAGAGAACCCATTGGAGAAAAATGGGTGGAGAGATTGACAAAGGAATCAATCAATCAATTTCACGGGAATACGTTTGACAATTCCAAATCTTCTTTTTTAGGATTTCCATTCTTTTTCTCCCCTGGTGCTTCGTTTGACGAGTTCCTCCAGAGCAAAATTACGAGGAGAGAGAGACAGAGAGAGACAGAGAGATGGGCAACGACTAACTACTTTGACGACACCATATAACCCGTCAATCTATCTTTAAAGAGGCGCTTTCTCTGCCTATAATTGGGCCTCCCGTTTAACAGCTCCACGGAGAGAGAGAGAGAGAGAGAGAGAGAGAGAGAGAAGTGGGGAATTTGGCTCGGAACGAGAAGAGGCTAAGAGGATCGGGCAGAGGAAACAGAACACGGAACAGAGTGAAGCAGAGCAACCAAAGAATCAATGGAGGGAGGGAGGGAGGGACGGACGTTGGTTCTCTTCTTCCCTTGACCCGTTGCAAACCGCGCGGGCGTCGGGCCCCCCCTCTTATGGAGTTCAGTTTTCTAGATCGACATCCCGAAAGAATGCCCAAAAATAGACCTGCTTTTAAGAGCCTTTCCCTCCTCTGCATCCCCGCATTTCGTCACTTGTTGCCTTATTCGCTCCCCTTCCTCTTTCTTTCCGTTTTCTTCCCATCCTTGACTTCTGACCGGATCTGAGCTGGGACTGCCGTTAATTGTGCTGCCCATTTTCGCTTCGCCCCTCCAGATCCTGATCAGTTTCCTTTAATCTTGCGTTGACCGGTCCACCTCTCAAGTTTTGCAGTAACCCCGCCAAGAACTTGCCCCCCCATGCCTCCAATGAAGTTCATCTTCGTCTCCTTGCACCACCCCTCTTGGTTTAACGGGATTGGAGCTTTGGCGTGGATCGTTAAAGAATCGAGAGATTGTTTTCCAATCGTGCAATAGCTTCCGTAGATTAATGCCTGGCTCGTTCTTTCTTTAGACATCTTTCCTTGTCCATGTAAGGTGAGGTCAACGACCAATGAATTTGCTGCTAGCTTAGCCGTCCGCAGATTTGGTTATGCAACGATAAAGTATAGCAAAATCTGTATTAATAACCGGTTCGCATGGCAACGTTCGTAGCGGTTCGCGTAAGCAATGGCGGGTCGAGAAATTGAGGTCGCGATGCAGCGGGACATTCCCCTTTAATAAATAATATATCATTCTTGAAACTTTCTTTTCACCTAAATGTAAGCGATTGTCAAACCTAGGAGATTAGATCGGGGGTCACTTTTAGGCCTAGCCCCCCTTAGGTCCATTAGGTTAGGGTAATTCTAGGATGCTAAAGAAAATTGCTCATGTTTAAGCAAGTTCAACGATACCATTGTGTCTATTATAGCTCCACGGGGTCGAGTAATTTCTCCGTCCTCCTTTGCCTGAACCTATGTATTCAATGGTACAAGAAGAGGGACGCCATATGTGCTCGCACGGTAGTTTGAAAAATGCTACTCGGACAATACTAGATCGAACTATGCAACTGAGTAAAGATCATGATAAAAAGGTCCCGGTCACGAAAGAGATGCTGCATTTCAAGCTATTTCGTAGAAATTATAAATTATTGAATTCCATGATGAATTCCCATAAAATCTTTGAAACACAGAAGAAGAAAAAAAATCATAGTATCATATTTCCCAAACGCAAAGGATTTGCCCGTAAATGGTTCATTTTAAAACTATTATTAAATAAGATTTGTAATTCCCCAATTTTGGTCTTTGAAAGTTTATCATTGTGAAACTTTCAATTAAGGGAAAATGATGCAAACGGTCCACGAACTTTGGTCAAATGTGCAATATGATCCATGAATTTTTAATTTGTTTAATATGGTCCTCAAACTTTACCGCAGCGTGCAATGTAGTCCATGAAATTTTAATACATGTTCAATGTTGTCCTTAAACTTTTGGTACATGTTCAATTTAGTTCATTAATTATACGTAAATATTTAATGTCGATGTGAAAATGTTTAATGTTGTCGCGAACTTAAATTGAACATTTTCGTATAATTCGAGAATTAAATTGAACATGTTCAAAAAGTTCAAAAATCATATTGAACAACTTAAAAGTTCGAAGATCATTTGTGATATTATCCCTCAAATTAATCAAATCATCAATGAAGAAGTTGCGGCGCACAACGAGGAAAAACATCATTGTGTACGCGTGTGAAAAAGGAGGACGGGCTACACACACGACCAGCTTTTTGTTTTTATAAGGGACCAAATTGAATTTTTCAGCAAAACTAGAGGGGGCACAAATCGAAAATCTCGAAAAAACTGGGGGGAAGCAATTCTTTAGGGCCGGTCGAGCCCGCGATCGCCATTGGCGAACAATCTGTCTCTTCCTGCGAGCACCTCTTGAAGTTCAAACCAAGCAGATCTTCTTCTGCACACACAGCAGAGAGAGAGCAGAGAGCAGAGATGGCGTGGAGCGCGACGATGGTGGGAGCGCTGCTGGGTCTGGGCACGCAGATGTACTCCAACGCCCTCCGCAAGCTCCCTTACATGCGCCGTACGTCCAAACCCTAATCTTTTCCGTGAATTCGTTGCTTTCCAATCCTTGAATTCCCGCTCCTGTGAGATGTTGGGTTGAAGGCTTTTCTGGGTCCTTGGTGCCTTCTTGTTTCGAAGCTCAGATCCGTGGGAGCATGCGATCGGGATGGGGCTCGGGGCGGTGTTCGTGACCCAGCTGGTGAAATGGGACGCTCAGCTCCAGCAGGATCTCGACAAGATGCTCGACAAGGCCAAGGCTGCCAATGAGCGCCGCTACTTCGGTATCTTTCCACCCCCTTTTTGCGTAAAGTTCCCAGCTTGTTCGTCCCTTGATTCTGTTGCGGCGTTAATCTCGAGTTCTTGGCTGTGAATTGGTGGGGGGTTCCATGGAATTGCTGTCTCTGGATTAAAGCTCTTTCCTTTCCGATTTTCTTGTTCTGATCGGACCTGGGCTTGCGGCAACCTTTTGTATTTTAATCTTCTTGTTCTCGTTTCGGCATTCCATTTTAAGTGCTCCTTGACTGGCTTGTATTGCGAAACTGAGAACCCGTGCCGAGTTCCGTGTGCTCGAGGCAAAAGCAATGTGGGATTTGTGCTGAACAATTTCCTCAGTGCTCCAGAGTATGTGGGATTTGTCTTTTTATACTGGGTTCTGTGTCTATGTGTGTGCCTGAGGAGTGGAATACTTACAACTAAGTACCTGTTTCGAAGGGCTGTTTTCATGGAAGGGAATATCGTCCCGTGGCCAAGTTGCATCGATTTATCGGCATCATTTTCCACTCGTTGCTTTTGTACTAGATAAAATGTGTTTTGATGTAAAACTGAAATGAGAAGCTATCTTGACTGAGGAGTTTGTGGAAATAGAGTTCGTTGGCTAAATTGACAAAGAGTGTAGGTGAAAGGTAGTATACTGACTCCAGCTTCATTTATTTGCAGATCAAGATGATGAGTAGTAGCATTTTATCGTTCTGGTGGAATTTTCAACCCTTTATTTGGTGGGATGCGGACACATCTTTGCTATACGGTGCTGTTCGAGTTTCAAGTATGGATTTTCAATGTGAATTGCGTTTTTTCCAAGCAGATCTCAAGCATTGCCATTAATAAAATTTTAAGAGGCTTACTTTTTGTGATATTAGTGCAATGGTGTTTGGATCCTCTTTCTGTTGGGCTTTGGGACTAGGTGGAATATCATGCTGGAATTTTTAATCATTCTATAATGGTAAGGCTCGGTTTTCTGCGAATCGACTTGTGAGGGCATTAATGTGTACAGAGGAAGAATTCTAAGCTAGTGAATCAGCAGGTTGCTCTTACACTAGATGCTAGGTATCCCAGCAACTGAATGATCCTAGTGGACAATGATGGCTGCCTCATTGTTTTTCCATATTTGTCGATAAAATTGGACTGCCAATGGTCTCTTGGGAGTGTTATGGATAATGGATGGGGAATTTGAGCTGGTTCTTGGTTATTTGGCATCTGAAACTCGGTCAGTATTCTAATATGTTGCTATATATTTGCTAATCGACTCATTCCTATACAGTTGAAACTTTGCAACATATAGGGGTACCTCGGATAAATAGTGCCCAATTCATTGCAAGCTTACTGCCATCATTTATCTGTTTAACCCTACCAACAGCTTTGTGGAACCTTGTTCCACGAAGCTGGTTCTCAATAAACTTCAGCTTGAATGTTCTCATAGATTAGTTGACTTGTAGAGATGATCATGATGACTGATGGTTAGCTTGAGATTTTCTTCAAGTTCTCAGCTGTCTAGCTTGAGAATTCATGAACTACCTGGGTAACTTGTCATAAAGCAGGTCAGGTGTTCTGTTCTGTGTATGATCAGTCTCATTTGGTCATGTAATGACTAGTTTCCAAAGTCATATAACTGTAAATGCTGAAAACTATAGTTCCGTCACCTTATGGTAACTTTTCATTATCTCCCAGTGATAAGTCTCTTTTCTAGTCACATCATTGACGGATTCAGAGAATGACAATTTCTTGTATGGTTTTTGTGTAATCACAGACTGGCAGAATGCATAAATTGATGATGTAGTTTAGGATCCTGTGCTGGCATACACTGTTCCCGTAGAAAATTGAATAAAAGAAGGAATTAATTAAAGTAGAATAGAAAGAAATCTTGCTGCCATAGCCATTTCCTTCATTCTCACGAAACTTTTCATTCGAGAGCTCAGCTCATCTTCTTTAGCATTCATGTTCATTATTACAATTTATATGACCAAAAAATCTAGATCTAGAGCAGTCATTACTCGAATTACAGCTCAACACACAAAAAATAAAGAAATAAAAATATAGAAATGCTTTAACAGATTCTTTTTCTCGTCACTGCAATTCTTCAAGGCTTAGAGTTGCAAAACGGTTATTGAGAGTACAAGTCTTCTTATGCTAACACGTATTGCTGGAAGTTTCGAGAGAATATATTTGTGTACCAAATGAGACGACATTGTTTTCTTCTAAGACTTCTTTTCCTTTCCTTTTGATTGATTGAGCAGCTCTCTCTTCATGTAAATCCCCTCTTCTAGTTGGAGTTTTTCCAATAGCTTGAGACTCAAAACCTCTGTCTTCGATTAGAGTTTCTTCCTTTTTCTTCCCTTCGATTATCTGCAAATGATTTCCACACAAACTGGTCGAAGATGTAATCTCAACATCCCCCTGCAAACTAGGCAAGGGTTTGAATCCTAAATCCAGTTTGGTTCGGATGATGGTCCCATCTTGACAATGCCTTAGTAAAAATGTCAGTAATTTGACGGTTGCTCGGAACATATTGTACACAGAGAGAATCCAATGATACTTTCTCGCGGACGAAGTGAAAATCAATTTCTATGTGTTTTGTCCTGGCATGTAAAACGGGATTAGTAGTAAGAGAAATCGCTGATTGATTATCACAAAAGAGTACCGTTGGTGAAGCTAACGATATTCCAATGTCCCAAAGAACGAAACTTATCCACGTGAGGTCAGCATTAGCAGAGGCAAGCGCTCTGTACTCTGCCTCCGTTGATGAATGAGATACGGTTATTTGCTTCTTCGCTGACCATGAGATTATATTCGAGCCAAGATAAGTACAAAAATCGGTAGTAGAATGTCTCGTTTCAACACAATCTGTCCAATCGGCATCCGAAAACTCATAAAGCTTCAATGAACTGTTAAAGTGAATGAAGAGTCCCAAGTTGACGGTCCCTTTAACGTACCGAAGAACTCGTTTCAATCTATCAAAATCATCAATTGTAGATTTCCGCATTTTCTGACGAAGCATATTGGTAGCATAAGCGATGTCCGATCTTGTTATTGTTAAATATTGAAGACCCCCAACTAAGCTTTGGTATTCAAGTGGTTGATCAAGAAATATTTCATCATCTTGTATGAGATGGTTTCATTGACAGAGGTGTCGATATCGATTTGCACTCTTTCATGATGGCCCTCTCAAGGAGATCAACGGCATACTTTGTCTAACAAAGGAAGAGTTCCTTGGATGTGTGCTTTGCTTCTATACCCAAGAAGTAATGGATGGTATCAGAGTTGAATGCTGTTTCCGTAGCATTTGCAGTTCAAACTTACAAGTCGACAATGCGACTTTATTAAGGTTTTTCATCTTTTGTTGGTCCACTTTCTGGTCATAAGAATTGGCCATATTGTTCAATCTATCTTTCATCGCTTTTATGCACGCCAGCGTTAACACCTCTGCTTGCTTTGACGATATGCCTCCAACCTCTAATTTGCTCTTCAGCTAGGCTCTGTTGAGATTTGACTTTGACATTGTAGACATTCTTGCTAAAGCGACTCTTAGTTAAAGAATCTACTTTACTGCAGACATCCTGAAGAGAAATCGCGGGAGACTGTGCTGATAGATGAAACATGGAGAGAAATCGCGGGAGTTGTTATATAGTAAAAAGTACTAAGTTAGCATTACCGTTGTCTGAATTTGGAACCAACTTTCCTTTGGAAAGGATTCACTGTGACATTTGGGGACCATCGCCAGTGAGATCATTTCAGGGTTTTGAATTTTATGTTGTCTTTGTAGACAACTTTTCCCGCTATGGTTGGGTTTATCCAATGAAGTTGAAGTCGGATTTCTATGATATCTTCGTCTTGCTTCAGAAATATGTGGAAAATCAATTTGATTGCAAAATTAAAGTGTTTCAATGTGATGGCGAGGGCGAATTTTCAAGCTCAAAACCATTTAAAGGCTCGTGGGATCAAAAATTACATGTCTTGTCCATACACTCCGGAACAGTATGGGATTTCTGAACGGAAGCATCATCATGTGGTGGAACTTGGTTTATCAATGCTATATCATGTAAGAGTTCTGTTGATTTACTGGGTGGACGCTTTCTTGATTGCCACTTATATTATAAACATGCTTCTCGCTCCAAATTTGCAGATGGAGTCTCCTCGCAGCAAGCTTTTCGGGCATAAACCGAGTTATAAACATCTACGGGTATTCGGAAGTGCTTCTTATCCTTGTCTCGGACCTTATGCGCAACACAAGTTCGATCCTCGCTCACTCACTTGTGTGTTTCTCGGCTACAGTGACAGACATAAAGGGTACCGGTGTCTTGTACCCTCTAATGGCAGAGTTTATATTAGTCGAAATGTCACATTTGATGAAAGTTTCTTCCCTTTTGCTAAGAAGCTGAATGAAGTGTTTCCACATTATATTGCTTTGTATAAGAAATGGGTTGAATTTTTGGATTCAAACAGAGAAGAGCAAGTAAGGAATATCACTAATGACAATGTAGGTTTTTTACAAGAAAGTGGGGTGCTTGAAATTGGACAGATGCTTGTTCCTTATACTACAATTGAGAAGTCCCGGAAACTGTCAAATCAACAATCACCACCTGTTTCAGATTCATCATCTGTTTTAGAGCTGAGAAGGGAAAGTCCACCTGTCCAACCCGTTACAGCTCTAGTTGACTGTTGCTTGGGTTAGAAAACACGATTTTTGCAGCCCTCTCAACCAAGTGGAACATCAAAACACAATATGCAAACCCGGTCCAAGTCAGGGATTGTGAAACCAAATCCCAAGTACGCTTGTTGGGTTGAATATCACATGCCTACAGAGCCCAAGACAGTCAAATCCGCATTAGCACATGAGGGATGGAATAAAGTGATGAAAGAAGAGATGAGTGCACTTCATGAAAACCAAACCTGGACCTTAGTTCTGAAAACAAATCCAATGCATGTAATAGGGTGCAAGTAGGTTTTTAAAACCAAATTAGCACCTGATGGAAGTCTTGACAAGTTGCAAGCACGATTGGTAGCGCAAGGGGTCCACCAAGAGGAGGGAATTGATTTCCTTGAGACATTTAGTCCGGTCGTAAAATAGGCAACAATTCGGATCGTTCTCTCAGTTGCAATGGTAAAGAAGTGGTCGATACATCAACTCGACGTTAAGAAAGATTTTTTGCATGGCACATTAAAAGAGACGATTTATATGGAGCAACCTCCGGGGTTTGCGCATCCTACACTTACTGATCATGTGTGCTTACTCCGAAAGTCCCTTTACGACCTACAACAGGCACCACGCGCCAGGTTTGAGAAGTTTAATAACTTCCTACTTGAGTCGAGATTCTTGTGTAGCACCATGGATCCATCACTTTTTGTGTTTCATAAGGGGCAAGACACAATTCTACTTTTGTTTTACATGGATGATATTTTGTGGACTAGTAATTTTGATCATTTACTTGCACAACTGATCAAATCTCTCGGTTCAACTTTTCACACGATGGACTTAGGGTGTATCAATATGCCCAAAACTCATTTGACTCTTGGTTTTAAGTTGCGATTTCTCTCCAGGTTTCATCTATTCTCACAGGCTCCCGTGATTTCTCTCCAGCATTTATGCAATAAAGCAGATTCTTCGACTAAGAGTCAGTTTAGCAAGAATGTCTACAATGTCAAAGTCAAATCTCAACGTAGCCCAGCTGAAGAGCAAGTTAGAGGTTGAAAACATGTCATCAAAGCAAGCAGAGGTGTTAATGTTAGTGTGCGTAAAAGCGATGGAAGATAGATTGAACAATATGGCCAATTCTTATGACCAGAAAGTGGACTAACAAAAGATGAAAAACCTTAATGAAGTTGCATTGTCGACTTGTGAGTTTGAACTGCAAATGCTACAGAAGCAGCATTCAGCTCTGATACCATCAATTATTTCTTGGGTATAGAAGCAAAGTACACACCCAAGGAACTCTTCCTTTGTCAAACAAAGTATGCCGTTGATCTCCTTGAGAGAGCGAACATGAAAGAGTGCAAACCGATATCGACACCTTTGTCAATGAAACCATCTCACACATCAAATGATGAAATATTTATTGATCAACCACTTGAATACCGAAGCTTCGTTGGGGGTTTTTAATATTTAACGATAACGAGACTGAATATCGCTTATGCTACCAATATACTTTGTCAGAAAATGCAGAAATCTACCGTTGGTGATTTTGACATATTGAAACAAGTTCTTCGATACGTTAAAGGGATCGTCAACTTGGGCAGGTTGTGTTGAAACGAGACATTCTACTATCGGGTTTTGTTCTTGTCTTGGCTCGAATATGATCTCATGGTCAGCGAAGAAGCAAACAACCGTATCTTGATCATCAACGGAGGCAGAGTACCGAGTGCTTGCCTCTGCTACTGCTGACCTCACGTGGATAAGTTTCGTTTTTCGGGACATTGGAATATCATTAGCTTCACCAGCGGTACTCTTTTGTGACAATCAATCAGCGATTTCTCTTACTGCTAATCCCGCTTTACATGCCAAGACGAAGCACATAGAAATTGATTTTCACTTTATCTGCAAGAAAGTATCACTGGGTTCTCTCAGTGTATGTTCCGAGCAACTGTCAAATTGTTGACATTTTTACTAAGGTGTTGTCAAGACGGGACCATTGCATCATTTGAACTAAATTGGGTTTAGGATTCAAACCCTTACCCGGTTTGAGGGGAATGTTGAGATTACATCTTCAACCAGTTTGTGTGGAAATCATTTGCAGATAATCGAAAGGAAGAAGAAGGAAGAAACTCTAATCGAAGACAGAGGTTTTGAGTCTCAAGCTGTTGCAAAAACTCCAACTAGAAGAGGGGATTTACATGAAGAGAGAGTTGCTCAATCAATCAAAAGGAAAGGAAAAAATTTTTTAGAAGAAAATGTTGTCGTCTCATTTGGTACACAAATATATTCTCTCGAAGCTTCCGACAGTTATCAACATCAGAAGAATTATACTCTCAATAACCGTTTTGCAACTCTGAGCCTTGAAGAATTACAGTGAAGAGAAGAAAAATCTGTGAAGGAATTTCTATATTTTTGTTCCTTTATTTTTTTGTGTGCTGAGTTGTAATTTAAGTATTGGCTATTCTAGATCCAGATTTTTTGGTCATATAAATTGTAAAAATGAATGCTAAAAAAGATGAGTTGAGCACACAAAAAAATAAAGAAATAAAAATATATAAATTCCTTCACAAATTCTTCTTCTCATCACTATAATTCTTCAAGGCTTAGAGTTGCAAAACGGTTATTGAGAGTACAGTTTTTCTAATGCTAACAACTACTGGAAGCTTGGAGAGAATATATTTGTGTACCAGACAAGATGACATCGTTTTCTTCTAAGACTTCTTTTCCTTTCCTTATGATTGATTAAGCAGCTCTCTTTTCATGTAAACCCTCTCTTCCAGTTGGAGTTTTTGCAATAGGTTGAGACTTAAAACCTTTGTCTTCGATCAGAGTTTCTTCCTTATTCTTCCCTTCAATTATCAAATGGTTTCCACACAAACTGGTTGAAGATGTAATCTCAAGAGTTTCTAGTCTGCAATTTGTTAGGATCACAATCATGCAAGTGTTATCCAAGGTCCTTGGTGGATACATTTGTAGGCAGAACCATCCTCCCATATTGTTCTACTTCCAAGCTAGATTGTTAAGGTCGGGACCCTACTTTTGATCAATGAGTGTGTCCAAGGGATCAGGTCGTAATTTCAGATTAAGGATCGTAAGATCTTTATACAAGAATCTTCGTGTCATTCGAAATTTACAACTTGTGACATCATGTTAGTTTAGAATTGGATTGATTGATGGTATTGATCTTGTGAACCTTGTCATCACTTAGGATTGGGACCATATAATGATCCCAACAAATCAAGTTTCGAAAATCCAATTGTTTCTCTCACTTTTTTATCATAAGAATGTATGATGCTACGGCAGGACTATTCCATGAAGAGACTAAAATAAGTAAGTTGATGTGTGCGCAGAGCACCTAGTGACCCTGCATTCTTTTCCAGGCAGACCGATCACTTGCTGAATGGGGTAGGATATACAAATAAAAATGTCGAATTTTATTCCCAACAGGGATTGGATTGGAAGGACTATCGCAAAGAAATTGCTCTTTTGTGAAAAAAAAAATGTGGAGTGTCACATGAAGGATGGGGATGAATCACATGCCTACAAATATTTCCTCCCTTGTATCACTTCCAAAAGAATACCCGAAATCGAGCTTAGCCGTCTTTTACCCTCTGAGCAGCTAGGTGCCATGCTGGTCGCTAGTGTTTGATGACTCTCATAAGATGCGAATACTTGGATGTCAAGTCAGACGTTGAGTGATGTGAATAGTGGCTCGATATCATTTATCCGACCTTTCAAGTTGATACATCCACATCTACTAAATGTATGTCTTCCATCAGGGAAAATCTCTCTCTCTCTCTCTCTCCTTGTGCGACCACACGCTCTTTGTCATGGATGATGAGAATATTGAATTGAAAATTTCATATAGCGGTTGCGTCTCCAAATTTCTTGATTGACCATCATAAAAATTTGACTTTTCGTGGAATATTTAACTCCATTTTCCTGTTCAATTAGGTACTTCACTCAGATTTTGACTAAGTAACCCACTGGCTACTCAATCAGATGTCAAGATCAAAGTGACCGAGTTTGAGTGGATACAAAAAACCATCTCTCGCGTAGCATAGATGTTCAAGCTAAGAACAAAGGTGTCGGTCATATCTTCTTTTTTTCCTTTTCATAGGAAGCCCGTAGCTTGTACTCGGATGTTTGGGGGCAAAGGCAACTTGGTAGGAGCGGGGGGCGGATCTTTTTGTAAAGACAAAGTTGGTTGTATGTGCTTGTGCCTATTCCAACACAACACCCCTCTCCTTTGACATCTTGTAGTTGTCACCACCCCCCTATCCCATCCTCTTTCTGTCTCCATTTGGTTTAATGCCTTCATGTCAAACAAAAAAGAGACGACAAACACCCCTTTGCTCTTTTCTTAGCTTTCTCTTCTCCAACCTCCCGCACCATACCAAACTTCCCTCTCTCTCTCTCTCTCTCTCTCTCTCCTGTGTCCTTAGAGAAGTCAATGGAATGGTACAAGGTTCTCTTCTGCTGAAAGAGTGTGGAGTAGCGCATGTTTAGATGGCTAGTGAAGGCATAGAGTCTCCCAACATTTCGTACTTAGCCCTCTTGCTCGTCCTGCTCGCTGTGATTCCCAGCATTGCCATGCTGGCTGAGCAAGAGCAAAGAAACATCCCGTCACCGCGAGCTCCTTGGACCACAACGGCAGAATCCAATGGCGTGCAGCTCGAGAGG
This sequence comes from Syzygium malaccense, assembly GCA_031216405.1. NCBI lineage: Eukaryota > Viridiplantae > Streptophyta > Magnoliopsida > Myrtales > Myrtaceae > Syzygium > Syzygium malaccense. Next base: position 43,023,246 of record CM062257.1, on the reverse strand, counting down.
GGCGATTCAAACACGTTATCGGCAAGTGCCAGAGGTGGCTGTTTCCAGCGTGAGTGCGGGCGCCAAGGACAGGAAGTTCAAAGCCATCGGTTACCAGTTCGGCCATGGAAAGAGGATATGTTCAAAGCCAGAGCGCATGAAGTTCCCAGTGGTCCCAACCCTATTTCAAATTGACACCCCACCCATCTTTAGGTACATAGAGTCCTTTTCTTTTGACTGAATGGATCCGTATACCGATATGTTTGTTCCTCTCCTTCACGGTATTTTTTCATATGTATGCTTGTGTTTCTTGCTCTTTTGACCGTTTATGTCTCCTTAGTGTTAGACACCTTCATCATTCACCAGAGGCGTCGTATATTATATGTGTGAGCACTCGAGAGAAAGCTAGGTCAGTCTTGCTTTCTATCTTCCCTGATCATTCGTCATCTCTTATTATACGTGCACCCCATGAGTTTCTAGTCACCCTGTTTCACAAACTTCAGTCCATAGAGATATGTAAGCGGATGTTCGGCAAATAGAGATCGTATCATCTTTACACACTTGAGAGTAGAGACGATCATCAGACCAACAAACGAGCAAACTTCGTGACATCCCTCTTGCATTTTCAAGTCGGGTCGGGAGAATAGAGAGTTTCCATTTATGTAAATTCCATCTGTATACCAACATGTACATGAATTGGTTTAGCTCGGTGATTAACAAAAGCAAATCAGGCGGTGCCGGCTTAAGGCTAAAGTTGAAAAACAAGAAGAGAGAGAGAGAAAGCGGTTGAATGATTCCGAAATGCATTGGTGGGTTCAGATTTTCTTTTTGTCCTTGTGTTGCGCTTTTGGCACAGACGAGACTGAGCGCAATGATGAAAGGAGAAAAAGTAAAAGGGCTCAAGACCTGACCGGAGACTCTTTGTTTTGCGTGCTAAAGTCTATGTGGGTCCTCCTCATTCCATTGCATCCCACCAAGCTCTCAATTCTCTCCCCTCAGTTTCGTGTATCTGCGATAAAATCAGGAATACCGAGGTCTTATTTCATGAAAAGTTGTTTCTGCAAAGAGATTGCGATGAATCCTAAGTAAAATCTGATCTAGTAAAATACTTCCCGTCCACTAATCCATATATTTTGAGTGACTTACATGAAAAAAATATCCCTATACTCGATGAAAAGACATCTCTTTCCACTTCACATCCATCGAGCAATAACTATTTATTTATGGAAATCTTTTCTTTTTTCCTATGCATGGTTGGTAACTTAATAGGGCAAGCAAAATAAGTGTTTCAGATAAAAGTTGGTACTTCAATTAATAATTGGTAAAATGAAGGCGATGGTTAAAAATGTAAAGTTGATAAATGATTAGGGTTATTTTTTTTTGTCATAAATAAGAGAAGTTGGCAATTTAAAAAAGAAGAGAAACATAGGTAACTAACTTGGGTAACTTAACCGGATAAAAAGTTGGTAATTGTTCCGATTAAGGCTAGTAATTGCTAAAAAGAGTTGGTAAATTTAATGGGTTTGATAAGAAAGGTAAATAAAAAGTTGGTATGCAGCTTAAATGAGACTTGATAAATCATAACTAGTAGGTGACCTAATGGAAGAGAACTAGTAAGTCACATAGATAAAATTCATAAATTGAAGACAATTGTAAGAGAAGCAAATAACAATTGTTGAGAGATAATTAAGAAAAACAAATCAAATGAAAGTTTTGGTAAATAATTCAAATGAGCATTGATAACTCAAAATCAACTAGCAATTTAATCAAAACCAAATTGGTAAATCACTCAAATTAAGATTGGTAATTTCACGTATGGCAGTTGGTATATTTGGTGTCGGCAAGAAGATAAATAAATTTAGTAAAAAAAAGAAAATTGATAATTTGTAAATTTTCAAAAAGAGTTAGTACTTTTATAAAAATGCTTGTAAGTTACTAATAAGATACCGAAAAATCGGGTGATCGGTAATTTTTTTGGCATAACAGCTTTTTTTGCATTTTCTGACTCTTTCAGAAATATACCAGCACGGAGTAAGGTCATCCATCTAACAATAGCACATGACTTAAAGAGTCAAAGCAAGGACAGTTGATATGCAAATAATGCTCGGAAAGCAGGCCACTTCACTTAAACATCACATAATGATTCCTAAAAATGGGCCTTGCCATGTCTGGTTGTGCCATTGGGATTTGAGCCTTTGCTTTAACTTTGAATGAACCTGTAAAATGATGAGAGCCCAGTCAAACTCCGGCAGCCCAGGCCATCGATCAGAGTCAAGCAATTGAGAGGCCCCTTTGTCTCTCCCTGCCTTGCGTTTCCTTTCCCTCCCACAACAAGTATTCCAGTATACTATGATCTGATATTCCATGAACTTAGTATACATCAGATGAACTTTGACGGTTGGATCTGGCGTGATTCATGCAAGACCCGCATAGAATTTCACTACTTCCAATGGTCTGGATTCGACTTAGTATACATGTTATACTCATATAATGATTTCTTAGTATACTATAGTTTGTACATTGTTGTAAAGGTACATGAAATCTATAGAGATAGCGAGACTTGTTCACCAACGAAGGACATGTGTTATGTCAAGCCTAATGTTCTTGATAGTTCATGTTAGTTTTTTCTTTTTTTTTTTGGCACGCTGAAATGGGGTCTCCGATTGTCGCGACCGACCTCTCGTTTTTATCAACATACAAAAAAGGGGATCTCGTTTGGTACGCGCTAAGTCTAGGTTCGGGACTTAACTCGGGCTCTTCCAAACCCATATCATATCGAGACTTAGGGTTTAGGTTTTTTAACCCGGAAGTAATTTATATCAAAGAGTTGCCGTTAATCGATTTGGGATGGGTCGATTAGAAACTCAAATAAGCTGATGAGAGAATCACCTTAATTCTACGAACCAGAGATTAAATGAGTTCGGGGATTTGGTTACACTAGTTGGACAACTAATACTCTTTCGGTACCTTTTTACCTTATTCATTTCTGAAAATATTTGTCAGGCAATTTTAGATTGATTTTAGGACCTTTCTCCTAACATGTAAGGTGATCAGCGAGTGCATAATCATAAACAATTAGCAATCAAAATAGATATGCAGCCTAAGATTCTAGCCCTAACTAAGGCGAACAACAATCAAAACATAACCGTTTATGCAATCATATCCTAATTAAAAATAACATGCATAATAATAATACAATAATAATTTAAAAATTCAGATATATCACATATTTTAGAAAAAATATTCAACAATACTATATCTAAATTATATCCCAATTTTAAAAAAAATTTCGAATTTTTAAAAAATTATTATTTTAAAAAATATATATTTAATAAAATAATAAAATAATATTTAAAAAATGGGTCGGGTCACGGATCCGGGTCTGTTGGATCCGACCCGGGTCAATGGATCCAACCCATCGCGTTAACCCGGGTCGGGTCTACAATTCGGATCGGGTCAAAATCGACCCGGTCAACGGACTCGACTAGCGCGTTGACTCGGGTCGAGGTCAACCCGAGTCCCGAACCAGGTCTGGGACCATTATCCCGTGCCTGTGTACGTGAGAACGCCGACCGGGCGAGATCCGGCAATTAGCTGGTTGTTTCGCCTGGTCACCGACCTTAGCTGTCTCGGAATTTGGGGCTGAGGTGGCCCTCCTTTTTGGCTGATCAGGACGACTGATCACGGTGGCCACCGGTCAAGCTCTGACCAAAGCTCTTTGAGCTCAAATGATGGCCGGAGCTTAGCCGGCAGACCCAAATTGGTTTTTGGTCACCTCTGAACTCCCACCGTCGCCATAAAACTACCTATGAGGATCGTAGCCCACCGGACGTTCACCTGTTCACCGACGAAGCCCAGAAACAAATCGGCCTCGTTAAGGCATTTCCTCGAATAGTTGGTGTGCTTAGATAAAAACAACAGATTTCGACCTGTTTTGAGATTCTGAACGACTCCAACGGCCACAACTAGCTCCCGACGGCGACTATGGATCGGGAGGAGGACCGGTATGGGCCGGGATTCACGCCTAATGGCCGGCACGAATCCCGGCCGACCGGTGCACAAAAACAAAGTAAAAACAGGATCGAGACTGCTCACCGGTCGGCGGTGCATCTAGGGGAGGTCTCCACTGATCTGGGGGCACCGACGAGACAGGCTGCTTCTCCTTTCGTCCCTGCAAATCACCCAATCTCTCTTTCTCTCCCTTGGTTCGTCTCTCTCCTTGTTTTTCTCTCAAACCGGCCCCCCTCTCTCTCCTTTCTCTTCGACTTTTATGGTGGTCGCCGATCGTCCACCCTGCTCCATTGAATGCTCTACACCGACTTTAGCTCCTAACGTGACTTTCGTGGCCAATTTGTGTGGTGGAGCGGGTATTCCGCGCTTCTCTAGTGGCGGTCGGGACAAAGGAGAACAGAGGAGAGAGAGGGGAGGCCAAACCGAGGGAGGTGGAGAAGAAAGAGCTGGGCTGGGCCGAGCTCGCGCAAAAGGGGAAGAAGAAGAAAGAAAGCAGGCTGAGCTCGCGCGGGTGGAAAAAAGAAAAGGGCCGGGTCGACCCGGCCCAAACCAGATTTTTTTAAAATATTAATATTAATATTATTTTATTTTAATTTTTTTTAAATTTTTTTAAAAATTCTAATTAATGCAATTACCATTATCATGTTTAATATCTAGATGCAATGCAATTGGATGAATTTTTTTTTAGGAACTAAAAATTTAATTCCTAATTTTTGCATAATTAACTTTGTGCAAGTTAAAAATAGATATCAACAGCTGCCTCTCTTCGAAGGTGAGCTCGCAGATATTAAGTTCGCAGAGGTTACGTTCAAAGATAAAATGACACCTAAATTTGGCCCATGCATATTCCGTGAATGCTATTTTTTTACGAGACCGTGAGTCCCATTTTTTATAGTACGATAAGATGATGCGTGCTAAAGCAAATAAAAACATACCTGGGGCTACTTAACTTGCCGAAGGGTAGAGTAATTCCATATAGTTGGTAACATGTGTCGAGGACTCGAACCTGTCTTCGGTTGCCTCAACTGTATTTCATTCGTCTAGGATTCAAACCTATGTTCGATCGCCTTAACGAGGGAAATTGTTTGTCTAGTCCCTGAACTTCTCTTCGATCACCTTGACTGGATTTCGTTTGTCTAGGACCCGAACTTATCTTCGGTCGCCCTAATGGGATTTTGCTTTGTTGAAGTACCTGCATCTTATCAGCGGTACCTGGTGAAGGCTTGATGTGAACAGAGGGGGACGATCCCATGTTCGATGATTGCTTGCTTAGTACCCGAATCTTTCTTTGGGCGCACCACATGGCGATAAAAGTGCCTATTTAGTATCCGAATTTTTCTTCGGACGCACCACATGGCGATTAAAATGCCTGCTTAGTACCTGAATCTTTTGTTCGGGCGCACTGCAGGGCGATGTAAGTGCCTGCTTAGTACCTGAATCTTTTTTGTTCAGGCACTCGGCAAGACGATGAAAGTGCATGCTTAGTATCCAAACTTTTCTTCGAACACACCATAAGGTGATTGAAAGTGCCTACTTAGTACCTGAATCGTTTTGCTCAGGCGCATCATAAAGCGATTGAAGTGCCTGTTTAGTATCCGAATTTTTCTTCAGACGCACTACAAGGCGATTAAAAGTGTCTGTTTAGTATCCGAACTTTTCTTCGGACGCACCACAAGACGATTGAAAATGCCTGCTTAGTAGTTGAATCTTTTGCTCAGGCGCACCGCAGGACAATTGAAGTGCCTGTTTAGTATCCGAACTTTTCTTCGGATGCACCACAGGACAATTGAAAGTGCTTGTTTAGTATCCGAACTTTTCTTCGGACGCACTACAGGGCTGACTAGTATCTCTAATCTTTGATGGCATGTCTTTTGTTGGACATGTTTCTATGTAAAAAGCATATGTACTCGTCGAAGAAATAGACAATTAAGGCTATTCTAGAATACGTATATCTTTTGAGACATCTGGGTTGCATCTCGTGCAATGAGAAATGCTTTTCTATTTCAAAGGAACACCTGGTTTACCTTCCGGGTAGGTTTGAAAAGAATTCTGATAAAATACCTGAAGTTTTTTACCCAGAGGTTTGGATGTATTATCTGCTGAATATCCAACCTTTTTTGGGACACGTCTCTTGGGATGGTACAGAGGGCTTCTCCAGTGCCCGAATTTTTGTGGTGTACATCTGGGAAGTAAGACTCCGAGCTGTAAAAGCATGCCGTGTCAATTCCATTTGGGGAACAAGAGAGTTTTTGGGACATCTTTGGAGACACTCCAAAGGTCAGGCGCTCTTTGAGTCTTCGAGGATATTTTACCTGCCAAAGACAATTAACGCAAATATGCATGCATTCATAAAGGATATAAACAAGTCAGGCTATTCCAGAATGCGTATTTGAAAGTTCATGCAATATGATTTTGTCATGTTTGCATCACCAAACATCCGCCGAGGGTAATTATCAATCAAGACAATTTTCGCTCGCAAGGTGGACTTCTCGAGATGCTCAACGAGGGACCTTCAGTCAGAAAGGACTTTCCACTCACTCTCATTTGAAAGGGGTTATTTGTCCCGATTATTAAGGCGGGAACATCGAAAACACTCAATCTGACGGTTATCACATCAATAAGGGTCTGAGTTTTCTCGCAAGCGGTACGATGCTACCAATCTAAGAGGTCTTCTTCAGGGTCATACTACTGGCTTAGTCAATGGCTTAACAAAGAAGATTGTCCAAGTCAAGGCCATGAAAGAAAATATTCTGTAATTATCTCCAGATTTACAAATCAAGAATCCTGCAAAATGAGATAGAAATAATCTTGCTCACACTTTCTCGAGCAATGTTTATAAACATTTGAAATTCCACATTAATTGAAGTGTCCTAGTCAGAAGAGACTTTATGAGGGACGTAACGTAAGCTTGGTTCACAGGTTGAGAAATGAAAGGATCGTAGACTCAAAATGTGTGTATAAAGGTTGAGAGTTGATGATCATCTTGGCGTTGTCACCAGTCTTCTTCGTCACCATCAAGATCCTCTTGAAAACTCCCCAGGGTAGTTTGGCATTTTGGCTTCTTGGACTTTTGTCCAATAATTGCACATTTGCTTGGGGATATAAATTCCTTTACGGTCAGAATTCACTTTTGGATCGCTTTTTGTCTATAGGCATTGGCTTTGCTTTTACCAGACAAACTGTTTTTTTATGCTCATAGTTTTTTAACATTTTTTTTCAATTATGGGCATTGATTTTGCTTTTACTAGACACACTGCATTTTCAAGCCTTTGATTTTCATTGATTTCATCATTTTTTGATGTTCTTTTTGTGCTGTCAAGAATTAGCCTAGACAAGTTTGAACAAAACAATACAATTGGGCTCTTGGAGTCTTCATCTTCACTTGGCACTTTGGACCATGATGCTTGAACTGTGGTGATCTTTGCCTTGCCCTGATGTGGGAGATGATCACAAACTGGGTTTGTAAGAAATGAAATCGCCAACTCAATTGGGATAGCAAGGGATATAAGTGTATGGGATAGAAGAAGAACAGCTCTTCGTCATCATAGAGCACTTAAATCATCGTGAGAGTTCAATTGCAATAATAACACTCAAAGATTGATGCAAGTGAGAGTAAGAAAATTTCTATTCATTTTTCTTACCTCGCAATATGGACTTACCTCCAATTGCTCCAATGTGGGGTGATTCTTGACAGGGGTAATTTGAAAGAAACCTCCAAGTGTATGGGCTCAAAATGGTTAAGCAAATGATCAACGGTAGTGTATGGGGCAGATAAATAAATTGTCTTTCATCATTTTGGCTACCGTACCTTATGCGAGAAATCCTTTTACCTTCAGACATGGAATCTTTTCACTCGTCTCGCCAGGGATCAGTACATGAGGATGTGTATGGACTAAGGATTACCTTTCGTCATCTTGACACATCTTGCTCAGCATACCCGAGCAGTTCGACACCATTTGTCGAATTGTCAAAATTTTCACATGGAATTGGTGAACTAAACAGGTAAAATTACCATGCAAATTTTTTTTCCAAAAGACATGCAATACACTTAGGGGAGGATTAAGCGTCTATTTGCTTTAAATTGCTTCCCCTTTCTTTAATTCTTTCTACTCTTATAGAAAAGAGTTCTAAGGGAAATAAATACTTACCTGTATTGCAGTGGCGGCGAGGCAAACCTGCAAGGCAATAAGAAAGACTGTGTTAATGAGTAGCTTTTTGAGGGACAGGAATTGAGAACGATACAACATTACCCTTCGTGAGTCCTTTCATTTGAGTTTAAGTTAATGACTCCTTGAGCTTTTCTCGGATGTTGACAATTCCCTTCTGACAATAACATAAGTTTATGTTAGAAATGAGATGATTGAGGATAAATTGAGAACGATACAAATTACCCTTCTTCCGTTTTGCCTTTATAGCTAGCAGAGTCTTTTCTTTCAAAACTTTTTTTCATGATTGGTCTTGAAGCTCAAATGAAATCCTTTGTAGCCAAGGGTGCTCCCAATTAGAAAGTCCTATTCTTGACACATGTTATGTCATACGGCTTCGGTACGTTGGGGAGTTTCTCAGGAATCATATGATTCTTGACTACACAGGGCATGTGCAATTACTTGCATGGGGATCTTCGCAGCAAAGCTAATTTCTGCTTTTAAGGTCTTTGACGGATACAAACGTGACTACCATCGAGATTTCTGTGGTTGTTAGGCTCGGTCTTGACACCATTTTGTCATATGTAAAGTCCTTTCCAATTAGACTTGTCACTAGGAGTGTCCTTATCAATAACTTTTCTGTCAATTCCCTTGTTATCAATGGGAATATAAAAGTTATTTCAAGGGTAGTATTTTTTCACAGCATCAGAGTTGACTAAGTTGGAGAATTGACATCCATCCATCTCAATCAGAGTCAAAGCCCCTCTAGGGAGTTCTTTTTTTACGACATAAGGACCTTTGTAGTTTGGAGCAAACTTACCTCTAAGTTCAGGGGATAATGGTAGCACCTTTCTCAGGATAAGATCGCATGTTTCGAAGTGTCTTGGGCGCACCTTTCGATTGAATGATTTGGCCATCCTCTGTTGATAGTATTGACCATGACAAAGAGCCTTTAGCCGTTTTTCATCAATCATATTTAGCTGCTCTAGTCTTTGCTATTTTCATTCTGTATCAGACAGTTTTACTTAGGACAATACCCATAGCAAGGGGATTTCTACCTTAACAGGCAGGACTGCTTCCATGCCATACACACCAAGGAAAAAGGGGTTGTCCCGGTAGATGTCCGAATTGATGTTCGGTATGCCATTAATGTAAAAGGCAATCTTTCTTGTCAATTTCAGTAGTTTTCAGCAGTTTTGGCTAAGATCCTCTTGATGTTTTTGTTGGCAGCCTTAACAGCTCCGTTCATTTGGGGACGGTAAGGAGACAAATTCAGATGACGGATTTTGAATTCACTGAATAAATCATCAACAAACTTGTTATTCATATTTGTCTTGTTATCTGTAACGATGGCTTTAGGGATGCCATAACGGGCGATTATATCTCGCCTAATGAATTTCACCACATTCCGAGCAGTGACATTGGTACATGACGTGGCCTCGATCCACTTGAAAAAATAATCAATTGCGACCAAGATGAAGCAATGTCCATTTGATGCTTTCGGATTAATTGGGCCGATCACATCGATGCCCCACATTGAAAATGGCCATAACTCTAATAACTGGTATAACTCAGTTGGTGGAGCATTTATCTTGTTTCCATGTATTTGACAACGGTGACAATTTCGAACATGTCGAATGCAATTGCTTTCAAGGGAAAGCCAATAATAACCCAATCTTGTTATTTTCTTGGCTAACATGTGTTCATTTATGTGTGGACTGCATACTCCTTCATGCAATTCTTGGATAATTCGAGTTGCTTCGGTCGCGTCCATACATCTTAGCAAAATAGTCATAGGACCTTTTGTACAAGTTCTCACCATTGACGAAGAACTTCGTTGCCATCTTCATTATGTACCTTCTATCTGCAGAACTAATCCCTTCAGGGAAGTGCTGCTCCTTGATGTAGTTCATGATATCGTAATACCATGGTTTACCATCGGGTTCATTGGTCATGGCCATGCAATGGGCCGGTCTGGTCAGGACTTCAATCTTCGAAGGTTCTATTTCCAAACCATTGGCAACTTGCAACATGGATGATAGCATAGCCAGTGCATCGATGAATTGATTATAAGATCTAGATAGGTAATCGAACGAGATCTCGTTGAATTATGTTACCAATTCTTCCAGATAGTCATGATAAGGCACTAGTTTAGTATCCCTAATCTTCCATTCACCCACAATCTGGAGTATGATTAAGGCAAAATCGCCAAACACTTTCAATTTGGCTATTTTTAATATCAATTGCTACTTGTAAACCGAGAATACATGCTTCATACTCGGCTATATTATTGGTGCAAGGTAACACCAATTTTGTGGCTACAGTATAATGCTGCCCATCCGGAGATATCAATACTGCCCCGGTGCCTGAGCCAGATAGGTTTACTGCTCCATCGAAGAACATGGTCGATGTGTGTTCCTCCGTTGATAAAATACGATCATCTGGGAGATTATCCTCATGTGTTTCCCTAGGGCATTCAGCTAGCATATCAGCGATCACTCGACCTTTCACTGATTTTTGTGACGATGTTTGATGTCAAATTCTAAAATTAGAATTTGCCATTTGGCTAATTTTCCCACTAATACCGGTCGGTTAAGTAAATACCGGATAGGGTCATTTTCAGTTACGAGGAACGTCTGGTGGTGCAAAGTATATTGTTAGAGCCTATGCAACACCCATACCAATGCGACACATGTTTTTTTTATTCGAAATAATTCTATTCCGAAATGGTGAATTTCTTACTTAGATAATAGATGGCTCGTTTTTTTCCATCGTCGGGGTGGCTCTGGGCCAATAGGGCTCCTAACAATTCACTGTGAATCATTAAATAGAGAGTTAAAGGATGTCCTGAAACTGGTGAAACTAGTACCGGGGGACTCATTAAATACTGCTTCAGCTTTTCAAATGCTTCCCGACAATCTTCATCCTAGTTAATTTGAGCGTCTTTCCTGAGAAGTTTGAAGAAAGGCCGTGCAATCTCAGAGAGTTGGGAGATGAACCGAGCGATGTAATTCAACCTTTCCAAAAGGCTTCTGACCTCTCTCACTGTAGATAGGGGTTGTAGTTCACATATTGCTTTGACTTTCGAGGAGTTGACCTCAATCCTCTTGCTACTCACGATGAATCCGAGTAACTTACCAGAGGTCGCCCCGAACACGCACTTTGCAGGGTTCAAGGGTAATTTAAACTCACGCAACCGGCTGAATAGCTTCTTCAAGGCTTTAATGTGGTTCTCTCCGCATCTGGTCTTGGCAATCATGTCATCGACATAGACTTCAATTTCTTTGTGCATCAGGTCATGAAAGAGAGTGACCATAGCACATTGGTATGTTGCCCCGGCATTCTTCAAACCAAAAGGCATAATCTTGTAGTGAAAGGTTCCCCCATAGAGTGATGAACGCCGTCTTCTCTTTATCTTCATCGTTAATCCTTATCTGGTTGTATCCAGAGAATCCATCCATAAAAGAAAATAATTTGAATCCAGCAGTACTATCCATAAGGACATCTATGTGGGGGAGCGGAAAGTCGTCCTTTGGACTGGCTTTGTTCAAGTCGCAGTAATCAACACAAACTCGAATTCGACCATCTTTCTTCTTCATTGGGATGATGTTTGCTACCCAATCAGGGTATTGCGAAACCTTGATGAACCCTACTTTTAAAAGCTTCATCACTTCTTCTTCGATTTTTTTCGATAGCTCGGGTTTGGTCCTTCGTAACTTTTGCTTCTTAGGAGACATGTCAAGATTGGTAGGCAAACTGTGCTCGACAATTCGAGAGTCTAATCCTGACATATCATAATAAGACCATGCGAAGATATTTTGATAATCTTTGAGGAGAGCGATCAGACGTATGGCTTTCTCTTCGGAAAGGTTAGCCCCAATCTTTACTTCTTTTGGATCTTGAGTACCACCCAAATTGATGGTAACAGTATCTTCGATTGTAAGGGCCTTGATTTGTTCATATTGCTCTCAGTTTCTTCGAATTTCAGCGCGGTCATCACTTGAATCGTCAGAATCGCTATTGTCAGTATCTACATCATCAGGCTGGACCGTACTAACTTCCTCGCAAGTCGCAAGATTATGCCTGGAACACAGGGTAAATTGATCAAAAAAATAAATAGGGATATTGATTTTTTCATTGTCATTTTCCTCTTAAAACATTTTTTTTCTTGAAGAAATAGTGAAATGTCTTTGATTTTCGAAAATTTTTAGAAACGAGGAAGCATGAGATAGCCTGGGCCTCAAAATATTTTCCTTTTCGTGACTGGATATCATCAACGGGCTGATTTGGGATACTATCCCATGCCCTCAAAACATTATTTATTTACAAAACATGGATTTACAACCTTAGGAGAGGGAGAGTTCAAAAAGACATTTCTTCCGGCACAAATGACGACAAAAAAAAAATACAAGGATAACCCCTTTTTCAAGTATTCATGTAGAAAAAAGGAGAGGAATTCTACTCAAGCAAGCTTACGCCCATTCCCTCCACCAGTCCTTCGTTTATTGTGTCGACGAAGAAATCTTCGAAAGTATCGTTCCAGGAATCGAGCTGTCACACCCCGTACCTCACGAAGCGCGATCATCTCACCTAAGGTCGTAATGGTGCGACGTCCCTAGGTTATGTCACCGACCCAGCACCCAACGCACAGAGATCAATGCACATGCGGAAGCAATGTATGTGTCTATATATATATATATACACACACACACACACACACACACACACCCATACAATATACAAGACAAAGCAACTAGAAGATAAACTGAGTAACGGCTATTGAACAAAAAGAATGGTGGCCCGGGATACTAGACTAAGGCGGGGCTTGGTCAAAAAGGTGCGACATGCATAGACATAATCTTCTCGATGAACTGGGGAATCCCAAAACGGATTGGCGCCTCTGCCATCCTCACTGCCGGGGATATGAAAAATCGGTTACCAACAACCGTGAGATGAATCTCAGCAAGTAAATAACCCCTAAATCTAAACTAGGCTAACATGTACCTCATGACAGGTAAATTAAACACACCAAGCAGTATACCATTAAATCACCATAAATTCCTAGGCCCGTGGCCCAAATCGTTTATATCACAGCCCTGCAAGTTAGGCATTTATCAACAATAATCACGTGCAAACTGTTGAATACGCACACAAATAACGTTCTCGACACACGATTGCCATTTCCATGAATAACACGATTATTCCAACTCGAAGGCCAATAGATATTCCGACTCGAAGGCTACGACCCGAAGGCCACTTTCAGCAATAAATCGACCCGTAGGCCCAACCCGAAGGCCACAGTTTATTCCGACCCGAAGGCCCGACCAGAAGGCCACAATTTAAAATGACCCAAAGGTCCGACCCGAAGGCCCGACTCGAAGGCCACAATTTAAAATGACCTGAAGGCCAACAATTTAGTCACATCAGGTACGTGCATCTTTTAGCACTCGCAATTTCAACCATATTGAAACACTAATAACGAAATCATGAGAAATGGAATCCAAGCCAATTATCAATGCCAATATGCCAAGTACAATTATTCATAAATTCGACGAATTCAACGTATTATCGGCATGTACAATTCATTCCATTTTAGTCCACTTAAACCCGGCACTTATTTCACGTGTTTAAAACAATGCAATTCAACGCGTTTAAGGCCCGCCATGGACGAATCAAATTCAGCCACTAGTCCCACAATTATGGCCTTAATAATTTAATCCAACCACGCCTTAACTAGCATTGGGTCACCCAATTCAAACAATCACACATTAACCCAATTAATCCACAATTTAGGCAAAATAATGCATTCTCGATTTCTGGATGAACAGTACCAGAACAGCCCCTAATTGGGCCTAAAATCACACTTAAATCATTTTATTAGTAGGCTCTAATAATACCCCATAATCAACTAGTACACATTAACCTATAATTTAATCATAATCTAGGCTAATTAACCCCTAATTTACCCGCTTAAAATGCAAATTAATCTAATTCGGGTTTAGGGATTTAATACTCGCCTAATCGACTTGGTTTGATGGAAACGGGCGGCCAATTACAGACACGCGATAAAATTGGCGGCGGCGTTCCGGGGGACAAGCCGGCGGCTCACTGCGGCGACAGCGACGGTCTTCTCGGTCTCGGCTGGAACGGCGGCTGAGGATGGCGGAACAAGGGATGAAGTGGTCGAATGGGCTGTGGGTGATGGCTGGGGGTGGTGGTGCTCGGTGTCCGGCACGGCGGATCGCCAGCGAGGCTTCCCGGTGACGTACGGCGGTCGACGATCCGGCCGTTCCTTGTGTCGAATGGACAGTGAGAGGGAGAGGAAGTGGTCGAATGGGGGTGAGGATGAGGGTATGGGGTCACGGCGGCAGCAGCTCGACGGGACGGGCTCCGGCGCGACGGCGGTGGCTAGCTGAGCAAGGAAACGGCGGAGGAAGAGGCTGCTCGTGGAGGTTTGGCCGGGAAAATGGAAGAGAGAGAGATGAGCTGGTCAATTATGGGTTAAAGTTGAGTTAGTGGGTTCCACATGTCACCAATCTAGGGCTTTGGACAAATTTGCCCTTCATCCAAGGGTTAGAAATCCACATTATCCAATAATGCAAGGGTTTTGTCTTTAGCCCTCAATTATTGGGCTGACCGGACCATAGTTGACCCAATTAACCTTAGTTAACTCCCAAAAATGGCCAAAATTCGAAATTACCAAAAATGGGTCCAAGGGCATTTTGGTAATTTCCGGTCTCGGGTCAAAATTTCAATTTTTATCTATATCAGTCCTATATATGCGTGGCCAGCATAATATGGTGTCGGATTTGTAAAAATCCTCCTTTAAGCCCTCGAAAATCAGCCCAGAAGTTTTAAAGGGCAAAACTGTAATTTTTCACCCCAGGGTCGAAATTTCATTTTTCGACCATACGCATTCCAGATATGCGTGGCCACCCCAAAATGGCGTCGTCCTCAAAAAATAATCTTATTTGACCTCAAAAACGGTTACTGGAGTCTCTAGGGGCAAAATTGTAAATTTTTCCAATTTCTGCCGAAATTTCAATTTTCAGCCGTACTAGCCCTAAACATATGTGGCCACACTAAAATGATGTCGGCCTTACAAAATAGTCGCAGACGCCCTCGAAATTTCGACATCAAAACTCGGGTATAATTTCGCGTTCAAATTTGCTTATTTTGAAGTTTTAGGGTCTTTCACTATCAGACGGCTGTTTAGGGGTTACGCGTATCGACCTAGGATTGTCCGAATCGTGATGGCCTCGAGTTTTAGTAGAACGCGAGGAATTATCACTAGTGTCGGGGGTCGCGATCGTTCGGATTAATTTCGGAATTAGTTCGTCAAGCGACCTTTCGGTCGTGCGGAATCACCTGCGGTCCGAGAGTACGTCATTGATTACATCGAATTCGTCATTTTCCTAAGATCGGCCCATGTTGGCCCAAAATATTCCCTCGGCATTTCTCGAAATCGGTACTCGACTCGCAATCAGGTCCCCGGTCCACGTACCGTTTCCTATTTAGCCTTTCCCATCGGGTTAGTATCCCGTAATTGATCAAGTCTGGGCGAGACTTACTAAAATTAAACGAGAATTAATATACACTTTATTGGTCCCGGTAACGGTTCGAAATTCGGGATGTTACACGAGCTCATCGGCTCCTCTCTTTACTGGTGTCAGCTTTTCCATGTCATCCCATCCACTAGGAATGCTATTCTGCTGGTCTTCATAAAAACTTGATGGCATCTGGTAGTCAACGTAATAGTCGAACTTATCACTGGGTTCGCCTAGGGTATCCATAATTGCCTTTCTCTTGCGTGTCCTATCAGAAAGCTCAGGGGCAGCGGCACGAATGCTAGGTACCACCAAGAGGTCATTCTTACCATGACACAGCCATGGGGCACGAAAAGTGAATGCCCTAGCGTCCAGTAGGTCTTGAATTCTATTCTTTAAAGTATCGCAATCATCCAGCGAGTGCCCGATCTCTCTCGAATAATAGTCACAAGATTTGAAGGGATCATAGTTAATAAAGTACTCAGGAGTAGGGTGTTTTGGCCTTTTTTGATCAGCCCCTTTTGCAAAAGGATAGGGAATATCACATTCATGGATTTAGGAACCGGCAAGTATCGTCGTACATTGCCCCGCCACTGTAAGAGTTGGATATCTCACCAAGTTATGTCGGGAAGGACTCCCGACGATGGGTTTTCTTCTAGTACTCGGGTCACCTGCTCTTGATCGGGAAACGGTAGTGACACGTTTGAAATTTAGCCAATGGTATCCATTAAGGATGTGAGCTAATCTCGTAGCTCGCCTAACTGATACTGCAAACGTGCAAACAAATCAGGCGGGTTTACACTCATTTCTGATGTCGAGTCTTCGTGTATGGCTCCTATGAAGATATCGTCAAATAGGGTGACCACGCTATCCAGCGTTTCTTCTCGTCCACAATCTTTCTCAATCAGTAGGTCGTCTAAGTTTTCCTGTCAATCGACAGAAACATTTACAGGAAGCATCGAGGAGCTCGAGTGACTTGAATATTCGTCAGGATGCTTAAACCCATCACCAGATTGTCTTGAGAGGTTAAGATAAATTTTTTCATCCTGCAACAATTTAGCAGGTGACGGGAAAGTCTCCCGGATATGGGGAAGTAGCAAACTAACTTGACCCGTCACGTGCCCCTTGTTGGGACGTGGGTTTCCTCCGTGATATCCTAGACCAGCGATACGGTGATTCCTGATGGCCTGAATAGGCTCTCAAATGCCCCGGCCTCCTCTGCTGAGTCCTTGACCTGAGGTGAAGCCATTCCCGACCATAATCTTCCTTACTATGATTGAGGCTTTTGACATATCAGGGATGAGGGGAGAAGTTCCTCGATATTCATGCATGATTGACACGAGCTCGATGGACTAATAACTAGATTCCACCTTACCACTTGGTTTGACATACGGGATAGCAGTTTCTTGATAGATTCGATGGTCTTCTTCTCCAAGGACTGTGATTAGCTTCCCTTGGGCTATAAACTTCATGCTTTGGTGAAGGCTTGAAGGTACGGCTCCAGCAGAGTGAATCCAGGGACAACCCAGCAGAAAGCTAAACACAGTAGGGATGTCCATTACTTGAAATAGAATGCTGAACACGGTTGGGCCAATCTGGACATCAAGGTCAATCTCACGCACGGTGTCTTTTTTCATCCCGTCAAATGCGCGGACAAATGTTTTGGAGGCACGGAACTTAAACGTGTCTACATTGAGACGGCGTAAGGTTGCCAACGAGCAAATATTCAAAGCATACCCATTGTCTATCAGAACTCGAGCCACGTGGGAGTTTCCTACCTTCGACGGGAAAATCATCTTTCGAGAATGTTATCTGGTCCTTCAAAAGGATGGACCCCACAAATGCTTCTAACTTATTGTGCTCAATTATCTCTAAGACGTTTACTTCGCTAAGCACTTTCATCAGAGATTTCTGATGCTTAACAGACATTTGAAGTAGCTCTAACAAAGAAATTTAGGCGGGCAACTTGCGTAGCTGATCCACCACATTATATTCATTGGCTTTGATGATGGCCAGGAATTCTTTGACTTCTTCATCGGTGACAAGCTTCGAAGGCTGCGCGTCAGCTTGGGCATACGTTCGTCCTGACTTGGTGATTAGGTTAACATCCATTTCGTAGGACCATGGGACTGCTTTGTCATTCTCGTACGGGTAAGGTTGAGGTATCTCGATCACTATGTACTCCTCGGTTAGAGGTACTTCAATCGTCACTTCCTCTTGTTCGTCTAGGTTGTCAATCAAAGGTTCGTTCACAAGTGTGGGGATAGATTCACTTGTTTCGGCATTCAATGCCGAGAGTTCTTTATCCCAGTCAATAATAACCTCAGAGATGGTGGCCATTATGCCGGTGCGGTCGGCATATACAATTAAACTTGCTTTAGCCATGCTGGCAACCCTTTCTTTCATTACGGACAAGGGCAGTACTTCACCAGTAGGATGGTACCATGCTTTCACTATGCCGTTATAAACGTCAATAGTGTATGCTCTCTCATTCTTGATTCGTCCAGCGTCGAAAGTGAATATGGCATTAATTCTGCTTTTATGTTCGGGTAGTGGGTTGTTTTGGACATTTGGCTTGCATGTCTAAAACGAGAAGGCTTTGGTGTCAAGCAAGTTTTGACCTCGGTGTTTTAGGGTATAGCAGTCGTCCGTCGAATGTTCTATCTCGCCCATATGATAGTCACATTTCTTAGATGGATCGTAATTTGAAAAGCTTTCTGAGTTGGGCCGTTTCGGCTATGTAGAAAGTAGGTTTTTCTTCTGGAGTATGGCCAGGACTTGAGAAAGGGATCCAGGCAGTGGAGTGAATTGCCTTTTCTTATATCGCTTCAGAGGCTAGCGACTTAAGGTCGGCTGCTGCTCACTACTCACTTGGACTGTCTGGAAAGGATGAACAGTCTGGGTATATGCGATGTTTCCATCCACTGGGGATTCCTTTTCTTTTCTCGTGTTGAGTCTCTTGCTTGTGGAAGTGGGGTCTGTAAATCACCCGTCACGTAATCCCATTTCAATTCGTTCGCCCATAAGAACAAGACGATTAAAGGATTCAGCAGTGACACCAACCAGGTAGTGTCTATACTCATATAGAAGAAACTTAATGAACAACTTCATTTGTTCATGATCAGTAAGTTCTGGGGTAACCTGAGCGGCCAAGTTCCTCCATCGGTAGCATACTCTTTGAAGGACTCACTCTTCTTCTTCTCAGTACGTTTAAGGTCGTCACGAGAAAAGGTGACGTTGGGGTTGAGTTGATACTGCTTGAGGAATGCATCAACGACGTCATCCCAAGATTTAAAAGCATCCACATCTTTTGACATATACCATGTCAAAGCTGGCCCCGTCAAACTTGCTTGAAATATGTGAATCATGAAGGGTTCATTATCAACGTACTGGATCATCCGCACATGATACATGTGCAAATGGTGTCTAGGACATGAGGTGCCATCATATTTCTTAAATTCTGGCATCTTGAACTTTTCTGGTATTTTGACCCGTTTGTATATAGACAGGTCAAGCAGGACAGCATGTTGTGGGCCTTATAGCTATTTCAGTATCTTCTCGATCTTTGCAAGGTATTTGTCATGTTCTGTCATCAGTGCACTTTCAAGTTCAGTCTTCTTGACAGCAAGGGGAAGCGGATCGTCCTCTAATAGGGGCATTTTGCTGTCGCTAGCAGAGGTTTTGTCTTTTCCAATAGACGGTGGTGGTAACACCACCTCGATTGCTGTAGACATGGGCGTGAGCTTGCCGTTCATAGATTCTATATGCTTGGTGAGATTTTTAAGTGCATTGAAAACCATTTTGTTGACACCTAAATTTTGGCGCATCATTTAGTGTTAATTGCATAGAAAATTAGAAATTAAAATTTTAATCCCTGAACAAAAAAAATAAAATAAAATTGCATAGCATATAGTTTAGGTTCATATAGATTAATTGCATTCCGCATCGAATCGGCGGTGATAAGCGAGCTTAAAATTCATCACGTAAATCGAGCTCAGGCACCGAACGAGACTCGGCTCACTCGGAAAGCATGGGTCGAAAATCACGCGTCAAAAGGGCTTGGTTGTCTTAATTTGAGCTTAAATTAGCCCATCAATCTTAATTAAAGAAAAACCCGAATTAATTCAGCCCACATATAATTAAATTAAATTAAAGGGTAAAGCCTAAACCTAAGCCCATTAGGACTAGAAAGCCCGGCTAGTTGATCTAGGTTTGTTATATAAATACATGTTTATGCTTCATAATGCGGGGGTTCTCATAATTTCAGATCAGAAATTTGTTTTAGAGAAAAGAGAGAGAGAGAGAGACCGGTAGAGCCGCCGCACGTCGCCGCTCCCCGCGCCACCATCACTCCCCGCGGCGTTGCTCCCGGCGCCGCCGCACGTTGCCGCTCTCCGCACTGCCGCACGTCGCCGCTCCCCGCGCCACCATCACTCCCCGCGGCGTTGCTCCCGGCGCCGCCGCACGTTGCCGCTCTCTGCACTGCCGCACGTCGCCGCTCCCTGCGCCGCCGCACGTTGCCACCCGGAGACCACCGCACGCTGCCGCCCGGAAACCGCCACACGCTGCCGCTTGGAGACCGCCGTTGCGCCGCGCCACTGCCTGCGCCGCACCGCTGCCTCGCCTGTACCGCCACTGTTCCCACCAGCACCGCCGCTGCCACGGAGCCGCACCGCCGCCCGGACGTCCCTGTCGCACGCCGGACGTCCCTGCTACACGCCGGACGCTGCTGCCGCTGCACCGCCGCCACTGCCCCGGAGCCGTACCTCTCCCGTTGCCGTCCGTGCCACGCTGCTGCTGCCCCGGAGCCGCACCTCTCCCGCTGCTGTCCGTGCCACGCTCCCGACGCCGCGCCGCCGCTCCCGATGCATCCCGATCCGCAATCCCGATCCGCTGCAAGTTCAAATTTGAAAATAAATTTGCAAATCGGGTAATTATCCTATCTTGATTTTATTTGAATATTTTGTTGCCTGATTTATGCTTATTGATATCTAATCTTGTATATTTGAATAATAAGTATTATCTCAATTAGGATTTGTTTCTTTTTTTTAAAATCTTGGATATCTGTTGCTTACCAAATTTGGATAGAATTTAGAATTTTCAAAATCCTTTGAATATATCCAAAATATTTAAGATATCAGAATTTTTCAAGATGTGATCGATAGGGAAAATTTCCTAATCCGCAATTGCACACGTGGAAATAAATCTATCTATCAAGCTTTAGATAGAGTTATTTTCATAGCGGGAATTTCGAATTTTAGGGTTGATCTGTCAGGCTTCAGATCGAAACTTAATTCGAAAGATTTGGCGGTTATATTTTTTTTTCTTCATTTGATTTTAATTTCGAATTTCATAAAAAATACAAAAAAAAGATTGCTTTAGAATAGGTTAATTTCTTTAGTTTAGAATTGCATGTTTAGATAATTGGCATTTTTAATTCGGAATTTCATTAAAAATATATAAAAAATAATGTGTCTGTCATTAGAAATAGGTCACGTCGTCGCATGACATATAGTTTGCATGTTAGGTTGCATTAATCGCATGTCAATTTTTGCACGTCATTACATATAGGTTAACTTTCATTTAAATAAGTAAAAATCAAAAAGAAATTTCTGCACCTTTGAACTCTAAGTCAGGATTTATCAAAATTGTCAAATTGAGTATTTTTCTCGAAATTGGTACCGAAAGGGCGTTAGGGAATCTAGCGTAACCAAGTTCCCGAATTTATGATTTCTGGTTCGTAGAAATAAAATAGTACTCCCGCTATTTTATTTAGGTTTCTAATCAACCTACCCTAAATGATTAGTGGCGACTCCCGTTGAAAATATTTGCATGCTCACAATTGGACCTAAGTTGCGATTTGATAGAGTTTGGGAGAACTCGAGCTAGGTTAGTTCATTTAATTGATCTAGTAATCCATTAGCCTAAGATCGAAACGATGATTTTTTTAGGTCGCGACAGCTTGGCGACTCCACTGGGGACAAAACTTGAATTTTTTTTTGAAAATTTAAGGAGGACTTAGGCCAAAAAAAAATTTTCATAAAAAAAAATTACTCGATTTGACAAAATTTGATTGAATTCTCATTCTTAGGTGTTAAATGATTTTGCAGGATGGGAGTTATAAGGGGAGTAGTGATTGGCTAACCCTTTGTTTTGCAGACTTGGTGGAGTGGAATTGTGATTTAATTTTTGCACTATTGAAGCGGTGTTTGCATATAATTGTTGTGCATGATTTACAATATTTACACTACACCACACACAACCTGTGACTGGACCTGGGTCACACCCATAGTTCTAAGATGGTATTTAGATGGTTCTTTAACCTTGGCGGTAAGACCTCGCTAAAGGTTATCCCATTTGGATCCCGAAAATTTTTCAAAAAATGGCTCAAGGGTCGTCCTCATGCACGTGAGGCTACTACGCATGGAGGTTCCCCTTGTCGACCGAATCAAGCAGAAGTGATTGGACCCGACTAGTCATGACTATGGTATGCGAGGCTGCGACTAGTCATGATGATTGTACGCGAGGCTGCGACATGTCGTTCCGTTCATCACTTCATTTTGCAAAAGCCTTTAGGGTAGATAGATTAAGGTTTAAACTCACGATTCATGTGCATGTTTCTGTAATTGACATTCTCTCCCTAAGGATGGTAATTTCTCGAGCTTTTTCTTTTGTTTTCTTCATCTTATTTTGGGTCGGTTCATGATTTAGGTTGAGTCATTTGGCACGTGGTCTATATAAGAATGGGTCGCCTCGATATCCGTTTCGTGCCTACTCCGAAGATAGAGCTCAAGAAGTTATGGAGCCAATTGAAGCCAAATGGTCAGCAGTACGTTCTCAAGCGCATTGGATTCATGCTGCCAATCCTAGACATAGATGATCAGAGCGGAATCATGCAGGCACTCGCACATTTTTGGTGCCCCGAGACGACCACATTTGTGTTGGGAGGTAAGTTTGAGCTCACACCGACTCTGGAAGAATACAGTTTTGCCATTGGGAAATCAATTGAGTTTGATATAGTCGAACCACCCATTAAGGTAGATCCTGTGGTAGTACTCGCTGAATTTTTGAATTTGACCAAAAAGGAAATTGAAAAAGTGTTAAAGGGTAATTGTCAAGTATGCCCGCTATCTTTTCTTATTGAATGTTTTGAAAATAACTCCGTCCTCATTAGGTCTAAGATTTTTATCTTAGCTTTTTTCGGACTCATCGTTTTTCCATTCCGTCAAAATGCTATTGATCCCGTCATAGCATGGACGGTAAAATTAATATGTGGTGGAGTTAGTTTTATAAACGCAATTCTGGCAGAGACCTTCATATCTCTGACACGATTTAAGAAAGGAAAAGATAGAATTTTTCGAGCCCCGATTGAGCTTTTACAAATCTGGTTTTTCTCACACCTTTCTCAATTCGGGGAAAATATGAGTGTATTTGAAATGAACATGACTGATAACCCTATTTTAAGGTTCAAACAAATACAAGATCAAACTAAGAGTTTGCACTATACACAATGGGTCCATCTGTTCAATGATCCAAGCTCTAAGATTTTCCTTTGGCAAGCTGTATGGTTTCGGGAGTTTGAGGCTCGACTATACCATGGCGATAAGAAGCCCGTGCCTTTGATGGGCATTTATGGGGCAACCTGTTATCAGCCCCTTCGAGTTACACGTCAGTTCCAAGTTCTGCAGGACATCCCACCTCCACTCAGACCCAATGAATTTCAAGTCCAGTTTGAGAAGGGCGAGTCCTACAGAGTTGAGCTTAGGCGTCATTCCGATACTTGGCAGAATTGTTCTACTCAGAAGCTGATTTGGCCCGTGGATGAGCCCATCGGAAGGATGAAGAGTCACTTTGCCACGACCCGGTATATTCAGCATCATACCATCCCGGCCGAGATACTCCCGAAGATCCCGGTCGTGTCGGTACGGCACACTCTTCAAACTCAAATCAAAATCAGCAAAGAAAAGGTGACGAAGGCCCAGGATAAGGCAGATGCTCTGGCTGAAGAGAATGCACGATTACGGCGTGCCTTGAAGGCCCATTCGTCTATAGATCACGTGGCCTCTAAAAAGAGGAAAATTATTTGATTTCTAGTTTGGTTTAGGGAGTTTTTCTTTCTTTTTAGGATGGAATGTTAGCTTACATTTGTACTTCGCGCTATTGATGTTTTTTTTTGGTAATAAATGTTGCTGGACGATCTTTCTAAGAATTCTTTTGAGACATCTTCCTTTGTGGGCAATTCAATGAAAAGCATTAAGCTATAATTTGTAAATTTTGGAATTAGTCCAGGTTTCTATTGAATAAAGTAATTTGGAATTTCAAGATTTACTAGACGAATTGGTCTTTCGCAAGAAATTTCATCTTGAGAGTCTAAAGGATGTCATGGACCGACTCGTTATTCTTACTCGTTGTATTTATTCCATCGTTACTTTTGCAGGCAATTTGCCACGGATCCCCCTCATCCTCATAATACTCGATCCGTGACCAAAAGAAGGATGGCCAATCAAGCTGAGATTGCGGCCATGATTGACGAAAAGCTGAAGGAACACATGAACATAATCAATGAGCAGATCGCGGCTGCCATGTCCAAAATGATGAGTGATCTCATGGCCAAGCAGCAGCAGATCAATGCTGCCTCTCAATCGGAGATTCCACTTCCAACCAGTCAAGGCCTTCGCCTCGACAAATCTCCTGCAGTGAACACTAATCCAACCCTTCAACTGGATGATGTCATTCTGACTGACACTAGTGCGTCTCCGGTGGCCCCTGTTCTTCAGTCACCCCCCAATGATGAGAATGCCAAGTTGCTGGCTAAGATCGACCAGAGGTTACGTGAAGTAGAAGGAACTCAAAGTGTTCCACCTGTTGATCTGTCTATTTTTACCCGGGTCCAGGTGCCCGATAAATTCAAAATGCCAGCCTTCGAGAAGTATGACGGCACCTCAAACCCGATTCAGCACATCGACATGTACCAGGGGCTCATGAATAGATATGTTTCTAATGGACCTCTAATGATCCAAACCTTCCAAGCAAGCTTGAAGGTTGCCGCAATGAGGTGGTATACCAACCACCAGATCAACCGGAAAGACTCATGGGAAGAGGTGGCAAACCTTTTCGTCAAGCACTTCAAGTTCAATCTCGATGTCACCATTACAAGGGAAGACCTGGAGAGAGCCGAGCAGAAAAAGGGCGAGACTCTAAAGGAGTATGCCACTCGCTGGAGGAACATGGCGGGACAGATCATGCTTGAACCCTCAGAACGTGACTTAATAAAGTTGTTCGTGTTCACCCTACCGCAGCCGGTTCGTTCACGAATGTTAGTGACAGCCGCCCAATCTTTTGGTCAACTGATAGCCATGGGTGAAGAGATTGAGACCGGGCTCAAGAAGGGATGGTACAGTGAGTCAGGTTCATCGAGTAAGAGATTTACTAGTAAGAAAGACAAAGAGCATGTCTCCGAAGTCAACATGACTTATGTACAGAAGATGCCAGCTCAAGCCCCGAAGCTACAATTTAGCACTCAGCAGACAACCTCTTATGGACGGCAAGGCCAGCAAGACTCACGCCAGCAGCGCAAAACTCGCCAGTTTACTCCACTTCCTGGGACGTTATCTTAGGTACTGGCGGTGCTAAGGAAGAAGAACCTGCTGAATTCAGAGCCACAAAGATCTAATGCTGCTGGCTATGCCAGGTATGATCCGTCGAAGAAATGCGATTACCATAGAGGTGAAGTTGGGCATTCGATAGATGATTATCAAGTACTCAAACATCGAGTGCGGGATCTACTCGAGACTGGAGCGTTTGCGCTACAGCCAGCCGGTAAGCCCAATGTGCAGAACAATCCACTCCCTGATCATTCAAGCAGTGCAAATGTTGTCCTTCGTCCGGGAGTCAAGCAGGTTCAGGGCTTCAGGGTCCCTCTTGAAGATATGTTCGATGCTTTAGTCCGAGCTGGTTACGTTTCGACTGGTGAGGTGGTGTCACTCGGTGAGATAGAAAAGAAAGTGGATGAGTTGGTGAGAAAGGGAATGATTGGGATAGCTGATGAATTCGAGGTAGTGGCTACTATATCTGAGGTCATCATTGACTGGAATGAAGAACTCGCAATGTTGACCGATGAGCTAGTTAGGTTGGATCCTGAGCTAACTGACATGCCCCCTCTCGAGGATGCCTCTGACGATGACCTCGGGATCGTTATACCCGATGCTTCGGAAATATTGGTCCTGGCATCACCTCAGCCCTATGCTTATGAGAGTGACAAGATGGTTCCATGGTTGTATGACGTTGATCTGATAATAAGGTCAGGGCGAACTTATGCTGATAATCAACTGGCCAAGCCAGTGGCTGAGAAAGAAGCGAAGGAATTCCTAGCTGTGATAAAGGCTAGTGAATATAACGTGGTCGACCAGCTGAGAAAGTTACCTGCACAAGTCTCGTTGTTGGAACTTCTCCAGACATCAGATAAACATCGGAGTGCTCTAATGAAGGTTTTGAGTGAGATTCATGTGCCCGAGACTATTGAAGAAGACAAGCTAGAAGAGTTTGTCGGGACGATCCTCCTCAAAGATCAAGTAGCATTTTCTGACGAGGAAATCCCAGTTGAAGGACGTGGTCATAATAAGGCGCTTCACATATCGGTGAAGTATAAAGAGACTCACGTGGCTAGAGTGCTTGTTGATAATGGGTCGGCTCTGAATTTATGTCCGTTGGCTACTTTGAAAAGGCTGGGCATTTCTCCATCTACCATGCAAGCAACCAAGACTTCTGTTCGAGCCTTTGACGGAGTAAAGAAGGATGTGATAGGCTAGATTAACTTAGCGCTGCAAATTGGATCCTCGGTATTCGATATTCTTTTCCAAGTGCTGGATATCCCTTCTGCTTTTAATTTCTTGCTGGGACGGCCATGGATCCACAATGCAGGCGCAGTGCCCTCCAGTTTGCATCAGAAAATCAAGTTCGTGGTTAAAGCAAAGCTGGTTACAATTTATGGGGAGGAAGATCACCGAATCTTCAATGCAACATCGATCCCATATATAGAGCCCGATCATGTTGAAGAGGATAGCTATAATTCATTTGAGATAGTTCAAGTTGTTCAGGCTTCCTTGGATATGCTATTGCCCGTTCCTGAAGTTTCTAAAGCAGCTATCATGGTGGCCAAGGTCATGGTCGGTAATGGTTTTGAGCCATGTCAGGGTCTTGGAAAGGAAGGCCAAGGCATTCATGCCCCGATTGAGACAAATGGACAATACCACAAGACTGGTTTGGGATATCATGGACCTATAAGCCGCGAACAAAGCAACGATTGTTGCAGAGGTCGAAGTCCCTTACCACCTCCCATTAACCACATCTTTCACTCGGCTGGAGTAGTGGGGGGATATGAGAATTTAAAGCTGAGCCCGACTGAGGATGATCTTGGACTTATCTTTCCTGAGTCGCCACAAGCCCTAAACGAACCACCTAAGAAGCATGGTAAAGCGATTGTGGTCGATCTGTCTGACGATTCCGAGGATGACCAGCCACCCTGTATTTTCAAGAAGTCGGAGTCGAGGGTGGTGGACTTTGACTTTAATGATGGTATACCCTACCTCACTGGATGGTTTGCTGAGACCTCCATTGGTGTAATCACTGAAGGACCACTTGAAGGGATGGGTGCTGGCCCTCAAGAGTAATCATTTTTAGTTTTCGTATCTCCCCTGCGTGGGAATCTTTATTGCTTTTTTCCAATTCATGTTGCACTTAGGTTTCTCAATCCAATAAGATGTAATTCATTGATTCAATATCAATAAAATTACAGCGGTTTTTATCATTTTGAATCTTGTTGAAGTACCCCAAACCAACCCGATGACGATAACCAACGATTGAAAAATTTTGTCATCTACGGTAAGAACTGAGGGTTGGGCTTCTCAAGAATTTTCGTTTCGAGGTCTTCGAAAGCAAAATGAATTTCAAAAAGCAAAAAACAATTTTTGAAAATTGCTGTTGTTAAGCCCTCTCTTGTCTTTTTGATCCCTTCAGGACTAATCTCGAGGCATGCGAAGGGACGGGAATCAGGGATCCTCATATATGTGATACAAGTCAATCTGATGACTCAGACAATTCTAATCCGAATGATGAAGAGATACGACGGAACTTGGAAATCCATGAGAAATCTAAGCCTTTGACTGCCGAAGAAACTGTGGTGATCAATCTTGGCGATACGGAGAATTCTAGAGAGGCGAAGATTGGGGCATGTCTTTCTCAAGATATGGCCAAACGCTTGACCCAGTTGTTGAAAGATTATCAAGACATCTTTGCCTGGTCTTATGCTGACATGCCGGGTCTTGATAGATCGATCGTTGAACATTGTCTACCGACTGACCCTTCAGTTGAGCCTGTGAAGCAAAGGCCGCGAAGAGCTAAGCCAGAACTGGTAAAGAAGATCAAGGAAGAGGTCATGAAACTTCTTGACGTGGGATTTATTGAGACTACCCAATACTCAGAATGGATCGCTAATATAGTCCCGGTGTTGAAGAAAGACGGTCGGATTCGAGTGTGTGTTGACTACCGAGATCTGAACAAAGCTAGTCTCAAAGATGATTTTCCACTCTCGTATATTGATGTGCTTGTGGACAGTACAGCTGGATTCGAACTATTCTCCTTCATGGATGGTTTCTCAGGTTATAACCAGATCTTGATGAACGAGGATGATAAGTTGAAAACGGCATTTACCACTCCATGGGGGACATTTCATTACAAGGTGATGCCCTTCGATCTCAAAAATGCTGGGGCAACTTACCAGCGGGCAATGGTCACGTTGTTCCATGACATGATGCATAATGAGATTGAGGTCTATGTTGATGATATGATTGCAAAAACTCGGCGTGGAGAAGATCACATAGAAACCTTGACGAAATTATTCGACAGGCTTCGTAAGTTCAAATTACGCCTCAATCCGACAAAGTGCGTGTTCGGGGCAGCCTCTGGCAAACTACTTGGCTTCATTGTTAGTAACAAAGGGATTGAGATTGACCCGTCGAAAGTGAATGCCATTTGTGAAATAAAATCGCCCTATTCGGTGAAGGAAGTTCGTAGCTTGATGGGTAGATTGAACTATATAGCCAGATTTATTTCTCAGCTATCTGAGACAGCGAAGCCTTTCTTTAAACTCCTCAAGAAGAATGTGCTAGTTAGATGGGATGAAGAGTGTGAACTAGCGTTCGATAAGATTAAGCACTACTTGATGAATCCGCCGGTGCTTGTTCCACCAATGCCGGGGCAACCTCTGATCCTGTACCTCACAATCCACAGTGAGTCCTTAGGTGCCATGCTCGCTCAGAAAGGTGAAGAGGATGGAAAAGAACGTGCAATTTATTATTTGAGTAAGAAGTTCACCGTCTTTGAGATGAACTATTCCGAGGCAGAAAGAACGTACGCAGCATTGGTCTGGGTGCTACATAGATTGAGGCAATACACTTTGCACTATCAGATATTGCTTGTAACAGAATGTGATCCAATCCAATACTTGCTCAATCAACCCGCTTTGGTTGGAAAACTAGCAAAATGGCAGATTCTCATCTCAGAATTTAATGTTCAATTCATGTCTCAGAAATCAGTCAAAGGACGAGTAATTGCCGATGTCTTGGCTGAAAATCCTGGGAAAAATGACGATCTGGATCCGCTAGAGGATAGAGTCTTGCCAATTGATGAATATGTATGGACCATGTACTTTGATGGGGCCGTAAACTTGTCAGAGTCAGGTATCGGGGCAGCTTTAATATCCCCGGGCGGACAACATTATCCGGTCGCAGCGAAACTGATATTTCCCTGCACGAACAATATCGCTGAATATGAAGCATGCATCCTCGGGTTACAAGCTGCAATCGAAATGGGAGTAGCTCGACTTAAGGTGTTCGGAGATTCAGCCCTCATTATTCTTCAGACCGTTGGCAAATGGCAAACTAGAGATACTAAGTTGCAACCCTATCACGTTTATTTGGAGGAGTTGGTGGAAGAATTTGAAGACATTTCGTTTGAATACTTGCCAAGGACTCAAAACAGTTTCGCCGATGCTCTGGCTACATTATCGGCAATGCTACGAGTGACAAGTGGTTTAGAAGTTGAACCTTTAAAGATAGAAGTCTTACAGAAACCGGCTTATTGCATGGTCACGACAGAAGAGCCTGACGGCAAGCCGTGGTATCATGATATCAAGCCATATATTCAAACACAGGAGTTTCCTGAGAAAAGTACCGCCTCTGACCAAAAGTATATCAGGAGAATGGCATCGAAGTTCTTTTTGAACGGAGAATGCCTATACAAACGGTCCTATGATTCGATTTTATTAAGGTGTGTTGATTCAATCGAGGCTGTTCACTTGATGCTAGAAGTACATGAGGGAGTATGTGGTCCGCACATAAATGGTCATATGCTGGCGAGGAAGATAATGAGGATGGGTTATTACTGGCTTACTTTAGAGAGTGATTGCATTCAGCATGTCCGAAGTTGTCACAAATGTCAAATATATGGTGACAAGATTAAAACTCCTCCAAATGAATTGCATTAAATGTCTGAACCATGGCCATTTTCTATGTGGGACATTGATATGATTGGCCCAATTAATCCTAAAGCGTCGAATGGACATCGGTTTATCTTGGTCGCTATCGATTACTTTTCGAAGTGGATCGAAGCCATGTCTTATATGACAGTGACGGCCCGGGTTGTGGTGAAGTTCATTCGTCGGGACATCATTGCTCAATATGGTGCACCTGAGACCATAATTACTGACAATGGGTCAAATCTGAATAACAAATCGGTGGATGAACTGTTCAAAGAATTCAAGATCAAGCATCTGAATTCTTCTCCATATCGTCCGCAGATGAACGGAGCGGTCGAAGCAGCCAACAAGAATATCAAGAAAATTTTGGCTAAAACAGCTGAGAACTATCGTGATTGGCATGAGAGATTACCTTTTGCGCTTATGGCATATCGGACTTCTATCCGGACATCTACAGGGGCAACTCCATATTCTCTTGTGTACGGTATGGAAGCAGTGCTACCTGTTGAGGTTCAAATTCCTTCGTTACGTATTCTTTCACAGGTACAATTGTCAGAAGCAGATTGGATCCAACAGAGATTGGACCAATTGAACATGATTGATGAGAGAAGGCTTAGAGCTCTATGTCATGGCCAGTGTTACCAACAACGAGTTGCTAAATCTTTCAACAAGAAAGTCAAGCCTCGACATTTTCAGGTAGGTGACCTTGTCCTACGGAAGTTATTGCCGATAGTTCCTCTTGCAGAAGGAAAATTTGCCCCAAACTATGGCGGCCCATACATTGTGAAGAAAGTCCTTCCAGGAGGTGCTTTGATTTTGGCCGAGATGGATGATCGTGTTTTTTCCAGTCCGGTTAATTCTGATTCTGTGAAGAAATATTACACTTGATTTGTACTCATTCTGACTTTGTTTCTATCGAGTGTCAAGTTGAATTTTATGAATCAATTGATGTTACTAAGCTTTGTTTGAGGAAGGCTTTTAATTTGGCAATCTATTTCTGTCCTAATGAAGCGATCATATTGCATGAGAGACTTCAAGATGACGAAAGGCAAGACATTTCTATATGCGTCCTAAATAATAATCCCTAGTGCGAGTTGAGTGAAAATTCCGTGCTGACAAGGTAAAGGATTATCTCACGAAAAGTATGACGATCAAAATGATGAGAGGCATTCATTTCCTCTATCTAAACACTTCAGGTTATCATTTGCTTAACCCCTTTGAACGGAGTTTCATTTCTTACCCCTGTCAGGAACAATCCCATACCGGGGTAATTTCTTAGAAAGTTCAAAATGGTTAGAACTTTCTTGCTTTCACTTGCATCAATCTTCAAGTATATTTATTGCATGCAAGTTCTGTGTTAGCTCAAGTGCCTTAGATATGAGAAAGAGCATTTCTTTCTATATCTCTATACATTATACCCTTTGCATACCTAATTTGAGCGGTAAATTCATTTCAACTTAATTGGTGATCATTCTTGTGATAAACAAATGAAATCATCTCAAGACAAGTTCAAGGTGACTTGGGGCAAATAGAAACTCAAAAGAAAATTCATCAGAAAGGATGCAAAAGAATTCCATCAAATTGAAGTTCTCTCTCGGAAAAATCTCTCGAAAAAAAAAAGGAGAGAGAGAAAAGCTTCGGCCAGAACTGAGTCGATATGCAAGATCATTCTTCAAAGAAAAGACCATTTGAAGGTTCATTTGTGGAGCAATTGCTAGATGGGATGATCACCAATCTCCATGTTCATAATACCCCTTTTGATGGAAATAGGCCATTCATTTCAAGCCTACCCGAACCTACGTTACAACCATTACCAAAGTCTCTTCAGAATAGGGCACTTGAGTTAACGTAGAGTTTCAAATGCTTATAAATGTTGCTCGAAGAAGTACAAGCAAGATTTTTCTATCTCATTTTTACAGCATTCCTGACTTGTAAACCCAGAGCAGCTGATGATATCGATTCTTTCAATAAGCCTCGACTCGAAGAGTCCCTTTTGCTAAACCTTTGACCAAACCTGTGTTTCAGTCCTTATAAAGACCTCTCAGATTGGCCAAGCCATACTGATTTTGAGAATATTCGAACCCTTGTCAAGTACGATGAAGAGAGTTCGAGTGATTCTTATACCCGCATCAAAGGTCGGGTCAAAAGCCTTTCATTGAGAGTGAGTGGAAAGTCCTTTCTGATTAAAGGTCTCTCATTTAATATGATCAAAATGTCAAAAGGACGAAATGGTTGTTCTTATTAATAAATTCCCTAGTAAAGCTTGGTAATGCAAGCAGATTCATGAATTATGTTTTCTCTGCCTCTACGCATGTATTATTTTAACCTTTTCTCAGGTAAAAACAGGAGCGATGCCATTGGCTCTGTCATAAGAAGAATTCAAGTACATCTGTTAATTATTCTTCATTGTTTCTCTCTCCGGAATAGGAGAAATTATCTCTATTATATGTTCACCAAGTGGAATAGGTGACATTTGGTGTTGCTAAGTGGAGTACGCGGCACACCCCATTTCATGTTCACCTAGTAGGACAGGCGACATAATTTCTCTTGGTGTTGCTAAGTGGAGTACGCAGCACACCGTATTCTCATGTTCGCCCAGTAGGACAGGCGACATAATTTCACATTTGGTGTTGCTAAGTGAAGTACAGAGCACACCCCATCTCATATTCGCCCAGTAGGACAGGCGACATAATTTCTCTTTTGGTGTTGCTAAGTGGAGTACGCGGCGCACCCTATTTCATGTTCGCCCAGTAGGACAGGCGACATAATTTCTCTTTTGGTGTTGTTAAGTGGAGTACGCGGCGCACCCTATTTCATGTTCGCCCAGTAGGACAGGCGACATAATTTCTCTTTTGGTGTTGCTAAGTGGAGTACGCGGCGCACCCTATTTCATGTTCGCCCAGTAGGACAGGCGACATAATTTCTCTTTTGGTGTTGCTAAGTGGAGTACGCGGCGCACCCTATTTCATGTTCGCCCAGTAGGACAGGCGATATAATTTCTCTTTTGGTGTTGCTAAGTGGAGTACGCGGCGCACCCTATTTCATGTTCGCCCAGTAGGACAGGCGACATAATTTCTCTTTTGGTGTTGCTAAGTGGAGTACACGGCGCACCCTATTTCATGTTCGCCCAGTAGGACAGGCGACATAATTTCTCTTTTGGTGTTGCTAAGTGGAGTACGAAGCACACCCCATTTCATGTTCGCCCAGTAGGACAGGCGACATAATTTCTCTTTTGGTGTTGCTAAGTGGAGTACGAAGCACACCTCATTTCATGCTCACCCAATGAAAGAGGTGACATGATCATTTTCGTGATTGCCCAGTGGTATAAGCAACACATCCCATTCTTTCTTCATATCATGCGCTATTTCGCATCTGTAGGAAACTACAGGTAACAGGTAAGCAATCCAGTACTTTGAGAACCTTACTCCCAATAGACTAGAAGTTTGGAGATCGAGGGAATTGAAAGCATTATAAAGCTTTCCCCCACTTGGACGCTTTTTGTGCGATCCATATGTAAGACTCTTTCACCGCTCCGCATGAAGTGAGAAGCCTTAGCATACGTTCCTTATTGTTTGCATATCATGCATCATTTAAAAAAAATCATCATCATTCATCATTTTTCATAGTTTAAATTTAGGTCTCAGTCTTTGAGCGAAACCTCTGCGAGCCTCCACTCAAAGAGGGGCAGCTATTGACACCTAAATTTTGGCGCATCATTTAGTGTTAATTGCATAGAAAATTAGAAATTAAATTTTTAATCCCTGTACAAAAAAAAATTAAAATTGCATAGCATATAGTTTAGGTTCATATAGATTAATTGCATTCCGCATCTTAAAATTCATCACGTAAATCGAGCTCGGGCACCGAACGAGACTCGGCTCACTCGGAAAGCATGAGTCGAAAATCACGCGTCAAAAGGGCTTGGTTGTCTTAATTTGAGCTTAAATTAGCCCATCAAGCTTAATTAAAGAAAAACCCGAATTAATTCAACCCACTTATAATTAAATTAAATTAAAGGGTAAAGCCTAAACCTAAGCCCATTAGGACTAGAAAGCCCGGCTAGTTGACCTAGGTTTGTTATATAAATACATGTTTATGCTTCATAATGCGGGGGGTTCTCATAATTTCAGATCAGAAATTTGTTTTAGAGAAAAGAGAGAGAGAGAGACCGGTAGAGCCGCCGCACGTCGCCGCTCCCCGTGCCACCATCACTCCCCGCGGCGTTGCTCCCCGCGCCGCCGCACGTCGCCGCTCTCCGCACCACCGCACTTCGCCGCTCCCCACGCCGCCGCACGTCGCCGCTCCCCACGCCGCCGCACGTTGCCACCCGGAGACCACCGCACGCTGCCGCCCGGAAACCGCCACACGCTGTCGCCCGGAGACCGCCACACGCTGCCGCTTGGAGACCGCCGTTGCGCCGCGCCACTGCCTGCGCCGCACCGCTGCCCCGCCTGTACCGCCGCTGTTCCCACCAGCACCGCCACTGCCACGGAGCCGCACCGCCGCCCGGACGTCCCTACCGCACGCCGGTCGCTGCTGCCGCTACACCGCCGCCACTGCCCCGGAGCCGCACCTTTCCCGTTGCCGTCCGTGCCACGCTGCTGCTGCCCCGGAGCCGCACCTCTCCCGCTGCCGTCCGTGCCACGCCACTGCCGTGTCGCTGCCGCTCCCGACGCCGCGCCGCCGCTCCCGATGCATCCCGATCCGCAATCCCGATCCGCTGCAAGTTCAAATTTGGAAATAAATTTGCAAATCAGGTAATTATCCTATCTTGATTTTATTTGAACATTTTGTTGCCTGATTTATGCTTATTGATATCTAATCTTGTATATTTAAATAATAAGCATTATCTCAATTAGGATTTGTTTCTTTTTTTTAAAATCTTGGATATCTGTTGCTTACCAAATTTGGATAGAATTTAGAATTTTCAAAATCTTTTGAATATATCCAAAATATTTAATATATCAGAATTTTTCAAGATGTGATCGATAGGGAAAATTTCCTAATCCGCAACTGCACACGTGGAAATAAATCTATCTATCAGGCTTTAGATAGAGTTATTTCCATAGCGGGAATTTCGAATTTTAGGGTTGATCTGTCAGGCTTCAGATCGAAACTTAATTCGAAAGACTTGGCGGTTATATTTTTTTTTCTTCATTTGATTTTAATTTCGAATTTCATAAAAAATACAAAAAAAGATTGCTTTAGAATAGGTTAATTTCTTTAGTTTAGAATTGCATGTTTAGATAATTGGCATTTTTAATTCCGAATTTCATTAAAAATATATAAAAAATAATGTGTCCGTCATTAGAAATAGGTCACGTCGTCGCATGACATATAGTTTGCATGTTAGGTTGCATTAATCGCATGTCAATTTTTGCACGTCATTACATATAGGTTAACTTTCATTTAAATAAGTAAAAATCAAAAAGAAATTTCTGCACCTTTGAACTCTAAGTCAGGATTTATCAAAATTGTCAAATTGAGTATTTTTCTCGAAATTGGTACCGAAAGGGCGTTAGGGAATCTAGCGTAACCAAGTCCCCAAATTTATGATTTCTGGTTCGTAGAAATAAAATAGTACTCCCGCTATTTTATTTAGGTTTCTAATCAACCTACCCTAAATGATTAGTGGCGACTCCCGTTGAAAATATTTGCATGCTCACAATTGGACCTAAGTTGCGATTTGGTAGAGTTTGGGAGAACTCGAGCTAGGTTAGTTCATTTAATTGATCTAATAATCCATTAGCCTAAGATCGAAACGACGATTTTTTTAGGTCGCGACACATTTTCATTTCGTTTTTCATATTATTGAAACGGACGTTTTCTTTGGTCATTTTTGTAACTTTCTGTGAAAACGTTGAAATGAATGAGTATAATGCCTAATAAAGAATCATTTTATGACCTAGTCATAATATTATTACATATTTTCTTTATTTGCAAAGAAAAAAAAGAAAAAATGGTTTTTATTAATATTAACATTACAAACGGCGTCCCCAGGGTTCGAACCCTGGTCGCCTCGAACTACCTTCACTCCCGGATACCACTCGGCTAAGGCCGTGGTGGTGTCATTAAAGCGCAAATTCTTTTATTTATATACAAATTTTCTCCATTTTTAAAACGACAACAAATCGTTTGGGAACCACCGCCGCAGCGGCAGCGTTGGCTTTAGGCTCTCTTCCCCTCACGAAGGGAAGGAGTTCGAATCCCAGTGCTGTCGTTAGGGATTCTTAAGCGTGACGTCGTAGTGGTGGGTCCTGCGTTAGCGTCACCCCGGGTTTACCTCTCCGGCTGCCGGCCATGCGGGGGGTTTCCGGGTTACCAAAAAAAAACAAATCATATGGGAAAACAATGATTTGTAATGTGTTTATAAAAATAAAGGTACGAATTGGAAGTAAGTATTCTGAAAAATTTTTAGTAACTATTTCTTCCAAACCGATTACGGTATTAAATCCACAACTAACCTAGACTAATCATAGACCGACTAGGATATACAAAAATAAATAAATTGCAAAGTGCATGAATAGAAAACTTACTTTACCAAGAATCATGGCAATCACAGAGACATGCACATGAAAAGTGAGATTCGATTTCTATATAGATCGCTTCAGCAACATGAAGTTAAAAGGGTGCCTAATCGTCACAATCTCACGTTGGTGTCAAGTCCTTTTAACCTTGACTAAATCAAAAGAAATATCTTATAGTCACGTGAATAGCGGCTAAAGATATTTCTTTACGATTTTTTTAGAAAGAAATTTCGGGGAAAAGAAAGGCAACCTCTACATTGCAGACTCGCGTTCGAGGTCATATCTTTCTTAACCCCATCCTAAAATGTCTTATAGTGGCCCAGGTCCGGCGGCATGGTTGTGTGTGCAACGGTGTAGTGCTAAATCATTAAAGCATGCACAACAATTCATAAACAATCAATTTGAATCTGTAAGAACAAATAACACCTTAATGTCAGGGTCATACCTGGAGTCATCGTTGCCATTATTTTTTGAACAGGATAAAATTTATGGCTTAAGTCCACTTTAAAAAATGCAAGTCCCCAGCGGAATCGCCAGTCTGTCACGACCGACCTCAGATTTTTATCAACATACAAAAAAGGAGGTCTCGTTTGGTACGCGCTAAGTCTAGGTTTGGGACTTAACTCGAGCTCTTCCAAACCCATACCATATTACGACTTAAGGTTTAGGTTTTTTAACCTGCAAGTGGTTTATATCAAAGAGTCACCACTAATCGATTTAGGGTGGGTCGATTAGAAACCCAAATAAGATGATGATAGAATTATCTTATTTCTACGAACCAGAGATTAAATGAGTTCGGGGACTTGGTTACACTAGTTGGACAACTAATGCCCTTTCGATACCTTTTTACCTTGTTCATTTCTGAAAATATTTGTCAAGCGATTTTGGATTGATTTTAGGACCTTTCTCCTAACATGTAAGGTGATCGAGCGAGTGCATAATCATAAATAATTAGCAGTCAAAATAGATATGTAGCCTAAGGTTCTAGCCCTAACAAAGGCGAACAATAATCAAAACATAACAGTTTATGCAATCATATCCTAATTAAAAACAACATGCATAATAATAATACATCAATAATTTAAAAACATTCATATATATCACATATTTTAGAAAAATATTCAACAATACTATATCTAAATTATATCCTAATTTTAAAAAAATTCGAAATTTTTTTAAAAATATTTTTTAATAATATAATAATATAATATTAAAAAAACCGGGTTGGGTCACGGATCCGGGTCGGTCAGATCCGACCCATCGCGTTGACCCGGGTCGAGTCTACTATCCGGATCAGGTCAAAACCGACCCGGTCAACGGACCCGACCAGCGCGTTGACTCGGGTCGGGGCTACGATCCGGATCGAGTCAAAACCGACCCGATCAATAGACCCGACCAGGGCGTTGACTCGAGTCGAGGTCAACCCGAGTCTCGAACTGGGTCCGGGACCATTATCTCGTGCCTATGCACGCGAGAACACTGGCCGGGCGTGATCCAGCGATTAGCTGATTGTTTCGCCCGATCACCGACCTTAGCTGCCTCGGAATTTGGGGTGGAGGTGGCCCTCCTTTTCGGCCGACTAGGACGACCAGTCACAGTGGCCGCCGGTCGAGCTCCGGCCAAAGCTCTTTGAGTTCAAATGATGGCCGGAGCTTAGCTGGTGGACCCAGATTGGTTTTTGGTCACCTTTGGACTCCCACCATCGCCATAAAGCTACCTATGAGGACCGTAGCCCACCGGACGTTCACCTGTTCGCTGGCGAAGCCCAGAAACAAATCGGCCTCATTGAGGCATTTCCTTGAACAGTTGGTGTGCACAGATAAAAACAATGGATTTCGACCTGTTTCGAGGTTCCAAACTACTCCGACGGCCACAGCTAGCTCTCGATGACGACTATGGATCAAGAGGAGGATTAGTATGGGCCGGGATTCATGCCTAATGGCCGGCACGAATCCCGGCCGACCGGTGCACAAAAATAGAGCAAAAACAAGACCGAGACTGCTCACCAATCTGTGGTGCGTCTGGGGGAGGTCTCTGACTGATCTGGGGGCACCGACTTCTCCTTTCGTCCCTGCAAATCACCCAATCTCTCTTTCTCTCCCTCGGTTCGTCTCTCTCCTTGTTTTTCTCTCAAACCGGCCCCCCTCTCTCTCTCCTCACTCTTCGCCTTTTATGGTGGTCGTCGGTCGTCCACCCTACTCCATTGAATGCTCTGCACCAGCCTCAGCTCCTACTGTGACTTTCGTGGTCAATTTGTGTGGTGGAGCTGGTATTTCGCATTTCTCTAGTGGCGGTTGGGACAGAGGAGAACAGAGGAGAGAGAGGGGAAGCCAAACCAGGGGAGGTGGAGAAGAAGGAGTTGGGCCGGGCCAGGCCCAGCTTGTGCAGAAGGGGAAGAAGAAGGAAGAAAGCAGGCCGAGCCCGCGCAGGGGGAAAAAAGAAAAGGGCCGGGTCAACCCGGCCCCGATCCGGCCTAAGCCGGATTTTTTTAATATTTAATATTAATATTATTTTATTTTTAAAAAATTGAAATTTTTGTTTAAAAATTCTAATTAGTGCAATTACCATTATCATGTTTAATATCTAGATGCAATGCAATTGGATGAATTTTTTTTTTGAAGAACTAAAAATTTAATTCCTAATTTTTGTATAATTAACTTTGGGCAATTTAAAAATAGGTGTCAACACCGATGTTGACAAACTATAAATTGGCCACATGAGTTAGCTAAACTACACTTTGTACTTGAAAGAGCAAGTCATCATGTCTATTTTGTATGTCTAAAGATAGAATGCCATTTTTAAGAACCCCCTTCTAAAACTCATTTATTGACTACCACAATTTTGGTGAGATATATGTAGTCGCGTATGCTCTTTCAACAAGCCAAATGGTGGCCGGGATGACAGCTAGCTGGCAGTAGCTGCATATATGGTGACTAACGACGATGCCGAGGCCAATTCGATCATCAATTAATAACAGTAGAAGATACTTCATCCATAGAGACGGTGATTCGCTTTGATTAATGACTCAAATGATAAGATAGCCGGTTTCCCAACATGATTCATCTATTTCCAAAATAAGTTCGTACTGACAAAGCTCTAGAGAACGTGATCCTGTCTTCAGCCAACTCCAATATGCCTAGAGAGAGAGAGAGAGAGAGAGAGAGAGAGAGAGAGAGAGATCTTCACCAGCCGAATTGAGAGCTGCGAGCATACTAGATCAATGAGCTGAACAATAACTCAATATATCAAATTCTAGAAAGAATGTATGTAATCCAAACAAAATATACAAGAGTTTAAAGTGACCCCTAGCAATTCCACGCTAGTTGGTCTATGGGGCTCAAATTATAATACATTCCACCTGCAGCCACTCCCGTTGACGATCGGTCCACGAAATCAAAATCAAAGCTAGAATCCATCGCAGTGGTGCTCATGAAATCGCAGTTGTCGCTTTCCACCCTTAATTTCCCATTTTTCTCATCGTCTGGATTGAGTCCAGGAGGCTGCTGCTGCATCTGCTCTTGCGAGGTGTCTTCGTGCCTAGGCCCTGCCGATACAGCATTTGCCTCGAGGCCACAATCCCAGAGGTAACTCTCATCCACATTTCCCAAAAACCCAGTCGACAATGAGTTCAACAGAGAAGAGAAAGACGATGATGACCTGCCCGCGGCTGCTAAATCCACCAATCCATGTGGAGAAGCAGCACTAGGGTTTTGTTGGTGGTATTCAAACGACACTATGTTTGAGCTTGTTGAAGAAGTTGCATGCAATATTGGGGGAAAAAGACCAGTACCAGTAGGAGTAATGGCCTGATCAGGACAAGGAACAGAAGGCAATGTGACAAAGGGTATCTTCACATCCATGGAACAATTGCTAGTACCTGTGTCGGTGCTCATGTGGAAAATGGATGGTGAGTTGGCCTTCTGAAATAGAGCGGCACTATTGTTGGAGGAATTGACATTGCCTCCATTGCTGTTTTTGAGAGACGAGGTGGTGGAGAGGAGGTTGTGGGTGTTAGGGTCAAGGCCCTGAGCGAGGAGCTTCTTCTTGATGCAGGAGTTCCAAAAGTTCTTGACCTCATTGTCGGTCCTACCGGGCAAGTGCTTGGCTATCTGAGACCACCTGTTGCCAAGAATTCGGTGCACGTCGATGATGGTCCTCTCTTCTTGGGCAGAGAACGAACCCCTTTTCAGGTCAGGCCTGAGGTAGTTTATCCACCTCAATCTGCAGCTCTTCCCACATCTCTGCAACCCTGCTTTATTTTATATCCAACTATTAATTGAATCCGAAGAGCAAAGAAGAAGGGTAAATACTAAAGGAAAAGTAAGATGCAAGGTCTGGATGGTATTGATCATCGTGCCTGCTAGTTTAGGGACAGAACTCCAGCTGCCATGGCCATGAGTGGTGATGAAGTGCACGAGCTTCTCGTCTTCTTCGGGAGACCACAACCCTCTCTTCACCTTCTGTTTGGTGCAGCAGTGGTGACCCATCTATTGATCCTTCTCTGTTCTTCTCCTCTTCTTCCTCCTCCTCCTTCCCGTTCTACATAACACACTCAGGTTCAGTTGATCAACCTGGAGTGTGCACAGGTGGGTGGGGTTTCTTATATTTTCCTCCAGTTTTATTAGGGAAAGTGGACCTTGGTACAAAACCTTATCAAATGTTTACTCTAAACAAGGCTTTTCTTTTCGTGTATGATGAGAGAGAGAGAGAGAGAGAGAGAGAGAGAGAGAGAGAGAGAGAGAGAGAGAGAGATGTGCTGGAAATATTTAACTTAGGGTATACTCATGACCCATGAGAGGACCACTGTCTGATCTCTCTCAATTGAGTGTTTTTTACTTTGTTTGTTGAGAGTAGAGTTCCACTGTTCCACAATGTTCCATCACCCTCCATTATTATTATTGAACGTGTTTTAACTGAATTAACTTGATTTTAGACCTTCTATACTTGACTTGCCAGTCGCCGGCTGAGCTTTCTTCTCCTTTTGTCTGAATGTTTTCGCTACTGTTCTTTCATGCGTATCTGTGCAAAACAGTACCCGCAGTAGCTTAGCTTAGCTTAGCTTAGCTAGGAGCTTAATTTTGTTTCACTTCTACTAAAATTCCATGAGAAGAGTAGTTGTGCAACATCCAGCTTCAATAGGCATGCTCACTTCATTCATTTTTAGAATTATCAAAACCCTTTGTTCTCTATTTGTATTTCTACACCCATTACTCGGCAAAAAAGTAATCTTTTTATCGTCATATCGCTCTAGCCACCTTTCTCTTTTCATCTTTCAATAATACCATTGAATGCACCTTGTATATCCTCATTGACTCCACAAGTACAATGCTATCCTTGCATCATAAAAATTATACGGAAAAAGCTATAAAAAATCCTAGACTATGCCCATTGTGATATATTTATTCTATATTTTTTTCTATGACACCAAAAGTCTCAAACTTATACCTATATGACATTTTTGGTGGCTTTCTTCCCAAAATTAAAACACCTCTCTCTCTCCCCCTTGAATCTGATATTCTCTGGGCATAACTCAACCCCGCCACCAAGCACCACCGCAACCTCCGATGTTGATGTCAACGGCTCCCCATCTTATATACATAGTGAGAGTAGATGACTAATGACTATAAAGCATGGTAACAAGGCCCTTTGCTCCAATTACTCATCTATTCTGCAGAATAACATGTCATGATTGGAAGAAAGACAGCCGAATATTGATGGTTTAAGATTGTGAAAAGCCAATTTTGGGGGGAAGACCTAATAATGTTATAAAGAGAGGCCCCATCATTTTGCTGCCTGCCTCCAAATTTGACAAACAGAAGAGAAGCATCTACCCAATCCCCCTCTCTCTCTCTCTCCATCTTACACAAGCATTTGCATTAAATAATAAGAATTGATGAGGAATTAGCCAACACATCCATCCTTAGTTTACTCAACCGTTGCTTCATTTGTCATTTTCTTGGTGTCGAAGAAGATTGAGATGATTGGGTTAATCTTGCTTTCCATGTTCTTTGCCCTTCTCTTTTCCTTCCTCCTTTCTGTGGAGGAGGTGCTCATCATATAGAATTCCCCTGCGGAGGAAATCACGTAGAAAAGCAACCTACCCTTTTATGAATGTCGATTTGACTTCCCTTGTCAGATATCATTACCCTCATTTTTGGAGACCCCCCCATTCCGACGTGTTCCGGCTTCCTTATTCTAATTGGCACACACGTGTCGAATGTGCTGACATGTCTCCCTGCTGTCTTTTTCTATCCCTCGCTGCACTATAAGGACAGGCTGAATTGATATATGCATGGCCAAAACGAAAGCATACCTTTGAAGCATGATACATCTGTTGAGGAGTAGATATTAATAGGTGAATATAGATACTCGGGTTGTTAAAATTGATTTGCTAAATGATGTGATAGACTCTTGTCGAATGATGAAAACGTGGATCATCATGAAGCATCATTCAAAAATTTCAATACGGCGGGCACAAGTGTCGTTATAGCAATTTGCAACAAACGACTGGATATTGAAATAAACAAAGAGGCAGAGGAAATGATGCAATAGATATACATGGTTCGGTTTGTTCAACCGACATTCACTAGAGAGCAAAATAAACAATTCTATATTTACATGTAG
Organism: Syzygium malaccense; assembly: GCA_031216405.1. Lineage (NCBI taxonomy): Eukaryota > Viridiplantae > Streptophyta > Magnoliopsida > Myrtales > Myrtaceae > Syzygium > Syzygium malaccense. Next base: position 42,979,880 of record CM062257.1, on the reverse strand, counting down.
CAATACAACGAACATTGAACCACACTCGAGAATCGCATGAAAGTGTTTCCCTACTCCTACAATTACACCTCAAGGTGCCCCCTTAGTGTTTTATTTCACAATCTCTTTCAAAGAACCTCGCGTGCAAAAAACCCTAAATACTTGTCACCTTTGGATAGACTTAAGGCAATAGGAAAATTACAATTTCAATCCTAAACTACGGATTTTAATTCAATCTTAAACATTTCAATTGAATCAATGTAGTCCTAAATCTTGGAGTGAAATTGCAATAGAATCCTCTTAGCCAAGTGTCACATGAAATTGCTGATGTGGCAATCTAATCATCACCTATCATCCTACGTGTCATGGCTAGCCATTTGACGTGGACAACTTTACTCAAAACAATGCCATTTTGCTTATTGTGGCCGCTGATGAGCCAAGGAGTCAATTGAGACACATTTCACTACTTCAGGGTGTTAATGAAGTATTTGCACAATGTGCAGCATGTCGCAATGTTTTTTGGAACGTTGCCACGCATTTTTAACTAACTTCGTACAATAATACTAATCGGGCGAGTGAAGTATCTCATAAAAGGGTATCTAGATTTCAGCTTTGCAGGAATGAGCTAACATGTTGATTTCAAAATTGTCCAAAAAATATCTCTAATTCTTGTTGCAAGTTTTCAGATACTAAATTTGTTAGGGTACAAATTTGAGGGTCAATCCAATTTCAGAATCCAAAAACATAAATGTTTGTAGTGAAAAGGACCAATCAATACAATCAATTAGATGGCTTTATATAATTGACTAAATCGATAAAGTTGGGTCCAATTAGGTATATGAACGAGGTAGTTCATTACTTGAATTCCGTTGCACATCTCAATGACACTTAAGGTTGAAAATGAATTGGCAATGAGATTAGGACTTTGTACCCTTTAAATGTACAAGTCTCAATATAACAAGGATGTAATCGCTCACAAACCCTCTACCGTAATGTGGATGATTTGCTTTTGATTGGACCGATGATGAAAATCGAGAGCACATAAGGAGCGAAAAACCAACTTAAAATGCCACTCAACCTCGACACCAAACAATGAAACCAAAGCTGGATACTTAATGTATCACGAGGCACAGGAGCAAAAAAGACAGTTGCTTCTAGGTCATCAATGGTTGTGCGCTTCACGATGAATGAAGATTGACTAAGATGTGATAAATGGCGAGAAACAATTCACCAATATCTGCCGACAGACGCATGATCATAGCTTTAGACCCTTTTCCATGGTCGAAAAGCAGAAAAAACCCCAATCGATGGTGTATTCCCCACTTGTAAAGCTATCTCTACCGTGAATCACTCAATCATTCCCCCCCTTCCATTCAGCTTCCTCTTCCTCCCTTTCAGTTCAAACCCCAAAAAACAAGAAACGAGGTCTTCTCCTGTCTGGTGTCTACAGTCTGATCTTGATAGGGGAAGGGGAGAGATTCTCTAGGGTTATCTATCAAGTCTAGGGTTTTGCATAAAATATAGAGATAATGCTTTTCGTACGTGATGGTGTTACTTGCTTTACCCATAGATATTTTTGTCGCCTTCGAGCGGGTTTGGGTTACACACCCAGTGCAGCCAAAGGAAAATGGAGCAGCAAGAAAGACCTAAAAAATAATATTATATCAGCTGTCGTTTTCGTTGATGACTAATGTATGATGAATTTTCGTGGCTATTGACATTTCCATGCTTCACGTTTCCATCCAATAAATATGTACGAGAATAGACATCCGATTCACAAAAGGGTCGTGCTTTATATTCTGGTAAACTAACTAATCTCGGTACAAAAAGATAATTATAATACAGAGGCATGCTCCGTAGGGTTCATGGCTGGTTTCATAAGTTAACTTCCCAATTCCAATTTCCTACAAGAACCAAATATTTGGCCGTGTTCGATGGTGAAAAACACACCAAGTGCTTGTTTTTGTAACAAATGCCGGGTTTACTTAACGTTGAATTATTAATTTACTGAGTAATGTATCATATTGCTATTGGTCGTTGAAGGAGACCCAATTCAAGTCCGACCGACTGTTTAGTTAATAACTCTTTACCATCGCTCTTTTTCTTATTTCTTAACAAGCAATCCTAGGGATACCGAGACTTGTCCACTAAATTGGTTTAATGAATGATATAATATAGTATGATATTAATAAATATTAAGTGGACCTGTTCAAGCACCCAATGAGTGTACATCATTTAGTAGATAAATCTGGTATACGGGCCTTAATAAATCTAGCATTATTCTTAACCATCTATGTGAAGAAATTTTTTCTTTTCTTTGACAACAAAGTCCACCTTAATGATGATATTGTTTGAATTACAACATGTTTGGTTGCAGTAATGGTTATCACATTACATAAGTATTACAAGTTGACTACCTATTACAGTGTTTGATTGCAATAATAGATATTACACGGATCCCCTACATAGTATCTATCATAGTAATAGCTATTATTGCCTGGTTGTCATAGCTATTGCCAAAATAACTACACTTATTTTTATTATTGTTGTAAGGATAACACCTATTAATTATTTGACTCAGTCACCTATTATAAGATTAATGATTAAAATATCAAATAATAGGTAAATAATTGAAGTAATAATAATTATGTTATCTTGATATATATATATAGCTATTTGTTCACTAAATGTTATCATAATATAATAATTACCATATTATTATTTGCTCAGTATTAAGGACGATTATTAATATTTCATAACGTAATATTATATTATTCATACTATGATGTTTATTGTGATTACTAACTATATTCATTGATGTCAAATTGTGATTCGATAAATTTTTCAATCATACTATTAATTATGTGGTAATTTTTTTTACTATAATCACAAATTTTATGATTAAAAAGTAAAGCATAACCATTAATTCATTATTAAATAAGAGATAAAATAAATGGGGAATTGGACTCACTATTGGCTATTAAAGTGATGATTACTATACTAAAAAATTATTTTAATATGATCACCTGATAGGTGCTTAACTTTTAAATACAATAATAACTAAACACTTTATACAAAATTGTATGGAGTAATTTACATGCGGTATTAAACTCGCGAATCATGGTTAACTATTAGAGCGATAATCGTAATGGTCCCTCGAATTATGTTAATTTGTGAATTCCGATGCTGTTTTCCGCTAACTCTACACGTTGTTCACGAAACCAAGCAGCGTGATGGGTATTGCGCTACTTAAACCAAACCACATAATAACTATTGTAGTATCTAATCTTGCCCTTTGTTCTTGCAATATATTTTTCTTCCGGTTGCGTGCTTGTACACAAAATCGTGCCACAACTGCCTATTGACAGAGACACGAAGGGATAAAAGAGCGCAGAGAAATTCTGGAAGCAGAGCCTCCAAGTTTCGTACGCAGTAGCCGCCACTACACTAAAGATATAGGAAGACGACTTAACAAGCCAGTTGAAACTTGAGGACCATTCATCAATCATGGCGTATGATCAAGCGACGAAAGATCCATGGAGGCAAACACTCGGTCAAAGCATTATATACAAGTATAACCCTAGTTTGTATTCTTTGCAGGCTGAACAAAAACCAAAGATAGTCATGAGTCATGAGTCTATATATAGAAATCTTGAAGTGTAGATCTGCTTAATAACCTGTGCACTCCATCATCGAATCTTATTTTTCCAAATGGGTGTGAAGCGCAAGAAACAACCATCCATTTCATTCAGCCTCCCCCCAGACGACTCTGTCGTCACTGAGAAGCTACCGTCCTCGCAGAGGGAGATCGAGTTTCTACACTGTGGCCGCAGCATATTTAGCTGGAGGGAGATTGATTTCTGGGGTAAAATATGCAGATGCGTGAAGATGCGATAGGCAAGAGATCTGGTTTATTAGCGGTAGCGATAGAGATGAGCTTCAGCTGCTGGATCTTTGGCTTCAGGTTTACTCCTTTCATGTATCATCCCATCAATCCAAAGGCTTGTCGAAGCAGCCAGGGAAAATGGATGATATTGAAACGTTGTTGACTTTTTAATAAGAGGGTGAATGCAAAAGTCTCTTTGCATGCCTTTTACTTCAAGAACCCCAGCTGGCCTGAAAATAAAAAACTGAAAATAAAGAATAAAGGTATTCACTCCTAAATCAGCTATCATATATATTTATATATTCTTTGATCACTTTGGGGGCAGCAATGGCTTCTCGGGGACGAGTTCAATTTTTGGAAAATCGATGACTAATGGAACATGTGTACATCCAGCTTTTGATGTCGAAATCTACCCATCGAGGGCTACCTATCTTTTTTTGCCGTTTATGTTAATAGAAGGCCGTATCTAGGGCCGTCTCGTCCATATGCATGGTCAACATTAAACTAAATATATGTCATGGATACTCACAAGCCGTCTTGTCCATATGCATCGAATAAGGCTCCACTCGTAAGGTGTCCACTTATATTATTTTTTTAATGGAAGATGGGTTTACCATGGAACTTTGGTTTCGCAAACGTTTGACCACTCAATCAACTTCTTTCGGACAACTCAATTTTGTCTTAGAGAGATTCAATTTTCACCGTAAGTTACTGGTATTAATCAATCATGAGCTAGTCAATTTTGTTTTAGAGAGATTCAATTTTCACCAAGAGGCCAATCCCAGAGCCAATCGATTGGATTGAGTATGATTTTGGTGATGGATGGTGATGGCCAGGGGATGGGCCTTGTAAGCTTGGGCTGAATGAGGCGCATGAGCCTGTGTTGGATCCAGTTCCCTAGTTTTGGTCAGATGAAGAAGATTGATTATTGTCCACAGAAACCAGAAATATCGAAGCCTATCCATATACTTCCACCTTCCTGTCCTTCCTGCTGGGTGGGTTAATGGCAATGAGCAGCTGTTCCTGTTCGCTGCCGTTGTCGCCGCTGCCGGGGACTTTCGATCCTGGGAGCCTCGCGAAGACTGGAAGTGAAGTGTCATTCGTCACCAGAAACAATGTTGATGAATCCGGGAACACCAGCAAAAGAAGCAGCTCGATCGGGCCAAAGCCAAACTTGTTGAGCACCACTACCGGAAGAAGAGAAGCTATTGGGGTCATGGGGTTAGGCCTTGTAGAGCTCATTGCCTGGCAATTCCCGTGGCAACCCCGGATTGCAGAAGCGGCAGAGACGGCGCCATGTGAGCTGACGGTGGCGCCTTCAGGGCTCGCCTATTGCGACAAAATGGTGGGCACCGGTCCTGAGGCTGTCAAAGGACAGTTCATTAAGGTTACGAGTCTCATGACTTGATTTCGTTCATTTTCCTTTCTTGGTTCCTTTGGAGTAAAGAATATGAGTAGAGACAAAGAAAGCAATTGCAGGCACATTATGTGGGGAAATTGGAGAACGGAAAGGTGTTCGACAGCAGCTACAGTCGCGGCAAGCCTCTCACTTTCAAAGTCGGGGTCGGCGAGGTACTCCTCATCCTTTTCCGGTCCGTCTTGAGCTCAGTGAGGGAGTGATTCTCAATTCAGAATTACCTAAGCTAGCTAGTATTGTATGGGGAATTTGGTGTAGGTGATCAAAGGGTGGGATGAAGGCATTTTAGGTGGGGAGGGAGTGCCACCCATGCTTGCTGGTATGAAATTCCATTTGATGTGATGATCCAACACATTCTTGCACATCTGTCTAAATATCACATGATTACAGGCGGAAAACGGATCTTAAAGCTACCTCCGGAGCTCGGCTATGGCGTGAGAGGAGCTGGTTGCAGAGGAGGTAAGGTCCATTGATTCATCAGGACAGCCCCGTGATCATCAGTAACAAGTTTCACTCAGCTCAATCTTTCGTGGCACAGGATCATGTATCATTCCCCCCGACTCTGTGCTCTTGTTTGACGTCGAGTTTGTCGGCAAAGGTTGACGAGGCGAATGCATCGCCGGCAAATATCACAAACACAGAGGGGTGTTGGAGATTTTTCTTCACATGTAAATCGGGATCTTGAGTGATACCATGCCGGTTTCTGTAAAGGCTCTTCTAGCGTCTTGTTTCACTTCATGGTCATGTATATCTGAACTCGTCATGTTTTACATCTGCAGACTCATAAACATAAGTAATTGAAATTGACAGAAATTTATGCATGCATAAACAATGAACCGTATAATCTATTTCAGTGAGCAACAAGATGGTGCAAAATGAAAACTAGGCCTGCCCAAGATGCATTCATAGTTGTATAAAACACTCGAAAGGCCGAGACATGCGAAGAACCAAAGCAAAGCTATACCACTTAGAGGTGGAAGATCGAAACGAAAATGGAGAAAGTGGTGCATATTTGCAAGTCGCCCCATTCGTCCGCAGCTCAAAACCCGACATAATAAAAATGGGAAAATTTTCAAAATGCTATTGTCATAAGATTAAAGTCACGAAATTTTTCAACATATGCTATATTGCCAATTGTGCGATGACATTAGGGCAGGGTGCAAACATGGCATTTGCCTGCTATGGCTAGAATTATAATTCAAATTCGGAAAAATGACAAGAACAGTCCCTGAACTTTGACTTAATATGCAATATGGTCCATGAACTTTTAATTTGTTCAATGTGATTCTTAAACTTTAACCAAATGTGGAATATGATCCCTGAATTTTTAATTTATTCAATATCGTCCATGAACTTTTTATACATGTTCAATTTAGTCCCTGAACTATATAAAAATATTCAATATAATCCTTTTATTAATTCAAGTTTAGGGACTACTTTAAACATTTTCATATAATTCAAGACTACATTGAACATGTACGAAAATTTTAAGGACTACATTGAACAGATTAAAAGTTCAGAAACCACATTGAACATTAGGCTAAAGTTCAGGAACTATATTGAACAAATTAAAAGTTTGTGGACCACATTACACATTGGGCTAAAATATAGGGATCATTTGTGTCATTATCCCTTCAAATTACTAGTTACCGACGCACCTACACATCGTACATGCTCATAAATTCGAAATTAGCCTAATGAGTTTGTGCAAGTGATAAGATAACAAGTCATTTTCACTCATTGTCGGAATTTTTTTTTCGACTGGCACTTGAATCCACTCAAGCATAGTGCACCCACATTAGATCGACAATGAAGGCCTCCTCATCAATTGTAAAAGATCAAATTGGAAAGAAAAGGGCTGGGAAATAAATACGCATGATCTCTCCATCTGAAATACCTATGCGAGTATGGATATGTGATTTTGGCGAATTCCTAGGGTCATTTGCGAAAACAGGAAAAAAGGCATTGGGTGTCAAATGGAATAATATTGTAATTGTAGGGGCGAAAACGCAATTTTGTCAAAGTGGCCGGCCGCAAGATGAAAACCTATATAAGGTCGCCTCGCGAGTAGCTACCGGTTCGGCGCTTCTTCTTCCTTCCTTCCTTCCTCGGGCGCAGAAACGAAACCCTAGCTCGCCGGCGCGGCTCGTCTTCGTGGAGGCCCTGTGGTGTTGCAGTTGCAGAGAGAGAGAGAGAGAGAGAGAGAGAGATGGCGAAGTCTATGAGATCGAAGAGGGAGAAGAGGCTGAGAGCCATCCGGAGGGAGATCGTGGAGCCCTTCTACGACAACAAGGACGCCGCGAAGCTCGCCGCCCAGGAGGCCGCCCTCGCCGCTCCCAAGCTCCCTGTCCCCGCTCTCCCCAATTCCAGTTCCGGTTCCATGGAGGTCGCCGCCGCCGCCGCCGCATCTTCTTCCATGGGTACGTGGTCTCTGCTTCGCCTTGAGTCTTAGTTTTTTGTTGTTGTTGTTGTTGTTGGATTCTGAAGCGCGGCTATGTTGTAGTAACGGTGGTACTGTTGCTCTGTTTTCTGTCCTTGTGTCTATGGGTTCGAGTGGTTAGTTTACGATCTTTCGGCGGTTTTGGTTTGATGGTATTTGGGGAATGTAGTTCCGTAGCTTCCAATTCGGCTGCTGAATCAAACATACTCGTCATACATTGTTGTGGAATTTGACTGTGAATTGGGTGTGACTGAATTCACAATGAAGTCATCGTTGCTGAATCTCCCTGATGCGGTCTCTAGTTTATCTTCTAGAGTTGAATAGTTCATGAATTGGGCTGTATCCTGCATTTCTTGCCTGAAGGATTATGTGGAGATTTCAGTAATTCAATCGTGAGCTGCGACCCCTGCTGTACTCGAAAGGCAAGCTTTTAGGGAGGTACAATAGCTCGATGCTACGGTAGTGTGCAATTGTGAATGCTCATAGTGATTTGAGGAGGGGAGTTCTCTCATGCTGAAAGATCCTTACACTGTTTTCCGTTTCTTGCAGCACGCTCTTCTGCTTTACTTCCTCCTTTTATGCATGCCAACGACCTGTTCTGACTGACTGTGTTACTAGGACATGAGGGACATGGATCAGATTTTAGCTGAACAAATCTGTCCCTGTTTCCTATTAGAAAGTTGGTGGCTAAAAGACCAGTGAAGGAAGTCAGTTGTATACAGTAACTATCTGCGTAGTGAATAACTCTGTTCTGCTTTTAACAAGTAATTTTTTTCAACTCCTAGCGAAAAATTGCTCCAAGTTCTGGTTAGAACTTCTGCGTGCACTGTGACCCGTGGTTCCTTTTACATTCTTGCATACAATTGTCCTAATTTACTGACTCAGACGCAACTAGGGTTGACAAATGAAAGGATCCTAAAGAAGGGAAATAAGTCTTCAGCGCTGAGATCGGAAGGATCAATTGTGTTTTCACTTGGTTTGAACAAGATAATAAGTTGCCTTTGCCATTGTAGTATCAACTATCAACTCTCTGCTGTAGCTTCTTTCGTGGTGGTTAGATTGTCTGAATGACTTGGTGCTTGAGCAGATGTAGAAATGGCTGATGGCAATCAAAACAAGAGTTCCTTGAAGCCAGCTGGTGGTGTAGGGAAGAAATCCAAGAGGAAATTCAAGGTGGGTAAAAACAAGGGCCGCGGTAAGGGCAATGTCAGGAGAAAGCGCAACATTTGAATGCCCTTTGGAGGAAAAATCATCCTGTATCGAAGTTTTTTTGGCCAACTGGACCTGAGATAACCTTCCTAATCCAAGGACGAGGCCTACTTATGCTTAGTTCATATGTTTTAAACAATCTAGTAATAGTGTGCAAAAAGTTTGGTGGGGAGAGTTATGTAACCAGAATGCAATTTTGTCCCTAGGACTTGCAGAGCTTTTGTTAGAATTATGTATCCTGAATGAAAAATGAGAATTTCTACGTCTGTTGCAATTGCTGTTAGTGAGTATTCTTCTAAAGAAACTGGCATACTATCCCCTGTACATATATTTGCAGTTTCAATGTCTTTTTTTTTTTTTTGGTTGAAACAGTTTCACTATCTGTTACTAGGTAAAACATTTAGTGTTTAGGGGACCTACAAATCTCTAGGGCTAGTGATGAATGTAATTCTGATGAGCCTCCTGCTATCAAGATTGTGATAAAGAACATCGAATGTCTCCCACTTTTCACCAAGGACCAGGAGGACCATCAGCTTGTCGAATTCTATCTTAGTGGGGCTGACTTCTGTGACTTCAGCGGACAGTGCAGATTGCTTCATGGGCCTAAAATCCATGAATGGTATAAACTTGAATCCTTAATTGGGCCATCCATTTGACCAAACCAGCCCCATCGTGATATCAATGGCAAAGATCAGCCTGCCATGGGAAGACTCTTACATAGCATGGAGCTAGATCTTTTAAACGGGTGGGTGGATGGGTTGGGTCGGATTTGAAAATGGCCATACCCAAATAGACTAATTTAACTCGTTTTGACCTTGTAAATCTAGTGATCCATACCCAATCAATACTAAACTTAACACACTTACATATTTAATCAAATCTAGGAAAATTCATACCCAACTGAAAAGTGACAGTACGGAGTTAGTGAATGTAAGATCAAGTGAAGGTGAAAGAAAATGAAGAGAGACTAGTAAACGTGGGTTGGATCTACGTAAGTTGTAAACTTATTTATAACCAATTTACGAGTTATTTATGACCCATCCAGCACCCATATCAAATTTAAACTCATTAATGACCTATTTATTATATATAACTAACTCATATAACAACTCAATCATTTGTACATGAGTTGGGTCTAAGTAAGTTGTAAACTCATTTATAACTCATTTACGATTTATTTATGACCCATCCAGTATCCATATTAAATTTAAACTCATTAATGACTTATTTATTATAGATAACAAACTTATATAAAAACTCAATCTGTCGTATACGGGTTAAAAAATGAGTTTATGACATATTTTGACCAGTTTACACGGAGCTTACGCCTTTATACTATTTTGAAAATCATATATATCCAGTCGATGAGATATATAAATCATGCTTAAATTTAATCCATACACACACAATTTGAACTATTAAGAAGGTTGTTTCAAGATAATGAGTCCTTCGTTCTACATCCCACGTTCCGTCCATCTTACGCTCTTACTAATCTTCTCATGATCTTTCGCTATTGCTAACTTCGATCGAGCAGGTCCTTCAACAAAGTCTTCATTGACCGAGTCCCCAATTAAAACTTGACAAAGACCTGTCTCTGTCAATCGTCAATCGTCATTCATTGCCGTCTGGTTCGAGCCCTCCCCCTACGCACGCACTAGGCTTTGCCCCGACACGCACGCAGAAGAACCCCTTGGAGTCTTCCAAATCCTGCGACTTTTATACAGCATTTCCAAGTCAACTCAACAATTGATGTCGCCACCCTACTTTCTCAATCCAAGAGGCACACACCCCTTTCAGAATATAGTCTCCTTTAAAATTTATGCATACCAAGAAAGTAGAAAATGCTTTCTTTTACTCCCACAGCAGACCCAGAAGCATAAACAAATCGGATTGACTTCACCGGGAAAACAAAAAAAGGAAAAAAGAACAAAAGGTGGTATGAGAAAGAGAGGATTGACTTGACTTACCTAGTTGCATCGCAATGGCCTTCCCAATCAGATTTCAGGGGCGTGCAAGATAACCGAGTCGATTCGCGACACGCGCTCCTTGCACCCTCAACTTGCAATTACCCTCGATATGATTCTACCGTTCATTCACCCTTTTTTCAATCTTATATGTATTTTTGGTAGGAATTGTGGTGTGGTTATAATCCACGGGGATGGAGTTGTCACGAGCACCCTATGTCGGGGTTTTCTTTTTCATTTTGCTTTCAGTTTCACCAAGTGGAGTCATCTTTGCTGACTTTTCCGATAGTGATGTTGACGATGAGGTAGGAATCCATCCCTGATGCTAGGAACCTGCTTGGCTTGGACTAATCTTTCTCGGGCAGGATGAGAGTAGTAACTGGGAAGGAGGGCAACAACAATTTTAGGCTTGATTGATCAGCAATTCTGGATGGGGATGACGTGAATCTGATGAACCCCGAAAGAAAAAGGTGGTGTGGGGGATAAGGTGAAACCAAAGTGAACGCTTCAGACAGAAAGTGGGATTTCATCTTTATGACTAACCAAATGAAAAAAGGTGGGATCATTCTTTCTTTCTCTCGAAACATATTACAAGCAAACGAGTTGCACGCTAATTGCGGACTGTTTTCTTTTTTATGAACGTTTAGTGTGCTGTAGAGAAACCTCATCTAGGCTCGTTGCTGCAACAATACCATCTGTTTTGGGCCATGGCTCACTCGCACCTACACTAACTTAAAACATTTTTATGCTACTTCAAGGATGTAACCGTAGAGACGTATCTACTAGCGTAGTAACCGAAACATAGGTAGTCCCATGTATTGGATCCGAATAAGCAATCAAGAGAGGGGGTGAATTGATTTTTTTTTTAAAAGAAAACATAAACTAATTTCTGTAGAAATAACTCCGATAAAATATTGTTTCCACGCGTAAAATGAACTGGCAATAAAAGTAGCGACAGCCAACTGGTTTAGGGAGGCAAAAATTGCAAACGAGATTTGTAGAGGTTCTGCTCGATTATGCCCACTCCTCTCTTGTGGCTCTAGCAGCCCAAATATGCTGAGTTCCACTGGCTAAACCACGAGTACGAATACCGCCTTATCACTAGTGTAGAACTTGCTGCCATGCGGAACCTGACCAATTTCTATAGTTAATTATTTTGCGATCTTTTGCATAAATAATTATGGAGTATCATACTTCATTGCTGTGAGCTGGTTCTTCCATTTAAAAACGCTAATGATCATCGAATTAACATACAAAAAAGTGCCCAACGATCATGTCTTGCTGTCGCGCAGAACCACGATTTTTGTTCTGCACCCTTTCCTTCTCTAAATTTCCAAACATAACAAAATTTGATTCAAATGCTGAAAGAATCAAATCCTAGCTTCTGCATGATTTAAAAATGAGTCTCTGCACACTGAATTGAGCCTATTAAATGCTTGAATTAAGTTCCGTTACCATCATAATCTTTCAGGGATAATTCCCATTACAATGTCTTGATTTAGGCTCTGGTACCTTAGCGAGGGAGATTACTGAAAAAGTCGTAAACCTATTGCACTTACGTCAATTTAATAAAAAAAAACCTTTCAATTTGGCCAATTGAATCTTTCTGGCCAATTTTGATCGAAAATTATTAACGTGGACGCTAGTCGTCCTACATGCCATAACCGGTACTGATGTGAACAATTTTAAAAAAAAAAATTTGAATTTGAATTTTTTTCTTTTCCTTTTTCTTTTCATTGTGGTCGGCAAGTTGAGGGGATCCTTGCCCAATGGCCGGTGATGGTCATCGGCGACCTTCATTGGCCAAAATGAAAGCAAAAAAGAAGAAAAATGATAAAATTATTCAATTTTTTTTAAAAAAATTATTTATGTCAACACCGACTAAGCCACATAGGATGGTCAATGTCTATATTAGCGATTTTTTGCCAAAAGTGGCCAAGAGAACTCAATTGGCAAATTATTTAAAGGTTTATAACTAAATTGACTAAATTGAAAGGTTTAGAATTGAATTGCTACAATCGCAATAGATTTGAGATTTTTTTTTGTAATTTTCCCTACCTTTGTTAGTAGCCCCATGAGGGTCCATCATTAGCGTGATATTGTTCATTCTAGCCGCAGTCCACCGGTGCGTGCATGACCTTAAAATGCTTCATGTCAGCTGAAGTTTCATTTATATGATACGAGTGATACGAGATAAAGGAGATATATTGGAATTAATAAAGGAAGTCGTTGGGTGCTCATGGCTTTGGCAAAGAACAGAGTCACACTGATGAAGAAGCAGGACCTTCACGAAAATCACATCAAATCAAATAAGCAAGAAAGGCAAAAACAGGGGATGATTGAACAGAAGGGCAAGTGCAATGAGATGGGAAGAGATTTGAAAAGTACAAGTGGCTGAGCTGCACCAAGCACGGTCGTTGGGCTGACTCCGTCCACCACCCTCCCTCAGCTTCTCTCTCTTCCCTCCGTCCTCCCTTTTTCTTTACGTCACAGCTACATTTTTCATATATATATATATATATATTATACATTTATACATATATATTTCTTATTACAAGGACTTCAAGCTACCCCAGGTGAATCTCTCTCTCTGTCTCTCTCCTAAGTCTGTCCATTAGTCAACTAACTCCTTCCTTATTCATTAAACTTCCCTCTCACTGTTTGATACGAACACCATTACGTTTGCATCAGAAAAGAGCCTCCAATCCATCCCACACCCACCACCATGGCTCTGCTCGGAGCCCTGCTTCTGGCGTTTGCGTTGGCCACGAGCTCTGCTTGTTGGGCTCACTTCGTAGTGGAGAAGAGCAGCATCAAGGTCCTTTCACCGCTGAGCATGAGGTCGAAGCACGATGGAGCCATCGGCAACTTCGGAGTGCCCAAGTATGGAGGCATCCTGGTTGGCTCTGTGGCCTATCCTGGCAAGGATGTTTCCGATGGTTGCGAGGCCTTTAAGGGTGATAAGCCCTTCAAGTCCAAGTTCTCTCGACCCACCATCCTCCTTCTTGACCGTGGAGGTAACTGCTCTCTCTCTCTTTCTCTCTCTCTCTCAAATTCTTAGATGTGTCCGTGGAGTTCCTTTCTGTGTTTTTGTGAGAGGCATCGCTTCAGGCACGGCTGTGTCTCCTCGCTGATCGGTCTTCCTGGTGCTAAAAAGTGATGCTTTATTACCCACTTTAGACCTCCTGATCATTGTTGCTTAGACTAGTTACGTGGGATCATAGTACTTTGCTGGCATGAAAAGATCGATTCTATTGGTTTGCTTCAACAGTGATAGAAATCAGAAGGACAGATCTTGTTCTTGATTTCAGTGGACGGTTCTGTTTGGCACGGCTCGCGGCTTAGATGCTAAGACAAACTTCTTGAATTCAATCCTGCCTCAGGTTGCTATTTTGCGAAGAAAGTGTGGAACGGCCAGCAGGCCGGAGCTGCTGCGGTGCTAGTCGCTGATAACAGAGATGAGCCTTTAATAACCATGGATTCGCCTGAGGAGAGCACTGACGCTGACGGATACATCGAGAAGATTGGAATTCCATCGGCTCTTATAGAGAGGTCGTTTGGGGAGAGCTTGAAGCAAACGTTGAAGAAAGAGGAAGAGGTCATAATAGAACTGGACTGGAGAGAGTCCATGCCTCACCCTGATGAGAGAGTCGAGTATGAGTTCTGGACCAATAGCAACGACGAGTGCGGGAACCGATGTGATGAGCAGATGAACTTCGTGAAGAATTTCAAGGGCCATGCCCAGATCCTTGAGAAGCGTGGTTACACTTTGTTCACGCCTCATTATATCACTTGGTACTGTCCTCGGGCTTTTGTTGAGAGCAACCAATGCAAGTCCCAGTGCATAAACCGTGGGAGATATTGCGCACCAGACCCGGAGCAGGACTTTGGGGAGGGATATGATGGAAAGGATGTGGTGTTTGAGAACTTGAGGCAACTCTGTGTTCATCGCGTCGCCAACGAGAGCAACCGCTCCTGGGTTTGGTGGGATTACGTGACCGATTTTCACATCAGATGTTCCATGAAGGAAAAGAAATATAGCAAAGATTGCGCCGAGGATGTGATCAAATCACTCGGTGAGTTATGTTCCTGGGAATTATTCAGTTTTTCGCTTCTGTGACCATAATTGTGAATGAGCTTGACTATTTGGCCAGGTTTGCCTATTGATAAAATCAAAAGATGCACGGGGGATCCTGAAGCTGATGTTGAGAATGAAGTCCTGAAAATTGAGCAGGAGCTCCAGGTAATTCATGGTCTTTGTTCCTCTTTCACAGTGCGTTTGAAATAAGTAGATTTTTCGTGAGTTTCTTTAAAGCTAATGTAGAGACAAAAATACTAACCAAGTTGTCTAATTTTCTCTATTTATGTAATTGATATTTAGGTTGGCCGAGGATCTCGAGGTGATGTCACCATATTGCCAACGCTAGTCATCAACAATGTTCAATATCGAGGTTTGTTTTGCAATTCTAGGTGTTATGGTGTGATAGAGGATTGAATTTGTATGTTCTTCCCAATTGCTTGTGTAATCGAGCTGTTTGCATTGCTCTCCTGTATCCATCCATAGCTACAGACTGATTCAGTATCTATGCTTGCCCAGTATCTATCGTTATATTCTAAAGTAAAATAAATGTGTACTTTATGAGGAAGTCATCTATTTGTTACTCTCTAGGAAAATTGGAGAGAACTGCTGTGCTGCAAGCCTTATGTGCTGGATTTAAGGAGGGGACGGATCCTCCAGTTTGTTTGAGTGCAGGTTAATCTTTGTATTATTGTGTCCTTTTCCCAGCTGATGACTTGCAGTTCAATGTTCACAATATTATCTGACACTTACTGATGGCTTGATACTACTTCACAGATCTTGAGACCAACGAGTGCGTTGAAAATAATGGCGGTTGTTGGCGGGATGTCCATTCGAATGTTACTGCTTGCAAAGTACGTTCTGAAGACCTTCCTCAAATATTTTGCATTCGTCCCCAAGTTTCAGTTTTGCAATTAAACCGAATCGTTATTTTTCCAGGACACATTTAGAGGAAGAGTATGCGAGTGCCCCAGTGTTCAAGGTGTTCAGTACAAAGGAGATGGCTATATGTCTTGCGAAGGTACAGCTTTATTGCTTCACCAATGAGTGGCATATCGTAGACGTGTTGTTTTTGCCCCTGAAGTGTAAAGTATTCACTGCATCCAACTATTTGAGCACGTGATTTGGAATGGAAAAAGGTAAAAGAGAAACAAGTTTTGGGTGCTAGTGACTTGTGATGACTTTGGTGAATGATGGGAACATCTAAATAGAGACGGAGAAAATATTTCTGGTTGGTTTGTGCCAACTTTTGGAAATGTAGCTGATGACATAGCATTCAGCTATAAATTCACTTTTGCAAGCAGTTTTTTGCACGGCCATGCTTCCGTGCCTACCTTGCTGTATTAAAGATATCGTTGCCTCTATTTAATCGAGTAAATTAGCTAACCAAGTGACCAAATAGTGAATGCATTAGCTTAGTACTCACTCTTGGTTCATAAATGGCAGCATTTGGACCTGGACGGTGTGCCATCAACAATGGAGGTTGCTGGTCAGATGAGAACAATGGGAGAACCTTCTCAGCATGCTCAGTTCAGTACTGTTACTTCTTTTTGTTTGCATTGGTTTCTTTATTACCATTGACAATAACTCTACCTGCCACCAGAAGTTTTACTTGGTCTAACATATAACTTATCTCGCTCATTTTCCTTGTTCATATGAATAGGAGTCTCAATTGTCTGGATGCAGCTGCCCACACGGATTTCATGGGGATGGTCACAAATGTGAAGGTGCGAAATTTTACCTATGTGACCTGAAAAATTATCTTTGCATAGTTATCTGTGACATCCACATACGTCAACCTTCTGCTATCATTGTTTAACAGATGTTGATGAATGCAAGGAACGTTCTGCTTGTCAATGCGATGGTTGCTCATGCAAGAACACATGGGGTGGATATGACTGCAAGTGCAAAGGAAACCACATATATATCGCGCAGCACGATACATGCATTGGTAAGGCAATTGTGTTCTACTTGGGAAACCATTTGTGCGCTAGCCCAAGATCTGCAGAAAGCAGTCTTAAAAATCTTCTCTTTATTGGAAATGAGCTTCGAAAGTTGAAGTTTTGTACTGATCATGAAACTGCCTCTGCTTCTTATTTAAGCTATATCTTCTCTTGGTGAGAGAGAATTATGCATGATAGATGATAGTCATACATATATCCTGAAGGGCCTCACAAAAAAATGGAGATGAACCAAGAAAGTAGCTGGCATGGCCAGATTTATGTTCTTACCAAAAAGAAAAACTCCATAAACCTCTTATTCACAAAAAATTGTCACTTTGCTGACAATTCTACAGAGAGGAATGGCTCTAGACTTGGATGGTTCGTCACAGTATTGGTATTGGCAGCTGTAGCAGGTGTTACAGTTGCCGGATATATCTTCTACAAATACAGGCTCCGGGTATGTGGAAAAATATATGATCGAGCAGATTTATATCCTTTTCTCTCACCTTGGCAATGAGCTGATATTTCACTGAAAATTTGCACTTTGCAGTCTTACATGGACTCAGAGATCATGTCAATCATGTCTCAATACATGCCTCTAGACAACCACCAACCCCCTGAAGTTCAAACAGATGTGCAGCCACTGCGAGGAGGAACAAGGGTGTGAGGTAAGTGACTCGACGAGTACTTCGATCCTCACCTCCCATTTTTGAGGAAGCCGGGCTTTACATATTAATCCTTGGGTTTCTTCTACTTTGGCAGGGAGAGACTATGCACACAGTGCCATGTGAAAGCTGTGATGCAAGGAAGTTGCTTCCTGCTGATGGCAGACTATACTTTCGTTTCCTTGATCCATGGTATACATTCCTTGTGAGAAATGGAGAGGGTGGGGTTTTGTTCATCATGACACACATTAGGATTCTGATAGTTATACCACACAAGGAAAGTGTTGGCAGAACCCCACTTGTTCTGTAGATAAGAGTTGTTGAGTTGTATTCATGTGTATCATATAAGCCTCAGTTGGAGGTTCATATAGAGATTTTATGCGATTAATAGATGTTCAAAAATAAGGTGAAAGAACCATAATGTACTTGAGCACTTACAATAGATGTATGTACCAAAGCACTTGCATTAGATCTATTCATCTTCCTTCTCTTACGCCAAGATGCCGATTACTGTTTATTGAGTTCCCTTTTCAATTCAAGTGCCCATTTCCGGCCTGAAATATGCAAGACATGCACTGTCCCTCACACGCACCACAGGTTTCGTCGAGCCACTTCTAATCTTCTTTTCCAGTTCATTAAAATTAAAAGATGATCTTTCTACCGCATGAATATGAGCATACTAGACAAATCAACCACATGACAGCATACCGAGTTCAAGTACTTTATTGTTTATTTGGTGACCTTTTGCATGGAAAAAGAAGCATTATAGGCATAAGAACAATCTAAAAATTTTCCTACTTTACAATTGGCAATCTGACTCATGCCTGTGTGGGCTCATCTATAGACACGACTGCCAAAAGAAACCAACAACAAAGCAGGCAAAGCACGAAGCTAAAAGTTGTATAAAAGGATGAGGAGTGTTGCAGAGCGTAGGAAGCAAATTAGTTGCCTTTTTCACAACTTGCTTTGGTTGTGCTTCAGCAGTTTCACCAAAACGTTACTCCTGTAGTGCTTAAGTATTGACTCTGTGAGAGAGAGAGAGAGAGAGAGAGAGAGAGAGATGCTTTCGTTGTGCTTCAGCAGTTTCACCAAAACGGTACTCCTGTAGTGCTCAAGTATTGACTCTGAGAGAGAGAGAGAGAGAGTACCAACTACTTCAGAGTTCTTTCCAAAACAAAAATCCAATTCTAATTGCATTTTACATCAATATCCACAGGAGAAAAGTCTCCCTTCATACCAAGAACACTGTTTTCTTAGTTTCAGAATTTAACTACCTAAACTACAAACGGTTAGGGAAGATAAACCCTTCATTCACGTCTAACTTCCTCAGAGAATCTGTAGCAGTTAGTTGCTAGACAAAAAGTACGACAAATAAAAACCTCATGCCAATGCACTAGCTAGTTACTACATAACAGCAGGCGGAACCAACTGTTGCAGCTGGTGGACATGTGACATCCTGAGTCTCATGGATGGCACATGCTGCGTGCAAGTGTAAACAAGGTCCACAACCTTTTGAATATCTCCAGCTTCTGGAATGTTAGCAGAAGAAGATGAAGATATGTGGATCTAATTGCTCTGGGTAGCGGAGAGCCTGCACCAGAGGTGTTGCCCATTCAAATTTACTTTGCCAACCAACAGAGTCAACTGCCTGTGCAGGCCTACGCCCACTTATGAGTTCAAGCAGAAGCACTCTGAAACTATACACATCACTTTTTGTCGGTATCTCATTTCTATACACGAATTCTGGGGCAAGGTACCCATGTGTGCCCCCAGCCATCACTGTCCTCTCATGCATCACTTCCCATGGCACAAACTTTGAAACGCCTACCCCCGTTAGATGGGCTCCAAATTCTTCATCGAGTAATTAACAGTGCGAATATCATGATGCACGACATGTGGCTTGACCTTGTCATGCAGGAATCTGGAGGTAAAACAAAACCAAGCAAGATTCAGTTTGCCAAGCTAAAGACAAGGAGAAGTAGGATTCTGTTCATCATACAGGAAATTTCTACTTCAAAGTAAAAATCTCGAAAAACATATGTTAAACTACAGTACAAAGAATGCAAGATATTCGATCCTGTTTATTCCCATTGTTTAGATCAATGCCACACAGGGAATCATGTTCACGTTATTTCTAGTCTGACTATTAGCGATTGATGTATTTGCTGTGCTTTCAGTTTTCATAGAAACCCACACTTCAAAGAACAATCTGAAGGTAGCATTGGAAAAAGAAACGAAAGACTCAATGAAGAGGGCAAGCATCTCAGAACCTACATATGATCATCAAAAAAGGGTTAGACTTGCGCAATTCCTTGAGCAAGTGTTGTGGCAATTTTCATTCTCATGGCCCAATCCAAGCTCCGGCCGCCTTTTGGTATGTGGTGCAACCATCTATCTAGAGGCCCATTAGCTATAAACTCATAGACTATGTAACAGTCACCGTGATTGTAACTACATCCTTTGACCGCAACCAAATTTGGATGATGAAATCTAGCAACTGTTCCAATTTCAGAATAAAACTCCTTTCACTGAAAAGTAGTCCTCTTCAATCTCTTGACTGCAACCTTAGAACCATCTGGCATACAAAATTTCTTTCGACTCCTAGCCAAAAATTGCTCCAAGTTCCGGTTAGAATGTGTGCACTGTGACCGGTACTTCTTTTTTCATTCTTGCATACAATTGTCCTGATTTGCTGGCTCGGATGCAACTAGGAGTTGACAAATGATAGGATCCTCAAAGAATGGAAATAAGTCTTAAGCTCCGAGACTGGAACCAGATAATAAGTTGCCTTTGCCATTGTAGTATCAACTCTCTGCTGTAGCTTTTTTCGTGGTGGTTAGATTGTCTGAATGATTTGGTGCTTGAACAGATGTAGAAATGGCTGATGGCAATCAAAACAAGAGTTCCTTGAAGCCAGCTGGTGGTGTAGGGAAGAAATCCAAGAGGAAATTCAAGGTGGGCAAAAACAAGCGCCACGGTAAGGGCAATGTCAGGAGAAAGCGCAACATTTGAATGCCCTTTGGAGGAAAAATCATCCCATATCGAAGTTTTTTTGGCTGACTGGACCTGGGATAACCTTCCTAATCCAAGGATGAGGCTTACTTATGATTAGTTCATACGTTTTAAACAATCTAGTAATAGTGTGCAAAAAGTTTGGTGGGGGGAGTTGTTCATGTTATGTAACCAGAATGCAATTTTGTCCCTAGTACTTGCAGAATTTTTGTTAGAATTATGTATCCTGAATGAAAAATGAGAATTTCTACGTCTGTTGCAATTGCTGTTGGTGGGTACTCTTCTAAAGAAACTGGCATTCTATCCCCTGTACATATATTTGCAGTTTCACTATCTGTTAGTAGGTAAAGCATTTCGTGTTTAGGGGACCAACACATCTCTAGGGCTCGTGATGAATGTAATTCTGATGGGCATACTGCTGTCAAGATTGACCGAGCATTTGTTCGGGCCACTATGATAAAAATCACGGAATGTTTCCCACCTTTTTACAAGGACTAGGAGCCTAGGAGGACCATAAATACATCGACAACTATCCTAGTGGGCTGTCTTCTTCTGTGACTTCATCGGACAGTGCTTCATGGGCCTAAAATGCATGAAGGGTGTAAACTTGAAGTTTTGATTGGAGGCATTGAATCCTTCACCGATGGTTTGCGATAGCAAATGGCAAATATCAGCCCGCCATGGGAAGACTAATGCATAGCATGGAGCTCGTGCCTTCATGCTGTTTCAAAATCGTATGGATCTAGTCGACGCAATGTACAGATCATGCTTAGATTTAATCCGTAGACATGCAATTTGAACTATTGAGAATGCCATATCAAGATGACGAGTCTCTCATTGCACATCCGATATTCCGTCTACCTTACGCTATTACTAATCTTCTCATGATCTTTCGATGATTGCTAACTTTGATCGAGCAGGTCCTTCGTCAAAGTCTTCATTGACCGAGTCCCAATTAATACTTGACAAAGACCTGTCTATGTCAATCGTCATTCATTGCCGTATGGTTCGAACCCCTCCCCACACGCACTAGGCTTTGCCCCAACGCGCACGTAGAAGAATCCCTTGGAGTCTTCCAAATGTGGTGACTTTGTACAGCATTTTCAAGTCAACTCAGCAATTGATGTAACCTACCCTAGTATCTCAACACAATATGCACACGCCCCTTTCTAGACGGATTAATATTACGAAAAATTTCAAATTAATTTATTTATAATAAATTTATTTTAAATTAATTTTTTGACCATTAAAAAATTTAAACTTGTACACTTATAATAAAATTACCTCAAAATAATTTTTTTATCACAAAAAACCTCAAACTGATATGTTTGTGACAAATTTACCCTCTGTAAGTTTCCGTTAAATTAGATTAATGCCACAAACAACCACAAACCAGTACACCTGTAATAAACGGAGGGTAAAACTCCAAACAGGTGCACCAGTCAACCGGCACATGCCATTTAACTCAACAATTTGATGGTAAAATTAATAGAAATCAACAGAGGGTAAATTTGTCATAAATATATCAGTTTTGAATTTTTTATAGTCAAAAAATTAGTTTTGGGTTAATTTGTCACTGATGTATCAATTTAGGATTTTTCAAGATATTAACCCTTTATAAAATAGTCTCCTTTAGGATTTTCTCGTGCATACCAAGAAAGTAGAAATGCTTTCTTTTACTCCCACAACTGATCCAGAAGCATCAACAAATCGGATTGACTTCACCAAGAAAACAAAAAAAAGGAAAAAAGAACAAAAGGGGTATCAAGAAGCGACGGTTGACTTGACTTACTTAGTTGCATTGCAATTGCAATGGCCTTCCCAATCAGATTGCAAGGGCGTGCAAGAGAACCGAGTCAATGCGCGACACGTGTTTCTTGCACTCTCAACCTCCAATTTCCCTCGATATGATTCTACTATTCATTTACCCTTTTTTTAATGTTACATGTTTTTTCGGTAGGAAGTGAAGTATGATTTCGTTGGAATCCACGGGGATGGAATTGTCATGAGCACCCTATTCGGGGTTTTCATTCACTTTGCTTTCAGTTTCACCAAGTGGGGTCATCTTTTTAGACTTTTGTGATAGTGATGTTGATGAGGTGGGAATCCCATCCCTGATGCTAGGAACCTGCTTCGCTTGGACTAATCTTTCTCAGGCAGGATAAGAGTAGTTAACTGGGAAGGAGGACATCAATTTTAGGCTGATGCATCAGCAATTCTGGATGGATGACGTGAATCTGACGAACCCGAAAGAAAAGGGTGTGGTGATAAGGTGCAGGCAAAGTGAACGCTTCAGACAGAAAGTGGGATTTCATCTTTATGACTATATTTTTTTTCCTTGATCCGTGGTATACATTCCTTAGGAGAAATGGAGAGGGTGGGGTTTTGTTCATCCCAACACACATTAGGATTATGATAATTATACCACACGAGGAAAGTGTTGGCAGAACCCCATTTGCTCTGTAGATAGGAGTTGTTGAGTTGTAGACATGTGTATTAACTATGAGCCTCAGTTGGGGGTTCATATAGAGATTTTATGCGATTAATAGATGTCAAAAAATAAAGTGAAAGAACCATATTGTACTTGAGCACTTACAATAGATATACGCACCAAAGCACTTGCATTAGATCTATAGATCTTCCTTCTCTCACGGCAAGATGATGCTGATTACTGTTTATTGAGTTGCCTTTTCAATTCAAGCGCCCGTTCCCCGCCTGAAATATGCAAGACATGCACCGCAGATTTCTTCAAGCTGCTTCTAATCTTCTTTTCCAGTTCATTAAAATGGAAAGATGATCTTTCTTCCCCATGAATATGAGCAGACTAGACAAATCAAACAAATGACAGCATACCGAGTACAAGTACTTTATTGATTATTTGGTGACCTTTTGCATAGAAAAAGAAGCATAATAGGCACAAGAACAATCTAAAAATTTTCCTACTTTACAATTGGCAGCCTGCCTCATGCCTGTGCGGGCTCATTTAAAGCTACGATCGCCAAAAGAAAACAGCAACAAAGCAGGCAAAGTACGAAGCTAGTAGTTGTATAAAAGGATGAGGAGTGTTGCAGAGTGAAGGAAGCAAATTAGTTGCCTTTCACAACTTGCTTTGGTTGTTTTCGAAACGACTACTTTAGAGTTCATTTCAAAACAAAAATTCAATTCTAACTGCATGTTGCATCAATATCCACAGGAGAAAAGTCTCCCTTCATACCTAGAACACTGCTTTCTCACTTTCAGAATTTAAATACCTAAACTACAAACGGCTAGGGAAGATATACCCTTCATCCACGTCTAACTTCCTCAGAGGATCTGCAGCAGTTAGTCGCTAGACAAAAAGTACAGCAAATGATAACCTCGTGCCGATGCACCAGCTAGTTGCTACATAACAGCAGGCGGAACCAACTGCTGCGGCTGGTGGACAACATGTGACATCCTCGGTCTCATGGATGGAACATGCTGCGTGCAAGTGTAAACAAGGTCCACGACCTTTTGAATATCTCCAGCTTCTGGAATGTTAGCAGAAGAAGATGAAGATATGAGTGGATCTAATAGCTCCGGGTAGCAGTATCTACTAGCATAATGTATTAGGTCCAAACAAGTAACCGAGAGGGAAGGGGGTAAATTGGTTTTTCAAGAAAACATAAACTAATCTTGTAGAACCAACCCCAATAAAAATATTGCTCCCATGCGTAAATTGAACTAGCAATATAAGCAACGACTAAACAAGTTCAGGGAAACAGAAGTTGCAAACGAGGTTTATAGAGATTCGGCTTAGTTGTGCCTCCTCCTCTCTTCCGGCTCTAGTAGCCCAATTATGCTAAATTCCACCGGTTACGCCACGAGTACAAATGCCGCTTTATTGCTAGTGTAGAACCTGCTACCACACAAAATCTGACTAATTTTTATATCAATCCTGCTATAGATTGAGCAACTATTAGACCCAAGATCCTCTCTCCAAACTATAATCCACACTTTAGAGTGTTTACAAAGAAACTCTTGCACGATGTGTCTCTCACCTAGACAAATGCCTTAAAAGTACAACCATTTTTCTTGTGTATTTACAAGTGGGTTTGCCACTCTTGCTGACTCTTAGGACAAACGCTCAAATGGGTATTACAAACTTCCAAAAGAGACAGATTCAAAAACTTTCTCGTATTGATTGCCCTTCCCTACTCAATTTCTTATGGCCAAGTTTTCTCCAATTTATAGATCTCCAAATTCGACCGTGCATTTGGATCATGTAGCTGTAAATCCATCTAATTCAATGTAAAAAATCTCAGCAAAATTCTTTGAAAAACATTGGGCGGTCAATTAGATTTTCTATTAATGGCAAGTTATCTTTGGTGGCAAGTTTTGATAACACCATTTCACCTACCACTAGAGCAAATTAGTCTATGATCTTTTGCATAAATAATCTTGGAGTACCATACTTTATTGCTATGAGCTGGGTCTTTAGTTTAGAAGTTTTGTTATTACCAAAACTTCTAGAAATATTTTCCAACACAAAGTCAGTACCAATCTGGGTAGCTGCACTAGGGTCCATCATTAGTGTGACATTGTTCATTCTAGTCGTAGTTCACCCGTGCTTGGATGGCCTTAAAATGCTTCATGCTAGTTGAAGGTTACAAAGAAATTCATTTACCAGCACAACAAATGTAATATGGGCGATGTGAGATAAAGAGATATATTGGGATTAATAATGGAAGTCATTCGGTGTCAATGGCTTTGGCAAGAACAGAATTTAACTGATGAAAAAGCAGGACGTTCATGAAATCAAATCAGAAGAGTAAGAAAGGTAAAAACAAGGTATGAATGAACTGAAGGCCAAGTGCAATGAGATGGAAGAGATTTGAAAAGTACAAGTGGCTGAGCTGCACCAAAGCATAGTCGGTGGGTTAACTCCGTCCACCACCCTCCACCACGTTCTTTCTCTGTACTCTTTCCTTGTAACAACCCGATCGGAAGCGGGCGAAGAGTGGTCGCTAGAGCTAGAGGAACTAGATAAAGAGCGACTCCTAACAGGCTTTTAGGATGGCGAAGGGACAGAAATGAACCGAACTGTGCACTAAATAGGGGGAGAGTGATTCTAAAATGTATATATGTGTGTGTGTGTGTGTGAAAATTTGAATTAACTCATAGATGCAAATTTTGACGTAATGACAAGCTTTGCTTGAAAACTCCAAAATTAAGCAAGCCCAGGCTATAGCAGTGGACAATACTTAGAGTGAGTTAATCCAAGATGTCACACTTCTCCCTTTTTCTTTTAGTCACAGCTACATTTTTCATATATTTAACTTCTATATATGTATAAATATAGACATGTATTTCTTTAAAGCGATTACAACTTACAAGGACTTCAAACTACCCAGGTGAAAATCTCTGTCTCTCTCTCCTAAGTCTGTCCATTAGTCAACTACTTCCTTCTTCCTTACACTTCCCCCTCACTGTTGGATACAAACACCATTACGTTTGCATCAGAAAAGAGCCTCCAATCCATACCACACCCACCACCATGGCTCCGCTCGGAGCCCTGCTTCTGGCGTTTGCATTGGCTGCGAGCTCTGCTTGTTGGGCTCACGTCATAGTGGAGAAGAGCAACATCAAGGTCCTTTCACCGCTGAGCATGAGGTCGAAGCACGACGGAGCCATCGGCAACTTCGGAGGGCCCAAGTATGTAGGCATCCTGGTTGGCTCTGTGGCCTATCCTGGCAAGGATGTTTCCAATGGTTGCGAGGCCTTTAATGGTGATAAGCCCTTCAAGTTCAAGTTCTCTCGACCCACCATCCTCCTTCTTGACCGTGGAGGTAACTGCTCTCTCTCTCTCTCTCTCTCTCTCTCTCTCTCTCTCTCTCTCTCTCTCTCTCAAATTCTTAGATGTGTCCGTGGAGTTCCTTTCTGTGTTTTTGTGAGAGGCATCGCTTCAGGCACGGCTATGTCTCCTCGCTGATCGGTCTTCCTGGTGCTAAAAAGTGATGCTTTATTACCCACTTTAGACCTCCTGATCATTGTTGCTTAGACTAGTTACGTGGGATCATAGTACTTTGCTGGCATGAAAAGATCGATTCTATTGGTTTGCTTCAACAGTGATAGAAATCAGAAGGACAGATCTTGTTCTTGATTTCAGTGGACGGTTCTGTTTGGCACGGCTCGCGGCTTAGATGCTAAGACAAACTTCTTGAATTCAATCCTGCCTCAGGTTGCTATTTTGCGAAGAAAGTGTGGAACGGCCAGCAGGCCGGAGCTGCTGCGGTGCTAGTCGCTGATAACAGAGATGAGCCTTTAATAACCATGGATTCGCCTGAGGAGAGCACTGACGCTGACGGATACATCGAGAAGATTGGAATTCCATCGGCTCTTATAGAGAGGTCGTTTGGGGAGAGCTTGAAGCAAACGTTGAAGAAAGAGGAAGAGGTCATAATAGAACTGGACTGGAGAGAGTCCATGCCTCACCCTGATGAGAGAGTCGAGTATGAGTTCTGGACCAATAGCAACGACGAGTGCGGGAACCGATGTGATGAGCAGATGAACTTCGTGAAGAATTTCAAGGGCCATGCCCAGATCCTCGAGAAGCGTGGTTACACTTCGTTCACGCCTCATTATATCACTTGGTACTGTCCTCGGGCTTTCGTTGAGAGCGACCAATGCAAGTCCCAGTGCATAAACCGTGGGAGATATTGCGCACCAGACCCGGAGCAGGACTTTGGGGAGGGATATGATGGAAAGGATGTGGTGTTTGAGAACTTGAGGCAACTCTGTGTTCATCGCGTCGCCAACGAGAGCAACCGCTCCTGGGTTTGGTGGGATTACGTGACCGATTTTCACATCAGATGTTCCATGAAGGAAAAGAAATATAGCAAAGATTGCGCCGAGGACGTGATCAAATCACTTGGTGAGTTATGTTCCTGGGAATTATTCAGTTTTTCGCTTCTGTGACCATAATTGTGAATGAGCTTGACTATTTGGCCAGTTTTGCCTATTGATAAAATCAAAAGATGCATGGGGGATCCTGAAGCTGATGTTGAGAATGAAGTCCTGAAAATTGAGCAGGAGCTCCAGGTAATTCATGGTCTTTGTTCCTCTTTCACAGTGCGTTTGAAATAAGTAGATTTTTCGTGAGTTTCTTTAAAGCTAATGTAGAGACAAAAATACTAACCAAGTTGTCTAATTTTCTCTATTTATGTAATTGATATTTAGGTTGGCCGAGGATCTCGAGGTGATGTCACCATATTGCCAACGCTAGTCATCAACAATGTTCAATATCGAGGTTCGTTTTGCAATTCTAGGTGTTATAGTGTGATAGAGGATTGAATTTGTATGTTCTTCCCAATTGCTTGTGTAATCAAGCTGTTTGCATTGCTCTCCTGTATCCATCCATAGCTACAGACTGATTCAGTATCTATGCTTGCCCAGTATCTATCGTTATATTCTAAAGTAAAATAAATGTGTACTTTATGAGGAAGTTATCTATTTGTTACTCTCTAGGAAAATTGGAGAGAACTGCTGTGCTGCAAGCCTTATGTGCTGGATTTAAGGAGGGGACGGATCCTCCAGTTTGTTTGAGTGCAGGTTAATCTTTGTATTATTGTGCCCTTTTCCCGGTTGATGACTTGCAGTTCAATGTTCGCAATATTATCTGACACTTACTGATGGCTTGATACTACTTCACAGATCTTGAGACCCACGAGTGCCTTGAAAATAATGGCGGTTGTTGGCAGGATGTCCAGTCGAATGTTACTGCTTGCAAAGTACGTTCTGAAGACCTTCCTCAAATATTTGCATTTGTCCCCAAGTTTCAGTTTTGCAATTAAACCGAATCGTTATTTTTCCAGGACACATTTAGAGGAAGAGTATGCGAGTGCCCCAGTGTACAAGGTGTTCAGTACAAAGGAGATGGCTATATGTCTTGCGAAGGTACCGCTTTATTGCTTCACCAATGAGTGGCATATCGTAGACGTGTTGTTTTTGCCCCTGAAGTGTAAAGTATTCACTGCATCCAACTATTTGAGCACGTGATTTGGAATGGAAAAAGGTAAAAGAGAAACAAGTTTTGGGTGCTAGTGACTTGTGATGACTTTGGTGAATGATGGGAATATCTAAATAGAGACGGAGAAAATATTTCTGGTTGGTTTGTGCCAACTTTTGGAAATGTAGCTGATGACATAGTATTCAGCTATAAATTCACTTTTGCAAGCAGTTTTTTGCACGGCCATGCTTCCGTGCCTACCTTGCTGTATTAAAGATATCGTTGCCTCTATTTACTCGAGTAAATTAGCTAACCAAGTGACCAAATAGTGAATGCATTAGCTTAGTACTCACTCTTGGTTCATAAATGGCAGCATTTGGACCTGGACGGTGTGCCATCAACAATGGAGGTTGCTGGTCAGATGAGAACAATGGGAGAACCTTCTCAGCATGCTCAGTTCAGTACTGTTACTTCTTTTTGTTTGCATTGGTTTCTTTATTACCATTGACAATAACTCTACCTGCCACCAGAAGTTTTACTTGGTCTAACATATAACTTATCTCGCTCATTTTCCTTGTTCATATGAATAGGAGTCTCAATTGTCTGGATGCAGCTGCCCACACGGATTTCGTGGGGATGGTCACAAATGTGAAGGTGCGAAATTTTACCTATGCAACCTGAAAAATTATCTTTACATTGTTATCTGTGACATCCACATAGGTCAACCTTCTGCTTTCATTGTTTAACAGATGTTGATGAATGCAAGGAACGTTCTGCTTGTCAATGCGATGGTTGCTCATGCAAGAACACATGGGGTGGATATGACTGCAAGTGCAAGGGAAACCACGTATATATTGCGCAGCACGATTCATGCACCAGTAAGGCAATTATATACTACTTGTGAAACCGTCTGTGCGCTAGCCCAAGATCTGCAGAAAGCAGTCTTAAAAATCTTCTCTTCATTGGAAACCAGCTTCGAAAGTTGAAGTTTTGTACTGATTACAAATCTGCCTCTGCTTCTTATTTAAGCTATTATTTTCTCTTGGTAAGAGAGAATTATGCATGATAGATGATAGTCATACATATATCCTGAAAGGGCCTCACAAAGAAATGGAGATGAAATAAGATAGTAGCTGGCATGGCTAGTTTTATGTTCTTACCAAAAAGAAGAACTCCATAAATCTCTTATTCACATAAATTTGTCACTTTGCTAACAATTCTACAGAGAGAAATGGCTCTAGATTTGGATGGTTCGTCACTGTATTGGTATTGGCAGCTGTAGGAGGTGTTGCAATTGCCGGATATATCTTCTACAAACACAGGCTCCAGGTATGTGGAATATATGGTTGAGCAGATTTATATCCTTTTCTCACACCTTGGCAATGAGCTGATATTTCGCTGAAAATTTGCACTTTGCAGTCTTACATGGACTCAGAGATCATGGCAGCCATCTCTCGATACATGCCACTAGACAACCACCATCCCCCTGAAGTTCAAACAGATGTGCAGCCACTACGGGGAGCAACAAGGGTGTGAGGTAAGTGACTCGACAAGTACTTCGATCCTCACCTCCCATTTTTAAGTAAGCCAGGCTTTTACATAATAACCCGTGGTTTTCTTTCACTTTGGCAGGGAGAGACTATGCACACGGTGCCGTGCTAAAGCTGAGACGTGAGGAAGCTGCTTCCTGCTGATGGCAGACTATATTTGCGTTTCCTTGATCCATGGTATACATTCCTTATGAGAAATAAAGAGGGTGGGGTTTTGTTCATCGCGACACACATTAGGATTATAATAATTATACCACACAAGGAAAGTATTGGCAGAACCGCACTTGTTCTGTAGATGGGAGTTGTTGAGTTGTATACATATGTATTAACTATATAAGCCTCCGTTGGGGGTTCATATAGAGATTTTATGTGATCAATAGATGTTAAAAAATAAGGCAAAAGAACCATAATGTACTTGAGCCCTTGCATTAGATGTAAGTACCAAGGCAGTTGCATTAGATCTATACATATTCCTTCTCTTACACCAAGATGATACTGATTACTGTCTATTGAGTTCCGGTTTCAATTCACGTGCATGTTTCCCGCCTGAAATATGCAAGAGATACACGGTTCTTTATATCCACCAGTTTTTTTCAAGCCGCTTGTAATCTTCTTTTCCAGTTCATTAAAATTGATAGATGATCTTTCAACCCCATGAACATGAGCAGACGAGACTGCGAATATTTAGAGAAAAGAATTGTGATAATTCTATTTCTTTTTTGTACCACAATTACAAAGCTATTTATAGGACTATTATAGGTGCAAACTAGGAAAAAACAGATCTAAAAAATACAGCTATAATCTCACAAATTAAGGGATACTAAGGGGCTGTTTGAAGCGCGTTTGGCAACCGGCCAAACAGTAACTATTTCTATTCTTTTGTTCTCAGAATCAGTTTGGAACAGAAATCCGTTTGATAAATTTTTTGTTCCCGAGCACAAATTTGCAAAAATTTGTTCCCATAATCAATTTTGGAACAGAAGTAAGAAGCAAAGAAAAGCTGCTTCTTGATTATGGGAATAAAAATCAGAAATGGAAAAGAAATTATTTTTTTATTCTTCTTCTTCTTCTTCCTAGTCTGTGGCTGGTCGCCGGCGGATCTAGCGAGGGCAACCATTGCCCAGGTCGCGAGCCGCCCTCGTCGGATCTGGCGAGGGGCAGCGGCGAGTGTCCAGCCCTTGCCCAAGCAACGAGGGCCGCGACGCCCTAGTCGGCGACCTGGCCATAGCCAAGGAATGGGAAGAAGAAGAAAAAATAAAAAGAAAGAAATATTAAAAATTTTAAAAGATTATTAAAATATTATTAATAAAAAGAAATTTTATACAGTTACCAAACGTATTTCTGTTTTTTTTTATTTCAAGAATAAAAATTTTGGGCAGTTACCAAATACCTTCAAATACTTAGAAATTGTTCTCGGACATCGAATAAAAAAGAATTATTTTTGAACAGAAATTGTTTCTAGAAACAGAATGATTGCCAAACGTACCATTGGTAATCGGCCAAATAGTATTTGATTATATTCTTTTGTTCCCAGAAATAAAAAAAGAACAGAAATCCACTTAGTAAATTTTTTGTTCCCGAAATCAAATTTGTTCCCAAGAATAGTTTTGGAACATAATCAAGAATAAAAAAAAAAGTTGATTCTTAATTTTGGGAATAAAAGAAAGAATCAAGACAAAAACAATTTTTTTTGTTCCTTCTTCTCCTTCCTTGGCCAGTGGCTGGTCTTCTGCCATGGCCGACGAGAGCATCGCAACCTTTGTCGGTGAGGGCGAGGGCCGCGATGGTTTTGCTAGCCTTGGCCTGTGGCCAATTGCCGACCATCAGCCATGACCGGAGACCAGCTAAAGGCCAAGGAAGAAGAAGAAAAAAAAAAGAAAAAAAAAGGAAAATAAGAGAAAGAAATATTAAAGAATTCAAAATATTTTATGCAGTTACCAACACATTTTTGTTTTTTTTCTATACTAGGAATAGAAAATTTGAGCAGTTATCAAATGCTTTCAAATACTTAGAAATTATTTCCAAGAACCGAAAAAAAGTCTTTTTTGAGTAGAAATTATTTCTGGGAACAGAATGATTACCAAACGCACCCCAAGAAATCATTTCCTAACTAATTATTTACAATCAGGACCTAAAAATCATAATCGAATATTCCTAATAATCAGGTTCTAGAAATCAGGATAATTCAACACTCCCTCTCAAGCTGAGGAATAGATGTCTTCCATTCCCGGCTTGAAAATTATTTCGTGAAAGATCCCACCATTAAGTCCTTTGGTTAGCACATCCGCCAGTTGATTTCCAAAAGGTATGCAAGACATGTAGAGCAACCCCTCTTCTAGCTTTTCTTTGATGAAATGTCTGTCAATTCCAATATGCTTCATCCTATCATCTTGTAAGGGGTTATGAACAATGTTAATTGCTGATTTATTGTTACAATACAACTTCATAGGACCCTCTCACTCGATTTTCAAATCTTCTAGGATGATTTTGAGCCACAATAGCTCACATGTTCTTTGCGTGCTTGAAATTCTTGTTCGGCACTTGATCTTGCAACTACATTTTATTTTTTACTCCTCCAAATCACTAAATTTCCACCAAGAAATATGCAATAACCAGATGTTAACTTTCTGTCCACTGTGGATCTTGCATAGTCAACATCGGTATAAGCTTGCAGCACCAGTTTTTGATTTCTTCTGAATAGGACTCCTTTTCCGGGATTTCCTTTTAGATAATGTAGCGCTCAATTGACGACTCGTAAGTGCGATTCCCTTGGATCATGCATAAATTGAATAATCATACTCACTAAATAGGCAATATTAGGCCTAGTATGAGCCAGATAGATGAGTTTCCCAATCAATTTTTAATACCTTTCTCGATCTAAAGCAGGTTCTTCCTTTGCCTCCCCAAGTTTTTTATTAGGCTTAATAGGTGTAGCTACTTGTTTTACAACCAAGTTTTCCGATTTCCTTCGAGAGATCGGTCACATACTTCTGTTGTGAGACAAAAATTCCTTGTCTAAAGTAAGAAACTTCAATGCCAAGGAAGTATTTGAGTCTTCTCAACTCCTTTATTTCAAACTCTTTAATCAAACATCGTTTTAGCCCCTGTTTCTCCTTATTATCATCACTCGTGACAATAATATCATCAACGTACACTAGAAGTGTCGTCACTCTTCCTATTGCTGAATGGTTAATGAAGAGGGTATGATCGCCTTGGCTTTGTTTGTAGCCCAAAGCTTTCACAACTCTGAAAAATCTCCCAAATCAAGCTCTGGGCAATTACCTGAGCCCATATAGTACTTTCCGTAATCTACATGTTTTGTTTGTTGTCCTTTATCCTTCAAAGCCCAGTAGAATACTCATATAGATCTCCTCTTCTAGTTCTCCATGTAAGAATGCATTCTTCACATCATATTACTGAAGTTGCCAATTAAAGTGAGCCACTAGAAAAAGTAAAACTCTCACAGTTTTTCATCTTTGCCACTAGAGCAAGTGTTTGCAACTAGAGCAAGTATCTCCTGATAATCTACTCCATAAGTCTAAGTATAACCCTTTGCCACCAATCTTGCTTTATATCTCTCAAGAGAACCATCAGCCTTGTATGTCAAGGTAAAAACCCATTTGCAGCCCACAAGATTCTTTCCCTTGGGTTTTTCGACAATCTCCCAAGTCTGGTTTTTTTTCTAGTGCATCCATTTACTCTCTTAGTGCATTCCTCCATTCTTCTTTAGAAAATGTCTTAGATAAAGTATTTGGAATAGCAATGATTTTCATATTAACAATGAAATTTTTATGAGATGGTGGTAGGCGTTCAAGTGACACATAGTGAGATAGTGGATATAAAGGTCGCTTTGTGCGCTCTCTAGTACCTTTTCTAACAGCAATGGGAATGTGCGAGTCATTTTTTGGCATATCAATTTACTGCTTATGCAAAGGAGAGTCGAAACTTACCGAAAATTCATTTGCAAAACTCATATGGGAATTTTGAACCTGTGTTTGGTCTGGAACAGTTGCCTTTCTTGAGTACACCTAAGGAAATCTCATAGAGTCATAAATACGGATAGATACAGGAGTGGACAATTGCTTCGAAATATACTCACACATAGAGAGTGAGTCCGAGATTAAAGTAGCATGAACTGATTCATCAGAAACTGATTGGTCAAGAGTTGATTGATCGGGGACAGGTTGATCAGAGGCGAGAGCTCGGATTGGAAGATTATCGGGAGTTAAGTCAAAATTAAGGTCGTCAAAGTCTTTATTTTTCACTAATGATTTCTCCCCCTGAAGATAAGAGTGTGGAAAGTCAAGGTTTGTTTTCTACAAATGTAACATCAGCTCATATATAGGTCTTTCGAGAAGGAGGATAATAACATTTATACCCCTTTTGTGTAGAGGAATAACCAAGAAAGACACACTTGACTGCTCTAGGATCTAGTTTTCCCCTTTGTTGATTATGAACATCTAAAAATGAGGTGCAACCAAAGATTCTAGGTGTGAGATTATTTGTTGTCCTGAAATGGGGATAAAAGCCGGAAAGAACTACCGTAGGAGTTTTGAAATCTAATACTGTTGATGGTAGTCTATTAATTATGTATGTAGATGTAAGGACGGCTTCCCCACAATATGACTTAGGGACATTTCCATAAGACAACAATGCTCGAGTAGTGTTAAGCAAATGACCATTTTTCCTTTCAGCAAACCCATTTTGTTGTGGTGTATTTACACAAGATGACTCATAAATGATCATTTCTTTTTGGAAATAGGTTGATAAGATCTGATTATAGTCTCTGGCATTATCTAACCTAAAGCTCTTTATTTTAACTCCAAATTGATTTTGAACCATGAAATGGAAATTAGGAACAACACTACTTACATTATATTTGTGTTTGAGTAAGAATATCCATATGACCCTAATGCAATCATCAATTAGAGAAACAAACCATCGGGCCCCCAAGATATTTGGAATTGTGGAAGGTCCCCAAATGTCATTGTGAATCAAATCAAAAGGATTTCTTTTATTGTTAATAGGAAAAAATACACAGGTGTGCTTAGCAAATTCACTAGCATCACACTGAAATTCACTCATATCTAATCCTTTAAACAAAGAAGGAAACATGATATTTAAGACACGAAAAGATGGATGATCAAAAAGAAAATGATAAAGCCAAATGACATCATTATTTGAAGTACTAAGAAATGATAATGATGACTTATTCATGACTTTCTTCGAAATCCTCGGCGTCTCAAGATAGTACAACTCATTCCTTTCCTTAGCAAGCCCAATCTTCCTCTCTAAATCATATCCCTGAAAAACACAGTAGGTAGGGTAAAAAATTGCATAACATTTGAGGTCTTTAGTGAGCTTTTGTATGGAGATAAGATTGGCTGATAGTTTCGGCACATAGAGGATACCTTTGAAAGTGAGAATGGGCGTAATATGTATATCACCAATTCCTACAAGAGTGGCCCGGGAACCGTTTGCCACCACTATTTTCTATTGCTTGGACGGGATATAGGTACTAAAAAAATTGTGGAGTGTGAGTCATGTGATCAGTAGCATAAGAGTCTATTATCCAAGTTTCACTCGAAAGTGCTTTTGAGGCATTTAGACCAAAAGAGAATAGAGGCTTACATGAGAGTGCCAAGGAACATGCACCATAGGGTTTTTCAAGAGATCCTAAAAGGCTTCTAATTCTTTTTATTTCCTCATTGTTGAAGGATTCTTTCTCCTGTCCTTCATTATGAGTGATTTGCTAGCTGGTCTGTTCAATTAGGTGAGCCTAGGGCCTTGGTTGTCCTCCTCTGTTTCCCCACTCTTGGCTTGAGGTTGTTGATTTGCCGTTCAACTACCAACAATGCTCCTTTGTATGCCTTGGCTTCTTATACACTACATACTATTTTGGTTATCTCTCCATGTAGGCTTTGAAGCATCCATCCTTCCTCTTTCTAGCGTTGACGCATTATGAGTTATTACCGTTGAGCCTTCCACAGCTTGAGGCTCTAGCATTATTCCCCTTCGACTTTATTCTGCCGGGATTAGAGAAATTGTCTCTTACGAAGAAAGGATTTCTTCCTTTCCAAGTATTTGAATTCTGACTTAATCAAACTCAAAATTAAGACATGCCAGGAAATCATATACTTGATCCTTTTCAATGAAGGTCTTTAGAGTTGCAGCATCGTCCACGCACTTCATCTCAAATACTCGATAATGATCGACTTCTTGCCATAGATTTTAAAGAGAATTGGCATATTCCGTCACAGTTTTGCTCCATTCTCTTGTTGCACTTGTCTTTACTTTGATTTCATGCACTGCATCTCGAGCCTTTGAATAAGTCTTGTAAATAGAATCCCAAATCTCTTTTGCAGTCTTGAGAAACATATATCTATCACTTATGGCTAGATCCATTGAATCCCATAGCCATGACAGGATCATTGAATCTGCTTCATCTCATGCGTTGAATGTCGGATCTCTTAGCTATGGACCTGTTCCGAGAAGGTGGCTTAGTCTTCCTTTACCCTTCAGGTAGGTCTTGATGAACTGTGACCATTTGAGACAATTCTTTTCATTCAACCTATAAGTTGCCATCATATTTTGTAGATCTCCAGTCATATGATTGGTGTTGGCCTCCTTAGTCTGACCTGAAGTATCTGAATCTTGAATTTTTATATCAGACATGAATATTTTCAGGCATAAGGGAAGTACTCGAAAGGGAAGAGCAAAACAGAAGCAATAAAAGCTGTAAGTGAATGAGGTTTTATGGCCAAAAAAGAAAAAAACTGAGACAAGATTTGAGGTGAAGTGGGAAAAATATAGCTAAAGGGATTACAACAATGACAGTTGCGATCATATTGTTAAGCAAAAAAAACAAATCCAGCAATGAAGGCTGTGATTGGAAGATTATTGCATCAATGAAGGCTTCACTGCAACACTATCCCAGAAAACGAGTCTAAAGCTTTGAAACATTGCGAGAATTTAGAGAAAAGAATTGTGATAATTCTATTTCTTTTTTGTACCACAATTACAAAGCTATTTATAGGACTATTTTAAGTACAAACTAGGAAAAAACAGATTTGAAATACATCTATAATCCCACAAATTAAGAGATACTAAGAAATCATTTCCTAACTAAATTATAGCTATTTCCCAATAATCAGGTCCTAGAAATCGGGATAATTCCACAGAGATAAATCAACCAAAAAACAGCATGCTGAGTTCAAGTACTTCATTGATTATTTGGTGACCTTTTGCATAGAAACTGAGGCATGATAGGCACAAGAACAATCTAAAAATTTCCTGCTTTACAATTGGCAACCTGCCTCATGCCTGTGCAGCCTCATTTATAGGTACGACCGCCAAAAGAAAACAACAACAAAGCAGGCAAAGCACGAAGCTAATAGTTGTATAAAAGGATGAGTGTTGCAGAGTGAAGGAAGCAAATTAGTTGCGTGTTGCAGACTGAAGGAAGCAAATTAGTTGCCTTTTTTCACAACTTGCTTTGGTTGCGCTTCAGCAGTTTTACCAAAACGTTACTCCTGTAGTGCTCAAGTATTGACTCTGAGAGAGAGAGAGAGAGAGAGAGAGAGAGAGAGAGAGAGAGAGAGAGAGAGTCAGAGTTCTTTCCAAAACAAAAATCCAATTCTAACTGCATGTTACATCAATATCCACAGGAGCAAAGTCTCCCTTCATACCAAGAACACTGCTTTCTTACTTTCAGAATTAACTACCTAAACTACAAACGGTTAGGGAAGATAAACCCTTCATTCACGTCTAACTTCCTCAGAGAATCTGTAGCAGTTAGTTGCTAGACAAAAAGTACAACAAATAAAAACCTTGTGTCGATGCACTAGCTAGTTATTACACAACAGCAGGAGGAACCAACTGTTGCAGCTGGTGGACAACATGTGACATCCTCGGTCTCATGGATGGGACATGCTGCGTGCAAGTGTAAACAAGGTCCACAACCTTTTGAATATCTCCAGCTTCTGGAATGTTAGCAGAAGAAGATGAAGATATAAGTGGATCTAATAGCTCAGGGTAGCGGTGAGCCTGCACCAGAGGCGTTGCCCATTCAAATATACTTTGCCAACCGACAGAGTCAACTGCCTGTGCAGGCCTACGCCCACTGACGATTTCAAGCAGGAGCACTCCAAAACTATACACATCACTCTTTGTTGTTATCTCATTTCTATACACGAATTCTGGGGCAAGGTACCCATGTGTGCCACCAGCCATCATTGTCCTCTCGTGCATCACTTCCCATGGCACAAACTTTGAAAGGCCTACCCCCATTAGATGGGCTCCAAATTCTTCATCAAGTAATACATTACTGGCACGAATATCACGATGCACGACATGTGGCTTGACCTTGTCATGCAGGAATCTAGAGGTAAAACAACACCAAGTAAGATTCTGTTTGCCAAGTTAAAAAAAAAAAGGAAAAAGTAGGATTCTGTTCATCATACAGGAAATTTCTACTTCAAAGTGAGAATCTCGAAAAACATATGTTAAACTACCATACAAAGTATGCAAGAACTTCAATCCTATTTATTCCCATTGTTTAGATCAACGCCATACAGGAAATCATGTTCATATTATTTCTGGTCCAACTATTAGCAATCCATGTATTGCTGTGCTTTCAATTTTCATAGAAACCCACCCTTCAAAGACCAATCAGAAGGTAGCATTGGAAATAGAAAAGAAAGACAAAATGAAGAGGGCAAGCATCTCAGAGCCTATATATGATAATAAAGAAAGGGTTAGACTTACGCAATTCCTTGAGCAAGTGTTGTGGCAATTTTCATTCTCATGGCCCAATCCAAGCTCCGGCCACCTCTTGGTATGTGGTGTAACCATCTATCTAGAGGCCCATTAGCTATAAACTCATAGACTATGTAACGGTCACCGTGATTATAACAACATCCTTTGACCGCAACTAAATTTGGATGATGAAGTCTAGCAACTCTTCCAATTTCAGAATAAAACTCCTTCTTTCTCTGAAAAGTATTCCTCTTCAATCTCTTGACTGCAACCTTAGAACCATCTGGCAGGAGTCCGGTATAAGTTCCCCCCGTCTTGGCATCTCCAAGTAGACGATTTCCCTCACTGAAATTCTTCGTTATTGACCGCAATTCCTCCTTGGTGAAGACTTTCCATGATGGTGCAACTAATGCAGAAGCAGCTGGATTGGATAATTTGCGTGACCTTCTGCGCCTTTTGCCTTGCTTGTAAAGGAGAAGCCAGAGGACAACAGCCAAGGTGGTGCAAAAAATTACACCACTAACGACAAGAAGGATGATGAAATAATCCATGTGGCAGTGCATGTGGTAACATTTGCTCTCTGCATGTAAAGTAATTAAAAGGTTCTCAGTATAATTGGCAATTACATGGGAAAGAGTGTGCTTTCCAAAAATGAATAATGACTTTACCCATTTCTAGCATGCACACGAAAGAGTGTGATTGCCAACAGTCTTCAACAGAGAGAAATGCAGATCCATTAGTCACCAGTGTACAAGAATCAACAGAGCTATTGAGTTGGCAGGCCCTATTAGAGCAATTGGATGTTGACATTGAACTTTGGAAGATGGATTCATTCCAATGCGAAGAATTGTCAGACCACTTCCAGCCATCAGAAGAATTAACTTGCCTTCCTCCAACCCAGCAGCCACCGCTGGTGGTTTTGCATAGATGTTGTGTGAGATTCATTTCCTCGAATGATACCAGAGCTGCTAAGTGTCCACCATTAGTTCTACAGAAGGCCTCCGAACCATTCCACGGACGGGGTGTTTCAAAGAAGCCAAAGCACTTCCTTTTACTTGGGCCAACTACCCAATCTTTAGGACATGTTCCTGTGAATAATGAAGATAGAACTTCAGCATGCAGGCTCAAATGCAGTTTCAGCAAAATAAATACAAAAGTAAGAAAGGCCAGTTCACATAGCCAATTTCTATTCTATCTGAGCTATGTTCTATAGAACCACAACTTGATGTTTCTTCTGGAATGTCAATACATACTTCCCCTCAAAAAGAAATAGAGGAGGTCATGCGGTAGATGCCTCCTTGCTGACTAATTCAAGATCATTTTTACAATTACGCCTTGCAGTTCATTTCCTAGTTACTGAATCTTTTCTTTTCAAATTTGGTTATCATGGTAAACAAGAATCTCCAAGACAAGATTCGCACTTTATCGGCATTTAACATACCATCTGCTGCTAATGATAGACTGGAAGAGGGCCAGACAGATTCGAACAGAAGAAAGAGAGCAGAAACCGCAGGTCAAGCCTTTCTTGAAGCAGCATAACAATCAAGAGCATAAGAAAATAAACATTAAAAAACCAATCCCCCAGTTCAAAGTCATCTCTCTCGTCCCTTGCAGCTCCCTAGTATGTCAGAAAAAAGTGAAAACAGCACGTACCATTTCGCGGCTTCTCCTTCCCGGAAGCAGCGGCGGGGCTGTCGAGCGTCTCGTTGAGCACCTGAAACAGAGAGCAGAGAGAGAATGAGCACCGGAAACACCCACCGACCACCGAGCAGCCAAAAAGCAGAGCAAGCCCAAAACAAATCTCACGGCGGCGGAAGCACGAAGCGGGACCACCAAAGAAGCGGCGAGGACGGAGAGCGAGAGCAGGGGGATGAGGGCCCCTCCTCGCGTCGCGGCCATTCCGGGACGGGGAGACCCAGAAACGGGAGCTCAGAGCGGCGACGACCCAGATGCGCTACCGCGGGAGCAGACGCATGGGGATCGCGGCGGCGGGAACGGCGTGGCGGAGCTCCATGGTCGCTCCGGCTGAAGAGGGTCGAGAGAGCAATGAAGGAAGGAAGGTGGGTAGGTGTCAAAATTCAAGCTTTCATCGCATCGCCATTAATTCCGAGGACGAGAGTTCGGAGAGTTTTCGTTTATCTTTTTCTTGGTTTCGCTGTGTGGGTGTGGGGGTTTGATTGGCGGTGTTCATGAGTCAACAGTCGCCGTTGACTTGACCTGGAGAGCCTGCAGGTGCAGCGGTCGCTCCAATTTTCTCCAACCCAATCTTTTCCATTGATTTTGGCATTTTGCTCTTTTTCTCAGTCCTAACATCAACGATTAGACATTTTTGACTCCTTAATTGGACCGACCTGAAATTTTCGCAATATATAAATATTAAAAGATAAATTCACATATAATTTCTCTTATGATTACTCAAAAATCGAATTATATTTTAAATTTTTGCTAGATAGTCAAAAGTTTTTTGTCGATAGAATTCCATAGGCTCTTGTCTACTTGGGTTGCAACCTCGAATGGCAATTTGGAAGCCGAGATAGAGGTAGGTGGTGAGAGAGGCGTCAACTACGAGTAATGTTTATACGTTGCGAATATTTTAAGTAACAAAAATGAGTTTTCTACCTTTCGAGTTCCCGATGCATAGTTCATAAAAGGGGTCTAGGCTCTTCACTCGGCGAACCTGTGAGAAGTTCGAATACCTTATTCACAATTTCCTAGACTTACTCTGGTGCTACGGTAGGGCATTGCTGTATTTTGAGAGGAGTTTATTTGTCGCAGTCGACGCAAATCAAGAAGCGAGTTATTCTCAAGGAAAAAAAAAGTAGGGAAATGACATAAATGGTTTCTGAACTTTGGTTCAATGTGCAAAATCGTCCTTAAACTTTTAATTTATTCAATGTAATCCTTAGAATTTTGGTAAATGTTTAAGGACTATTGAACAAATTAAAAGTCCAGGCACGATATTTTTCAAATTCATGAATTACATTGAATAAATCAAAAGTTTGTGGACGATCATTACACATTTGATCAAGATTCAGAAACTATTTGTGTAATTATAAAAAAAAAAGTCATTTCATAAGGAAAAATTGCAAAAATATTAAAAAAAAAAAAAGCTTTATGACAATATATGGGGCTCGTCAAAGGCTTAACAGGGCTTTTATCAAGTGAAGCTGGTTGAGCAGAGAAAGCTTTCCACCTTCCATTTCCCGACAGCAATCCAATTCCGAGTTTCTCCTCCGAGCCCTCTCGGCAGCCGAACATGCAGGTAAGCGATCTCTCCTCCGCCGCGACGCCGCCGCCGCATCCGCGTTTTCTTGAATCCCCAATCGATCTGCTGGGTTCAGATTTCTCGACCCATCTTCGCAATTTCGTATACCCTGTTCGTATATGAACATGCAAAGTTCGTGTACCTTGTTCGCAATTTCCTAGACTTATCCAGGGTGCAACGGTAGGGCATTACAGTATCCATTCGAGGAGTTTATCAGCCACAATCGATGCAAATGAAGAAGTGAGTTCTTCTCAAGGTAAAAAAGAGGAAAAAGATATAAATGATCTTTGAACTTTAACTCAACATGCAAGCTTATCCCTGACCTTTTAATTTGTTCAATATGGTCATTGAACTTTTGGTAAATATTCAATCTATACATCTGATTGAACATTTACCAAACGTTCAAGGACCACATCAAAGAAATTAAAAATTCAGAGACGACATTGCACAATAAATTAAAATTCAAGAACTATCCACGAACGATATTATATATTATGCCAAAGATTAGAAATCATTTACATAATTATCCAAAGGGTTAGTATCACTAAAAACTCAAATCGGTACACTTGTGATAAATTTACCAAAAACTAATTTTTTTTATCACGAAAAACTCTAAACTGATACATTTATGTCAAATTTACACCGAATTAATTTTTTGACCACAAAAAATCCCAAACTGGTACATTTATGATAAATTTATCAAAAACTAATTTTTTAAACACGAAAACCCCAAACTGATACACCCGTGTCAAATTTA
Organism: Syzygium malaccense; assembly: GCA_031216405.1. Taxonomy (NCBI): domain Eukaryota; kingdom Viridiplantae; phylum Streptophyta; class Magnoliopsida; order Myrtales; family Myrtaceae; genus Syzygium; species Syzygium malaccense. The sequence continues at coordinate 42,936,992 of CM062257.1, read as the reverse complement.
TCCCAAACTAACTTTTTTACCGCAAAAAACCCCAAACTGGTACACATGTGAGAAATTTACTCTAAATTGGTAATTTTGTGATAAATTTACCCTCTGTTAGCTGACCAATTTGACGTTTTTTGTGGTATTTGCTCTATGGATTTTCCCGTGGACTTATCACGTCACTATGTGTCATCCACATCAACAAATTTAACGGTAAAATTTGATAGAAGTTAATGGAGGGTAAATTTATTAAAAGTGTACCAATTTGGGGTAAATTTATCACAGTTGTACCAGTTTAAGATTTTTTATGGTTAAAAATTAGTTTATGATAAATTTGTCACGAGTGTACTAATTTGAGGTTTTTCGTGATCAAAAAATTAGTTTGGGGTAAATTTATCACAAATGTACCAGTTTGGGATCTCCCGTGATAAAAAAATTAATTTGAAATAAATTTATCATAAATATATCAGTTTAAAGTTTTTCGTGATATTAAAGAAATTTGCCATTTCATAAGCGAAAACAATAATAATAAAAAAATATTGCAAAAGGCTTTACAACGGAACAATATAATTTTGGGGGAATAGGGCTCGTCAAAGGCGTAACGAGGTTTTCATCAAGTGAAAGTCGGTTGAGGAGAGAGAGGGAGAGAGCAAATCCAATTTGGAGTTTCTCCGTCGAGCCTCTCTCAGCAGCCGAACATGCAGGTAAGCGCGATCTCTCCTCCGCCGCTCCGCCGCCGCCGCCGCCGCCGCCGCCGCCGCCGCATCTGCGCTTTCTTGCTCCTCGTAGCAGAAGCGCCGAAAACCCAATACCCACAATCCCCCCTCCCCCGCTTCGTAATCTTGAATTCCCCCAACCGATCTGCTGGGCGCTCGGATCTTGTTGACCCACCTTCGCGTTGTGTTTTCTGTCCTCTTTTGCGGTGCAGGCCAGCGACAGGTTCAACATCAATTCCCAGCTCGAGCACCTTCAGGCGAAGTACGTCGGGACCGGACATGCCGACTTGAACCGATTGTGAGTGTGCTTCTCTCTCCCCCCTACCCACCCCGATCTCTTCTGTTTTGTTGGGCTCGAGTTCCTTTTCCTTGGCTGCTCACTGGGGTGCCTCTGGTTTCTTGTGTTTTTTTTGGTTTGGGGGTGTAGCGAGTGGGCGGTGAACATCCAGCGGGATAGCTTTGCTTCGTACATCGGACATTACCCGATTCTGGCGTATTTCGCTATAGCCGAGAATGAGTCCATTGGCAGAGAGCGCTACAACTTCATGCAGGTCCTCCCCCCTTCTTCTTCTTCTCCCTCCGCTTGCCTCTTGCTGCGTGCGTTGTCCTGCTTATGTCGGTGCATGATTGACCTGTTGTGATTCCGTTTCTTGTCCCCCCCAAGTGAGTCCCAATGAGCGGTGGGATTATTTAGTCCTTGCGGTATGGAGGGAACGTGATTCTTTAAGGGATGTGGAGGGTGGCTGAGGTTTGGTTCCTGGGTCCATTTTAGTTGTGAAAGGCTTCATCTTTGCCGTCGCAGGGTCGTGCTTGATCAGTGCGATCCAAATCTTTTTCTCAACTTGTCTTTGTTCCTCAAGTCTAATCCTGACAAATCGGTGTTGATAGTAGTGTAAGTTAAGGCTAGGCATCCTCTGCTGTGTGATGTGGAGACCGATGGTCGTTTGATAGATGCCATGTAGTGTATGTTTGGTTTTCAGCACGATTTGTTGCTTACGTATTTATAGCCAGTCCCGTTTTTTAATGGGTCGTGATCCGTTGGCACCATATCATATTATTTGTCTAATACTAAGGAGATATGTGGATCTGAGCCGATTTCATAGGCATGTGGTTGCATCTTGTTTTACTTAGTTGATTCGATATATCTTCTTGCCGTTCATTGGGTTATAATTTTTAAGCTTCGTGCCTGTCACTTGTTGTGAATGATAAAGAACGTGAGGACGAGTGCCATTGGAGTTAGGTTTGAGAAACGTACATAATTTCTAGTTTATGTTTGGTTGATCTGACCCTTGAAAATACGTCCCGTCAATATCCAAGTGGATATTGCAGTGTCAGTTGTGAGTTATACCCACCAACAGCATGATAGTATCGTAATTCAGTTTTAACCCTTTTCAGGTGATCCACAAGTTAGGTACGATATCCATTTTGTTTTAACAAATGCTGCTCAAGCTTTCTTTTGTTGGTGGAGTTTAACGATGAGCTTTGATTATACTTTCTTTCTGTTCCTCTTGCTGGGTTGGTTGAAAATGGAAGTAAAAATGGCCTCGTAGGATAGTTTCATCATTTAATTTTATAGATGTGCTGCACGGGCTTTCCGTTCAAGCATGCATCATACTTCATGGATTTGAAAGGACAAATTAGATGTTTTGCTCTGGAGGTCAATAGTCTTCCTCAGCAGATAGTGGGACACTCTGTTCTGAAGTCTATTTGATACTCATAATTCTATTATGATGATAGTTTACCAATATGATTTCCCTCAAAGTCTGAACCATGTTGCTTCAGTTTGTTCCATCTAACTTGGTGTTGAACTCTTGCTCTTCTGGTATCTTTTCTTGTGTAGAAAATGCTCTTGCCATGTGGTCTACCACCAGAAAGAGAGGATGATTGAGTAGATGACCGTGCTTTTGAGTTACTGCTGTTCTGGCGAGGCCAGGGATTCTCCTCTTGCTGAATATCTGGATGTCTAAGGAAGGCAAGCAAGGAATCCAATCCAGGAAACTCATCAGCCGCACTGTCGTCATATTCATGTTTTAGCTTGTACTACTTTAGGCAAACGAAAAGTGAGTGGATCCCCAAAGTTGTTCTTATCGAACTTGTTTTTCTTTTGGATGGATGTATTGTTGACATGTGAGGTCGTAAACTTATCAGTAACTTTAAAATCGAAAAATGAATCTTGCCCTTGGGAATTATCTGCTTTCGTGCCCAATTTCACGAGACCTACGGAGGAACTGGAATTCGGAAGTAGTATTCAGAGGCTGTCTCATATATTATTGTGTTAAGTTCTTAGCTCCATCTCGATGGTGATGGTATTGAAAACCCCAACGCAATAGACTGACGTGCAATAGCTATACAGAGCAATGCATTGGAAGAAGAAGGCAGTGTATAGCATATCTGGTACCAAAACTTGGCACGTCAATGAATGGATGAATCATTTACTACTTCACTTGTGGTCCCTCTCCCTCAGCTTATGTGGGTGATTTCTGATTCGAAGTTGTGGTATCATAAGAGCAGTTTATTATGGAGCTGAATTGCGGGTACTTTTCATTTGCTGAAATACCTCATGAATTACCGGCTGCCCCACTGAAATATCTATAGGATGCTCTCATTTAGGATTAAAAAGAAGCGGCATATCATTTAAAGCTTCGTCATCTCTTTCTTCTTTTCCATACAGCTCAGTAGTCAGTAGAAAGGGAGAACTTCCTTTTTCCAGATTCCAGCTTATCCCTTGTCATCCTGGAGGATCCACTATAGTAAAAGTGAGAAGGGAGGACCATCCTGCGTTCCATTTTTGGATCGTCCGCGCAGGGTCCACGCGATAAGTGTGTTCGTAATAAGATTCACATTCAAATTTAACCATTTCCCCTGTTTTGGTATAGGAGCGAACAACAGTGTTCGTTCGTTCTGTCTCGAGAGTTGAGAGTCCTTTGGCCCTGCTAATCGACGTGCCATCGCCATTTTCGAGGTTCACGTGTTGTCCACGGGAGTGTGTTTTCGGTCCCCTCGTTTTTGGTTTCTGGCAAGGTGGTCTTTGGTTCCCAATTCACTGAAAATCTAGCAAATAAAGAGTCCCATGATCTATAGGCTATTGCTAGGTGCTGGTCAGATTTTAACACGAGGCAAAACATAAAATAGAAGGAAAAAACAATTAGTCGGGTCTTCTGGGATCGTAACTGCCAGGAATGGAATTCGGAAACGGCATGTCTGTCTATAAAGGAATGGACCAGGATATCCACATGGAGAACGAAATGCCTAAAAGGAAATTGAAAAAAACGTGATTGCATCAGATTCTGATTGGTGGGGACTATGAATTATGACTCCCACAAGCTGTGTATTTAACTTGGGTGAGACTGGCATCTCTGCTCCTACTGAGAGAGAGAGAGAGAGAGAGAGAGAGAGATGGAGAAGACCAAAGCCAGAGTCGCATCAATCTTCGTGTACCCAATAAAGTCCTGCCGTGGCATTTCGGTTCCTCAGGCACCCCTCACCCCCACCGGTTCGTTTTCTTCTCTTTCCCGCTCTTCTTTCTTGTCGCCCACATGCATCTCTCTCTCTCTTGAATCTTTCTGCTTGGTGTGAACTTGTCTGCTGTCTCACTTGTGCGGTGTCTTTGTCCGCTTCTGGGTGGAGAAGTTCAATCTTTCAACACCTTCGTCTTTCTTTGATTGTATTCATGGATGTTTTGCACGAGATGAGATTTCTACCCCTGCCGAAGTCCACGGTTGTACTCAGACCGTAGATGATTGTTAGAATCGTCTCACAGTTTTGGTTCATGTTGCCCAGAAGGGAACTCTAATTTTCCTGCGTAGTCCCTGACTTTTGGTTGATCACGAGACACAGATCTTTGCCAACAAGATTCTCCCATCAATTGGGTTTAGTTCTAAAAGATCCTTCTCTGTTATCTTCTTTACCTGGGCTTGGGGTTCTTTATTCCAAGTCAAAACAAGAGTAGTGTCAATATAGGCTGCTCCCCTTGATAATATTGCTTTACTTGATTAAGTAAAATAATCGGAATATGAAACATAAATTTAGGAGCAAACCAGCATGAAGTACTCTTTTTTCTTTAATATCGATGGGATGCTGCATATGCAGGATTTCGATGGGACCGGCAATGGTTAGTCGTGAACAGTAAAGGCAGGGCATACACTCAAAGAAATGAACCCAAGCTTGCTCTGGTAACTGTCAAGCTTCCTGATGAGGCATTTTCAGAGGGTTGGCTACCGACTGCCAATTCTTTTCTAGGTAACAAAATTGGTGACTGTTCTTAATATTTGTTTGTGGATATTATTCAATTTCCGCTTTTTGAACTTGGGATTGGGAGAAATCAATTCGTCCCATCAGTTCATATGCTAATGATTCGTGATTTGTCGCTCATCTTTTATGTTCAGTACTGAAGGCTCCTGGTATGGATGAGCTGAAGATTTCTTTGAGCAAGCCCCATGAGGTTACTGATGGCATCTCGGTATGGGAATGGTCCGGCTCTGCATGGGATGAAGGACAGGAAGCAGCGAACTGGTTTTCGAACTATCTTGGAAAACCTAGTCGACTAGTTCGTTTCAATTCTGGTGGGGTGGTTAGAGTAATTTCAGAAAACAGAACTCCGCAACATATTTTTATTAGAACAAGCTTGCTGAAAATTTCCTCCTGTTGACAGCGGGATCTATGTCCTGTACTAAATTGAAAGTGATTTGTGTTCAATTTTGTTGTTTATACAGCATCAGAAACTCGGCCTGTGGATCCTCAATATGCTAATGGACAAAATGTCATGTTCGCTGATGGATATCCATTCTTGCTGTTATCTCAGGTCAGTCTTGGCGAATGATGATTTTAAGATGAACTTGATCTTGGATGAATTCTAGACATATATCTTACCGGCTATCATTTGCAGGGATCATTGGATGTGCTCAATAATCTTCTCAAGGAGCCGGTACCAGTTAATCGTTTTAGACCAAAGTAATTTTTGGAAAGTACTTTGTTACTACTTACTGTAGGCCACTTATCAAGACGATGTAAAAATATTGTAGTGTCCCAAGTCTCTAGGTATTGGTTGAATGTAGGAGACAAGCATCTTGCTGACTTTTATGTGTATGCGACAGCATTTTCGTTGATGGCTGCGACCCATTCTCCGAGGACCTATGGACAGAGATCGAGATTAACAAGTTCACTTTCCAGGGTGTCAAGCTGTGCTCCCGCTGTAAGGTACAAGGCTATCCTATTTCCTCGACCGGTCTCTTTATTCATTAGTTATTGCTAATGGCTGAGCTAGATCTTGTTAGATCTTCACGACCTATTATCTTTGCTGAAGTGCGATGAAAATGATGTTTTACATGCATGATACAACACCAAGAGGCTTTGACTAGCTGCTAACCCTGCTAGCCGGATCACCCTTCAATATCTGCTCATCACAAGAAACCACAACTCCGGAACTCCAAAAGTCGAAAACTCTGCGAGTGAGGATATATTTCCAAACAATGTACAAGGAACTACAGATTGTATTTAGGCTTTTAGTATAGAGGGTGACAATGTAAGTGATGAAGCAAAACAAGGGACGCTCTCGAACTCTCTACAAATCTTATCTCTAAAACCATCACAAACAAGTCATCTATCTTTCGCAGTCTTGATCATGTCAGGTTTTTCTTCTTTTTCCCAAAATACTATTCCAAATTGCATGGCTAAATGTTTTTGTTCCAATGACTAGCTCCCAAATTGTCCACTCACTTTACCTGCTACCGATTGCTTAGATGTCATGTTCTGCAGCAATGTCTGCACCTAAAGCCGGTTGAAATTAAGAGGTTGTTGTCTCATGTTTGCTAGCTTGCATACACTGACAAAAAGACGTGCATCACTTGCCGTGTCATGTCTTGAAGATTCTACAAACTTGCATTCAGGTACCGACAATTGATCAAGAGACTGCTGTAGCTAAGCCAGAGATTAACGAAACTCTAAAGAAGTTCCGCTCGGATAAAGTGCTGCGCCCAACTGGAAAGCAGCAGGGAACGGTAATGGCCTATGAACTTTCAAATTCCTTTATGGAAGGCTTTTGCAGAAGATACAGGTCACCTTATTTCGCCCGCCTTTGCAGGTTTTCATGGGGCAGAACATGGTTCTAAAGGACTTCCACAAGGATGGGAACGGCAAGGTCATCAAAGTCGGAGATCCCGTCAACGTCATTAAGACGGTATCATCAGCTGCTGAAGCAGCTGCTTAAAGTTCAAAGCTTTGTAACCACAGGGCATGTATTACTAATGCATAATGCATTGGATATGAGAACAGACTCGGGTGTTCAGAGCGACCGATGGTATGTTACTGCTGCACATGAATGAACTGTTCCGTCTATATGCTAAATAAAAGATCTGGTTACAGTTCATACCTGTGGCTATTATATGACGATTTTCCGTCCTTTTCATATCTTTTCATAATCTTGTTTTCAATTTTCGGCAAGGAGCTGCCCCTCGCAACAGTGCAGCATCATGTCTCTAATTAGACTCAACAAGTCATATCATCTATTCCGACGAACGTCTGTCGCGAATTCCAATGCACTCGGGACTGCACAAGCTGTTTGGCCAGCGATGGCTTCCCTTTTGCTCGCAAAAGCATATCGCCGCCCTTGAATTGTTGCTGTAACGTTGACCATACCGGAGTCGGACGCCGTTCCAGCCATGCCACAGGCCCGCAGCCCATGGGGGACACCGATCTCGTATGTTTTCTACATCGCATCGAGGTCTACAGAAGCTTGGAAGCGACCTCCTTTATGCTTAAATGCTCAGCCAGACCATCCTACTAGACCTTTCGACACTATCTCAATCGCCGTTCTGGCATTTCCTATGGCCTGTGAGCTCTTCCCATCACATTCTCAATATGAATATGGTACAAGATTCTAAACAAACAAGGAAAAGAACTCGTGCATTTTTTGGTAAAAATTAGACATGTCAAAATGGTTCGTAAACTCATTTCTTAACCCTTATTTGATGAGCTGAATTGTTATATGAGTTAGTTATAATAAGTCATAAATAGGCTTAAAATAGTAAAGCCAAAAAAAAATGTGAGTGTTAAATGAGTTCACAACTTATTTGAACCCAACTCATCTCTACAATTTTCTCTCGATCTTCGATCGTTCACTCTACTCTTTCACCTCAGTTTGTGCATGAATTTTCTTAGATTGGGTTAAAAATAGAAGTATTTTAACGGTAGGATCAATAGCACGAATAACCCTAAACTAATAAACATGTGACAAATTTACCCAAAACTAATTTTTTGACTACCAAAAATCCTAAACTTGTACATTTGTGACAAATTTACTTTCCGTTAGTTTTTGTTAAATTGAATTAATACCGCGAAAAATCACAAACTGATACACGTGATAAACGGAGGGTAAAACCACAAACTCGTACACTCATCAATTGCCACAAGCCATCCAACTCAGCAATTTGACCATAAAATTTAACGAAAATTAGCATGGGGTAAATTTGTCACAAGTGTACTAGTTCGGAGCTTTTGGTGATAAAAAAATTAGTTTACTGCAACATTGTCATAAGTGTACCAGTTTAGGATTTGGTGATATTACCCCTCAAAAATATGGGTCGGGTCGAATATGCGATGGGTACAAATCGAGTTGGGTATTAGTTCACTAAATTTATATCGCATAAAAATATATCAATTTGGATCAGATGATTTTCGATCCAATCTGACCCACACGTTGCGGTTAGGTCAACGGTCAACCATCAACGTCCACAAAGGATAGTGGGAAAAAGGCCCAAACCTCTCAAGCCCAAGCCCAGCCGCGAAAACGAATTTTGAAGCAGCGACGATCAACGCAGGAACTCCTCCTCCGCGGCCGCGCGATCTCCCTCGGCATCTCCTCTCCGTCGCCGCGCCTCCTCCTCCTCCTCGGCTTTCCCGGCGGAAACCCGAATCCGCACCTGCCGTTCCATCGCTCCTCCATTCCTCCGCCACCGCGCGCGCGGCGGGACCTCCTCCTCCCTCCTCCGCCGCTCCCGCGCTTCGACGAGCCGTCAGCACCGCCGAGCAGCGAAGGCCCCGCAGCAGGATCGCGCCGCCCCGGCTACCCGAAAAAAATGGCGGTAATTCCTCTTTTAGATCCGCCGACGAGCGGGTCGTGGATCCGGAGCTCACGCGAGCATCTGAATTTCGATCTTGATTTCCTCCTTCCGCTCCCTCTTGCTGTGTTTCTAGGACTCGGGGACTACGCTCATGGATCTCATCACCGCCGATCCGTCGACCGCGTCGTCGACGACGCCGTCGTCTGCTCCATCGGCTCCGGCGGCTCAGCCGACGGCGCTCGGGAGGCCGGTGGTTCCTGCCTCCGAGAGGAAGTCCAGGAAGGCCACTCTCATGCAGATCCAGAACGACACCATTTCCGCTGCTAAAGCCGCGCTCAACCCCGTCCGCACCAACATCATGCCCCAGAGGCAAAAGAAAAAGGTTGGTCACTCCATCCTGCTCCTCCACTCGTGTCTGATCCCGCGTGGAACTTGTAATTGGTTCGGCTCTGATCGATTTTACTTCTTAATTGACTTCTAGCTGAGCTTTGCCTTTAGTGGACTTTACATCGCCCTTTTCTTTCACTTCCTCTTCCTGTGTTGAGTGCATCAGTTGAGTGCTTGTTGACGATAAAGGGAGCGAACGGGGGGTTTCTGTCTCAACAGTCCGATTTTGGTCGGTAGCGTCAGCTGATAAATGCTGTTATAGAAGTTACCATTTCCCGCTAGAGCTTGAATTAGGTCTGACATCGCTCTTCCGCAAAGCTGTATGAGTTTCTTCCGGTGAATGTTCAATGGCAGGCGGTTCGAATTGCTAATTGTTCCCTTGGATCAAATTTAGAGGAAAGAACTGGTTGATTTGATTCCGTGCAAAATTAGAGGAAAGTGATATTCATCTGTTATCGACATGGAGAAGTTTTATTCGTTTGGGGATCCTACAGTTGTAATGCACTTGTTCGCGTATTGACTCGTGATGCTGCTGATTTCCAAATTTAGAGAGATGAAAGGCTACATTTACTAATAAAGAGCGAATGCGCAATAGAGGAGGCTGTTGATTTGAAGCCATGTAAGATGTGGCATGGAAAGTGAAATTCATCCGTTATCAAAATGGAGAAGGTTTGTTCTTCTGGGGATCCTACAAGTGTAATGCACTTGTTCGCATGTTGACTCAGGGTGCTGCTGATTTCCAAATTTGGAGAGATGGAAGGCTTCATGTAGTAATAAAGAGTGAATGTTCAATAGAGGAGGTGACGTGGAATGTTTGTTAAGGTGTGACTAGCGATTTGTGTCTCTTAGCAATAAATTGTTCGCATCGGACAAGCCAGATGATCCATATTAGTGTTTGATGTATTAAAAGACCAGGCTGTGCATTTTTGGATGAGAGTAGTTGGTGATTGTAGTAGTTTGGTAGACATATCATAGATGCTCTTCCTTTATATATTCATATGTATTGCATATGATGCAATCAATGGTGAAGTTATGGTAGAAAGTATAGAGCATTGGGAAACTCGTCATGTGGCACCAGATGTTGTTGCATGATCTGTGCATAAGATTCACAAGGCCTATTAGAGTTTAGCCTTTTTGAATAGTCATCTTGTATGAAGTATGTGAGTAAAGAAGCCTTCCATGTCATATTGTATCATAGTATAGTGTTAGATGTGCCCTTTTCTTTTCTTAGGAAGGTTTCAGATTGACAAGACCCTAAATTCTTTTAATATTGCTAAGGAATTGCTTGATGATCATCGTGGACATGTTTTGTGGCCGCTTAAGTTTTTAGAACAACATGAATACAAGTTAAGAGTTCAAATTGGCATGGCCTTGAAATGTTATTCTGTCTTTTTTTTTTATCTTGTTCTTCTTTTCAGTTATGTATTATTTTGCACATACTGCAATTCGTCCACAAGGTCTGGCTTACATCCGAGATGCAATGCTAGGAAATATGCTAACATTATGGATGTATTTCATGACAACTTCCAGTTTTTGAGGAAAACTTCTGCTACATATATGTATTATGTCCTATGAAAGAGAATGAAGTCAGTTCAGATAAATGGTAGGATGGAGTTGAGCCTTGATTTGAGGGCAACATATTTCTTGGTGGTGTCTCACACTAGCCGGAAACTCAAGCTGACAGACTGGCTGGTTATGTTTGCTTCTGTATAAAATTATTTGCTAGGATAGTGGCTTTTGCTTTTGTGGAATCCCATGGTACATGGACTCAATTTCGACGATCTATAGAAAAGAGGGTTACATTGGCAATAAATGTGTTTGGCTGGGAACTTGTAGGTTCATAATTTTATGTCTTTGAACAGTAGCGGTGCTCCTTGATTTCTTTCCTCCTTCGACAATTGCCTATATATGCAGTAAAAACATATTGCCTCTGTTTTGTTTCATCTTGAGAACAGTTTTGCCCCCTCTTCTCTCTTAAGGAAAATTGAAGTTGCAAATTGTTGTCTTTATAAGGAAAATGGGTTTTTTTTTTTTTTGGTAAGGAGGAAAATGGGTTTTCATTCCTCTTAAAAATGAGAAATTCCTTCACTCTCTTGCCATTCACTGCAGAATGGTTGATCTTCTCTTGCCACCACATCATGTTATTTGCCTTGTTTATGCTATAAGTCTATAATGATTTCTCTTTGCATCTCCTGGCCAAAACTTGCAACCCACACTATTGATTATAGTATTCCTTGGTGTTTTGTCATTTTTTAGTTTGATGGCTATTGATATAGCAAGTAACAAGCATCTTTACTGGCCTAAGCATTCATGAGTGAGGTGAAAGTCTTGTTTACGTAGAAATATGTGCTTTGATGTTAGGAATTGATTTCCTTTTCTTTGCTCAAAATATTTACAGCCCGTCTCGTATTCTCAACTTGCTAGGAGTATTCATGAACTAGCTGCAACATCTGATCAGGTAAGGCTTCCCTAAGTCTAAAGTTTGATTTTCCATTTATTGTCACTTTGTTTGAAATTTCCTGAGTTGTGTCGCTTGTCTCGTGTTGACAGAAAAGCTCTCAAAAGCAGCTAGTGCATCATGTGTTTCCCAAACTGGCTGTGTACAATTCAGTTGATCCGTCTTTGGCTCCATCTCTTCTCATGGTATGTTTCTGCTTGAATTTTGTAGTTTTTTTTTATTCTTTTTGGTTTGGGGGAGGGGGGGGGGTGTGCTCTGCTTCTTCATTTTACTTTAAAAAAAATTCTAGTTGGTTTTTACTGCTGTCTGTTTGGTTTGCTATGATATATTTGCCTAGTTATTTTAGCACAACAATTTCAGATTTTGTGCTTTGCAAAGGTTCAGTTTATTTCAGTTGAAACATTATTGACTTGTCTGAAGCGGTATACTTTTAGATTGCGTTAAATCTATAGATGGGTTGTTATATTGGTTAAGTTTCGCGTAGAACTGTTACTTGTGTATCATCATTACATGAGTTTCTCTTGCCAATTAATGTCTTTATTACTACTGGCAGCTCAGTCAGCAATGTGAAGATAGGAGTGTCCTTCGTTATGTATACTATTACTTGGCTAGGATTTTATCTGACACTGGTACTCAAGGTTCAAATCCTGGAGGTGGGATTCCAACTCCTAATTGGGATGCCCTTGCTGACATGGATACTGTTGGAGGAGTGACTCGAGCTGACGTTGTACCGCGAGTGGTAAAACTGCTCACCACAGAGGCCACTATTGTAGATGTGGAATGTAAATAACTTTTTACCTTCATCTGTAATTCTGCATGGTTTCCTTTTCTTTCCCCGTTCTTTTAGGCTCTATCTAGAGTAATCTTTTTCAGTCATCCTGCCGTCTCTACTTGCAAAACATACTTCTTCTGCTTCTAGTATGACATTCTTCTTTCTCAAGATCATCTTTAGAAAGCCCATGAAATTGAAACTTTTGTTGGTTGTGATAACCATTTACCCCAAATAGTGCATGTTAGAATATCCTACTCAGTAGGCTAACTTAATAGGTGGAAGGAGATTGAAACCGTGTAGACAATCGATGTGGGATATTGTAACACCCCCTCTCACATGCAAACTGGACTGGGAGCGACATGTGTGGAATCAATAGGGGCAAAACTTGGCTTCGACATGAATAAAGCCTATTTTCTAACAATGCTCAATCAAGAGGGAAAGCCTATTTTTCTTCTAGTTTACTAATGCATTGATGGTCCCTCACAATTTGGCTATAGCATTTGAACATATACTTTGGATTGTTGTGAACTAACTCTATTATGGATGGTCTTTGTGTAGCTTGTAATAAATCTATATAAAAAGTTCTTATCTAATGCAGATTGCTTTCTGATCGATTGACAATTTATGTCAGAGGGAAGCTAATTATAAAGCACGGGAAAATGATTGTTTGGGAACCTGGAATATATATTTTCAGTCACATGAGGAATGGCTTTCCCAAAACCATATTATTTGCTGTGTTGCTCACTTCATATGTCAGTGTATATATGATTTGAATTCTGATGGTTGAGATAATGTTTGACTTTTTGCCATATCTTTCGAAGTCCATGCACGGAGGCTGCAAGCTTTGAAGGCCCTTACATATGCTCCTTCAAGCAACACAGAGATTTTGTCCCACCTGTACGAAATTGTGTTTGACATTCTCGATAAGGTTTGTCAGATGTCAATATATAATTTTGCATTCAAAAAATTATGCTTTCCTCAGAAAGTTTTATGTTATGTAGATTGTGTTTCCATGGTAAGGTTTGTCTACCTCCATTAACCTTTTGATTGCTTGACATGGTTCACTTTTGGCTAACTTGCTGCCCCTTTAAAAACTTCTGCCTGGTTCTGACTTAATTTTTGAATCCTTTCTTATGTTTCTATCTTTTCAAGTTGATTGAACATATTTAGATGATCATTATGGTTATCAAATCTAAGCATTTTTCTTGTATGCCCTTTGTAAGTTGTGGCATTTCTGTTTTAAAAAGGTTGTACTTGTGACACTTTACCCTTTTCCCTGATGAGTTGCACCATCGTTATACATCAGAACAATCATTTAGAGAATAAAGTAGTTATTAGATTCAGTGTTTAATCTCTTTTCTAATACTACATTTTGTTTGTGGGAGGATAAAGAGTCTCGTGTGACGGGGTTAATAGTATGCTAACTTGCAGGCAAAAACAATTTGAAGTCTATGAATTTGGGGGATGTTTTACCTGTTTGACACATGTTGTGAGTCAGTGGACTTAAATTAGCCTGTTGCTGAAGTTCGCTTGATTTAGGTAGTGTAAATATAGGTAGATTGCTACTAAGGTTTGATATTTTAATTAGGAAGAAAAGAAAGTCTAGGTCTAGGTGCTACTGGTTATTACCAGATGACACATTCCTCTTGGTTTGGATTGCTAGGTGACATCTCTGGCCTGGGGAATAGGGAGAGGAATATGTTCTGGAGCTTATAAAGATAAGGGAGAGGAGGAATTCTAGACACCATCGATATGTAAGGCTACGGCATCTGTATGAACAGATTAGCTGGAAAAATGCCTAGAATAGTTAATTTGTGATGCTATTGTTTGAGCTTCCTTCTTTCATACTTTAGGGAGGAATTCACAATGTTTCTGAGAGCTTGGATGGAGTTGGAGTTAGAAGCTCTTAAGTAAATACTCTTTTCCCACTAAACCCAAAGAAAAAAAAAGTACTTTTTTCTTTCTTAGTATTAGACGTCGATGTGGATCATAAGCAGCAGCAGCTGTGTATATTGCAAGAACAGTGTTTATTTTAGTTAGATGTGGTTTAAAGGTTGAACTTCGGGGTTTTCAACTCTGACTAATAATTGTCTCATGCATTCTGAATTGGTACTTTCTAGATGTGTTGGAATGGTTTTGGACTGGTTTATGCTTTGGTTCCTAGCTGACTTAAGTGATCAGGTTTTTATTTTTTTCCACATGCATATGATTTCAGGTTGCAGATGCTAACCAAAAACGTAAGAAAGGTGTATTTGGGACAAAAGGTGGTGATAAGGAGGTAAAATGTCAGCTTCAGTAGATCATTCGTGACTTTCTTTGTTACTTTTGTGTGCCATGTCTTGCCGATAGTGATCATCTTTCATAACCATTTTCTTATTCCGTTCTTTTCCCATGCCAATTTTAATGTCTCTGTAAATGCTCATTGAACCTTGGTTTTATACTTTTGGCAAGTTATGTTACTGATCTCTTGATTTTCTAATGTATGAACTATTAGTCTATCATCCGGAGTAATCTGCAATATGCTGCTATGAGTGCTTTAAGAAGACTCCCCCTTGATCCTGGGAATCCAGCATTTCTTCATCGCTCGGTTCAGGGGTAAGATTTTGTTTATCTGGGTGTCCAGATATTTTTGTGACAAATCTCTACTGTAGAATGTATATTTGACAATTTTTATTATCAGGCATTTGTAAATCTATACTGTTATGTGGCAGAATCCATTGGAATGACAGTGAAGATCTGTACTATTCAGTTTAACCTATTTCTTGATGTTTTCGGAACAACTAATTGGAGACTCAAAACGTATTTTTTAGGTTGTACGAGTTTTGGTTTTTCTAGAGTGACAGCTAAATTATAGTTATATTTCTCAGAAATCTATTTGGAGTAAAAATGAAGTCTTTCAAGACAAAAAAGAGGGAATTCTTTTGAGAATAAAGACGGAAAAATTGGTAGGGCTGATGATAATTTGTGTCGTATCGTGTCATCAAATTCATGTGGGTTATTCATGTCATTTCATGTTAGTTCCAATATATATTAACATCAGTACAAGTTTTTTAATTAATAATGGGTGAAAAACAAGTCAATTCTCCTTACCAAAAAAAGAACAAGTCAATTCTGTCAGTTTCGAATTGTACTGTCATTTTTCTATTTTCTAAGTGAATTTGCATGTTCAAATCATGCTCTTATGTCATGTAAAGAATGGCCATCTTTCTGGGCAGGGTGCTCTTGAAGCTGATGCTGCAAATTAAAGCAAATTTTGGATTTATTCTTGTGCAATTGCAGTAAATTAGTGAAAGCGTCTTCAACATCAACTAGTGTACTGTATTAATTGTGCTTAGCTTATTCTAGTCACTGCTGTATCTTTACTGTAAATACATACTCTCTGTTCTGTTCATGGTTATCTTGGTTCTGTTTTTTGGATGGTATACATGTGATCTTGATACTAAGATAGTTTTATTGCTGCTTTTATTCTGTTAAGGAAATGTACCTGCACTAGTTAGGTTTTCCTCCATTAGTTTGCTATTGGAATGTGTTTAGTCAATTAGGATAGTAATGTTTCTTGGGATTTGATGTTCAGAACAGTGAAGCTACGTAGTTTACTAGATTGAATACTACTTTACGATGTACATAAACCTATTCTTCATTTTTTGTTGCAGTGTTTCCTTTGCTGATCCTGTTGCTGTGAGGCATTCTTTGGAAATCATCTGTGAGCTGGCTACAAGAGATCCTTATGGAGTTGCAATGGCATTAGGTGAGTTGAGAATACTCATACGATTCTTGTGCTTAGTTTGTTTGAACTCACATTTGTCCTTGCTGATCGGAAGTTATGTTGATATTACTGGTAATTCTTCTGGCTAACATTTCTTACACAATCTTTCTGCAGGAAAGCTTGTAGCACCTGGAGGTACAATCCCTCGCTCCCTCTCTCTCTCTCTCTCTCTCTCTCTCTCTCTCTCTCTCTCTCTCTCTCTCTGTATTTGTAGCTTGCTCTGACTCTGCTTTAAAGTTATTCTTCCCACCTTGAAAGTCGTGTTTCCCCCCTTGAGAATTTGAATTATTCACCTTTTATTCAACATTTGTCTGAGGTTTAATCTTCCTCTTGCCAATGCATTTAGCTTCTTACTGTAAGAAATGAAAAAAAGAATCAATCTCTAAGTTTGCTATGATGCAAGAGAAATTTTTTTCGTTTCAGAAAAGTAGGTTGGTGCTTAATCCTCTTCACCCATACTGCTCTTCCTTACCTTAGTAGGAAGAGAGGGAGTTTTCATGGGTTTCTTTTTGTTTTGCACGAATAATTTTGAACAAGCTGTTGGGTTCTAGAGGCGGATATATCTGCACTTATCCACGAGCTGTTGTTACAATCTTGTCTTTGCTATTATTACATTACATGCTGATCTACTGACGGTTCTTTCTCATTAAGGGGACTGCATTTTCACTTTTATGCTGCTAAGATGTTTGCTTTTATGTGGATCAGGGGCCTTGCAGGATGTCTTGCATTTACATGATGTCCTTGCAAGAGTTTCACTAGCCAGATTATGTCACAGCATTTCCAGGGCTCGAGCACTGGATGGTGAGTTTATTGATAAATCATATTATAGTGTATATATGCCCACCAGAATGAAGATTGACTTGGTCATTGAAATATTTTCACTGCAGAACGGCCCGATATAAAATCTCAGTTTAACTCTGTGCTCTATCAGCTTCTGCTAGACCCAAGTGAAAGAGTATGCTTTGAGGCAATCTTATGTATTTTAGGAAAATATGACAACACAGAGAGGTTTGTCTATATCCTTACAAACACTTGTTTCTCCATATCCCCTCACATTACACCTTGCAAAAGTTATACCTGTTTCTTCCTATGCTTATCCTTATTTTTTGAGCAGGATAAATTTACTATTCCTGTTTGTGCAGGGCTGAGGAAAGGGCTGCAGGTTGGTATCGTTTAACTAGGGAGATTCTCAAGTTACAGGAAGCACAGTCTGTGTCATCAAAGGACTCTAGTGCTGAATCAAAAGATGCTCTTCCACCAAAGCCAAGTAAAGACAAATCTCAAAAGACTAAGCGCCCACAACCCCTCATTAAATTAGTAATGAGGAGGTGAGAGTCATTGTTTTCCTTTATTTTCTGACTTATGGGATCTTTAGTATAGCTAGTTTATGTTTTGTTCATCTGATGTCTAATCAAATTAATTGTGGTCATTATCGTGTCTTTGATACAAAAATTTGACTCATCCAGCTATTTTTGGTCCTTGTGTTTCTCACAGGTTGGAGAGTTCTTTTCGTAGCTTCTCTAGGCCAGTACTTCATGCTGCTGCCAGAGTGGTGCAGGAAATGGGGAAGAGTAGAGCTGCTGCATTTGCTCTAGGCTTACAGCATATTGATGAAAGTGTTCAGGTCAACACATTTGCTGAAAGTGTAGATTCAGTTGATCCAGATAGTGAAAATCCATTTTCAGGAGGTTAAGTATATATCACAGTTCTTTTTGGTTCCTCATCGTTATTTTTTACACGACCCTTAGGGCTCTTTGTTCATTTGGGTGCTAAAGAACATGTGTGGTTTTCAGTGGCTTAGTTCCTTGAGATTCTTTTGCTAAGTTGGCAATATTGGCTTCTCTTACTTCTGGATTATCTTTCAGATGATTCGGATTATTTCACCGAATATTATTGTCATTATTTGATATAGGTAGTCGGAGAACCTCTTCTATATCTGGTGGGCCAGGTAGCAAGGATACAATAGCTAGTCTCTTGGCTTCATTGATGGAAGTGGTGAGGACAACAGTGGCATGCGAGTGTGTTTATATTCGAGCAATGGTGATCAAAGCATTGATCTGGATGCAAAGTCCCTATGAATCTTTTGAAGAGTTAGGATCTATTATTGCATCAGAGCTTTCGGATCCATCTTGGCCTGCACCACTTCTGAATGACATCTTGCTCACTTTGCATGCTCGTTTTAAGGTATGTGACTGACCTAATTGTCATAATGGCTTATATGACAGAGCATGGCTGTGACCAGTGGGTATAAGTCTTGATGTACCGCTGCGTTTATACTCATGATCCAACTAATTCAGATTTCTTATAGCCCTTTGAAGCATTTTCATTGGTTCTTGTTTGAAACAGACTTTTGTTTCCTTATATTAGGTAGGCTGATTTTCCCCCTGGAAAGCGGAGTGATAAGATTTCATGAGAAAGTTATGTAGGGGTTATTACCCCCATACAAAACTGTACAAATTCTAATGTACTGTTTAATGTGAAAAGTGGTTCTTCAGTAACCCACAACCTTAAAACAAACAAGGTCCATCAAAGATGGTGTCTTCTACTTCCCATTGTTGTCTTTTGCTCCATTTATTGTGGAAAGCAACTGATGATTTCATTGATTAAGGGGGGAAAAGTGTTTTTTTTTCTGGGAAAAGTATCTATTGGTAAATTAAAAGGCTAGTTGCTGAAGATCTGTTATACTCTTTGTGAGATTCGTATGAACTAGTAGTCAATTGAAGTCAACGTGTCTGCTTCCTTATATCTCCTGTGTCTTCTAGCTTCCAATTATTTCAGTGTGTTTTATTTCCCTATAGTAGCTTGTCCTTTCTATGATAATGTTGGTCATCTATTTATGGGCTTTTGTTGTTCAGGCTACTCCAGATATGGCTGTCACTCTTCTTGAAATTGCAAGGATATTTGCAACAAAAGTTCCTGGGAAGATAGACGCTGATGTCTTACAATTACTGTGGAAAGTATGTTTTCTAACCAATGGATTTATTGTTGTTTTCTGATACTATGTTGTGCCTTTGTGGTTGGTCATATCCCTATTTCCTCCCTCCTTATGGCTAAAATAACTCTCAACAGCTAAAATTTAGGCGTGCATCTACATGGGCAAATGCTTGCTTTTTTTGTTTTAAGTTACCAATCTACTTGTTTTCATATATATGCCACCCGTTACCATATGTATCTGTGCAGTCAACTATGGCGAAGATTGTACCTATTATATCTGCTTTCTTTTTGCTGTTGGAGCTCAACATTTACTTATTATCTCTCTCTCTCTCTCGCTCTCTCTCTCTCTCTCTCTCTCTCTCTCTCTCTCTCTGTCTTGTTACCTGTTGGTCGTGTCTTTCTTGTGTCGCTCCTCCAGTCCTATATATTTCTTGTTTTCACATCTTAATCCACATTGTGAAATTAACTAAATTAGAGGTATTTAGGTGCTGATGATTTATTTTCACCTGCTTGTCTGTCTCTTGATGATATCTTCTGCATTAACACATATTAATGTATATTTCCCCTCTTAACAGACATGTCTTGTTGGAGCTGGTCCTGATGGGAAGCACACTGCTTTGGAAGCAGTTACTGTTGTTCTTGATTTACCACCACCTCAACCAGGGTCTATGTTGGGTCTTACCTCAGTCGATACCGTGTCTGCGTCCGATCCAAAGTCAGCTCTTGCACTACAGAGGCTTGTCCAAGCAGCAGTGAGATTTTTGTTTTCCTGTTTAAATAATTGTGGAAACTCTGGTTTAATTTTTGCTGGATCTTCATTTGGACATTAATGTATTCTCCTTATAATTGCATATATATATCTGGGCAGGTTTGGTTCCTTGGAGAAAATGCGAACTATGCTGCTTCTGAATATGCTTGGGAATCTGCAACTCCTCCTGGTACTGCCTTGATGATGTTGGATGCAGATAAAATGGTTGCAGCTGCTAGTTCTCGTAATCCTACTTTAGCTGGTGCCTTAACTCGACTGCAGAGGTGTGCTTTCAGCGGCAGCTGGGAGGTATAAGTTAATATGTGCTCGGTTACTCTGCTGTCTGCATCATAACACAACCAAACTCTTAAAACTTAATTTAAATTTCCAACTTTAAAGAAAGTTAAGGTCATTAAAGAAGTACTCATAATTCTTCTTCTGCATCAGAACATGTGAATTGTTGTCTGTAAACATGAAATGTAAGATGTTCACCTTGACTGCACTCAGCTGAATTTTTTATTTGTCCTGTCACACTCTCTATGTCAAGCAAAAGTTTGCGATAACAGATGGTGCTCTCTCTCTTCTGCAACTGTCCTAGATCACTAAAGACAACAGGCACTCTCC
This sequence comes from Syzygium malaccense, assembly GCA_031216405.1. Classification (NCBI taxonomy): domain Eukaryota; kingdom Viridiplantae; phylum Streptophyta; class Magnoliopsida; order Myrtales; family Myrtaceae; genus Syzygium; species Syzygium malaccense. The sequence continues at coordinate 42,916,548 of CM062257.1, read as the reverse complement.
TTTACTCTGTTAGGAAATTTTGTTACAATTGAGCATTGAAATCCATGTTTTCCAAGTTTCAAAGATGCTATCTGTATGATACATTAGATATGGTTTCAGAACAATGCTGTTCTTTTCCAGAGATAATGGGGGATTTCCAGATTTTGTTTTCCTTGAACTTCAAAATGTTTTGGCTGGGATGTTATGCAAGTTCTTAGTTCCTGTATTATTAGGTACATTTTTTAGTAAGAACAGACCCTTTAGGCACTGACTCTCTAAGATATTCATTGTCATCCTGCTAATAGGCATATAAGGCATTCTATTATCATGCCTCAGGTTATTCTTGCTTCTTCTATTTTATTCTAAAGGGGGTTCATGTGAAAGCAAGTTCTGGTCTATGTTACATGTGTGCGAAAAGGTGACCATTTTCTAGAATTGTTCTTATTAGGTATTTGTTGGAGATTTTTATGAAGAGAATATTACAGCGCGGATTTTCCGGAAATTTCTGAAGAGAATATTACAGCGCGGATTTTCCGGAAATTTCTGAAAATTTGAAAATTCATTTGCCTAACTTTACAGGCAAGTAGGTGTATTAGGTTGTCTCTTTGCCACTAGCTATTGAGTATCAAGTCTTTGCATGTGTAGTTATTGGAAAATGACTACTGTATTCCCATGAGTTCAGTAGCTGTGAAATTTGTTTGTTTTTGCTCTTAGGTTTATTTCTGCTTTCCTTTATAAAGCTGAGTTTCCTATTAAAATTCTAGGTTCGCATTATTGCTGCTCAAGCTCTCACTACCATGGCAATCAGGTCCGGCGAGCCATTTAGACTACAGATATATGAATTCTTGCACGCTTTAGCTCAGGGTGGTATGCAGTCTCAAATTTCTGAGATGCATGTCAGTAATGGTGAAGATCAAGGTGCCAGCGGTACTGGTCTCGGAGTTTTAATAAGTCCAATGTTAAAGGTTCTTGATGAAATGTATATGGCGCAAGATGAGCTGATTAAGTAAGTTTCATTTGTTTCTTTTTTTATGTCTACGTTGCTCATTTCAGAAATCATGATGTTTCTTATTTGGATACTCAGGGACATACGTCACCATGATAATGCGAAGAAGGAATGGACAGATGAAGAATTGAAGAAGCTATATGAAACACATGAGAGGTTGTTAGATCAGGTTTCGCTGTTCTGTTATGTTCCGAGAACAAAGTATCTACCTTTGGGCCCAATAAGGTACAATTGCATTAAGTACTCTGTCATTGTTTGTGCAGATTTTATTGCTAAAAAGTGTGGAGCAATCTAGGTAGATTAAGCAAGAAACATTGTGTTCCACCATTTTCATTCCGAAATAGCTTTTCATAAAACAATGATTGCAGTGGCCTTGTTTTTTTTAAAAGTAATCCCTGGGAGTTCATGACCATATAAATCCATTCGTGTAATTGAAAGTTTGACGGCCCTAGGTTTTTAAATCTCATAGTCTTATGTATTTCAAAAAAGTAGTACAAAGAATGCTGCATGGTCTAAAAGAAATCATCTGATGAAGGTGAATCTGACGATGTGTATTTCATGAAAATGCAGCTGTAACTTCCACAAAACTTAGTTATGCAGTGACAGTTCCCTTCGATTAAATTACTTGTTTGAACACCTCATTGTTCTAGCCTTGGTTTTTATGCCATAGGATTTGATTGTTATGTTCTTCTGGGAGTGGGATAATAGGTGAAGCTTGTAATAGACGTATGTCAAGATAATGTTTTGTACCTTTATCAAGTTTCAGCACTTCACAATCCATTTTTGTGCTTCTGCTCTGATTTGGAATTGATGTTCAACACAAGCTTAATCTTGGAAACTTATTTTATTAACTTTGTACTTATCATGACATAAGCCAGAGCTGAGAGCTAATCAGACTGGTGAAGTTTCTCCTCCAAAGGATTAGCTTGACAAATATCAATTTAACTGGTGATCTCTTGTTACTTCAATTGCTCAAATTGGTTGCAAAATTTCCGAGTTTAAAATCCTAAATTTAATTTACTATTCTGAAATTCCAGTTCTCAGTTACTAAGAAATGCTTCATATAATAAGTTGCTGCTGACGGGAGATTTATGAGTAATGATTAATTAGAATTGTTATATTCTTATTTTTGTTGATCAAATTATTGAAGTTTACATCGCTGTTACAACTCATTCTTCCTTGCACTTTTCTGCCCTGAATCTTATGACAGTGCAAAACTTATTGACGTGTACCGCACGAAGCATAATATAAGTGCTTCGACTGGTTTGAGTGATCCAGCTGTTGCCACTGGAATATCAGATCTAATATATGATTCCAAACCAGTTCATGCTGAGCCAGAGACACTTGACGATGACCTAGTAAATGCTTGGGCTACAAACCTTGGTGATGACGGCTTGTGGGGTAAAAATGCACCAGCTATGAGCAGGGTATGTAGTTTGTTTTGTCTAGGATGGCATATATGTTTCTGTTTGTAAATTATTTTTTTTTCTTCAAAGAGAGAACAACTGCTATATTTCTTTTGAAATTGTTCCTCTACTTCCGAGGAAGCCTTGCTTCTATTTCAGCTTAAACTGAAAGCTAAAACTTGTAGTCATTAATCTGCTGATCTCTCGTACACTATCTGCATGTGAGCCTGGAATGACGTTTGCGGTTATTAATTTTTTTTAGGAGATTACTTTCCTTTTGGAACTCTTTAGAACTTGTCATTTCCCGATTTCATTTTTCTTGTCCCTTCTTTTGCCTTTTTAAAGTCACTTATTCAGGTCAATCACGGACGTGATTAGGAGGGTTTACTTTTACCGAGCAAGAGGTCTGGCTTGAGTCTTATCATTCCCCTCTCCGATTCCATATAACTGAAAGATATATCTGCATACATGTTCTGGAGTTTTAATTGTGATTTCAAGATAATATGGTGGATTACCCTTTTCATGTAGAAGGAGATTGTCTGCATATACACTTTCATTGTCAGATAATTCTGCATTTCCCTTTTTTCTTAATCTCATTTCCTATAAAATTCAATAGCTTTGTTGACCTTGTAATGCACCATTGATTTATGGTGCTGGATTTTTTGCGGATTTCTAAATTACATTTGTGCTTTCCGTGTTCTTCAATAAGTTTTCCCTCACCCAGGTTGTGTAATAACTAGGCATTATATGGTCTGTTCAGACATCAACTTAAGTGTCATGCAGAATCTTATATGGTCAAGACATTGTGATCTGAGATCCCTGTATATAGTGAATCAGTTTTCTTTTTTCAGGTTAACGAATTTCTCGCTGGTGCTGGAACTGATGCTCCTGATGTTGAGGAGGAGAACATCTTTTCTCGGGCTTCAGTGAGTTATGATGATATGTGGGCGAAGACGCTCTTGGAAACTACAGAAGTTGATGTGAGCTATGCTAAACTGTTCGGTGATTGCAATAGCAGTAGTGTGTGAGGGAGGCTGCATTCATACGTTAAGCTAATTTTCCATATCTGTCATGAATTATATGCAGGAAGATGATGGAAGGTCATCTGGCACATCTTCCCCAGAGTCAACAGGATCGGTTGAAACTTCAATATCATCCCACTTTGGTGGAATGAACTATCCTTCATTGTTCAGTTCCAAACCATCCTATGGTTCTTCACAGGCAACGGTGTGCATGTTATGCCATTTAGTTTGTCTATAGTGACCCTAAATGTTTATTTGTGAGAATGTGTCGCTTGTTGAAGCTGCTTTCTTTCAATCTCTTAATAATCTTTTTCTTTTTCCCCTTCCATGAGAAAACAAGTATACTTGTGTGCATGCGTGTGTAGAGTGAAAAAATGATATAATGTTTTTTCCACAAAGCAAAAAAAGCGAAAAAAAAAGAGCTAGTGTTTGTGTGCTACAGTGAAGCTCACTTGAAAACTTTGTAATGACTATTACGTATTTGATGAAACCATACCTAATGGGATAAGGCTTGGTTTTTTGTTGTTATGATAAACTATAATTCCTCTATACTGTTAATGAACAGGAGAGGTCTGGAACAAGCAGGTTTAGTAGCACGGCTGTTGGTGGTCCCTCGATATACGAGGGTGTAAGCTCTCCGGTTAGTTACAAGATCCCGCAATCACATTCTTTCTGTCTGCTATATTTTGTTTTGCCAGTTCTTTTGATTGGCGCTCTAATCCAGCTGACCAAGTGACTTTGACCTTTTTCCCCCAGATTAGGGAAGAGCCTCCGTCATATGAATCATCCGTTATGCGACGGTATGAATCATTTGAGAATCCTTTGGCTGGGCATGGCTCCCAAAGTTTTGGTTCCCAGGACGATGACAGGACTACATCTGGGAATCCACAATTTGGAACCGCTTTATATGACTTCACTGCTGGGGGAGATGACGAGGTTATTCACTGAGCAGAAAAATGACTGACAATTGATTACTGAATGTTTAACCTTCCAAATCACCAATTGTGCACGACATTTTTGCTTCTACTTTGATAGAGAATCTCGTGATCTGTACTTTGATACAACGTAGTAACAAATTCTATGGGAGAAATTGTCTAGCATTTTCTCGGTCTTCCGGTATCTCGAATTGGATTAGACAATTGATTTTTTTTTACCTATAGCCTGCCCTTTTTATGGAACATTTTCTTCAAGCTCTCATGAGTTACAAATAGCCGCTTGTTGAGAGACACGTTTGTGACTAATTTGTGATATTTCTTGCAGTTAAATTTGACAGCAGGAGAAGAGGTAGAAATTGAGGATGAAGTCGATGGCTGGTTTTATGTAAGTATACCCTGGGTCCTTTTGCAAATTTTGTTACATTCTTTTCTATTGGATCCCATATATAATCTACGGAATCTGACTTTGTCGCTAATGGTAGCATGATCTATATAACTATGCTATATGGTGCTTCATTTGTCTGATCTTTTACTAAACCAAATAGTTGGGATGATTAGTCTCTTTTTCAGAACTAATTGTCTTTCCTGTTAATTGTAAGTATCGGGATTTATCCCCATCCATTCAAATTTGCATTCCACTCTTCCTGCAGGTGAAGAAAAAGCGCCCAGGACGGGATGGGAAAATGGCTGGGCTCGTCCCTGTACTATATGTCAGTCAATCTTAAGAGATGATTTTGCAAGATCCTCTTCACCCTGACGCATGGTTTTTTTGTGTGTCAACATGACGAGCCTATGATTTCATACATGAGTAGCGGAAGCACGCCTCAAGCTCCATGGGCCCGGGAATTTCGATCTGTTAGAGATTTTTTGACCAGCGGGCTTGCTCGTGACTGAGTAGCCCCACCCAGCTGTATGTTAGATACTCGTGATTTCTCATTTCAGATTCTCTCTGGGAATCTGGGATTTCAAACGAGAAGTGCCGGTGTGGGAATTCTATTAAGTCGCAGCTGTATAATAGTGTATTGAGATCATACTTTTGTTCCCGTATTCTAAAATTTTTTCATTGTTGAAGAGCACTCTGATATATACATGTGTAGGTTTTTTCTTTCTTCGTGTGATTGTTTTGGAGCATTTGTAGACTACCAATGTCAATGGATATCCTGCAAAGGCTTTTCTATGCAGTAATACTTTCGACTTTCGGCTCAATTCCACAGCCAAAACCCCGTTGACAATATAAGCCTTGCATTCGGCATTCGATTCGATTTGTTCTTCATCTCATGGGGGAAGTGTTTTGACCCCGCATTTCAAGAACAGCAATGTTTCTGTAACAGTAGGTTTGATATTGCATATCCTGAGTTGTTCTATTAATCGTCGCTCTTGTGGCAACGTCAGTACGCTGGTGATATTCAGCAGAACCGGCGAGAACCGTCGAAAAGTGATAATAATAACAAGCATCGTACATGTGTTTTGAATAGTCGGTAACGGGCAGAGATTCATCCGATGATAGGTAACTTCGTTTCTTGATCATCCACATCCAATCCGACCACCAGTTGCTGAACCAAACGCTGCATCGAGGCGTGTGATGACCCGTGTTCCATCAAAGCCGTCCGGCTCTTATCCCTCATCTCCTTCACCTTGCTCCTCACCTCGACGCTGCCGACCATCAAACGCCTCAGCCCTCTCTCCAGCTCCTCGGCCGATACCAATGCGCTCCCCTCCCTATAATCCAACCTAATCTCGACCGCCAATCCCAGCTCCGCCACCATCTGGAACGCGTTCATCTGCTGCTCCGAATAGAGGGGCCACGTGGCCGTCGGTACGCCGTACCACAAGCTCTCTAATATGGAGTTCCACCCACAGTGCGACACGAACCCACCTATAGCTTCATGGGCCAGGATGGTTACTTGCGGAACCCACCCGCAAACCAAGCCGACCTCAGCCGTCCGGTGCGGGAACCCTTCCGGCAATGCTTGATCGATGTTCGCATAGTCACTCGGAAGGTCCAATTTACCCCTCGGCGGCTCCCGTAGCGACCATAAGAACCGGAACCCGGACCGCTCCAGCCCATTCGCTATCTCTCTCACCTGAGGCGCGCCCAGGCTCCCCATGCTCCCGAAGCACACGAGCACCACCGACGACGGCGGCTGCTTATCGAGCCACCGCAGGACGGCTTCTTGCTGGGCCCTCTGCGGGTGCCACTCGACCGGTCCAGCGAGGTCTATAACCGGTCCGACCGAATAGACCGGAGGCGACACGCTCGCCCTGAGCGACTCCAGCGCGTGCCCTTCGAGCTCCTCGAAAGTATTCACGACAATCCCGTCGGTCCCGCCATACCTTTCCGCATGGGCTACATACCAGGCAAGCGCATCCTTCCACTTGAGAACCGCAGAGGGCAAGACTCGCTTCGGGACTGAGTTGACGAAACTCGGAACGGCCAACTCAGTGCCCATGTCCTCGGACTCGACCGCCTTCCTAGCTTCAGGGTCCAACAGATAGAGCATGAACCCGAGAAAGCTCGCCGGCGAGGGGAAGAAGAGGTAGTGAGGGATGCCCAGCTCCCGAGCCACGTCGGCCATGGGCGTGGTGAACATGTCCAAGAACAGAGCGGCGACCTGGGCCCCCGTTGACCTGAGGTCGACCAAGGCTTGCTTGACGAGAGGCGCGTGGCTGGCGATGTGCAGAGAGAGGTAAGCCAAGGAGGACTGGTACTCGCTCGGATGAGGCGGGTCGGGCAGGGGGAGGTGGACGAAGCGGAGGTTGCCCGCGGCGGCGCAGGAGGAGGAGGAGGCGGCGTCGCGTGAGCGGACGTAGGAGCTGGCGATGGGCCGGTGGGGGTCGGTGACGACGAGGACGGTGGAGCGGAACCGAGGGTGGCGGTTGGCCAGGAGCTGCGCGAATTCGACGGCGGGGACGAGGTTGCCGATCCCCGGCGTGGCCACAAACACCATCTCCACCTGTCCACTTCCCATGGCTTCTTCTGGCTTTTCTTGACCTATTACCGGCGGAACTCTTCCCAAGAAATTGCGTCTATGAGCAGCTCGCAAGTCCATGTCGTCTTTTACGACTCCCACGATCGAAAGTTTGCTATCAGTCCATCTCTTCTGAGGTTGGTGGTCCACCACAGCAGTATCTTCGACTATGAACAGGTAGAGGGAAAATCTCCGGGTGAGATCGTTGAATTTATCGCGTAATGGAACGTCTCTAACTTACAGAATACCCTTTTTTCTGAGTCCTCTACAGGTATATCTCGCGGGTGACGGCACTTATGAACTGACGATAGTCACCCGGCTCATGTATTTTCATATACTCTTGTCACTCTCTTATTACGTTGGTGGATATCGTTTCACCAAAATAATGAAAATCCTACGTGAGGATGACATTGATGAAAATTTTAAGGAAAATTCTTACATCGAGAAACGCATTGATTGGCCGACTTGTCATTGTACTGATAGAGTCCAGCCAAGTTGGCTATCGATACTTTAGGTATTTTTTGTGTAGCACTGACCATGTGATTGATTTTCAACCTCTACCCAATTATAAACAGAATTCGGTGGCATGTTAGGGCCTGTCCCGTAACATTTCTTTTTCTCTATTTTTCTCTTCTTTTGTTTTCCGGAACAGAAAAAGAACGGAAATAACCTTACCAAAAAAAAAAAGAGCGGAAATATGTTTGTGTACGTCACTTAATTTTTTTACTCCCTGCGATAAATTAGACTGCGCATGGCAACCATTCTATACCCGGAAACAAATTCTGCTCGGAAATAATTCTTTTTGATTCCGTGTCCGGAAATAATTTCTAAGCATTTGGAGGCATTTGGTAATTGCCCAAAATTTCTATACTTAGAATAGAATAAGAATATAAATGCGTGTAGTAACTACATAAATTTTTTTTTAATAATATTTTGAATTTTTTAATATTTCTTTCATTTTTTTTCCTTTTTTTTTCCTTCCCTTCCTTGGCCATAGCCGATCGTCGACGCCGGTAACAGGCCACAAGCTAGGGTCAGCAAGGGCGTTGTGACCCTTGCCGCTGTCAACCTCGCTGGTCGTGACGGCAAGGTCGAAACTCAACCAGATCTAGCGAGGCCGACCTCGTCGTCGCTAGATTTGGGCGAGGTTGAGCCTCGCCCAGCCATGGCAAGGCCGACCTTACCCAAGTGGCCGCGAGCCACGCTCGCCCAGGCGGAGAGGCGGACCCTCGCTAGCCACCGGCAATGGCCACAACGCCCTTGCCGGCCCTGGCCTATGGCCGGTGGTCGGTGGCGACAGCCGACCGGTGGTCGGTGGCAGCAGGTGGCAGCAGGTGGGCGGCATACCGGAAAGAGAAGAACAACAAACCAAGAAAAAAGAAGAAAATCAAGAAGAATCAGAAATGGAAAAATTGTTCCAAAATCAAGAAGCTACTTTTTTTTTGCTTGTTTATTATGTTCCAAAACTGATTTTGGGAATATTTTTTTGCAAAATTATGCCCAGGCACAAAAAATTTAACAAACGGAGTTTTGTTTCCAAACTGATTCTGGAAATAAAAGAACACAAATTTTCACTGTTTTGCAAGTTGCCAAACGGGCCCTTAGTAGCCAGGGAATAGATTTGGAACAGAAATAAGAAGTAAAAAAAAATCCACCTTTATGCTCCTGGAAACAAAAAAAGAAACAATGTCATTTTAAAGAAACAAAAAAAATCCACCTTTCTGTTCCTGAGAACAAAAAATAAAACAATGTCATTTTAAAGAAACAAGTTCAACACAACCTAAACCCTAAAATTCTAAATCCTAAACCTTACACTCTAAACTCTTCGCCCTATGCCCTACACCTTAGACCTTAAATCTACATCCTGAATCCTAGACTCTACACTTTAAACCCTACGCTTCACACCTTGAACCCTAAATCCTAGATCCTAAATCCTACACCATAAAGCTCAAAAGGTCTATGCACATGTTAATTGTAATGCCCAAAGATTTACTGTCAACTTCCTCATATTGTGAGTTATAAACCTATGAAACTCTCTACTGTCATTTCCAGCCATCAATCTTTAACTAACTATTACGTTGAATTTTCTAAGGCCATCTTAGAATATCTTGATCAATTAAGTTCTTACAAAAGTTCAGTTTTGTCCGAACATAAATTGTTAAGTCTCCACAAGCATTTTTATAATTAAGTGAAACAAGTTGGGAATAGAAATTTTTAAGGCCGTACCAAACGTATTTTTGTTCTTTTTCTATTCCAAGAATAGATATTTTGTGCAGTTACCAAATGTGTTATTCTACTCATAAAGTAGTCCAGGGAATAGAAATAAAAAAATAATTTCTGAACAGAAATTGTTTCCAGAAACATAAATTTTACGATATGCCCCCTTAATGTACCAAATAAATGGAGTTTTTGAAAATGACAATTTGAAAAAGCCTAAGTCATAAATTTTTCCATTGCGCTTGCTTTTCTCGGGAATTTAGCTTAACCCTTTAACCGCCGCTTTTCTAGGGAATTGTTTCTAAGCTGCTCATTTGTTCCTCCTTCACCACGTTGGGTATGCAGACCGAGGGAGAAAATGATGACAATGTGAGCTTTTATATCCCACCATCAGCATTTATTTACTAGTAGTTATGGATTTTGAATCCATAGATAACTTCCTAGTGCTATCTACAGTTACTAGTGAGAAGTTACAAATTGTAGACACGATCTCTGATTTTCTATCACTGTTTATTTACAAGAGGTCACAAATCTTGAGATTGTAGGCATAATCATTCAGCAATCACGTGCTCGTGTGGTTCCATTGTCTTCTCTTAGACTGATGTGTTGGCAATCCTTTGTTTGTTCAGAAATGACATTGCCTCAACACTTAAACCAAAATGTGAGACAGTTTGCTGTCAATGATTTTGTCTATCAATAGACTGTTTGCTATCGGCAATTTCGTCGATCAATTTCCTTCAAGCTGTCGATTGGTGAGGCTCCTCATCAATAGCCTCTGCAATAATCTCACCATTTTGTTGTATTGACATCTTGCACTATCGATTAGTCTTAAATGCCTGTTGATTGTTTTGTTCATTGCTAACCCTTGTTTTGACCAAACTTTGTTCTCATTGGCTAAGTTTGCCCTCGTTGATATCGAACTTTGTTCTCATCGGCTGAGCCTGCTCTCGTTGATATCGACCAAGAATTGGCCATTGTTTTATGCGTTAACATATTCGTGTAAGAGTTTCGTCGTGTGTTATTTTAGGATGACCCGATAATGTATGGTTTCTGGTAAATAGTTATTTCTTACATCAAGTGCATCTGCATCTTTACATGTATCGATCTTAGTTTGACTTTGCACTGGTCCACTGTGATATGATGGTTTAGAATATATGATTCGTCGAAAGTTGTCATTTCCTTGAGAAAAAGCATATATGTGGATAGATTCGTGTGTTGTGCATTGTGCTTAACTTTGTGGTGAGTCTGTCTTACTTATTTCAGGTGTCCATCAGAGGCAACCCGCCATGGAAACATCTAATAGATAAAACATGATAAGTAGGCCAGCTTCAGCCACAACTTCTTGTAAAGATGGTTATTAGTTAGTTGCAGATTAAAGAACCATGCTTAAATAGTCTCAGTTCTAAAAGCAAAATGTGCTGTCGAAAAGACGCGTCCAAATCTGTTGTGGTTTAGCATTCAAACGACTTAGGAAATCACTGGAATGAAACCCGGTTTGGTTTGAGTAAACCTGGATAGCTCCTCAAGCAAAAATGTCATTCAGTGTGCCATTCTAAGCTCGTTGATGGGTATGACTAATTTGATAAATCAAGAATGTGATTGTATTTCTCTCTTGCTTGTTCGAGCGTGTCTTTACGAGTTGTTTCAGTTGCTAGTCAACAATTTATAAAAGAGAAGAAGAAAACAAGAAAATGAGAATGGCTTTTATGTTCGCATTAATGCATTCCACTCTCTGATTACCATCAGCCTCTGTTTTCGAAATGTCTTCTTATTCAGCTTCTTATCTTTATGTTTTTCCTTTAAGTTTCGTTCGTAGGTACATGTTTATACTTCTCTCTTTCTCAGTTATGTATATGTCATTAATCTACATTGCCAATTCGCTTCGTTCACAGCGCGGGAATTCTGTCTGTCACCCGTGTAATAGTATATCCATTTTATGCTTTTGTTTCCGTATTCTAAATTTCATCATTGATTGAAGAGCACTCTGATATATATGCAGGTTTGCCATTCTTTGTGTGATTGTTTTGTCTAGATGTTGTCGTTGCCTACAGCTGATGGAGCATTTCAAGTTTGCCAATGTCAATGGATATCCTGCAAAGGATTTTCTACAGTAATACATGCAGATGTTGGCTCAATTCCATGCAGTTGCAGAACGCCAAAGAACCTGTTCACGATATGCCTTGCATTCAGCATTCAATTCGATTTATTTATTTATTTCATAGGGAAGTGTTTGCGCAGCATTTGAAGGACAGTTGAAGTGGGGATGTTTCTGTAACAGGAGGTATGATAGACATAATGCATATCCTTAGTTGTTTTATTGGTTATATCTCTTCTGGAAACATAAGTACGCTGGTGATGTTCTGAGAACCGACGAAAATGAAAATAACGAGAATCATACGTGTGTGTCGAATTGTCGGTAACAGGCAAGAGGTTCATATGATAAGTGGTAACTTCGTTTCTTGATCATCCAAATCCAACCCAACCAGCAGTTGCTGCGCCAAACGCCTCATTGAAGCATGTGATGACCCACGTTCCGTCACGGCCATCCGGCTCTTATCCCTCATCTCCTTCACCTTGCTCCTCACCTCGCCACCACCTTCCATCAAACATCTCAGCCCTCTCTCCAACTCCTTGGCCGACACCAATGCGCTCCCCTCCCTGTAATCCAACCTGATCTCCACCGCCAATCCCAGCTCCGCCACCATCTGAAACGCGTTCATCTGCTGCTCGGCATAGATGGGCCACGTGGCCGTGGGTACGCCGGACCACAGGCTCTCTAATATGGAGTTCCACCCACAGTGCGAGACGAACCCACCAATAGCCATATGGGCCAGGACGGTTACTTGCGGAACCCACCCGCAAACCAAGCCGGTCTCGGCCGTCCGCTCCAGGAACCCTACCGGTAATGCTTGATCCATACTCTCATAGTCACCTGGAAGGTCCAACTTACCCCTCGGTGGCTCGCGTAACGACCACAAGAACCGGAAACTGGACCGCTCCAGCCCAATCGCTATCTCTCTCACCTGAGGCGCGCACAGGCACCCCATGCTCCCGAAGCACAGGAACACCACCGATGAAGGTGGCTGCTTATCGAGCCACTGCAGGATGGCTTCTTGCTCGGCCCTTTGCGGGTGCCACTTGACCGGTCCATCGAGGTCTATTACCGGTCCCACCGAATAAACAGGCGGCAATGCGCTCGCCCTCAGCGACTGCAGCGCATGCCCTTCAAGCTCGTCGAAAGTATTTATCGCAATCCCCTTGAACCCACCGTACCTCGCCGCATGGGCTAAAAACAAGCCTAACGCATCCTTCCACTTTAGAACTAAAGAGGGCAAGACTCGCTTGGGGACTGAGTTGACGAAACTCGGAATGGCCAACTCAGTGCTCATGTCCTCAGACTCGATCGCCTTCCTAGCTTCAGGGTCTAACAGATGGAGCGTGAACCCAAGAAAGCTCGCTGGGGATGCAAAGAAGAGGTAGTGAGGGATGCCCAGCACGCGAGCCACGTCGGCCATGGGCGTAGTGAACATATCCAAGAACAAAGCGGCGACTCGGGTCCCCGTTGCCCTGAGGTTGACGATGGCTTGTTTGACGAGAGGCGCGTGGTTCGCGACGTGCAGAGAGACGTAAGCGAAGGCGGACTGGTACTCGCTTGGATGAGGCGGGTCTGCCTGAGGGAGGTGGACGAAGCGGAGGTTGCCGGCACCAGAACAGGAGGCGGTGGTTCGTGAGCAGACGTAGGAGCTGATGAGGGGCCGATGGGGATCGGTGACGATGAGGACGGTGGAGTGGAACCGAGGGTCATGGTCGGCCAGGCGTCGGGCGAATTCGACTGCGGGGACAAGGTTCCCGATCGCCGGCGTGGCCACAAACAACACCTCCACCTCTCCTCTTTCCATGGCTTCTCTAGGTTTTTGTCCTGAATTTTGGTCCGACTCTTTCCAGGCTGCACTTAGCCAACCATTACAAGATATTTTCGTTTACGACGACGAAACTAGGTAGCAACTCACTAGTCCGTGTCGTCCACGACAACACATACTTGGAAAAGTCATACCATGAAATGCTCACACCATTGAATTTGTCAAGAGTCTATCTCTTAATTTTTATCACATGATGGGAAAGTCTCTAACTTATGAAGTACCCTTTTAGGTCCCTCCAAAAGTATATCTCGTGAGTGACGGCACTTCCGAATTAATTACATTCACCCAATTCTCATATTTTCCTCATATTTATTATTCTCTTTTTATCTAGTTGATTACTCTTTCGTGGTGTCAGAGTATCGTCGCATGATATTTTATGATAATACAATAATGTATGTCCCATGTCCTTGAGAGTCTACTTGCCGTGGAAACATCTAATAGGATTGACTATGATATGTAGCCTAGCTTGGCCTTGCCCAGTCACCAGTGGCTCTTGCTCACAGGCTTGTTACCAGTTAAAAAAATTTAATAGATAGAAAAGAAAAAAATATAAAATATAAAAAAATCTGAAAATTATAAAAATTATCTATATCAATACCGGCCATACCATGTAGGACGCCTAACGTCCATGTTATTGATTTTTTATCAAAATTAGCCGAAAGGATTACATTGACAAATCATCAAAGATCTATGATTAAATTGATATGATTGAAAGGTTTATGACTGAATTGGCCGCCATATAATAGGTTTAGAACTTTTTGGACAATTTTTACTGTCAAATTTGTCTAGCATAGAAAAGACACGTACAAATCCCACTTGGCCTGGCAACCAAACTACTTAGGGAATCCCTTTTTCTGAATGTGTTTTATTGGCACAATGTCTGTTACAGTGAAGAATTCTCCCGATTCTGAACAAAACACAATTGATTCTTTAGTAATCTTGGAATAATTCTCAAGAAGAATGTCATTCAATGTTTCTATGCAAGCTAGTTTGTAAGAATCTTTGTAAGATCATTCAATGTATATCGGCTATGACAAATAGGTCATTGTTGCTTTTGTAAGAGTAGTTTTGCCTCTAATTTGATAAATCAAGGATGTGCTGAAATGTCTCTCTTGCTTGTTCGAGCGTGCCTTAGCGAGTTGTAGCCAACAGATGATGACCGTTTTAGTGGTACTAATGATTGTCCATTATCTCTGTCCTGTTGAAGTTTCTAGTCAACGATGTACAGAAGAAATAGAAAACGCGAATGGCATCCTCTTTGCCTCCAAGGCTCCATCAGCAGCCCCAGCAAGCGAAACTGATATGTTTGGTCAATTTTCTTATCTCAGAAAAATTGTCCAAAAAGTTTTAAACCTATTGTACAGAAGCTACTTCAGTTCTAAACCTTTCAATTATACCAATTTAATCCTAAACCTATTGTACAGCATCCAATTCAGTATTAAACTTTTCAATTGTGCCAATTTATTTCTAAACCTTTTGATGATTTACCAATTTAGTCCTAATCTTTTAAACTGTGCTGACTTACATATGGCTAACTAAGTCCACCTCCTCAGTCGAGTGTAAAGCAAGTCATTCTCGCTGAGCTAAAGGTTCACAAAGATTGCAGGCACCAACTTCACGTAGAGAATGAATGAATGGAAGCCGAGAGTGTAGCGTAGCGAAAACAGCACTTCAAGTCGAAAGAGATCAAGATCATCATGGACCCCATGAAAGGCACGTTTGTTTTTCCCTGTGCAAATGCCTGTGTATACGTACTGTGGACAGAGGGAAAAGGTTACTTGAAGAGAGACGCAATATCCAAAGATGGGTTTACTCCCTTTTTCCTTAAAAGGGAGGTTCCTTAGAAGATGATAAATTTTCTCAAAGCTGATGGGCTTCACTTTTGCCATTTTTTGAGAAAACAGACTAAGACAAAGGATGGTGAAAAAGGGATTGACACAAACAAGACAATCAGCGTCTGACTTAGATTTTACTTCCCCTTAACAACACCAAACAAAACCCAAGACTCAGTCACTTAAACAGAACATCATGGCTCAGAGAGAGAGAGAGAGAGAGAGAGGAGATTCTTTTTCTCAGATGTGAAAGCTTCTTTCCTGTAGTTCGCACCAGACTGGGGAAAAATCCGACACTGAAAATGGGATTAGACGTATGAGCTGACAAAAACTGCGTTGTGTCCTTCACTCCGCATTAGGGTTTTCGGTTTCCTTGTCGCCACTTTCGTTTCTCTTTTCATCCATGATCAAACCATCTTAAGGGAAGACTCCTTTGAATTTCATTATCTTATCATCGATAGCTATAATTAACCTACACAAAAGTTATCTGATCTTTTCCTGCGGTTGGAGAACGATCATGAAAGATACGGATGGATGGTTTTATGTATATTTGGTACACATGCAAATACTTGTACGGAGTGTCGTGATTTAAGTTTATAGGGAGCGTCATGATTTGAGCTCATGAGTCTCAAATTATGCTCTATTAATTATTGAATTCCTCAACCATCCTCCCCAATTGTTTAAACTATTCCAAAAATGGAGCACATTGATATTTCTTTAACTTTTTTTCTTTAATTTAGGCATGGAGGAAGTCCCAAAATCAATTTAACAGAAAAACTCGCATCAAATGAAGATATGAGCATATATTATGTAATTGTGCACTTCAAATGTACATTGACGGACCTCTTTCTATTATGCATCTGACAATGATGATTAGCAGCACAAATACGTTGGAGGAATATAACGTATGACTTTAGTGATCAAAGATTTCAACCGTAGAAAAGAAATTGAAGGTAAAACTGAAACATCGCTGTAAGTTAGAAAGTCAATATAAGGATATATTTGTCATTCAGTTGCTTTATTTTTAAAATAATTTATGACAAAGAAGTCCATCTATATAAATCTTGGGTCCAAAAACAGTAACTCATGGATGAAGTAATGTACGAGCCAAAATTAGGGTGAATGACCCCCATGTGAAAAGTTTTGCACTTTATGGTTTGTTGGGAATCAAGCTATTATTATCCACCTCATTCACGCATTAAATATCGGTGCTGAAGGACTAAACCAATTCGATGGAACTATTTTTTTTTTTTTTATGTTTTGTCCCATTCTATCCGGCATCATCCATTCCGGCCCCTTGATACAATATCTTTACTTTACCTATATACTGTTTATGTGGCCTTTTATTATCTTAACCATATGAAATTGCTAAATAGTACATTGAATCTGAATTATCATATGTGACATTACATATGGACGACTAAAACAAACATATTGCTTGAGATAACATTGCAAAGGATGCAAACCATTTATCCCTTCTTTATGTCCCAACCTGTGTCACATATGTTGATCTCAGCTAACATCTAGCTTGGCTTTGATTTTGCAAAAAAAAATGTCGATCTCATCGTCATAAGTGTCCTATATCGAGACTCAATCCAAAGTACGGAGTCCATGCCAGTGTAAAAACCAACAAATAGTAGTAACTACATTAGAATGGATATACCAAGTTCTTATGGTTTATAAAATTGGTACAATAAGTTATATATTGTATGCTTCAGTCGATATGCGCAATGATAGCAGTAAAAAGGGAACTCTAATGCATTTATGTTATTGCACTAGAAGGACATGGTGGGTTACCATTATCCTTTTTGTAGTGACGAATATTATGTGTTCCTAAGAAAAGAAAAGGAATTTTTCCATATTAATCATTATGTTAATGGTGATTTATAATCACTAGTATCTTAATTGAACCTCAAGCCCTAATTGCACCTGTCATTCTCTCACTGTTTAGTCTCTTAGTTTCTAACTTAGCAAAAAAAAAAAAGACTCGATCTCTTAGTTAGAGAAGCAGTCACGCGTTTGAAGGCTTGGTACATTCTACAAAATGAAGAACAACTTAAAACAAATGAAATCTTTCGAAAACCCTAGCTAGTCCATGTCAAGCTAGACATCCAATCTATATCGTAAGATCAAGTGAGCAATCCGAGTGGCCGTCTTAGCTTCGCTAGACACACGGTTCCTGATCGGCTACCCAATATGGTAGAGCGTATCTACTTCTTGAGCAAAACCTACTAGACGTCACTTGAATATTCATAGTCAAATCACCAAACACTCGTCAGCTAGGTTCCCAAACTCTGTCCTCTTTCTTCGGTCTTCCTCGAGCTTCATTTTGAGTCGTTTCAAATGGGCTCAAACTCAATTCATAAACTTAACTAAAGTGATGCTAAAGTGATACTGCAGCTTCTTCTTCTTCTTCTTCTTCTTCTTCTTCTTCTTCTTTTGGTCGAATACTGCAGCTTCTTATTTGGCGTTAAATATGAGCAATTAGGCAAGAATACACTTAATCTTCCATTTATTGAATTCCTAGACAAACCCTACGATCCTAGCAGAACTCAATGCCCAAACCAGCTTTCTTTGGACATTTTCATCGTACATCGGTTTGTAGAGAACGAGATTGTCTTAAAGTGTTGTCCTGATGATTTCCGTGCCAGTTGGATTTGGCCAACTGAGTCTAATTAGGAGACAAGAAGAAGAGGGAAGAGTCGTCAAGTGGGGCTGAATAATCAATTTCCATTCCGGACTTAGTTCACGACTGACAGAGAGAGACTCGTGTTGGCACTTTACCATCTCATCATCCACCTTCTGATCTGATCTGCAACTCTTTCAGTCCTTTCTTTCTGCTCCAGTTGTCCCTCTCCTCTTCCTCGGCCTTTTGAAAAGAAAACACTCCAAATCATCGCTGAAAAACATCCCTTCAAGAAATTATTACTCATCTCTGCCAAAAAGATAAAACATGAAAGTACACACACAAGCAAACAAAAAAAAACCAAAATAAAAAAAGTCAGACATGCAAATGCATGTAGCTCTACTCCCCAGCCCTTTTATAAACACTCCTCCTTCAACACCACAACCCAAGATGAAGAACTCTCCTTATCAAAACCCAACTTCACAAAAGTTTATGTGGGAACTCCAAATATCTCCCTCCGACTCTGAAATTCACAAATTCCATGACCTTTCCTTAACCACCAACCTCTCTCTTACTCTTACCTAGGGTCTTCTTCTTGAAACGCTTATATTTGTATTTCTTTCCCTTTTTCGTGTCTAGCTAGCTATTGCTTGAGAGTCAGAGTTGGCGAAAGAATGAAAAGATAGCAAATCCACTTCTTAGTTTGTTTGTCTGGTCCTATTCAAGAAACCTGATTCTCAACTTCTTGGATCGTTTCCTTTGCCCATATGGAAGCCTTCAATGCCTCAATGCCCTTGCCTTTCTCATACCTCTTCACATGTGATGGCACAGCTGCTACCACTTCGTCATCATGTGGTGGTCCATGGATGGACACTAGAATATGGAGCAAGCTTCCTCAAAGCCTGCTCGATCGCGTGATTGCGTTTCTTCCACCGCCCGCATTCTTCCGAGCCCGTTCAGTTTGCAAGAGATGGTATGGGCTCTTGTTCTCCAGCACCTTCCTTGAACTCTGCTTGCAAGTATCCCCGGACCGCCATTGTTTCATCTTCTTCAAGAACAAGACCCACAGCACCAACATCTACCAAAGCAACAACTCCACCAACGACCCTAGATCATCATCATCTGCTAGTTATAACATGGAAGGCTATCTGTTTGACCCTTATGAATTAGCGTGGCACCGCCTTTCTTTTCCTTTGATCCCTTCCTGGTTTTCCCCATGTGCTTCTTCCGGTGGGCTATTGTGTTGGATTTCCGATGAGGCCGGCATGAAGAGCTTGATCTTATGTAACCCTCTTGCAGGTTCTTTTACTCCACTGCCCCCAACACTTAGACCGAGGCTCTTCCCTTCAATCGGCCTCACCATCACTCCATCTTCAATCGATGTTGCTGTCGCCGGAGACGATTTGATATCTCCATATGCGGTGAAAAACCTCTCTTCCGAGAGCTTCCACATTGACGCCAGTGGGTTCTTCTCGCTATGGGGCACCACTTCTTCTCTACCTAGGCTTTGCAGCCTCGAATCAGGCAAGATGGTGTACGTCGAAGGGAAATTCTACTGCATGAACTATAACCCATTTAGCATTTTGGCCTATGAAATAGGGAGCAACAACTGGTGCAAGATTCAAGCCCCAATGAGGAGGTTCTTGAGGTCCCCGAGTTTGGTGGAGAGCAAGGGAAGGTTGCTTCTAGTGGCAGCTGTTGAGAAGAGCAAGCTCAATGTGCCAAAGAGCTTGAGGATTTGGTTTCTCCAAGATTGTGGGACAACTTGGGTGGAAATGGAGAGAATGCCGTATCAACTCTATATTCAGTTTGCAGATATTGAAGGTGGAAGAGGGTTTGATTGCATTGGGAATGGAGAGTTCGTCGTGATTATGATAAGAGGATGTTGGGACAAGGCCTTGCTTTTCGACATGTGGAGGAAGAGGTGGCAGTGGATGCCGCCATGTCCGTTTGTTGGAGGCGGACGCAGCAGCAGCGGTTGCGGTGGTGGTGGTGGTGGTGGTGAGTTTGAGTTGCATGGCTTTGCGTATGAGCCGAGACTGGCTACGCCGGTCACCGGGATGCTTGACCAGTTGACTCACCCTCTTCAATCTTTCAGATGTTAGAACAAATGCTAGGGCTCTTTCTATAAGCAAGAAGGTGTTCTTCTTGTGTTTGTGCTTGTGAGCTTCGTGTGATTTACTTTGCATGCAGGATGTTTTAGCTGCTACTATTCCAAGCTATGTAATATGCGTTCTCGCCTTCTTTTGCATGTTTCATCATCCCATTACTTGCCTCCCATTTGTTTCTGCAAATTATATGGCACAATCTAGTTTCTTCTCGCTCACAATCACAGAGATGCGGGAGTTACGCTCATCTTAAGGAGTTTGAACATGTCGCCCGTCGGACTACACCGCAAAAAAGTAGCTACAATCTTAAGAGCGCATGAGGAGATAATATTGCAATGAACTGCAAAAAATTGACATTTTATTCTCACTGCCACAATGAATTAAAGCGCAACTACAAGAGAGATGTTAACCGAATAATGGTGCATCTCTTCACATTAGTCTGGATCACAGACTCGTCTTTTTAAGTCATGAAAGTTTTTTCACCATATAATTAGCAATTTTTGTTATCCCGCCATTACATATCAAGTCATGCAAGTGTCGTGTAAAAAGCTATATGATCAGCCGTTTGTCTAATATAGCAACAGGACATCAATCGTGCACGATGGGGAAAATATATGACACCGTTAACTAAATCACTGAGTCTACTTTTCTACATTGAATCATAGATGAAATGAAGGAATATAAGGTAACAAACTTGGTCCAATGGATGATAAAGTGACCGAATGCTTTGGTCACGGAATAATAGAAACTCCTCATGCACAATAAGCAAGATATTAGGTTTGTCGCATGATTGTGCAGAGAAATAAAAGGATATACTACCATGGTAATGCATAATCACACCCAAATATCTCCCTGTTGAAGGATGCAATTCATTGGATGAGGCATCATTCGTTCACTTTATCCCTGTAAGCTCGTTTCTAAATATCATTGTAAGCTCATACAATGTATCTTGGCTGTAACAAGTAGGTCATTGTCGCTCTTGTAGAAGTAGTTTTGCCTCTAATTTGATAAATCAACAATGCCATGAAATTTCCCTCTTGCGTTTTCGAGCGTATCCTTGCGAGTTGTACTCAATAGATAATACAAATTAACTATTTTAGTGGTATTAACGATATTATATCCTCTATCTTGTTAATGTTTCTAGTCTAGAATGTAAAAAACAAACCAAAACAAGAATGGGCAGCCCAAGCAAGTTGGACTGAAATGTTTGGTTAATTCTCTGTTCCCAAAAGTACATATCATTCATTAACCACTAATGTGTGCCACTTTTCTCATTAGCATTGCCCTTGGTTTTTGGAAATGTCTTCCTATTCAACTTCTGATCTTTTACGTTTTTCCTTAGCATTTAGTGCGCGGAAACTTCTCTCTCTCTCTCTCTCTCTCTCTCTCTCTCTCTCTCTCTCTCTCTCTCCCCACAGTAGTAGAGTCTAAAACAAATCATCCACGGCGAACTAATGGTTCACAAAGACATTGCAGACATTGGTTTCACGTAGAAATGAATGATTGGCAGCTAACAGGGTAGCGAGAACAGTACTTCAAGTTAATGGAGACCAAGATCATGGACCCCACGAGAGATGAAATCGATGTACGTACATAGGAGAGAGGGAAAAGTTTACTTGAAGAGAGACGCAAGATCCCAAAAATGGGATCGTTTCCTTTTTCCTTTACGAGGGAGGTTCCTCACAAGAAAGATCAAATTTTGCCAAATCCGATGGGCTTTCACTTTTACCCCTTTTGGAGAAAAACCGACTCAGAGACAATTGATAGTGAAAAAGGGATTGACACAAACAAGACAATCAACGTCTGACTTAGATTCTACTTCCCCTTTACAACACCAAACAAAACCCAAAGCTCAGTCACTTGGACAGAACTTTATGATAGACGCTCACAAAGGAGGAGAGAGAGAAAAAGAGCAGTGAGTTGGTTTTTCGTTTTGGGTTTTGCCTTTAGCATTTGAGAACTCGATCTTTTCCTTAGGCCTAATTCTATAAAAAAAAAACCCTAAATTTTAGGTCCAACCCAAATTTTATGAGAGAATTACAAAAAAAAGTCATATATCTATTGTACTTATATTATTCAGTCATAAATCTCTTAATTGTGTCAACTAAGTTATAAACATTTTCATATTTTGTCAATTGAGTTGATCCGATCAATTTTGGCCTGAAATCGCTAACGTAAACGCTGGCCATCCTATTTGGCACGGGCAGCTATGTGGCGTTAACGTGGACATTTTTAATAGTATTTTAATAAATTTTTCCTCTTCGTTTTTTCTTTACTTTTCTTTTTTTCTTGGACCTAGGGCTAATGAGAGTCATCGAGTAGGGGTGAGCGGTTTTAGGTTCCTTACAGGTTGCATCTAAAACCTACTTGTTGGTATAGATTCCTCATTTTTTTGGAACATGAAACTTACCTGTCGGAACCTGAAACCTACCTTGTCAAAGGTTTCAGGGTTGATGCCAGTGTCTAACATATTCCTTTTTTTTCATTTTTTTAAAGCAAAACGGAAGTGAACAAAATAATAAGAATGAAAGAAGATGAACACATAAAATAAATAGATATTAAAAAGTTCAAAACACATAAAATAAAGGTTGTTACTTTCATAAGTATATGCTCGGAAGATCCTCTCACCCTCACTATAAGAAAAATTTGCCTATATATATACCCATTGATTTTCACCTTTTCTTAGGTTTCTTTTGAATTTTCACTCCCCCAGTATTCCTAATCCTCACTTTCTTCTTTGGGTCTGAATTTATTCTTTATACATTGAGGATGAAGCCATTAATGGAGGTCGAAAATGGGTTAGTTGAGGTGACTTTGAGGAGAAGGCTAGATGGTGAAGAGTTTCTGCGCAGTGAAAGGAGACCCATTTCTTCTTTTCTGGGCAACTACTATCTTTGGCATTTCATTGAGCTCAAAGGCAAATTAAGATAGAAGAGAACAATTAGAATTATCTCCCACCGCTGCTATTCTTATTACTCTTAAAATTGACGTTGATCCTTGCTCATCAATGATATTTTTGTAGTTGATGTGTTGCTATCACCTATAAACAAAGACTGAAGATGAGATTATGCGGAAGAAAACTACTGTTTTTAGGTTCCTAGTTCAGTTCCCTTACTGGTTCGCGATTCCTGGTTCGGTTCCCATGGGAACCAGGAACCACAGGTTTTCAGAAAATGGAACCAGGAATCAGACCCTCTAACCTTAGAATTTGAAACCTGATCAATTACCAATGGGCCGGTTTTCAAGTTCTTAATTCAACCCTAGAATCATGCTCACCCCTACTCGCTTGCTCTGGGCAAGGGACCACAACATCCTCGCCAGGTCTAGCCAAGCGAGGGCTCCGCGGCCTTCGCCGGACTCGAGCAAGGGCGTCCCGGCCCTAAGTCCAAGAGAAAAAAGAAGTAAAGAAAACAAAACAAAAAGAAAAAAATTATTAAAAATGCCCACGTCAGCATGCCAAATTTAACCAAATGGACCAATTGACAAAATATTAAAAGGTTTAGGATTCAATTGGTACAATTGAAAGGTTTATGACCAAATTAGCATAAATACAATAGATTTAGGAATTTTTTTATAAAATTCCCTAAATCCTACTCTGAACGTTTTTTTGTTCAAGAAAAATTCCCCAATATTTACTTTAATTTCAAATCAGCCCAAGCCAAAAATCACCATTAATTTCTTCAAAATTATCAACATCATGGCCAATTAGAGGTTCATTAGCAGAATTCACATCTTCATCAACACCCTCACATTTGAATGATGTAGATAATCTTCGGAAGAAGAACAGCAGAAGTGTCAAAGTTGTGTACAGTGCTCACTTTAATGTCAAAAGTTTTTGCCAGCTCACTTAAGTGCCAAATTGAAGGAAAAACGATTACTTAAGTGCCAACGGCGAGATATTCCAGCTAAAATTAATACATGGCTTTTTTTAATTAAATCTTGTAAATGACTTGGCAAATTTTTTAAAAAATAAAGTCCACATGGACTTCAAAAACGACATCGCATCGCCTACGTGGCTTGGACGTCCAATGCAACGTCGTTTCCCCCTAGTTAATTAAACGACGTCGCACGATGAAGTATGAAATTAGGGCTCGTCTAGTCGCTCGTCTAGTCGTCGTTCAAGCAAAGTTCGCGTTGTAGTCGCTCAATCAATCGCCGTCGTCGCTGTGCTCCGTCGCCATCGTCACTTGCTCCGTCACCGTCATCGTTGGTCGTTGCTCGTTTGTCATCTCTTACCCTCAGTCATTCAGGTTTGTCATATTCTCTCCATGGCTCAATTGGATGAAAAAATTAGGGCTCTGAGGGCAAAACGAAGGCTCGTGGGGAGAGATAAATTAGGCATGACAGTAGTAGAGAAGGAATTGCGAAATAGTGATTGTGGGAACCTCAAGTTCTTATTGTGAGGACACCAGTGCTAGCTATGTTGCTTCATTTCTACAAAACGACGGAGACTAAAGTTATTTTATTTCGACAATGGCAATTTGTTTAATCATTTAGTTGCGGTTGTGGGATCCTCCATATGAACTTGTTGGCTTTTGTGCATTGTGGTCCCAAATGCTAATTATTTTGTTTTCTTTCGGTGCAGCATTGGCATGGGGAACAATGTTGTCGCCATCATTGTTTGTTATG
Source organism: Syzygium malaccense (assembly GCA_031216405.1). Lineage (NCBI taxonomy): Eukaryota > Viridiplantae > Streptophyta > Magnoliopsida > Myrtales > Myrtaceae > Syzygium > Syzygium malaccense. Next base: position 42,891,899 of record CM062257.1, on the reverse strand, counting down.
GTGGGAAATTTTTCATCGGCACCGAGGAATGGGAATATGCTAGTGAAAATAAAGGTACCATCTTTTTCGATGTAAGGCCATCATATATGGAATTCAAGAGGGACATAGTGCATTACTTACAATGCAAAGTGCATAAACTGCATTATTGTGTTCCTGGGAAGAGATTGAAGGACGGCTTGAGATTCTTTAGTGATGATAATGGTGTTAAGGACATTATTTATCATTATCTTCATGGCGATGAAGTTAAAGTCTATGTTGAGTATTACAGTGACTGTGAAGATGATGAGAGCACCGAAATAGGAGAAGTAGGAGAATGTATTTAGGTTGGGTACGAAGGGCAACAGTTGAGGCCGGAGATGGAGGTAGGTTGAGAGAGTTGAGCAAACAGGGAGATGTCCCCAAGTTTCTAGTGAAGACATACCTGACGAAGACTTGATCGGACTAAATTGGAAAGTTGCTCAATCTAGTGAATCGGATGATGAAATTTTGGCAAATGTAAATTTCATAAGTGATGACGATGACAATGAAGAACTTGCATAGTCAAGGCAAAAGCAGAGAGACTTTGTAAGAAATAAATTTGCATCATTTAAAGAATCGCATGAACCACAATAAGTAAATAGGAACGAAGAAGCTCCGGCTAATGGTAGTTAGACTGAATATGAATAGAGTAGTGACGAAGATGAGAGTGGTAGCTCCAAGAACGAGCTTGAAGATGACGAAGTAACTGTCCGTAGAAGGAAAAGTAAGTATCATTTTATATGATCTGACTACTGCATATTCTGTTTTGTCCGTAGGAATGAAATTTGATAATACGAAACTATTTAAAGAAGCTATTGTCAAGAACTCCATTGCTCTTCAAAGGGGTGTCAAATTTATTAGAAATACGAAAGAATTTGTGAGAGCTAAGTGTTCGCAACCAAATTGTTCATGAAAAGTGCATTGAATAGGAAAAGTGGGTCATTCCAAATTAGGTCATTGCAGGAGGAACATACTTATTCCATTATATTTGACAATAAAAAGGTAACAAGTGTATGGTTGTCAAAGCACTTCTTCAATATTATCAAGGTGATACCCGAGATTAAGAGTTCTCAGCTGAAGCAGTTGGTGAAGGAGCAGGTAAGGGATAATGTATCGAGGAATCAATACAAAAGAGCCAAGCAGAAGGTAATGAGTACACTGCTGGGTCGGTACAAAGAAGAATATGGCCAGGTTTGGGATTATGCTTGCGAATGTATGCTTCAAAATTCATTTAGTAGAGTATATGTAAAGGTTATTGAGAGGCCATTGCCTGACTGTGGGATTAAGTTTGATAGGTTTCATGTTTGCTTTGATGCATACAAACGGGGATTTTTGGTTGATTGTAGGATTGGATGGACGTTTCTTGAAGAGTTTATGCAAGGGAGAGTTGTTAGCTACCATTGGGAGAGATTCCAATAACCAAATGTTTTTAATAGTTTGGGCTATTGTCAAGGTAGAGAGCAGGGACACTTGGTCTAGATTTCTAAAAAATATAATGGCTGACCTCAAGATAACCAATGGGGAAGTTTTGGCATTCATGAGCGATCAGCAAAAGGTAATGCCGTTTAAAACTATTGGCTTTTTTATATTAATCACATATTTTTTCTTACAAATGTTTTTTTTGTTTAAATTATTGTAGGGACTTATTCCTACATTAACTGAGTTAATGCCATATGGTTAACATAGAATGTGTACGAGGCCCATATACGCAAACTGGGCAAAAAATTATAAATGAGATAAGCTACAGAAGCAATTTTGGCATATAGCAAAGAGCACAAACATGGCTGATTTTAGAATAGCCAAACAGGGGTTGTTTCGATTGTCAAATGAAGATTTTGAAGCACTATTCCAAACGGAACCTAAGTATTGGTGTAGAGCCTTCTTCAGCGAAGAATTTAAGTGCAATATCATTGACAATAACCTCAATGAAGCTTTCAATGGCAGAGTATTAGAGGCTAGGTGCAAACCCCTCATTAGCATGCTTGAAGACATACGAGTTATGGTAATGACTAGGTTGCATAGACAAAAAGATGAGACTACAAAATAGACTAGACAATGTGATCCCAGGATTGCAAAGGGATTAGATGAGAACACAACTACTAGTAGATTCTGTCATCTAATTTAGAATGAAGATGATGGATATGAGATCATGAACAATGCTGATAAATATGTTGTCCATCTAAAGAGGCGAAAGTGTTTATGTCGAGATTGGCAACTAACTGGAATTCCTTGTGCACATGCCATTTGTGCCATCCAGTTGAAGCAACAAAGCCCAGAGGATTACCTAGATGATTGGTACAAGAAAATCACATATTTTGCTTCGTACCAATTCATGATGCGGCCTATCAGAGGTAGCAAATTTTGGGAGCCAACAAATCATGAAGCCCCTAAACCTTTGCCACTAAAGAAGCAAATTGGAAGGCCAAAAAAGAGACGAAGAATGCAGGAGAGAGAAATCTCAACTCAGAGGATGAGCAGGACTGGTGCAAAGATGAGGTGCTTCTATTAACAAAAGGAATGGCATAATAAAAAGGGTTGCGTATTGAAGAAACAACATTAACAATAACAGCTATATATAGGGGCTGATGCAAGGCCAGCATAAGGGCTAATTGAAGAGCCTACTGTAGAGCTAGGTGTAGGGGTTGATGCAAGGCCAACTCAAAGGCCAACTCAAGGGCAAACTGAAGGGTTAGTGCAAGGGCCAACCACTCAGTTGACTATTGAACAGACGAGGAAAAAATATCTCATAAGCTATACAATTGGTATTTGTGTTATTTTTTAGGCTAAAGTTTAACTTTGATATGTCTTTCTAAGGTGAGAACAAGACCAATTGCAAAAGTTGCTGAAAGTGAGGCACCATTGCGAACAAGAGGGGCTCTCGGGAAAAGGTTAAGACAATATGGTTATGACCTTTTTACAGACGAGCGTACTGAAATGACTATTTTGAATATAAGTTTTGCAGAACTCCTGCATTTAATTTATTTATGGTATTTCTTTTTATTGACAATATGGCTATGATATTGTAGCTTGGGAGAAGTTCAGAAGTGTTTATCTCTCAAGGTAGCCCAACTTAAGAGTCAAGGCTACACCCAAAACAGGAACCTAAGTGGCAGGAAGAAAGACAAGGGGGACGGCGCCAAAAACTATTACTCCAAAGAAGAAGACATCGGGTGCAGCTCCAAAACAGCCATAAATAAGAAACCCAACACCAGTTGCATCTCAACCAAGTGATCCTGACACCAACAATAACCCTACTAAGAGCTCTTATCAAATGACACGGTCTATAAAGAAAATAGCAGCTGCAAAGAAGAAAATTTATGGGACGGGAAGGCTAATTGAAGAATCTAGACGTCTAGTTAGAAAGAGTGCAAGGATCATGAATCAAACCAAACGTCCATTTAAAGGAAAAGAAACTGGAGGGGTTACGCCTATTGACTAATGGGAGGGTGCTAAATGGTGATAATTTTTGTTTTTTGTTGGGAGGTTGTACATACTGATTTATAGGACTGATATTGTATGGCGTTGAGCTAGTTGAATGTTTTTGTTTGGTGGGAAACCATACCCTAGATGTGGATGTTTTTGTTGGTTATTTATATTGACCAAATGTAAAAATTAAGTTTGATGTCAATGGACCGATGTTTATTTTGCATATGCTTTTGAAATTTTCCTATTTTGTTGTTGGTTGTGCTAGTTATGCTACCGGTGTGTTAGTTTTGTTGGATGTTCTAGTTGTGCTAAGCTGGTGGTGGTGGTGGTGGTGCAGTGGTAGTGCTAGTGCAGTGGTGTTGGTGTTGCTTGCCTGGCATAAGTGGTGGTGGTGGTGGTGCTGTGGCTATAGTGGTGCAATGGTGGTGGTGGTGGTGGTGCAATGGTGATAGTGTGGCTTGGCTAATGTAGGTGGTGGTGGTAGTGGTGCAATGGTGATAGTGTGGCTTAGCTAATGTAGGTGGTGGTGGTGATGTGGTTGCGGTGGTGGTGCGCTGGTGGTGGTGGCATTGCTTGGCTGGCGTAGGTAATGGTGGTAATGTGGCTTGGCTAGGGTAGGTAGTGGTGGTGCTATGATTGTGCTGGTGTAGTGGTGGTGCTGGTGGTACACTAGTGGTGGTGTAATGGCGGTTGTGGTGTTGCTTGGCTGGTATAGGTGGTATTGCAGTGGTGGAAATGTGGCTTGGCTAGTGTAGGTGGTGGTGTTGTTGTGGTTGTGCTGGTGTAGTGATGGTGTTAGTGGTGCACTGGTGGTAGTGGTGCAGTGGTGGTGGTGGTCGTGTTGTGTTTGTGCCGGTGTGGTGGCGGTGTTGGTGGTGCACTGGTGGTAGTAATACAGTGGTGGTGGTGGTGTTGCTTGGCTAATGTAGGTAGTGGTGGTGCAGTAGTTGTGCTGGTGCAATGATGGTGGTAATGGTGCATTGGTGGTGATGGCGGTTAGCTAGTACAAGGCTTAGTGAAGGTATTCAGGGTGCTTGGCTGATGCAGGGTTTGGTGATGATACTGGTGGTTGTGCTGGTGTAAGGCTTGGTGGAGGTGTTACTGGTGCTTGGCTTATGCAAGGCTGGGTGCCGGTGGTACTTGTGGCTAGTGCAGGGCTTGCACCAGCAGCGATAAATGCTAGTGCGAGGTGCAAGTTACAGGTGCGCTAGTCCACCAACTATGTGTCGGTACAGCACATAGGCATCTTATGCTTGCACCAGCTAAGTATTGGTGTAAGTATAAGATGCACTCTGTACCAACACAAAGCTGGTGCAAGCAAGTACACCAACTATGTTCTTGTTGCTAGTACAGTACTAGTGAAACGAACATATCAACAACTAGCACTTAAATAATCACTTTTTAACAACAATTGACACTTAAGTGGTCACTTAAGTAATCACTTTTTAACAGCAACTGGCACTTAAGTAATCACTTTTCACCACGATTGGCACTTAAGTGATCAGTTTCAGCAAAACTTAACACTCAAACAATCGCTATTTACAACATATAAAATGAAATAATGACTTGTGAAATTGGTACCACTCCTTCATTTGACAAGCATTTGCAACAAACCAGCATCCCATTACCAACAAACACTACAGCAAATAATTACCAATAATACCAGTAAACCATTACAGCAATCCAAACATCTAAAGCAAAACTAAGCAAATAAGAACTGAGAATACATAACTAAGCAAGAGAACAAGTAAATACTCACAACCAATGAATTTCAACCTTCCATTTCCACCATAGATTACAGCAAACTTTTGTTCCATACAAAAATAGGCTAATACAACTATACTTACAAATTACTCAATATAAGTACATATTCCATTCATCTCCAACTATGGTAGACTGAGAAACTTTTTTTCATTACTCGCTTTATATTTGATCATAAAATAGGCTACACAATAGAATAACAACACAATCAATGCTTGATAACACTTTCTTTCAATTTTCATTATTGAAACTTTCTTCTTCAAATGGCCGACCAGAGATGTTAAAGCGTTCATTTCAGCATGCATTGAGTCCACATCCTCCAATTCATTCATTAATGTAGGTAGAGGTTGATGGCGTCCTTCAAGTAGCTCCAAGATCACCTTTGTCGCTCGACCAGAGAATTTCGCATCAACTCATTTGAAATATTTGCACTTCAAGCCTTCTCTATACATGGCACAACCATTAAATCTTCTTCCGGGATTCAACCGAGTCCAAGATATTCTTATTGGACTCGGTAACCCGCAAAAACAGTAACATTCACCCTCTTGTTCGCTTCGTTGAAACAAATTTGAGTCACTACCAAAACTGCTACTGTCCATTTGCAAGATTGAGCTCGTAACTTTTGGGGCGAATGTAAATAGGGTTTTAATCGGGAGTTCAATAGCCAGTTAGGGTTGCAAATTGTGAGATTTTTTTTCAATTTGGGGATTTAAGATTCTTATTCGGGGGAAAGAGCACTAACGGCGTCGTTTTAGGCATTAGATGCTGACTGGAATCTCCGGCGAGCCACGTCAGCTTAAGAAACTAATAAAAAAAGGCCACGTTTTTCGACCAAACAAATCGAAGTTGACACTAAAATGATCATTTTTCAAAAAAATTGATACTAAAGTGATTCAAAAGAAGTTTTTAGCACTAAAGCAAGCGCCGTACACAACTTTTAACACTTTTACTATTCTTCTCCCCATAATCTTCAAAAATCCAATGATGATTTGGATACATGGATAGATTTGAGACTCGAGTGAAAGTTAGGGGCTCTTCTTTTAGATAAAAAAATAATGTTCATGGCAGAATTGGGATTAAGCCTAAAGTTTGGATTTTTTTGGGTAATATCCCTCTTTTCTTTTCACAATGAGTACCTCGAGCATTTAAAAAAAACAATTTAAAGTCGTTTAAATTATTTCAGTCATTAAAAATTAAGAAAACAATCATTTTTCTTATGTTGACGGATGTCCTTTGCGCTGGCCAAAAACTGCTAGGCGCCCTTCATCCTACATATTGATGGAATGAAGATTTTCATAACGCTGTTAACCGAATCATTTAAGTCGACCAATTGGGAGAAAATCAATAGATTCATTTTCAAGAGCAATTCCTCCTTTCCAAACACAATATAGAACTCTCCATAGTCCACTTAATTTCCCTAACTAAGCTCAATCTGAACCCTTAAGTAAGCTGGCTGACAGCGCTTGGATTTTCCTTGAGAACACAGATCCGATTCCATATCTTGTCTTAATCATATAAAAAAGAGCTTCTTATTGGCTCAATCGGTAATCTTCTCTCTTTTCTCTCAAGGAATTCGTTTACAGTAGATGGAATGAACATTCAAGACTATCAAGGTCAATTACATCGTGCCTCTAAGGTACGGAAAGGAGGGAACTGATTTCCCCATCTTCCAGGGTTGATGGGCGAGCCAGGGTACTGAATTTTTCGCTTTTCCAGGTAAGCTTAGATTAACGATGTTTTCTCAAAACAGCCCTTGTGACAGTATGTAAATCATAGGATAAGGCATCACATTGGGGATAAAAGTCAAGAGCGAAGCATGGAAAAAAACATAATATAACTCTAGACAAAGTACAAATCAAGAAAGTGGCTCACTAATTTAACCTCGCCTGTTTGCTTAACTTTCAGGTAAAAAGTAAAATGAGTAGGAACGAAACATGCTTACGCTCTATGAAATGTTTTCAGCTGCCGCATACAAGAAATCTCTATGCAAACTAAAGAGACAACGCTAAACTGGCGACGCAGGTGGGAATTCTGATCAGCAAGCCTGTTAGAGGATCGACAACACAATTGCAACCACCCTGATTCAATCATCTCACTCAAGCCAAGTTAACTGGCATATAGCATGTTTCCACAAGCTTACATTTATGGCAAAAGCACCGTCAATATGAATTCATATCCAAGAAATCAAAGTAGCTTTCATACTGTATAAATTTGATATCACAGGGAAGAATAGACAGAAAGGAATGATACATGTATCCCAGCCTACAACACCAAATAGTTATGCAGAAACACCGTCGCCTAAAATAATCGAAAACAAATGGGTTAAATTGCACTCTTACATCCCTCAAGAATGCAGAAATGGAAGAGGAAATTTCCTAACTCAGTCAAGGGAAAACTCAACTAAGGAAGAACTATCCTTCCAACCAGGTTGCAAATGATACAATTCTAACTGTATTGCCCAGCAGTTAGAAAATGTTGAACCCCGACCGAAACTGGCGACACTGCCTGCTGTAAATGAATGAACTTACTGTAACATGCAAAGCACCTCGGGTTCCTCCCAGAATTTGTCACAGAATGCCAGGATGAACTAAAACGCCATACGACCAGCAAGCCTACTTTCAGATATCCGTCTGTCTATAGCAGCATCAATTGAATTCATCTGCAAAATAAAGCAACATATATATCAGAAGACAGCAGTCATCACCATTCATGGACAACTCATACATCAAGCTTTTCATCCTCGAAGATACCAAATATTGCAAAAGAATCTGACCTGAGCCAAGCCTGAATGGACTGATCGATCAATAAAGTAAATTGTAATGATGCTAACAATAAATAATATCTGTTGGTACATCCTCAGCCCAGCCAAAACCCACATTTAGGAATCGGGAATAAGACAAATGAGCAGAATCAGAAATGCGTTATTGTAAATAACCCTCCTCAAGAGAGTTGATGCTAGACTTGTGTATCATTGTTCCTACGGCAACAAGCTTGGGATTGATACAAGGAAAAATGAATACCTACTTGATTTTGATGCCCACAAGTTGGTGAATTGCTTGCAGACTGGAAGATGGCCATTAAAGAAAAATATTGCTCGACATCGACAATGCGATTCATGCAGTAAATTATTTGATTCTAGATTTTTTTTCTCAGGTACGTCAACTCTAAATAAGAAATATAGGAAACTTTCTAAGGCAGTGCCTTCTATATATACTTCATGTACAATCATATCCAAAATCAGGAAGCATTTAGCCTACTTACTTGGTTAGAGGTGCATAGCAACGTCGAATGTTGAAAAGGTAGTGAAGACTTACCTGGCTAGTTTCATCATGCACCTGATACTTTGGTAGGGACATTCTTCTTTCCTCCTGTAAGTGTTTTCAGTAACAACCATAAGAACCATCGCCAAAGGAAGGATAGAAGAAGGTAAAACACGCAATCAGACATAATAGGAAGAAGTTACCATGGACATCGCCTCATCATCCCAAACTAGATAGACTTCATTAGTGGCAGGCTGGGTCGCTGGAGCTTTATTCGTAATCACTGGAGGAGGTCCGATTGAAGGACCACCAGTGTTTGGACCAGAGGCATACGAGTGTGAATTCACCACGGACCCATCTATTATAGAAAAAATGCCATAAAAAAATCAAATAAAAATCCCGTAATACATAAAAGATCAGAATTAAGTGAAAATGACAGAAATCATAACTCACATTCAGAGAACAATCCAACGATATACAGTCATGGACATAACACACGTCTTAGATGAAAACCCCCTTAGAATAAATCATTTCATGTATAGCAGTTGTCGAGCAAAAGAAAAGAAAACAAAAAGGCACAGGACATTGCTTCGCTCAGAGGTTTATACTGAAAGACGCAGAGCTGTCACTTAAGGGTTGATGCATCTCTAAGAGCCAGCTTAGCTCAGTTCAAGTAGTTGCTCAGTGGCCTCGTATGTAAGTTTATTAAGCATGAAGTAACAGGAAGCTAACATCTACAGCAACTTACAGAGGTCAGGAGACACCAATATCATTCACGGTAGGGTAACTATATTTGAAAGATCTCCAGACAGTGAAAATTGTTGAAGGCCAAACCACATTGCCAATAGAGCAAGACCACATAAAAAAGCAACAGAATATATGGTTCTCTTGATGATCACCATATTTTTCACTCAACCAAATTGACTCACTTTTTTTATCTTTTAATCTTTCCAATTCCAGAGAAGCCATGCTTTAAACAAATATGTTAATGTCAAACCAATAAAAATGCTTGCAAAATAATTACTATAAAAAACATTGCTACTGATTGCGAGACTCAGTTATGGAGATTTGATTTCTATGAGACACTGTTTACCCAACAATGCAAAACATCATTGAATCAGAATCAGATAGACAAGATGGTTTCTCAGACTTATAGTCAGACACGATGTTTCTCGTATTTCAATAATTGGACACCAATAAATCACTCATTCAAAAATATATGTCCGCATTTATTTTCACGTTTAAGTGCTTCACCTCAGTTTTGAATAATGCTTTTACACGAATCTCCATCTTTTCTAATTTATTTCGACTACTTTCAAGAACCTTACAATTTAATTCAATTCAACTGACATTTCACATAATTGTGGCCTAATAATCAACATTTTGCCAATTTTATTTTGAATATACACTTGACAAAAACCGGGATTATCTAAAGTTGGCATACCAGCATCAAATTTTCTGACACTATGTCAGATGACGATCATGACGCAAGACCAAAATAAAGGAGACTTCCAAGTTTCAACAACAGCAAACTAATAGTGATTGTTGGGATCGAAGAGTTCCAAAGAAAATTCAAACCTTTTGAGTAGTGAAGCAGAATACTACCTGCTATTGTTGGACCGACACTAGCATGGGCAACCAAGCTCTTGAGATCTGCTGGGGAATTTTGAGCGATGCCCGGTGGGACATACGGTGTACTTTGCATTGTCATACTGCTATTACCAACTGGAAACAAGGGCTGAGACACAGGAAGAGAAGTACTGGAGGAAGGCAGTCCAGGGGGAGTTATCTGCAACGAAGATGGAAACGTAGCAGATGATGTGGGCGGAACTGCAGTTTGCACAGGAAACAACGGTTGCTGCATTGGAGGCAAAGGCGCAGGCATAGGAGGAGTAACTGAAACTGCTGGATATGGAGGAAACCAAGGTTGTGCACGTGGGGGCATTGCCCAACCAGCAGGAGGCACTGATAATGCAGGATTATAACTGCAAAAAGAATAAATCAATGAGCATAAAGTCAGCTCCGCCTGACTTGAAAACACAATATATAATGGAAAACTTTTAAAAGATCTGATGCACTACAAACAATCTACAGAGGGCTAAAAATGCTCATCCAGCAAGTTATTACATTCACCAGCATACACCTCATTCATTATCAGTTCATGATTCCACCTTTTATTGTGACCAAATTAAATTGTATAAGAACATAATTTCTATCATGTGATGTCCCGATACCCATACTGCACCAGCAAAGCCAAAGGACAGACTGCATTACCACAGGGCATCAAAATTAAGAAAAACAGAGATTCCTAATCTCTACAGCTAAAAACTACTGACAATAAATTACAATATGAGGAGAAATTATGCAGCTTAAAAAGGGATAAAAATAATCAGATAAAACTTTACACCGGCGGCACTGTGCCTAAGGTCGGCTGAGGAGGATATCTGACCCCCAATGCTCCAGGAACAATGTTAGCAGCAAGCTGGGCAGATCGAGGCTCAACTTTGGCAACTTTAGGAGGAGCTTCCTCATCTGCAAAAAGTTCTAAATACTAAGGCAGCGAACAATCATCATTTGCCATCCATTTTTTTTAATGAAAATTTCCCATGCATACTAGACATAGTAAAGTTATTCAACTTCTCAAAGAAACCATCAAAACTGACATAATCTAATCATAGTAAGTACTCAACCAGGTCCAAATATTTTACCCCAATGATTGAATCGGTTTTTAAGTCAAAACGAAGACCCAATTGACCTGTTAAAAACGTCAGATACTTATGTATGCAGATTTTGTTTTCCTTTAAGCAAAACTCGACTTAAATTCACAAATGTAACTCGTAAATATACACATTATTAGGAGGCCAACAAAATAATGCATTAGGGAATCCAACTATATCACCCCTAATCAAAGCCCTTCAGCACTCCATAAGTAAAATCTCATACCTCTTCTTTTTCTCCTATATAACCCGGCATCACATAAAGTCGAGCAAATTGCTGAAATGTAGACACACAATCCATACTTATTGTATCATTTCCTTTTAAGATGCAAAGTTCCATCACATAATTCGACACCTCTCTTGCCAAAAAAAACAATAGCTCTACCACAATTTAAGCGTATAAAGATCTCTAGAGAAATGTTAAGCAAGCATCCAGACATAATTGGAACAAATAACAAATCATAAGAGATAATTCAGGGTCCACTGGTCAGCATGAAAAACAAAAAATGATCCACCCATTTTAAATGGATCTACTATATACTTCAACAGCTCAAAGGTGTAACTGGATCCTTAGCCAATCAATAGGCACAACACGACTGTATGGCTCTAACAATGATCCCCAAGTGTACGAAACTCCCAGCTATGCAAGTGCCAAGAAAGGTCATTTGCATGACTCGAACCCATGACCTTCCACTCACAAGGGGGTTACCCTAATTGTTACGCCAAAGCTAGACCTCTAAAATCCTCATGGCTCTATCGAGGATATCATTACCCCAGAAGATCGAGCATCTTCAAAAGAGTCTAAAAGATAAAAATTCACGGGCATATGATGACTACAAACCAAGTCTTACCTTCAGTTAGCTTAAAAAAATGAATAAGGAAAATTAAAACACCTAGATAGAAGCACTCCAAGTGCCCAATTACTTCAAATAGACTTTCTATCACCACATAAATACATAGCGCAACCACATGCACATATGACGATCCTCACCTTCCTCTCCATAATGAGCAGCCAAGACATCAGGTGGGATTCCTTGCATTCCGTATATTTCGATTTCAGTAGATTCTCTACCGGGCTTAGCATTAGGAACTCTGCATAACAAAAGCACCACAGAATAAACTGTCAAAAATAGAAAGCTTTAGAGCAAGGAAACTAGAGTTGGAAAAGAAAACGAGGACGTGGCCACTTTATCTTGAGTCTTTTGTCAGATTTTTTATATCTGTTACGTAACTTTAAGATTTCCCTCAGTCTTGTGACACTTTGTATTGGACTCGTGGTAGTGATGGACCTTTTTTTGTACTCAAAAAAGAGATTGTCGGTGGTAGGTAAGGTTTTTCCTTGGAGAGCTACCTGGAGAGTGAGAGTACCAACTAGACTTTCAATTTTAGTTTGGGAAGCATCTTGGGAACACATTACACATTAGACAATTTGTAGAAAAGAGGGATTGTGCTGGTCAATAGATGATTTTCTTTGCAAGGGAGAGGCAGAGACGGTGAGACATCTCCTCCTTCACTATCGACGGACAAGTTGAACCGGGCAGCCACTTATCCGTGCACTGGGCTTTCTTGGGTTATAGGATGATCTGTTGAACAAGAATTATGGGCATGTCAAGGTCTTCTTTCGCCTCATGCTAAGAAAAGGAAGATTTCTTCAATCCCTCTTGCTGTCGTTTGGTTGATTCGGAAAGAGTGGATTAAGAGAGGGAGACGCCTGTTTCCATAGCTGATAAAAAGTTGGCTGAAAATCTTACATTTGAGTATAGTGGAAAGTTATGCGTGGATGTAAATGCTTTAGTCGACATTGTAGATGATTTGTCCCGTAAATGAGCTATTTTTCCATATGGGTTTGCACCCCCTTTGGTTCCCCTTAGTAATATTTTCTTTCACCTATTAAAAGAAAAAAAATCCGAGACACTGGCCAAATCTAATGCATAGTCTATGGAATATACAACTTTAATGAAAAGGCAAACTTCATCCAATCAGAAACCATACTAAAGAAACAAAGGGAGAAAAACCATCTAATTAAAGTCGCTGTTTCACTTTCCGTGCTCAAACTAGGTGGATTATCACCGTAAACAAAACTGCCTTCTTCTCATAAATCCCTAAAAAAAAAAACAAGTGAACTTTAAACAATCACCATTCGGTGAGTTCAAGATCATCCCAGCAAATAGAATTCTCATCCACCCATACCAACCCAAAACATGCCAAACCTAAAGAGCATCCCAATCCCAAAATCGTCGCCAGGATCACAAAGTAGGAAAAGATCACTAAATTTCCTCGACAGAACATGGAAAAACGGGAACGACAGGCAACAAAAGAGAAGTCGAATTCCAAACCGACGGCACCAATCAAAAGCCAACGAGAGAGGGGGGAGGGGGGGGAGAGATTTACTTGGTGACGGCCTCCTTGTGGACCTGGAGGACGTGGATGGCCATGCCGGAGGCGGTGGAGAGCTTCTTGTGGCAGGCGTGGCACTTGAAGTGCTTGGCCTTCTGGTGCTGCACCAGGATCTTCTCGTCGTCGAACTCCCGGTCGCAGTAGTAGCACCACACCTTCGAGGCCGCTCTCTTCTTCTTCTTCCCCATGGCAAACCCTCAAATCGGCGGCCTCCGATACCAGATCTCTCTCGATCGATCGATCTCCGCCAAGGCTCGCCGGAGACGGACGGAGGAAGGAAGGAAGGAGGGAGGGAGGGAGGGAGGAGCTAGGGTTTATGCGTCGCCCCTCTTTCGCGCTCTCTCGGTGAGAATGAGATTGGAGTTGTCCGTCTCGCCGTCGTTGGATCTTTCGAGACGACATATAGATTCTGAGGTTGACGTCAGATGCACCCCCCCACCCCACCCCCACGTTCCTCCAGAGAGCCAATGGGAGGCCGCCGCGTCGCTTGCCGTGGGGTCCCCTCCCGATGGACGACGTGGCGGGAGACTGGCGGGAGTCCGGGTCTGACTCCGACGGCGTCAAAACTTATCTCGCGCCGTCTCGCCCGCTAAACAAATTGTCCAAAATTGACTAACGACGCAACAAGCTATTACAACAATTGACCATCATTCGACGTGCCATCGCATTGCGCGACGCATCATCGCACTGTAGGTTTTCGTACGACACGCCATCACATGACCAGTTGTCGCATAACACGCTATTATCTAAAATGCCATTTTAAATTACGTATCACGCGTGCCACGTCGGCATCGTGCATATTACATGAATCCGGTTTTTTTTTTTCAAAATGCACAAAGTACACGAGGCGCACAAAGGTCATTCCCAATGTGTGACCCGATGCGAACCTTTTGCCTGATTACGCCTCCATACAATTCAAAATCCAATTCTTATAATGGGAAATCAAATGATAGAAGAGTTTCAAGGACTTAATCAAGAATATGACATCGAGAGGGTCTTCCGAGGGTGATAACCCTTCTTCACACTTAATCGAACCCCCGGACCATAAATCTCTAATCTCACAATAGACCAGTCACCTTCAAATGTGCACATGGATAGCTTAGTTCCCTAAAAATTAGTGAGGATCCTAAGGTTAAATCGGCCTTAATTAATAGAACCAAAAACCAATTAGTGGCAATTTCAATGTTTTCAAAGCCAAAAAAGCACTTTTCGCCCCTTTTAGGCCACCTCGAGCCTTGTGATTTACCAAAATAATCCATTTCGAATGACATGTAAACCTCATTTTAGAGTACCAATAAAAGAGTGCACAAATAGAGCCTATTATTTTGTCCTACTATAACTGCGTTGTGACCTTTATGTTTGGCAATCGTAATTACCCATTTTCCACAACGGATCATTTTCAGAGGCGCTTAATGAAAAATCGACGCGTGCTTTGATCATGTATAGTTTTATTGCTTGAAGGGTGAAAGTTACCCAACCTAATCGGGGAGCTCGACCAAAGTATTCTAAATATCACGGTCGAAGTCAAGTGAGGGTGCTAAAGCTAGGTCGAATCTTGCATAGATTTGGCAAAATGAAAGGGGAAATTCAATTTATGAGGGCGGGTGTGAAAGCTTGGAGGAATTCAAGTCAAAAACATGCAAGCACACGAGAGAAGTCATGAAAAGAGTCCTTGCAAGTAAACGTGAAAGTCATGGAATAAGTCATGACAAGGGAGTTTCCAATCAAGAGAATGATTCACATGACCACATTAGGCACAAACCAAGGGAGAATCACCAAAAGTGTCCTCAATGTATTGCACTTATCCCAATTCAATCATAAATCTTTTAATTGTAGCAATTGAGTCCTAAATATTTTCACGTTTTGCTAATTGGGTCTATCCAACTAATTTTGATCGGAAATTGCTAACGTGGACACTGGCCATCTTAGGTGGCACAGTCGGTGCTGATGTGAACATTTTTAAATAACATTTTGAATGTTTTTATAATTTTTTTCTTTTTTTCTTTTTTTTTCCTTACATTTTCTTTTTTTCCCTGGAGTTAGGGCCGGCGAGGCTGCTCGATCCTCCCCAATCACAGGCGAAAGTGTCACGGCCCTTGCCGGCCCTAAGTCCAGGGAAAAAAAGTAAAATAATAATGAAAAAATGTAAAAAAAATTATGAAAATATTATTTAAAAAATGTCCATATCAGCCCTAGTCATGCCACGTAGGATGGCCAAAGATTTCTGATCAAAATTAACCGAATTGACTCAATTGATAATAAGTGAAAAGGTTTAAGGTTCAATTAGCTCAATTCAAAAGTTTAGAATTGAATTGGCACAAATGCAATAAATTTAAGGTTTGTTTGGTAATCTTCCCCACCGCCCAATATCTTGTTGGGCATGATGCACATGACCACACTAGGCACAGCCCAATATCTTGCTGGGCTTATGGCCCGGTCTTCTTTAACAAGAAGCAACCAAGTTAATCAGATTTGAGGATTATTCCAAACTTAACCAATTGAGTTATTCGTTTGTGTTCTCCACTTAGTTTGTAATTTCCTATATAAAAAGTTAAGAATAGTTTCGTGGTTAGTAACTCTTTCACGTGACTAGCAAGTTCCTATATCAAAAACTAACTAGTACGAAAAAATTATCAATTTGATGATTAACCTACCATACAAATGCCGGTTCAATCCTGAACTTTTCAATTTTGCCAATGTAATCCTAAACTTTTACGAGAAATTCTGATATAGTCTTTCCGGTCAATTGATGCTAGAAATTACTGACGTAACATCCAGTTATCGCAGGCCGTCCTAAGTGGCATGCCGATGTAGACAAAACGCCTCATTAGCGATTTTCGACGTCGATTTTCCGAAGAGACCACATTGAAAATTTGCCGCAATTGTTCGGGACTACATTGGTAAAATTGAAAAGTTTAGGACTGAATGGGCATCCGCACAATAGGACTACAATCGAATTGGTGATTATCATTAACTATTAGTATATGGCGATAATTCAGAATACTCGTACGGACCGGTACCTTTCTACGACGCGACTTATTTGTACTTATATTCAACAATTGGCAACTTTGACGCGAGGGCAATAATTTTCCTTTTCATAATAGCAAATCGAAGTGAAGTTGTGTAAGCAAAGATTGCGCCGTGGCAAATGGCAATAATGCAATGGACTTTGATGCCTCGGCCCCTTCTTTTATTGCAGGCTTTGTGCCCACTTTAGTATGTAGGGATAATAAAAATAGATTTGGCATCGAGTGGTCACAAAGGTGATCAGAGGGCACGTACTTGCTAATGGTCAGGACAGCTAATAAACCACCTAATGCAACACCATTTAAACAAAATTGGACCATGCAGAAGCAAATCTAAAAAGGCTATCGTGGACCAGCGCCATACACGTTTTTTTGCTCTAATACTGTTGCGGAAGTCAAGCGATCGAACAATAAAATTGACAAAATAAGAAAATAAATCGGACACCAGATTTACGTGGTTCGGTCGTAGTGACCTACGTTCACGGGGAGAGCAGTACGGAATTCCACTATAGATCAAACGATACAACGGAGATTACAACTACACTCGAGTCACTCAAACACTCTAAGTGTTTCCCAAGCCCCAATTACACCCAATAACTCACGCAGTGTTTAGCCTCACAATTCCTCACGAAATAATCTCTCAATCTCGCAAAAGAATTATACACAAATCTTAATACAAGATTTAATCGCTACGAACACTTGAGCTCTTGGTGTAATTCCACGAACAAAATCCCAGGGAGATAAACCCACGCCAAGCACTCGACATCAACTGCGGCGCTTCAAGAATTCTTCACGTATTCATCAACAAGTGCGTGCCAATCTTGCGGCAAAAGAACAGCCCTTGTATAGCCCAAGAAGTGAACGTACAGTGACCGACTCCAACGTGGAATAGATATTCCACACAAAATTTAGTCAACAAGTCCAAGTTTGAACTTTCCTATTTTGTGTTTCTTTAGCAGACTTCAAGTAGGATTTTATTTCCTTTCTCTGACAAAAGTCCACGATTTGCTTTTATTTATAGTCAAAGTCCAACATCCTTTGGACTCCAAATTGGAAATAAAATCGCCTGCAACTAGGAAACGAAAATTGTCATATACTGCATGCACATAGGAAATCCGAACTTTGGAATATTGAGACCTCCGCAAATAATAATTAATCTTAGGTTGGATTTTGTTTATCGGGCTCAAACTTGAGACATATTTTCAACAGATACGATGGCTTTAGGGTTCTTCTTCACATGATGGCCGATGGGGACCAACCCCATTAGCCTTATTTGTAGCATAAGAGAAGCTCCTCGCCCCGCAAATCCATGGTTGAAATTCCCTTTGAAAAATTCGCATAGGACCATTTATTTGAGAAGAGAAAATGACATCAATGATTCTCGAACTTTGGCCAGATGTGCAATGTCATTCCTAACTTTTAATTTGTTCAGTATGAACTTTGAACTTTTGGTACATATATAATTTAGTCCATAGACTATGTGAAAATGTTTACTATCGTCCCAAATGTGCGATGTGATCCCAAATATGTAATATCGTCTATGAACTTTTAATTGATTTAATGTGGTTCTTGAACTAATGGAAGGAAAACGTTGGACATTTATATATAGATCGGGGACTAGATTGAATATTTACCAAAGTTTCATGGACTATACTGAATAAATTAAAAATTCAGGGAAGACATCACCCGTTGGGCTAAACTTCACGGACCATATTGAACAAATTAAAAGTTTGATGACAACATTGCACATTTGATCAAAATTCAAGGATCTTTTGTATAATTATCCCATTTGAGAACTAGTAATTCCCTGTTTATATGCGATAGTTATAGAATTAGCATCTCTTTTCACGTGGGAAGACGGTTCACGTTGCGTTGCTAAATGGAGTGGAGAAATGGAGAAAATGATCGACAGTGAGGAAAACGGCATTGATAGAAAGCGAAAAGTTTGACACTTGACCTACTAGAATGTGAAAAGAAGCAATTATCTCCATTTACTCGTGCGCAAAAGCAAAATCAAATCTTATTTTTTAAGTAATTAGACTTGATGAAATTTCAAAAGGGGAGGTAGTGGCGTAAAACTAAAACCAAAGGGTGTGATCATCACATTCATATAGAAAGTTAATGATGGATTTCCTCTCCAAATCAAATTTCGTGGGAGATGAGGACTTATATTTATAGATGCAAAATGCACATATGTTGGCTAAGTGAAGATCAAGATCTTGTTATTATAAGAAAATTACCCAATCGGTTTTAAATCTATTGTGCGAATGTCAATTCAATCATAAACTTTTTAATATTACCAATTTAGTCATAAACTTTTGTGCAAAATTCCAATGTAACTCTTCCAATCAATTTCTATGGGAAATCCCTAACGTCGCCGGGTATCCTACACGGCACACCGCTACACTAGCGATTTCTTGCAAAAATTGATCGAAATGACTATATCGAAATTTTGTGCAAAGATTTAGGACTAAATTGGCATCCGTGTAATAAGTTTTGGACTTAGTGGGTAATTTTCTCTTTTGTTATAGATGTCTTTTGAAGTCTATTATTCCCTTCGAGCTCGCTATAACTAATAACTCTATAAAAATAGAGTTATTTTACCTACTTTACCCAATAAATAATGCAATATTTATGAGAAAATATTTGGATTTCCTTCTATTTACTCAAATTTTCCTTATTTATGCAGAATAATGAGACATTGAGAAAATAAGGAAAAAATGACAAAAAGAAGGAAATGAATATGCTACCCAAAGAAAAGTTAGAATATTGATATCAAATCGGGAATTCTACGATTTATTCCCTAGTTTAATGTGAAAAAGAAGCAAGTGCCTTGTGATAGGAGTCTTGGATATTATCCTACAAATAGGATAACTTTGAGAGCATAGGGGACAACTAGTTTTTTTTTATCATTTTTGTTTTCGCTGTTCTGGGAGTTTTTCAAGTATTTTGAAGAGAAGACAAAAGGTAGTAACATAATTCTTGTTCTTTAATTCAAGATATTTGGTTTGATTTATATTCTCGTTTCTTCTTTTATTATGTTCTAATTTTCTTTTGTTGGGGCTACGACGTAGCCTGACCATAATGATATGAATTTCATGCTTTTCATGCATTGCAAGTGATTTCATTCATGTGAGTTATATATTATTTTGCTTAATGCCTTAAAAGTGATTGGCCACCATTTGAATAATCCGATGTGTATGTTTGAGACTAAGAAATGATAATATGCAATTGCTCCTTATAATATATAACCACGAATTAAATATGGATAGAAGTATACCATATTATTTGTGTAGCTTTCGGTGATAAGATGGTCCAGAAGATTCATTGTAAATCAGGAATATTCACATACTTTATTACACTTATGTTTATTTAAATTCTCATAGAGATATAGTGGAATGATAAACTGAGTAGGTTTGTTATACCTAGAGATATGATAGTAAATAGACTAGGAAATTTCGCTATCACATGTTTGATATCATTCTTGTATGCATAATGATTTGAAATTCATATCTAGTGATTATGGTGAAATCGAATGCTCTAACATATTTTATTGGGTTAATATCACGAAAAATTATAAACTGGTACATATGTGATAAATTTACCACAAACTAATTTTTTTTACCACAAATAACCCTAAACTAGTACGCATATGACAAATTTACTCAAAACTAATTTTTTGACCACGAAAAATCCCAAACTAGTATACCAAACTAATTTTTTTGACCATCAAAAACCTCAAACTGGTAATCCAATCACAGATCTACCCTTCATTAGCAAACTAGTTTGGGGTTTTTCGTGGTATTTACCCTATGGACATGTCACCATGCCACGTCATCATGTATCATCCACATTAGTAAATTTAACGGTAAAATTTGACGGAAATTAAGGGAGGGTAAATTTATCACAGATGTACCATTTTCGGATTTTTCGTGGTAAAAAAATTAGTTTTGGGTAAAATTATCACATGTGTATGAGTTTGGGGTTTTTCGTGAATAAAAAAATTAGTTTTTGGTAAATTTGTCACGGATGTACCAGTTTGGGATTTTTCGTGGTTAAAAAATTAGTTTTTGGTAAATTTGTCGCGAGTATACCAGTTTGGGATTTTTCGTGATGTTAGCCCTATTTTATTTTATCGATTATCTGCCTTTAATTCCGAAATTTCGTTTCTAAGATTGTCAATTTTTATTTATTCTCAATTTGCTAGATAAATTTTAGAATTAGTCCATTTTTAATATTTAATTTATTTATTAATCATCAATCTCTGTGGGGCGATACTCTTCTCATCGTTGTATTACTTGTTCAACACGTTCGTTGACACGTTCAGAATTTTACGAATAGCAACAAGATATGTTAGAACATGTAGACTGTATTTGCTGTATTTTTGTAACGGGGAACACAGCTTTAGATGCATAATTCAGAATCTTATCATTGATTTTCTTTTGGGGGCCATTTCTTTATGTTTGATTATTGAACCAAAGGCTCGTACCTCACATGCTTCAGGGGGAAAAAAAGATTGCGGGAATCTCAAGATCTCCTAAAGCCGGGTGGACACTTATTCTCGGGTTTTAACTCTTTTGAAGCGCGATCATTTTCCCGGCCTTCAGACGCGACTTTTCCACAGTCGGAACAAAGAAAGAGGTTGGAATGGAATCGCCAAGGCGTCTTTTACCTTTGCAGTGTGGCCGGCCACCTCCCTCTTTCTTAGTGTCGTGTTTCTCCTTTTCCCTTTAGTATTTTCCTGCGAAAAGCCTCTCTTTTCCTTTGTTTAATATCGACGGTAACACTATAATACTTTTGTCAAAGTTGATGTAAAACTACAGCGACCATCGAGAAGCTGATCACTGTCGTGGTTGAGCAGCTCTCTAAACTTATCTGTCCTTCTTTATCGATGTAAAACTACAGCAACCATCAAGAAAGGCCATTGACCTATGAGCTTTGAGAGAAAACAGTTGGGCACTCGACTTATCGATCGAACGAAGCGTTCTGCAAGGTCGATGGTTGTTTTGGGTTGGATACAAAGTGAGAGAGATGAAAGTGTTCATTGATCTGCACGGGGGGCCCTGAGCGTGATGAGTGAAAGGATAACCTAACCCAACCATCTTTGCAACAACCCCTAGCTTTAATATTTCTTGGGTATCAACCAATCTTCATTGGCAAGTTATCCCACATCACGAGAGACAAGACTAACCGACCCAGCCAATGGCTTGACAGGCGATGATTTAGAAATTCTGGAGTTGGATTTCCTCTGACGTAACCATTTTGAATGCTTGTTGCCCTAGAACATGCCTTTTTGCTTACGCATGGTGAAGACTTCTTAATTGGGTTTGGGGTAACTGCTTGCTTCTCTTCTCGTCTCTGTAAGGTCCAGACTGTCATTTACGTGAGAAAACAGGCCAATCTTGAAAAGAAGAGAAATAACACCCATCCTATATGTGTGTGTGACCCTTTCATAAATGAGAGAAGGGTCACACCTTTTCCTCATAGGATCTCAGTTAGGTCCCTTTTAAATGCTCCCCCCCCCCCCCCCTTCTCTCTCTCTCTCTCTCTCTCTCTCTCTCTCTCTAGCATACATAAACATGATCTATGGTGTGTGCCTCTTTCAACTGTTAAATCCTCGCTAATGTAGAAGAAGTGCGAGTATCATGATGGCAGAAAATATGGCAAGGAGAAGAAGTGCATTCGCTTTCGCTTTCATAAGGCTGGTGTCTTGTTTGATGGTATCGAGCGTATATGGAGACTATCCTCTTTTGGGTCAGATTTTCAGAGGTCACTACGGCGAGCAAATGCAGAAAAGCCAAGAGTTCAAGGCATCGGTATTTCGGCATGATTTGTTGTCTCTTGCAGCGTCCTCAGTCGCTCCCTCGACGCAGCCGGTATCAAATCTTTCTGTGAATTCATTCACTTTATTACATGTTTGTAGTGGAATGTAATTCTAAGAATGACGACGACAATGATGCAGGGGTCCCCAAGTCCAAGAGTATATTCGGTTACATCCTACGGCGCAGATCCAACAGGCAATACAGATAGCACAGACGCGTTTATGTCAGCATTAGCAGCTGCAGTTCAAGCTTCAGGAGACGGTGTCTTGATGGAGGGGATTACTAACCTCGGAGGTGCTCAGATTAGCCTTGAAGGAGGGAATTACATGATTAGCCATCCCCTGCGTTTCCCAACAGCTGGTGTCGGAAATATCGTGGTATGGCTTCGAAAGATTTTTCGAAAATTCCTACGTTAATGCATAGGAGCAGTACCTTTTTTCGCTAATAATTCGGAGAAATTAGTACTGATCTTGACACACCAAATGCAACTAGTATTTTCAATCGGGTTATTGAACAAGTGAGGCTGATATTTGGTTTCTTAGATTAACTCTGCTCAATTTACTTGATAGATTCACGGAGGAACACTACATGCATCGGATGATTTCCCGACCGATGGGTATCTGATCGATCTATCAGCGCCTTCGTCAAGCAAATCTTCGTCATCGTATAACTTTGAATACGTAACTTTCAGAGACCTCATGCTGGACTCTAACTACAGGGGAGGCGGCATTTTGGTTCCGAATTCTCTTAGAACGAGCATCGATAACTGCTATATTGCCCATTTTACCAGCAACGGCATATTAGTTCAGGGCGGCCACGAGACCTACATCAGAAACTCCTTTTTAGGCCAGCACATCACTGCCGGTGGGGATCCTGGAGAGCGTAACTTCTCTGGCACGGCCATTAACTTAATGGGCAACGATAATGCCGTGACCGACGTGGTTATTTTCTCAGCCGCCATTGGCATAATGGTGTCTGGTCAGGCTAATGTGATAACAGGGGTACATTGCTATAATAAAGCGACGGGCTTTGGCGGAACTGGGATCTATTTGAAGTCGCCCGGTAACACGCAAACCCGGATACTGAATTGTTACTTGGACTACACTGGAATAGTCTCCGAAGACCCAGTACAGATCGATATCTCCAATTGTTTCTTCCTCGGCGATGCCTACATAGTGTTGAAGTCGATAAACGGCGTTGCTAGAGGAGTGAATATCAGGAACAACATGTTCAGCGGATCGAATAAAGGGATTGACATCCTCCAGCTGGATCAATCGAATGGTCCTTTTAAGGAAATTGGCCAAGTTGTGATCGACGCAAACAATGTGAACGGGATGACCGTGAGATCTACAGTCGCTAGGGGTTCTGCACAAGGGAACGGGACCTCATGGACAGTCGATTTCAGCTCAACTCTTTTGTTTCCGGATCTGATAAATTACGTCCAGTATTCGTTGAGAGCGAGCGGCGGCTCTTTCCCAAACCATTGTGTGAGGAACGTGTCGAGGAATAGTGTGGTCGTCGAGTCTGATGTTGCTGTTTCCGCCAGCGTTTTTGTCATGGTAGAACAAGGCAAATAGCTACCAAGTTAACCTGATTGAATTCTTCGGTGTTACATGGCCAAAAGGCAAAAAGAACAAAATTTCTATGTTTGTGACTCTCGTCGGTAGAGAACAAATTGGATGTTAAAAATATATCTCGAGTTTGAGCACGTGAACGAAATCCAACCCGTGATGAATTAGTGTTTGCGGACATCGAAATATAAGTCACGAAAATTCAGAATTTTTTTTTCGGTGTAAAAATTTCGTTGGTCAAGGATTCCAAACAAAACAAGACAAGGAAAGTCTGGGTGAAAGAAGAGGAAATAAAATAAAATAAAAAGGAGGCCGCGTAGCAAATAGAAAAGGAAAGTTGACCATGGCCTTTGTCGACTGAATTGACCGAATTTTAGTGGATGCTATGTGAAGATTTCTTTTTCGTGTGATATTCCTTTTCACGGATGGATCAGACTTATATTTGATTTCCTTCCCCAAATATGTTATATAAATAGTCACAAGATTGGTGCAGACCTTTGGGGTATTCTTGAAGCGCCACATTCGTGAGTGCTTGTTATTTCGCGACTTTTGCTAGAGAGGGAGAAATATTGAAGCGCCGCTCGTCGAGTGCTTGTGGATTATCTCCGTGGATTTTCTTCGTGAAATTACATCAAGAGTTCAAGTGTTTATAGCAAATAAATCTTGTGATAAGATTTGTGTACAATTTCTTCAAGAGATTGAGAGATTATTTCGTAAGGAATTCTGGAGCTAAACACTTTATGAGTTATTGAGTGTAATTGGGGCTTGGAAAACACCAAGAGTGTTTGAGTGACTCGAGTATGGTTGTAATCTCTGTTGTATCGCTTGATCTATAGTGGAATTCCGTGCTGCTCTCCCTGTGGACGTAGGTCACTACGACCGAACCACGTAAATCTGGTGTCCGATTTATTTTCTTATTCTGTCAAATTTATTGTTCGATCGCTTGGCTTCTGCAACATTGGACCTGCCAACTGTGAATAGTCTATGCAAGAAAGATGTCAATGCATACAATCCAATTAATTTGGAACACTGTCAATTACAGTTTAGAAGAGTCGTGAATGTTGGTTATGTTCTCTCAAGTCCTGCAATGGAAAAGGAACTTTCAATTCCATACCAAATATGCGACTAAAGCTTACAGAGTTCGTTCGGCTAAAGTTGAAAAAATTGATTCCCAGAGCTTTCAAAAGCATCATGAATCTTGACGCTCAGCTAAATTGATCTAACTTTGAACTCGCCATGACAAAAACGTTGTCAAGCCCGGCACCAAGGCGACGTTCAAATAAAGTGTCCTATCAAGCAAAGAAAAGTGAAGGTGAAGTTTGACATTCATGCACAGTTTGGCCACTTTAAAGTCCGACTCTCGTTGTTTAATGCATACGGTCATTGTAATGCAAGTGTTCTTAATATCAAAACACACCCAGAACCCAGAAAGACCAGTTCAAGGTAAAAAACCAATCCACACCCGCATCTGTCTCGCTCCCGCCAGCTCTTGTTACTGGCTAGAGATATTGCAGCGTATGCATGCTTGTTTCGACGTGCATGTGCTGTCTGCGATTCGGTCGGTCAAACTCTACATCCGACTGTTCTGTGCTCGTATATGTTTTCCAAACACAAGCAAATTCGTGGATGAACTGCCTCAAATTCTGAAATGGGGAGCAGAAAACTGGGGACATGAAGACATTGGAGAGGACAAATGAAAAGCCAAAACCTTAGGGGGGAGCGGCTGCGTGGTTGAAAAGTCGGTTCACACTCGCCACATCTCTAGAAGGTCGTCTTCTACACACGACAACGACCGCCACAGCTGTTATAAGTCGTGCTCTTGGAAAATTTACAAGACCGTCACCATCATTGACTTGTAGATTCTGAGAAGCAGGTTGATTTTAGATCATCAGCAAACCTTCTTCTTGGCAAAGGCTCAAGCGCTCATTGACTCGTGAGTCGTGCAGTTAGAGTTGGTGAAGACGTACGTAGCGGGGTGACGCATCGATGTTGATGGCGGTCCAGTGAAACTCAGCTCGTTCTAGAGGTGGAATTGGAAAATGGAAGCTTCTCTATCCTGATATTCTTCTTTTTTTCCAGACGAAAGTAGTTGTGTTTGAATAGGGAGGGAAACGAGCTGTGTTGAGGTCAAATTCGTTTTATTAGAAATATTTGCAACAAGCCATTAATTTGAACTTAGGCAGCCTTTTTGTACTCGATCAAAGAATTCTATCGTTCCGTACTCCAAAGTATGGACTTTTTATTGTGCTAGTAATTTTCAATAGGGGTGTACATCGGTCCCAATCGAACTCAGGGACCAAACCAAACTAACCGATTATGAGTGGTTCCCGCAAAACTCAATCCGGTTCGCAGTTCCAAAAATTTGGAACTAGGAATAACCAATCTGATTCTTGGTTGTTAGGGAGGAACCATACTAACAAGATTGAATGGGAAGAATCGGTCCAGAGTATATACATTTTTATTTTTTCATAGCAAAACCATAAAAAAAAAATTAACATTGCCGATTCCAGGGTGGACAAGGTTGACTCCCGATTCCACAAATTGGGAACCGACTATGTTCGATCTGCTTCCTGATTCCGAGGTAGGAACTAATCATCCCTCCTATTGAAGAACCACTAGTAGAACGATAACCAATAACTACTTTTTAAGAAAAACAATTTTATGAAATCAGAGGTCCAAACCCACTATGTCAAAGAGCTGGCAAATGGGCTGTGCTTAGGGGTGAAAAGCCACTGGAAGGCACAGCAATCAACCGGACATATAAGGGTAAAGCGCTATTTCGGTATGGGTTAAAAGAGTGGTACCAAATTGAGACCAATTCTAAATACTAAATACGACCTCCAAAAAATAGGGGTCAATGTCGACCAACGAAACGAAACTTTTATAGTTTGCAAATTGGCAATTGTTTTGAGTAACTTGTCAACTTTTATTTACTTTTCGTATACTAACTCTTGTATTATGTTAACTTATCAACTTTTAGTGTAAATGTCCACCTCGATGGCCGGCTACATTTCGTGTCACCAAAAAAGCCACATTTGGATAGCCACAAGATACAAAATGTGGTTGCGCTCAAGTAAGATAAGATGAAACATAATGACATGTCGTGACTGGCGATCCATTTACGGAGCGCAATGTCGTACGAGGGGGACTGTCGAGAAGTGGAATCCAAGTAGATCCAAAAATCAGGGTCACCCCCCATGCGTCCTTTCGTTTGCAAATGTCGTTTCACAATAATTTAATTTGGAAGGGGGAGAACCATTCATGTCCATAAAGGTAAAGCTTTGATCATCTCATTCTCGCTTAGGCTGACACGGGTATCGTGGGAGGGGGAAGTATGCCATGTATTTGCTTTTAGATGCAAGGTTGATATGGTATGCTATTTTGACCTGAGGCTGGGCCGCGACCTCCGGGGTCGCCATGCTAGGGGCCGTGTATTCTGCATTCTCTCTTCGTGGATAATAAGGGCTCGGCTGATGACGAGGAGGTGTGAGGGCGACGGTCACACGATCAGACGACAGCACTACCACAGCAGGTGCGGCGACTCAATTGGATTTGCAGTAGAGGGCTCAGCGAAAGAGAAAGATAAATGTTCCGGACCAGTTTGATACTCGGAGTAAATTTCATCAAAACACAAGATATTTTGATCAAACGAGTTATTCTGTTACTTCATAGTATTCCAATCCACATATATATCCTTTAGTTATATCGAGATCATAATTAATGGGAAAAAAATCGATTTTGCCCACATGCTGTAGAAAAGAGAAGGGTGATTCAACCAATAAAACCAAAAAGTTCAGTGATTAGATGGCCCTTGGAACAACATTCTCTTTGCCAATTATATGTTCCGACAACTTGAGGAAAATGACCCATTGAAAACCAACGCTATTCTACATGATCAAAGTCGGCATCAAATGAGAGATTTATAGAAAAGATGCCTATGTCCATCTCTCCTTCCAAGAACACCCAATGAAAATCAAAAGGGAGCAAAGTGGACTGATCAGACAAGCATATCCACATGCCAACTTTTACAAGATTACAACAAATGCTCAAGTGAACCTCATCTCCTCCCTTTATTTGCATGTACTATGTGTCCCCCTCCCACCCTTTCTCCCCATCTCTTCTCCCACACACAAGACATCCACAAACCCCCTAGTTTAGTCTTCACATTGAACTCACCCATATGGATGAAACTTCACCCCCCTCTCCCAGCCCTAGCCCGACCCTGTCCGGGAATGGCCAGCTTGATGAGGCGGTGATAAACTTCAACATCATGGTGATAATCGCCGCCATGCTATGCGCCTTAGTGTGCGCCCTCGGTCTTAACTCTATGCTGCAATGCGTCATACAATGCACCCAACGTTTGGTCCAAGAGCCGGTCCAATGGGCAGAAGCGTCTCGCCGGTCCGCCCCAGGTCTCAAAAAGAAAGATGTGATGGCTCTACCGACGTCGACTTATGCGAGCTCGGGCTCATCGCCATCGTGCTCGTCGCCCTTAGCTTGCGCCATTTGCTTGATGGATTTCTCTCCGGGAGAGGACACGAGGGTGCTTCCCAAATGCAGCCACAGGTTCCATGTTGGTTGCATTGATAAGTGGCTACTTTCTCGGTCTACTTGCCCTATATGTCGCCAACCCCTCTAGATATTAGACTCGTGAGTTGTAGCTGGCTATTTAATTTGCTAAGATGTCTCTCTTAATCTGAATATTAAGTATGATCTCTATCTCTCTCTCTGTCTCTGAGCCTCGAGTTAGTAAGGTAACAATCAATTTCATAAGTCCATTTATCTAATGGCACTGTGTAATTCGTCTATGTTATATGTTAAAGCATCATATGATAAAGTCCTCGGAAGGGGTTGGCCGAAAATTTGTCCCTATAACACTAGTTATTCGATTGAACCTTTTTGGGACAATCACATGCCAAATCTTAAAATTTGTCACAAATAATGCACTCGAATTCTAAAACTATCACTTCGTGAATTTAATAAATCCTAAACTTGTGATTTCGATGCACTTTGAGCCCTTCCGTTAACTACGTTAGTTTCCAATGGACAAAAATATGCCATGTGGGTTTTTTCATTTATTGTTTCAATCCCGTGTGATTTTCAAATAGATAGAAAAGGCCACTTGAAGATTTTTGTCCACTCAAACCTAAAGGAGCTAAAGAACGGATTGAAGCGGATGATTTATGACAAGTTTTAGGAATTAAATACATGAAATGAAAGTTTTGGAACTCCTCTTGTTATTGTCCCGAACATTCTTTGAAGGAATGCCGGAGAGATACTATACAACCTGCCACTCGATGTTCGACGTACGTGCAATGAACATGACATAAGCTATAGGGACAACCTAACAGGGGTTATGATGTTTTGAGCAATGCAATTACAAGATAAAGCGACCGACAGTTATAGTTCTTGTAATGACAGAGACATGAACCGTCCATCATTCTTAGAAAGAGAATTCAATTTCGCATAAGAAAGAATGAACATTGCTATTTGTGTCATGAATCAGTACTTCAACTAAAATTGATAGCTTAGTTAGATTTGTTAAAATGGGTCATAAACCCATTTTTAACCCATATTTGATGAGCCGTGTTATTATATAGATTTGTTATATTCAATAAGTAGGTCATATATAAGTTTAGACAAGACACTATGGGTCATAAATTAGTTTAATATGAGTGTTAAATTGGTTCATAACTTATTTAAACACAACCCACTTTTATGACTTTAGCTTCACTCTCTTTCTCTCTCTCGCCGTCACTCGATCTCACACTAAGTCACTCCGTACTTTCACTTTAGTTTAAATATGAATTTTCTTGGATTTGGTTAAATATTGAAGTGGTTTTGCAACGTGGGTCGTGTGGTATCGAGTATGAGTCACAGATTTGTATTGCGTGGAAATTGGTCAAAACGGGTTAGAAATGTCGATTGGGTCAAACCATTTTCGACCTAACCCAAATTCTATCCGACTCACCCATTTGACAGGTCTAAGCTTAATGTAGGAATTGAACAACTGAAACTTTATAAGATTTTCTTCTTCTTCTTCTTTTTCCATTTGATTTTGAGTGGATATGGGCCTGTACTACTAAAACAGGGCATGGATTCGGGCCAGAAAGGATCGAGCCTCAACAAAGTAATAGAAGCTTGAACTTGTCTTGTTAAGTTCTATCACATTAACTCCTGTTTACATATACCAATAGATTTGCTTTTATCATATCAAACTAATTATTACTTCTATCTCTAACTATTCCTCCAAAAAAAATTTTAAGTTATCAAATATTATATAGACTTTACACCATATCTATATATGTCTATTTTATAAAAGATTTCGGATACTTCCCCATCAGTTAAAAGTCTAACTTTCACAATGGCAGAATTTATAAGAAGTGAGAAGTCAAAAGCAGAAATCACTCCGAGTAGAATTAGTTGGCCAACTTCTCTTCATATGGGGGCGAATCAAGATTTTTTTTTTCTAAATCGCATATTTACTATATGTTAAAAAAATATGAGGTGGCTATCGTCGGTAATTTGTCCATGATATCCTAATCAAACACTGTTTATTAGTTTTCATACATATGCGTGTGCTTCCTTCGCAATACAAAAGTAAAATAGCATATGATTTGAATATTTGACATTATAGTAATAGTATATTTATGTACCTCGTAACTTCCTAATCGCGTCATCTAAAGTCATTGCATGGGCCGATTTGAATTATTTTTTCCTCTTTACTAAGCCCTTTGTGGGATTATCTTTTTATACATCGGCCTATAATGAATTTTCTCATTTTTGACAACAGGGACAGATCATCTATGTTCACACAAGAAGTTTATGGAGAAGATATAGTTTCATAATTTCAATTTTGGAAGATCATTTGGAGCAAGAATTGAGAAAATTAATTATTTTATTTTGGAAAAATTCCAAAAATGGGCCTGAAGTGGAGTCATTTTCTCAAATAAGAATATGAAATGGGCATTGTCTCAAATAAGGACCTAAAGTAGTGGTGGCCACGGTTCGGAACCGACCGGTTCCGGTTCGGAATCGGCGGTTCCGGTTCGTGGCCAAGTGTGAACCGGAACCGGAACCTCCTCTGGCGGTTCTGGTTCTGGGTCGGAACCGGCCGGTTCAGGGCCGGTTCCGATTTTTTTTCTATTTTTTTTCTTTTCCTTTTCCTTTTCTTTTTTTTTCTTCCTCCGCGGCCGGCCATGGCCGGGGCCGGCGCGGAGGTCGCCGGCCTCGGGCGAGGCGGCCCTCGCCGGCGTCGAGCGAGGCCGGCCTCGCCCAGCCCAGGCGAGGGCCACCCTCGCCCGACGCCGGCGACCTCCGCGCCGGCCCCGGCCATGGCCGGCCGCGGAGGAAGAAAAAAAATATATAAATTATAATTTTAAAAAACAGAAACAAGGAAAAAAGGCAAAAGAGAAAAAGGAAAAACAGAAAAGGAAAAGGAAAAGAAAAAGAAGAAAAACAGAAAAGGAAAACAGAAATGAAAATAAAAAAAATTAAAAAAATACTATTCTTGTGATAGAACATTATTCAATATAAATTGTGATTAAAATGTAAATTGTACTCAAATTTTTGGGGACATAAAGACAAGAGAGAAAGAGAGGGCTTCAACTTAATAAATTATCATTAAGCACATTACAATTCGTTACAACGATCTTAAAAAAAAGGAGTACAATATATATACCCTAAAATTATCCCAAAACCTAAGCATTCCGTGCGCAGGGGACCAGAGGTCACATATCGTCGGATTATATTCCCGAAATATTTGCCAACTCCAATAGTTCTTTTACCCTCAATCGTCACTACCCGTTCCAGTACCGATACTGGTAGCGGTAGTATCTCCGTCGTTAAAGAATTCGGATTCATTATTCCAATCTATCTCTTGTTGCCGGTATTGAGCCTTCGTCCAATCAGCAACGTAAGCTTGCATCTCCACTGATTCTGGATCTAATATTGAACGATGTTCGTTCAAAATATTACCTCCCGCACTGAATGCTTGTTCGACCGCAACTGTGGAACAAAGGGTTGAAAAAATCTGTTTTGCAATAAGAGAAAGGATTGGGTATTGGCTTGCGTGCCTCTTCCACCAATCCAAAATTAAAAAATCTGTACCACCTTCGGCTTCAGTAAACTCAAATAAAATGGTTAGATAACTCTCTAATTCAGAAATATTTCCCATTACTCCCTTTTGTTTTTTTTGTCTATGTAATAAAAGTTTGTACCCTCTACTAATTTTACCTGTATTGTCATTTTGTATCTCCGTAGATTGAGAAGATCCAATATCACCTAAATTATATTTAGTATAAAATTCATTATATAATTCTATTATTACGTTTTTAACCTCACATACTATGGTTGTAACATTTGTCACGTCATAATGTAAACATTGATAATATACGCGCAAAAAATCATTTAAGCCATCCAATTTGCAACGTGGATCAAAAATACAAGCAACTAAATAAATCATGGGAATTTCACTATAATAATGAAGTCATTTCATTTTCATTGCAACTATAGTATGTTGTAATTCAACATCATTTTCATATTCATCAAAAATTCCGACAATATTAGTACACTCTACTAAAAATAAATGTGTAATAGGATAATAAACACCGGACAAAGTATAAGTTGCATCATTAAAAACCTTTAAAACATCTAAAAATTTTTGGCAAATATGCCACTCTTGTGGGTATAAATTAATCTGAGGTATATTATTAGAAATGAATGTACATAATAAATCTTTATATGGTAAAAATTCATTAAGCGAGTGGAAAGTAGAATTCCAACAAGTTGGAACATCTCTTGGAAATTTTTTTGGCTTTACGCGATTTTCTCTACAAAATTTACCCCATTCTTTCATTTTTTTGGGATGTTTCCATAAAAATTGAATCGCCATTTTTATTGGTTGAAGAAAAATATCAAGAGTTTTGAAACCATCTTGTATACATAAATTTAAAACATGACAAGCACATCTAATGTGAAAAAATTTTCCGTCAAAAGCAGGTTTACAAATATTTTCTAACTCGGCAATTGAAGCGGTATTTGCTGCGGCATTATCAAAATCAATTGAAAAAATTTTGTTAAGCAAATAATATTCTTCTAAAACTTGCTTAATTATTCTATAAATATTATTTGCCGTATGATGATCATCGAAAACTCTAAATGCAGTAACTCTTTTTTGAATAGTCCACTCGTCATCTATCCAATGACATGTTATGCCTATGTAAGAATGATTTTGCCAATGATCACTCCAAATATCACTACCTATATGCACGCATCCATTAAATTGCATAAAAAAGTTTTCTAAATCTTTTTTTCCATTTTTGTAAAGATCTTTAATTACTCGTTTAATTGAATTTCTAGGAACACGTTTTGCTTGTGGAGCACATGCTTTTTGTACAAATTCATTAAAACCAAATCTTTCTCCAAAATTAAATGCTAAATGCTCAACGGAAATAAATTTGCCTAATTCTTCCTTATAAGTTTTTTCATTAAAACGAAATAAAGGGGAAGTGCTAGGATTGACGTACCCGGAAATTTGTTGTTGCCCGATATCGATTCCCGTTTCGGTTGGATATTTGCTCATAAGATGTCGTTTAAATGTTCCATATCCTTGTCCACCTGTATATTTATATATTTTTCCACAATATTTACAAATTATATCATACCTTTTTTGACCGATATCAAACCTTTCCATTTTCGTGAAGTGATTCCAAATGTCATATGTAAATTCCCGTTCCGCTTCCTTTGTTGTAGATATTTCAGCAGGAGGATGAAAACTTTCTTGCGTCGGGACGCGCTCCACATCGGAAAAAATGTTGATTTCATCATCTTGGAAATCTGCATATTCACGAGGATCAAAAGAATGATGGGATTCCGTCGCGATATTCTTACCTTTGCGAGTTGGCACTCGATTTCCACTTACCATTTTTCGAATGGATTGAGAGAATTGAGCGGATTAATTGGGAGAATTAAGAAAGAATTGCGTGGATTGAGAAAATTGAGAGAATTTCAGAGAATTTGAGAGAATTTCGAGTAATGAGAAAATTTGAGACTTGAGAGAGGAGAATTTGAGAGAATTGTGTGTGTATTGTGAGAATTTGAGAGAATTTATAGAAAAAAAAAGAGAAGAAAATTTAGAATTAAAAAAAATAAAACATAACCGTTGCAAAATTGCAACAGTTATGTGTTTTTTTTTTTTTATAAAAACGCCGGTTGGGGCGTAGCCGTTGCCGGTTGCCCCAACGGGCCGCAACAGGGCCTGCACATCTGCAGGCCCTGCTGCAGATAATTTTTTTTTTGTTTGACCGCTGCTAGGGAGGGGCCTAGGCCGGCCTGGCAACGGCCTGCTGCTGCAGCTTCTTTTTTTTTAATAATTTAATTTAATTTAACTTTTTTTTGCAGAATCGACCCGAAACCGGCTGTTCCGGGCCAGTTCAAATTTTCCTGGAACCGGAACCGGGCCTGTATGCCACGGGCCAGTTCCGGTTCCGAACTGCGGAACCGGTCAACGGGCGGGGCCCGGGTTTGACCGAGCCGGTTCCGGGCCAAAACCGGCCCATGGCCACCTCTACTTGTCCACCTGTATATTTATATATTTTTCCACAATATTTACAAATTATATCATACATTTTTTGACCAATATCAAACATTTCCATTTTCGTGAAGTGATTCCAAATGTCATATGTAAATTCCCGTTCCGCTTCCTTTGCTGTAGATATTTCAGCAGGAGGATGAAAACTTTCTTGCGTCGGGACGCGCTCCACATTGGAAAAAATGTTGATTTCATCATCTTGAAAATCTGCATATTCACGAGGATCAAAAGAATGATGGGATTCCGTCACGATATTCTTATCTTTGCCAATTGACACTCGACTTCCACTTGCCATTTTTCGAATGGATTAAGAGAATTGAGCGGATTAATTGGGAGAATTAAGAAAGAATTGCGTGGATTGAGAAAATTGAGAGAATTTCAGAGAATTTGAGAGAATTTCGAGTAATGAGAAAATTTGAGACTTGAGAGAAGAGAATTGGAGAGAATTTGAGAGAATTGTGTGTGTATTGTGAGAATTTGAGAGAATTTATAGAAAAAAAAAGAAGAAAATTTAGAATTAAAAAAAATAAAACATAACCGTTGCAAAATTGCAACGGTTATGTGTTTTTTTTTTTTTTATAAAAACGCCGGTTGGGGTGTAGCCGTTGCCGGTTGCCCCAACGGGCCGCAGCAGGGCCTGCACATCTGCAGGCCCTGTTGCAGATAATTTTTTTTTTTGTTTGGCCGTTGCCAGGGAGGGGCCTGGGCCGGCCTGGCAACGGCCTGCTACTGCAGGCTACTGCTGCTGCAACGTGGCCTGCAATGCAGCCTGCCTGCAGCTTCTTTTTTTTTAATAATTTAATTTAATTTAATTTTTTTTCGCAGAACCGGCCTGGAACCGGCAGTTCCGGGCCAGTTCAAATTTTCCTGGAACCAGAACCGGGCCCGTATGCCATGGGCCGGTTCCGGTTCCGAACCGCGGAACCGGTCAACGGGTTGGGCCCAGGTTTGATCGGGCCGGTTCCGGGCCAAAACCGGCCCGTGGCCACCTCTAACCTAAAATGACTAAATTGTTTCAAATAAGGGCCTAAAATAGCCAAATTGTCTCAAATAAGGACATTTGACCGACTGGTGACTATTCCGTTGCAGAAAAAGGGGTATTTTAGTAAAAAAAATTGTAAGTATATTTTTTTGATTTTTTTTTACTTTCTTTTTCTTTTTCTTTTTCTTTTTCCCAATCATCACTGTGCTTGCCCGGCGACCTCTGCCGGCCTTAGATGAGGGTTGCCCTCGCTGGCGTCGGGTGAAGGCCGCCTAGACCGCGTTGGGCAAGAGGCGCCCTCGCCGGCGTTGGGCTGGGCGGCTCTCGCCCGGCGCCGGTGGGGGCAGCCCACGCCTTGGTTGGGCGGGCGAGGGTGACCCTCGCCAAATCCAACAAGGGCAACCCTCGTCGGCCCAGGCAAGGGTGACCTCCACCTCAGGCCGACGACCTCTGCTGGCCCCCAGTGATGGCCGGCAGAGGGAAGAGAGAAAAAGAAAAAGGAAAAGGAAAAGGAAAAAAAAGAAAAAGAAAAAAAGTAAAAAACGAAAATACTTTTTAGCCGGTGAAGTCTGGTCCTTATTCAAGACTGATATGATCACTTCATATCCTTATTTAAAATAAGATTCACTTCATATTCTTATTTGAGATAAGTTCTATTTATGGCTTTTATTTGACAAAACAACTCTACTTCAAATGGCTTTTTAGGATTTTTCCTTTTATCTTTTTGGGTGGGGATCCATCGGGGAAGGGTTAAACAGGGATATTCTTTTTCCAGGCAGGCAGTAGTCGAAATTAAAGAGGAGATGGGGGCGAGAGACAGGCCTAGGCTGAGTAGAGAGGGTTGTCAGAGAATTTGTAGGGTCAAAGGAGAAAGACCACCAGTCAACTGACAGGTGGGTCTCTCCCTCTCTACTCACCTTCATACATACATATATTTATATATATATATATATATATATTAATAATTATATAGAGTTAATGTTACAAAAAAATCCTAAATTGATCCTCATGTAATAAATTTACCTTAAATTATCTTTTTATCAGGAAAATTTCGAATTGATACACTTATAATAAATTTACCACAAACTAATTTTTTGATCGCTAAATTCTATAAACTGCTATATTTGTAATAAATTTACTCTTCGTTAAATTGAATTAATACAATGAAAAATCACAAATCGGTATACCTATAAAATCCTAAACTGGTACACCAGTGAACTGTCACGTGTCATCCAATTCAGAAATTTGATGATAAAATTTAACGGAAACTCACGAAGGGTAAAATTGTTATATATATATATATCAGTTTGAGGTTTTTTATGATCAAAAAATTATTTTGGGATAAATTTATCACAAGTGTATGGTTTGGAGTTATTCATCGTATTAACCCTATAATATAGAGTCTATAAGATATATTATTATATTATATATATATATATATATATATATATATTCTTTTTTGATTGGCAATTTCATGGTGGGTCCATTTCACCTTATCTGATCTCTATCTGTGTTCTGTTATTTGATGGACCAGCTATCCTGATCTAACTCATGTCATGGCCCAATCAGAAAAGCTATGGTGATCTAACTCGCGTAAAAAATAAACAAAAATTCACATAAATAATTGGGTCATTCCTTCCCACCTTATAAAGAACATCACTTTCCTTATAATAATAAAAAAACGATTCCTTCCAATCCTCACAATTCTCGTGAATCTGGCAAATGGTTAATTGAACAATCGATCATGTAACTTCAACAAGGCAAATCCCTATTCAAATCATGGCATCACTCATTCGAATCTTTATTTATGCACCTGGATTTGGGGGTTTTCTTACATTTATGAGGATTAGCTAAGTCAAAAGGTTCACATGTCTTCAATTATTAAGAAAAATGCATATTTCATGAAAAGCTCTACAATTAAATAATCGGATAAGTACACTAAACATTCTAAAACTTATTGCGAAAATGCCATCGAATTCTAAAACTTGTCAGATTAGTACATCTGAATCCTTTTGTTAACTCTATTGAATCTGGTTAGCCAGAAAATGCTACCTTGGATTGTATTTATTATTTTGTTTAGAATGTGGCATTTACCAAAAAAAAAAACTTGAATCTTTCATCTTCTTCCTTCTTTCATTAACGCATAAAATATACGAATTTATGGTTCATTTTCTTCTTCTGTTCTCCATTTTCTAACCGAAAGTTATTATTGAGAAGCTATATTATTCCCTCGAGGTTTTCCAAAACCCTAAAACAGAAGCCACCGGAGACCATCGAAAGGCAAATCCCCTCTTAAACTTAATGCATCTCATTCACTCATATTGAAAATCATTTCGACATTGTCTATCTCTTTAACGTAAAGCCCAAGTTCAACGGGAGGGACAGTTCCTCATTCGCAAGCATGGCAAAAGCAGAAGATGAACAGTTCATAGCCTGCGCATCAATGAACGAAAGGGAAGACGATCGGTTCAAGTTTTGATATATATATTCATCATAGGTTTTTCTCAAGTTTTTTCGTCTTTTTTTACTTTTTTTGGTGCCATGTGTTTGAAGAAAGTAATGAAAAGTCAGGTCCCCATTTTCTATTAGCTAAATTGATCGGAATTGTCGAAGAAAATTGATTGGACCATTTTGACAAGGTTCATGCTTTGTTTGTATCTTTTGAGAGTTTTAACACTTAATTATACTCCTACAATAAGATTTAGGACTTCCTTAAAATGATTTTAAATGTCGGTGTGACTATGCTGTTGAAGTACTCCGTATTAAATGAAAGTTTTAGATTTTCTAAGTGAATATGTCAAGTCGTTCTAAAGAGACATATACATGAAAGTAAGGAAGAAAGTTGTGGCAACTCATGCATGCATTATTCATGATTTGACTTCATTACTTCCCTTCACATGTACATCGCTTGACTCTAACGTTCATTCAAATGGAAGAGGACGATCGCAATGTGATTTTTGCCAATGATAAGGCCTCAACTTTGTATCATCGGTGTCGGCGATAAATCATAATATGATAATCCTTTTAACTCAGGAGGAATTGCATCCATGATCCCATAATTGGAAGATTTTTTTTTTGTAATTTAGCTCTCAACCCGAAAAAACTAAGATCGAATGCTAAGTTGCATCATACTCGCGTCTCATGTTTTTTTTTGGGGAATGTGACTAAAGTCGGTCATGAGATGGTTTCGTAACCTATTGTTCATGGTGTAAAATTAGCGCTCCTATGTTAATTAGTCGAACAACGATGCAAGTATGAGCCGAAGAAGTAATAGGAGTAAAGATAATCAAGTGATACAGTCGACCTCAACTCGAAGCTTACTATTAAGCAAAGACTTTGACATATTTGAAGGATGCATTTTTTTTTGGTCTGCAAAAGGATGCATTTATTCGGTAGGAAATCGACGATTTAGAGAATATTTTTTCTCAAAATTGATTGCTCATATTACTTATAAAAAAATGAATTAAC
Organism: Syzygium malaccense; assembly: GCA_031216405.1. Lineage (NCBI taxonomy): Eukaryota > Viridiplantae > Streptophyta > Magnoliopsida > Myrtales > Myrtaceae > Syzygium > Syzygium malaccense. The sequence continues at coordinate 42,852,860 of CM062257.1, read as the reverse complement.
AAAAAACATTTTTTTATCATCTTTTGAGATATTTGGGCATAGGTTGTAGTTTATAAAGAAAATGTTGGCTACTTTTTAAATAGAGACAAATAACTATTTTTAGAAAAATATTTTCTGGATCTTTGATTTTCCGCAATAAACTCACGAAAGCTGGGCATGTCTTTTTCACCCGCGCGTCATTCAATCTATCTTTGAAAAACTCGTTTTGTGGAGAGTTTGATCCCCTCTTTTGTCGAACTAGAATGAGAGAACAAGCTTTCAGTTATTTTCAAAATCGCCTATTGGTCGGGTTTACCTTAGGTCGCTTTTTCCACCGACGCCTATATAAAACATTCCAAAAGCGACATAGTCACTCTAGAATATCCTTAAAATTTAGGTAGCATAAAAGCAACTAGGTCAAATTCTCGCTAGGCAAACAAGCTCCAAGAATCTAAATCACGATTAACTTAGGTGATAATTCTTGTACGCGACTAAATCTCATCATTACGGGATTATTTACTTGACATAAACAATTCAAACATAACCCTAACATATCATAGGATATAAGTAACTTGCAATGTTATGTGTGCACACAACATAAACAATTTATGGACAAAAAACCATTTCTTTATTTATTTTCGGTTTTGTCTATCTAACCCATTAAAATGTTGAGTGGAGTGGGTCTTTAATATGTATTTTTTTTTGTGATTTTGACTCGTTTCGTTGCATTAGAGTTAAATTTAAAGGAAAATGTATTAAAAGTTTTAAAACTTTGTGATATCAAATGCAATTAAACGAGTGATATCCCATAAATTTATTATTTAGGAGAACTTGGGCATATCAAAACTAACAAAATGATTAATATAGGCTCCATAATTAATAGGTATTACATTAGCAAGGGCTTTTTTCGAAATTGAGTTAAGTTCTATTGATTCCACTCATGTCTCCTCTTCTTTTTCCTTTCCTTTTGGACTCACTTCTCCCTCTCAAATTATCAGCAGCCTGAAGCGAAAAAGCCTGCTTACGAGACACTTCTTGCTCTACAGATCCAATCCAACAAAGGGTCGACATTGCAACAGATGAATCTTTAGCTGCAGAAGTGCACAGTCGTCTCAAAACCAGTTAAGCATCGGGCAGCAATCACGAATGAGGAATGTACCCGACTTCATTCATGGCATCGTCAAACCCAAGGAGAAGCTTTTCAAGGTCAAACCGCCATCGAAGCACCTTGACACGAGAAGCCAAGAGAGAGAGAGAGAGATGCTTTCAGAGACTCTGCAACTTGCAAAAGCTGACAATAGAGGAAAGGTGAAAGTGATGGGTGGTGCGCAATGAGACGGGACAAAGCTTCCTATTTGTGCCTCCACTGGTCCCACCCACGTTCTCACGAGCCTTCTCTAGGGTTTTCATTTTTCTAAGAATCAATCGTACGAAAAACTCCAAATTTATATACCTATAATAATTTTATTCTGAATTAATTTTTTCACCAAAAATCTTAAATTAGTACACTTATAATAAATTTATTTCAAATTATTTTTTTTATTACAAAAAACCCCACACTAGTACACTTGTGATAATTTTACCTTAAACTATTTTTTTGACCACAAAATATCTCAAACTGGTACATCTGTGACAATTTTACTCTCAACTAATTTTTTGACCACTAAAACCCAAAATTGATACATTTGTAATAAATTTACCTTCTATTGGTGTCCGTTTAATTGGATTAATATAACGAAAAATCACAAATTGGTAAATTTGTGTCAAACATAGGGATAAAACTCTAAATCGGTATACCTGTCAACTACCACGTGTCATCAAACTTAGCAATTTGATTGTAAAATTTAACGAAAAATAACAGATGGTAAATTTATCATAGGTGTACCAGTTTGGATTTTTTGATGATAAAAAAATTAGTTCGGGATAAAATTATTATAGGTGTACCGGTGTGGGGTTTTTTGTGGTAAAAAAAAATGGTTTTGGATAAATTTGTCACAGGTGTATTAGTTTGAAGTTTTTCTTAGTATTAACCCTTTTTTTTCAAGAAATTCAAAAGAACTGTTCTAATCTATATTTTGAGCTTTTTCCCTTTTGTAACTGAAATGACTTTTCACTTTTTTTCCTTGTTTGATTTAATTCAGCACACTCAAATATAGATATGTATTATAATTTTCGGATATAATTTTCCGTAAAAGTAATATAAATTTTGGCAGGAAAATAAAGATATACCTCTCATTTTTAATTTAATTCCAAACAAATGGGGCAAGGTTTCAATTTTTTAGGGCTTTAACATGTTAAGCTTGATAATAATTGAATTAAGCATCTAAGTATTTAATTGTATATTTTAGAAGTAGCTACACATAGGAAATATTGCTAGCATTTAATTTATTGTCTGCCAATGACCGTTGCATTTTTAAAATATTGATATCGAGCTTAATTAAACTGAACTGCAGTTTGAGCATTTTATTAAGTCAATTCAAGCTCAAAAGGGAAGGTACATTTGTTCGAGATTTTCTACATTTAAGGCATTACAGACCTACATTCGAGAAAAAAAAATTGTCATTATTTACATAAATTATTTCATGCTTGCAAAATATAAGAGGATTAGCTGAAGATACAGCAAATTTCATATTCGAACTATGGCGTCTCTCACTCCAAATAACTTCGGAGGTCATGCTCGCCATGCTAAGAGTAAAGATTTATCTAATATTTTGAAATATTATCTCATATTGCTTGACAATGGGTGCTATATGCTCTTTATATTCATACAGTCTTTTTCCACCTAATGGGTCTTTCTATCATATCCATGAAGATTAGATAAGTAGAAAGCTTGGATTCCTCATATTAATTATTCAAGTTGTTACGAAATATGGTCTGATGTAGTTGCTCGATTGAATTTTTGCATTGAACTTTGGATGTTGGATTTCTTTTGCATATTTTGGTTTGTGAGTTTGATTGAAGGGCTCAGCACCTGTGCTTGTTTATATGCGTTGAGAACTTTATTAGAGAGGAAAGATGTAAGCGAAGGAGTTTACCAGAATCTTAATGGACTTCACATGCCATGGCTCATGGCTCAATCAAGTATGTTCTGTGGCCCTCCTACAACAGTAAAAAGACGTTCATGTCCCTTCTCTAATGGAAATAATTGTTGCAAATCTTGATTATTTCCTGTACTATACTAATGAATTAGTTTAACTGTAAGCTCACTCAATTACCGATTAAAGTCAGGCTATCCACGTCTCCGTTAGAGATTTGCCCGAATCGACTCCTGGTGCGATGCATAAAATCAAACGCTCGACCTTCTATTTTTCGAACTACAAGAACTTCCCGAAGAATAGTGTTCGAGAGCGGCAGTATGAAAAGTATGCAACTGCTCCAAAATGGGAAAATGTCTCGATTCGTATCTGCTTTGGTATGAACACAGAATGATTAGGAATCAAAATGTCATCGCCAATTTCGCACGTCCAGTCCATTCACATGCAAATAATTTCTTCTGCAAAGTTGAATTTCTAGGGTACCATCACTGGACCCTTGTTCTCTGGCTGTCTTTGACTTGAACGTTGCTGCATGAGAAGTGGCTGATTTCACATGGAGAAACTAGTGAACAAAGACATAAAACTCGCATCTCTTACACCCGATACGAATCTCCCATCAACGCATGACAAGATTTGGAGTTTGATTTACCTTTTGATGAGAGCCTCTTGCTGATGGAAATCCGACAAATTATTGAAGCGTGCAGTGTCCCATTCGCAAACTCATGACAGCCCGATCTTATGATGATTGTTCGCCGTGCTTTCCTAGAGTCGATACGAGTCAAGAAACATGCAGACTTCGATCCACATATAATCCAAATCTGAATTGAACTGTAGGCCACAGAGAAAATCTCATTTGCATCCTTGCTTGATAATAAATCTAACCAAACCCATGTCCACGGCAGTAAGATCATGCATATACATGAACATATTATCTGCATTTGTCTAGATACTAAGTACTTAGTCACTTACAATGAACCTAGTCAGATAGATTCCTGAGAAAGAAATGGTAAGTGCAAGTGCAACAATAAAACCCTAGCTAGCTAGGTGCAATGGAGCGACAAATAAGAATAACGCAGTACCATCAAAACGTTTATAATAACCAGCAAATCCCCAAAAAACAGAAAGATGCATCACCTACATTTCATTTTCGTCTCCCCCCCACCAATTCATTCACTCTATCCAAGAAATATGTATTTGGCAACCAAATGGGATTCTCTTCTCGAGGCCCTCTTGAAACTTGATCTCCTTTTCCTGTCATTTATGGGTTATGGGTTGCCTTGTAAACATCATCTGTACGGAAAACATTTTCTAATCTCTCTACTATTAAGCTTTTGTTTTATACAAAGCATGGAAAACAGAAGAGAGAGAGAAGTGACCGTACCAGAGCCACCAGGTCAAGGCGGTGAGTGACCAGCTATCTGCGCCAGAGGCGATGGATGATGATGGCAAGTTTGAAAAGAGGTGAGCAACATCCAGAGCATCAGGTTTTAGTTTTTGCTTTATCAAAACCTTAGCCCAACCGAAGTTACCACCGATCTTTATCGTATCGGTTGAAAATTAGTTGATGGTTCCAGAAAGGTAAAGAAACCAAGAAGGTAAAGAAGTGTGTCAATTTTGAGAAAACATGAACTGTAAGATGTACTCTCACAAGTTGCTTTTCTTTCCCGTGAACTCGTTTCATCAATGCACTCTTCCCTAGATTTTGCAAGAGAATTTAGTTATTCCATGTTCTGCTGCCATCCCTCACTAGAACATCTACTATTGACACACATGATATCTCATCTAGAGCACCACTTCCCTCAATCATGTTTATTCATGTTAATTACATTGGTTTTGGCCAAAGCAAATGGTAATCGATTCGATTCCTTCACGTGTGTGTGTGTCTAGATATATATATCTAATTAATGGGAAAATAGGAAGAATTGAATAAAAGAACTCATATATGCAAAGACTGTATGTACTCATTCTTTAACCTGTACACATCTATCTTCGACACAAAGCACCAGCGCTTATACTCATATAACAAGAGAACACCCTCTATGCCACAATCTTGATCGATGTTTGCACCGAAAAAAGTATCTCAATCGAGTTTAAAGCTTTCCACAAATCTAACAATCTATAACTCTCAAGCGCACGCATCATTGATGAACCTACGCATTCACCATATTCCCAATTGTGATAACTAAAATTGGTGCAAAGTTGTGCGATTGTACATATTTTGATCAAACTAATTCCCCTTAGTTTCCAAAGAAAACTTGGTAACTAGAAAACATAATGTGCAGGAATGTAGTTTATACCAGAATACAATGTTGAATGTATGACATAATATTACATATATCCGCGCGCAAACCCTATTACATGGAATACAAAATCGGTGGCATAATCAAATGGGCGAAAGTTCTCCCTCTGTTTTTTCCCACCTCGGTTCAGTAATTGGAATTGCATGCGCGTTCTCCGCTTAAAAACAAGAAAAGAAACGCTGGAAATCGCAAATTAGCACACCATCACATTTTATATTTAGTCACTCCTAATCAAGCTTCACATTTTCTAGGAAAAAGGAGCTCTCTGTGGAGCACTCTTTCTTCTGTTGCTGAGAGAGAGAACCATCCCAGGGAGGAACCCAGTGCTCTTCTTCTTCTTCTTCCTGATCAAGTGTGGATCTTCCGATGAAGAAGAAACTCCTTTGCACTGCAATGGGTTCTCCAATATGGAGTTTGGAGTGATCTGGCCATCTTCATCAACAATCTCTGATGAGGAGCTCTCCATTCTCAGTCCCTCGAACTGTGAGATCGCGAAATCAGACTCGTCGAACTTGTATAAGATGCTTGACACGTCCTCCCCCGCTCGGTTCACCAAGTACTCAACCTGGATATTATTGTTCATTAAGGAAAGGGCTAGGGCTAATCATTGATCTTCGAATGTACTTATTTAAATTCAACCATGTGAGGGCATAAACGTTAAAAAGAGTTCCTTGTAGCTTTGAGCCACCAAGTTTTTTGACTTTTCTTGAGCACTTGTACCTTGCAGGAAAGTGAACAGAAGTGGAAAGGCTCTTGGAGAATTCGGTCGCAATTGAAGCAGAAGTTGGTAGATCCTTTGCAAGCTCTTGATTGTGCTCTTTGGCTTAGGAATATCACCTTGGCACCGTTGATTGTATAGGGCTGTAAGATAATCATACCTCATTAAAGTGTTCTTTTCTCTTCTATAGTTACAAAATTTCGACGATCACAAAATTTTCGTAAAAAGAAGTTAATGCATCACGCGGTACTTTATTATTTCGCAATAATCAACATGCGTCTTGAGGACACTCGATTATTTCGCAATAATCAACATGTGTCTTGAGGACACTCGTGTATTCCGTAGACTGTTTATTATAAAGAACAACATTAGCTATTTTGAATTCACACGCATTTGAGTTGGCTTGTATAAACTAAACTTTGCACAGACTATATACTAAATAACTTCGTGAATATATCTTATGCTTTTTCTAAGAATCAAGAGGTCAAACTAGCACTGATCATAGCCACCAATTAACTTTATCTGCCAAGTTAATATGATTCACAATGAACGCAGCGCATACCTGAATGTAGGAGCAGTCGATCAACTTTTCCAGATCTCCCAAACGAATTACATCGTGATAAACATATCGTCTCACCTGTCACAAAAGTCCAATTTCAGTAAATTAAATCGCATTATTGTATGTCGAAATTGTCAACAACTTATGTTGTTGGTATGTGTTTTCAAAATTACAAGTCGATTTTTTAGTATACGCATTGACCATTTTTGAGTGACCTATTTATAAGAGGAGGGATTCTATGAAGTCTGAAGAGAAGCGACAAGATAGTATTTTTTTTATGAGTTTAGTAGATTTTATTGTTTACTCTTCTTCACTATCTTGAAAACATAAGCTCCTATTCTTAGTAATAGCTAATCAGTAACCTCGGGAGCTTGTCCACAAAGTGCTATTTGAAAACCTAGAAGATAACCCATATCTCATCTAATGGAAGCTAAATCGATCAATAGTCGAAAACTATTGACACTCGAAATGAATATCATCCGGAAAATGCGACTACCGCGACATTAGAAAAGACATAGTAATTATTTCGCTTCTCGAAATCACTAATGACACAAAAAATGAGAAGAATCGGCAGATAAGAAACCGCAAACTTAATTAATTTCTCAAAAGGTGCTTTTAGGGCATTCGTCAACAAATATCTTATAAAAAAAGGCTTGTATAGAATTCTACCGATCTGTAATCATTCTCAACCTTCTTCTTTGTGCATTGATTGCATGGATCAAACATCAAGTAATCAGAAATTTGGGTTATTAGAATTGGCCCTCATTTTTTTTTGATAGGTTTGGTTTTCTCAGTAGTCCTTTTTAGCATGAAGGCAATGTGCACCAAGCAAAAAAGCAAGAAAAGGGGAAAAAAAGAAGAGAAAAAGGGTTTACTGTATGGAGGAAGTGCGAAGTGATGGGATGGCATCACTGCCAACTTCAATTATTGGTGAAACCAAGCAACAAACCTTCCGTGCTAGGAAACAAATGTACTCATCCTTTCGCCTCATAATGAGGCCAAATTCCCTTAATTTAATATATAGTATATTTCGAGGTACCGAAATTAGAAAAAAATTTCTGGTCAAACTTGCACTTTCAGTCTGAAAGCTACAGCACAGGAATGCTCTGCAGGGCCAAATACATGGATATCAATAAAGGAAGTCCCCCGTATATGGGAGGAAACTAATTACATATTGAAAAGAATAAATAAATAAAGAGTTGCACAAAAACAAAAACCAATTTATGAATGGCACAACAAATAATACCGCACATAATCTTCATGATTAATCTGGGACAAAACAATTACTAACCAACTAAAACTTAAATGAAAGTGCAGAATTCAAACCCCATGTTCAGTTTGTTTCTTAAAAAAAAAAAGATTGACGAAGTAATGCACGGGCAAAGTGGAAATTGCCATGAGCCAGATGATGTCAAACTTAGTGAGTTTGGACCAACCATGCAATTCATAATCATTTTGAATTTTATCAGCTCTAGCTAGGTCGAAGCTGACAATTATCCTAGTTTTATTTCTTGAGTAGCGGGCAAGAAAAATTTCAGCAAAATAAACAAAGGAAGAAGAAGAAGAAGAAGAAGGATAACCAAAGTACTGTAGAAAATAGTATATGTCAAAATCCCAAAAGCAAATTAGGAGAACACTCATGAAACCTTGCACGGTGTGTTGCGCGATTATTTTTCCTCTAAGAAGAACGAGATAAACACGAAGAGATTACTTGAATGAGAAGAAGGGTTTCATATTGAACAGAGCAACAGTGAGAAGAGATTGATTTCATACCTGAAGGAGCGGGTGGGAGGGGTGAGAAGGGAGGCAGTGAGGGCAGATGCTGAGGCAGCAGCGCAGGCAGAAGATGTTTTTCTCGCTCTTCCGTCGATCCTCGTGGAACCCGCAAACCCCGAAGAACTTCTCCCCCATCAGCCCCTCCAGCCACCCTCCCCCGCCCGATCCCTCCTCCTCCTTCTTCATCTCTCTCTCTCTCTCTCTCTCTCTCTCTCACACACACACACACACACACACACAGAACAAAGGATGAAGAGAAAACGAGAGAGGGTCCGATGAAGAAGATACTACTACCTAACGAATGCTGCCGATAAGCTCCTTCTCTCCCACTGCTTTGACTACTTTTACTTGGGAGGACAGGAACGCCTGTGTGCGTGCGTGGGCGAGTACAATATTATTGAGAAGTGACGTGGTATGTGTACCGCTTTTTGCTAGGCAACTTTTGCATCACATGTCACGTGAGATGTGGCCTTCTTTTTGGAGAAACCCTAGCCTCATTTTCTCCGTTTTTATAGCTGGCTCCCTCCACACAATCCCCCTCCCCCACCAACCTTTGTCTTCTCGCGCATCATACCGTATCTATCTAGCTACCATATCTACGTGGAGAGAGAGTTTGTCAACCGAAAGCTTTCCCTACAAATCCATAGATGACTGATACGGTGACGGATTGTCATTGGGTATGTTGAATGAAGTCCATATGTATACTCGTTCAAAAGCCTACTGGTAACCCAGTATGTTAGGTTAACTGTAGTATATTGTATGTGCATGCTAGGGGAGGCTTAAGAGCTGAGCATGCAATGTGGATTCTTAGCAATTCAAATTCATAGGTCCATCACCCAACATGGATTCTACAATCTCTAGCAAAGAGTCCTTGAACTTGTTATACATACAACCTTTTAAACATACATGATAAAAGTAATGTTTAAGCCAATCCTTGCTAGAGGTTTTAAAGCAATCTAGACTAATCCTACATGTACATAATTGAATTATCTCTCTTTGTGATCATTCCACGTTCATTGAAATTAGTCCAAAATTTTTATCCTTTTTAGTTATTGAGATTGTTCTTTCAACGGTATTAATTACATAATCTGTCCTAAATTAAAAGATTCCTCTGTTCTTGCATGAACAATTTACATCCATTTGTGGTTTGTAGAGCCTATCCATGTATTAGACAATTGTTTGTTTATGGTTATTGTAGTTGATCCTTGGATAGGTTGTATTTTCTAAGATTTATAAAAAAAGGAAATGATTAAGTCAATGTTCTTAATCCGCTGTGAAATTAATAGCATGTTCTAAACCACAAAAAACAAATAGTGATAAATTCGTCGTGGGGTCCACTTCTTCAAGAATTTGTGACTCACAATATGTTAATTGTAGCTCTCACAATATCTCAAAGACTCTTATGCTAGAAAAGTCCATATACAAATTTTAGGTGGGAATCAAAAAACTATGTCCCTTTTAAAAATCTAGCCCCGGTGGCAATGTAATTATTTGAGGCCGCAAAGTGCAAAAGGGTGACAAAAAGATAATGTTTTGATGAATTCTGACGGCAAAATACGATTGGTATAATGTTGAAGGTTGATGGGTTTTGGAGCCTATAATAAAAGTTTTGAGGTTTTCGTGATCTTAACCTTTTGAAATCTCCTCTTTTACATTTGATGGCAATTGCAATCGCCACAATAGTTGTTGCTATAACTTTGAACTTTTAGTGGTGAATAGGGTCGCTTACCTACAATTGCTATAATTGCCACTGTAATTTTTAGCGACATTCCCTAACGTGGCAATCGTGCAACCACGGTATACTCTTTAATGGAGAGTAGCATCGCCGCCAAAACTCTAAATAAAATGCCACTAAAAGCGAAATCTCTTGTAGTGTGCTGTAGGTGGGTTGAGGCCAGCTCCACATGCCCAATGTCTAGCCTTAACCGGTTCGGCGGTTCAGAATACTTGATGGATTTTCAAGTAGCAGTATCTCCATGTCCACGCTTTTGGATTGCTCGTTGTATTATTTTAACAAGCCCTAGAAAATAATGCGAGGGTGAATTGAATGGTAACATTAGAAAATAATGATTTTAAGAATTAGAAAAAATACAAAAGAAAAGAGACCACGATTTTGAAGAAAACCATAATTAATGCATTTTTTTTTCAGAAAATTAAGGTTGGGGTATTGCAGACTTGGAGCAAACATAAGGAATTAATGACAATGCCATCCCCATCCTTTTGATTTATTTGGTTAGCCCTAAAATTATTTCTGACTTGTGGCATGCCAATCGAATCGCTCCTTTTTCCAATTGTTTTTACACCATCGGTCCCCCTCCTTAATCTTTTATACTCTAACAAAATGAGAGCACATCCTCTCTTCCGGCTCAATTTTGTATATTTTATTGTGTTTCGCCAAAAAATGTTGATGAAATACCTTTTGAAATATGGATTGATGAGTAATTGACAAAGGTTGAAAGGATTCTTTGTTGAATGGCGGTCCTCTCTACATAATACAATTCAAATACCTATACCTACTATTTTCGTTTATAGCAGCTACTAAGAAAACTACTCAAGTTATACATGACTTTCACGATTTATCACTACTTATGTACAGTCTCCGTAATCATCGACTCCACTGCCCAACGATTATCGCTTCCGCTTCTCTAACAATTCTCTTTGACAGTTGCATCTGAAATTTTCGACACCATTATGATGATTGCATTGCTTCCACTCCTTTGCGGTTACTATCGTTTTTTGCGAAAATTTTCCAACAAGTCCTAAACCTATTGTATTTTTGTCAATTCAGTCCTAAACCTTTTTACTTCTTGACAATCGAGTCCATCTAGCCAATTTTGACCGGCCGTCATTGATATGGCCGCCGGCCAACGCTAACGTGGCCGCTGACCAACACTAACGTGACAATTTTTAATATTTTTTTTTTTGCCTTCTTCCCTCTGGCCAATTCGGCAACCAGCAACTAGCCAGAGGCGTGGGCCAACAACGAGGTCGACCTCGCTAGCCTCTGGCAAAGCTTGCCCCCGCCGGCCACTAGCGAGGGCAAGCCTCGCTAGTCACTGCCAAGTCGACCTCGCCTAGATCCGGCGAGGTGAAACCTAGCAATGGCGAGGTCGGCCTCACCGTGGCTAGGCAAGGCTTGACCTTGCCCAGCCAAGACGAGGCTAGCCAGCACTGTTGTAGGTCGATCTCGCCTTGGCTGGGCAAAAGGCTCAACCTCGCCTAGATCCGGCGAGGTCGGCCTCGCAGCGACAGGCGAGGCTTGCCCTCACCGGTGGCCAGCGGGGGCGAGCTTCGCTAGAGGCTGGCGAGGTTGACCTCGCCGGTCGTCGGACTGGCCAGAGGAAAAAAGGAAAAAAAAAAAGAAGAAAAAAATATTAAAAATTTTGCAAAAATATTTAAAAATTACCACGTCAGCATTAGCCAGTGGCCACATAAGCACCGATCGGCCAAAATTGGCCAGATGACTCAATTAGCAAGAAATGAAAAAGTTTGGGAATGAATTAGCAAAAATGCAATAGATTTAGGACTTTTTGAACAATTTTCCCATCGTTTTTTGCACTCACAATTATCGGCTCCACTTCTAGGCAATTGCAATCGAAGTAATCGGTTTCACAACTTGACAGTTACCTCGCTCCCACCTCCTCAACGGTTACATTGGTTATTACCGACCAACTAGGCTTATTTTCTGAAGTTGCCAACACTTAACCATGCCATCGACAATCTTTTTCGATTAGAGACAGGCTCTCTCTTATCGATGGAATGCATTTTACCAACTAATCCTCAACACTTAGTCATTTATGCTTCCGTCATTTGTCTAACAAATCCTTATCGATGTGATCGCCGATGCTTAACCCTTGCGACATTTTCTTGTAAGTGCAAATTGCATTCTACTTTTCCAGTGCAAGAACAATGGAGTTGTGTTAAATTTGAAGACCCATTTCAATTTCACGTACAGAATTCGTCAAGATTTTGATATTTGATGTATTAAAACTACAATCTAAAAGTTTAGAAAAAATAAATAATAAAAGTGCGACCAAATTAGTAATGTCATAAAATATTACTTCAACCAAAATTGAACAAAAGACTCCTAGAAGTGTGTAAAGCTACGCTGCAACTTTTCTCTGTCGGGAGAATTTAGTCTTATTAAATTCGTCGAAATCTTACAAAATTTGACATTATTCGTGTTGGAAAACCCGAACCGCCATGTTGTAGGCTTTGTTGTCTACTCACTTGGAGAGGCGTGCCTTCTTTCTTTAATCATGATATTACCCTCGATCAAACCCCAATTATGGTATAGATCTCCACCGTCGATTTGAACTGATTTTCACATCAAATCAAACCCATTTTTGCGAAAAAAAAAGGGGAGAAAAATGGGTAAAATGAATTTTCCTTGGCTTCAAAATTCAGTAAAATTTGGGGGACTTGGAGAATTGAGGGAAGTCTAAATGTATGGTCGTGCAAACGACTGGAATTTCACCGACTCTCTCTGCAAAATTAGTGCAAATCCACCGCTGGAGTGACGAGGATTAGCGTTAGGATTTGCGGCATGTGACTTCCAACGTGTGAGCCAGCTTCCCCAAATATTCTCCCCAAGGTTTACCCTGACAATGATTTAGTCTTCTAGCTAAAATGTCGAGTCACGTTCGGTATAGTTATGACTGGATCACAGTGGTGATGTATTTTGAAGGGAGAAATTGTCCAATTAGTCTTGAAGTTACTGTACATATGCCAATTCGGTCCTAAGCTACTTTAAACTAGCTTCCCCAAAGATTCTTTCCAAGGTTTACCTTGACAAAGGGTTAGTCTTTTGCCTAACATGTCGAGCCAGGTTCAACGGAGTTTTGACTGAATTGTAACGGTTATGTATTATGAAGGAGAAAATAGTCTAATCAGTCTTAAAATGTATTTTACAAACGTCAATTCGGTCATAAATTTTTCCGTTTTGCTAATTTAGTGATAAATCTTTACGCGAAATTTCAATATGGTCCTTTTGATCAATAGCTTTCGAATTGATTGGGTAATTGTCCCACTGTGAAGTGGCGTGAGTTATATAGTTGCTAACCTCCGTTTTTAAAGTTGCAACACATCAAAATTCGGCAGGGCAGCTTCCTAAAAGCCACCGTAAACCGTTATAACTTTGGAGGTATAACATACCTGAAGGTATTTGCCAAGCTGCCGTGCCATTTTGCGCAATCGAAACATCTATCGAAAAGCTATACTAAATAGTAGAGGTGTCAATATAGATTAGAAATCCGTTTTTCCAACTCACCGTTAGTGGGCCGGGTTGCAAATGGATCGCTCTTAAAATTTGTGCAAATGAGTGGAAATGAGTTCAAGATATCCTAGCCTAATTTTGTATGGGTGCATATGGGTTTGCACGAGACCCATAATCAACCTATTTAGGTCTTGACTCGCTTAAAGAAAAAGAACACCACTCCAGGACAAAGAAATCTTTATCTCTTCTTTTAATCATACATTTTCCGCGAAACAAACGAAATCTTGATCTCCTCCTCTTCATCCCCATATCTCTTCCCTTCCCTTAAATGCGTCCTCGCCGTCCTCAAAGTTGCTCGCCAGCATGAGACGGAGCGGAAGAAAGAATCGAGGAAATTAGATTTTCGATTTTCAGTTCCGTTTTCATTTTTTAAAATTTTTTATGTTTTATATTAGTTCATTGGAAAAGTACGCGTGGCTATTCTTATCCTCCCTATGTTGAAACATACTTGAGTGGCGGTTACATCCTACACCGCAAAACACTATTTGACTCTCACGAAAGAGTCGACAATTGGAAAGTATAATCGAAGTTACGAAGCAAAAAAGTTTAATATACGTTATTGACGAGATAAATTAAAAACAACAGTTTTGTACTTAAGTGTATCATAAAACTAAGAAAATGTCACGTTAGCGTCGATTCAAAGCCCGAACGAGTTTCATAATTCGCGGATGGCCCTGGCCAAGGTTGCGCTTTCGCCACCGCCACCTTCACGCCTCCATCCATAACCAAACCCCGAGCTCCCTCGCTAACTTAACGAGCCGGTTCACGGAGCTGCCCATTCTTCAATGAAAAATTTTGCCAAAAATGGATTTGGGATGGGTTTCTAAGTTTATGCCACTCTGCAGAAAGTTACATAATTCTAGAGCATAGGCTTTCACAATTTTTATTTTTCTATAATGCTAATCATCAAAAGGTTACAAATTGGTTCTTCTCGAGTCTTCTTGATCCATCATCCCAATCCCTGTACTTACGTGCGAGTGTTTATTTTCTGCTGGGCCCTCTCGATCCGTCTTAGCTGGAGTTTCGGGCCGTAAACGGCCCAATTGATCTACCACAGGAGCAACACTTGCGGGCTTTTTTATGCGAATCGGCCCGGACCATGTAAGCCACTAGATCATACGGGTCTCGCGTGAGGCCCACATTCTCCGACGTCTTGCGTTAACAGAGCGCAATGCGCCAACTTTTTCAACTTCGTCACGTCGTCTTTTACCCGTGCTGGGCTCGCGACTAAACTCGGCATTTTGGACAGCGTGCCGCCGCGCTTCGCCATCAATTTTTCCTGTTTTATCCCGGAATGGCGGGCGCGACGCTAAGATCACTCCGAGCAGGATACGCCGTGGATCGCACACAAGATCCGGAGTCCTCATCGAACCATAAAATCGAGCGCCTGCCCGAAAGATTAAACTATCGGATTCGAAGCCCGGTTAAATATTCAGATATTGCGACCCTCGCCCGTGCCGTAGAGACCCCGAGAGGAAGCGAACCGCGCTCGCTATATCGATATCGGTACGTTTTCGTGTGCCGTTGGGTCGAGTCGGTTCTGGTCCCCTCCCACACAAAACTTAGTTGTGCTGTCTCTGTCCCTTAGGAAGCAAGCTGCTTCAGGAGCACGCACGCACGGCATTTTTTCGTGGAGACGATGTCCTTGTCAAAACCATCAGCATCGCAGCAGCAAGTTGGTGAGAGCGAAATTCCGGCCGATGTGAATTGACAATGTGACATCTGAGCATATACTCTAAGGGCATGTCATAAGCTTGGAGCTGATAATGGTTGGTTGGTGCACCTGGTTGGCACCCGCGATAAACACGGGGTGGTAAATCGTTCGAAAAGTCATAAACTTATTGCACGGCGACCGATTCGGTCGTAAATCTTATAATTGTGTCGATTTAGTCCTAAATGTTTCGATGGTTTGCCAATTCAATCCTAAACCTGTCGATTGTGCCAATTTAGTCCTGGAACTTTTTATGACTTGTTAGTTTAGTTCTAAGTATTTTTGCGATTTGATAATATAGACCATCTGGCCGATTATCCAAATAATAGGTTTAGGACTGAATTGACGGATCTGTAAAGGGCTTAGGACTAAATTGACGCAATTGAAAGGTTTTATGATTAATATGGCAAATCGTCAAAAGGTTTAGACTAAATCAGTACAATCCAAAAGTTTATGACTGAATTGGCCGCTGTATAAGAGGTTTAAAACTTTTCAAACGATAATACACGTGATAGGGAGGCTAATTATTATATTAGCTTGCATCCATCCTAGCTCGAGTTTAGTCGATTTTGGATCTTACGATTAGGTCATCGAATCTCGATCTCAATCGCTCAAACACACACATCGAGCGTCGAAATTTTCTTTCTCTTAATCGACGTGATTGAAATATGGCCATTTTGCCTACAAATTGCTGACGTGGCGAATAGGGGACCAGATTTTTTTTTTCGAAAGCCATGTTGCTGCCACGCGGTCTACAGCTTTTTGCCCGGAAGTTAGCTGGATTTAGATCGGGCGCGTCGACTGCCGCAAAGACTGAAAATCCTAGTGCATCCGGCGATCAAAAGTAGAAGTTTGTTGATAATTGATGGTAATTTATCAGAAAGCTCGATTCAGATCTCCGAATCGAACTGATATGATCGGTACGATTCACCGGATTGTGATCCTATAACTAGTAGATCTTCATCTAATCTGGTCGTCACCCTGATCATCTTCAGCCAGGTGCCTGATCACGTGGTTTTTTGGCCAATCGCCAGACTCATGTCGCACATAACACGATGACGGGTTGCGCTAACGTGGACAAGATAGATAATGGGATCAAAACATCAATGCCATATGAAATCCGCCATAGAGATAGATCGGCGGCGAAAGTGGGGATGAATGACATGAGTTAAAGGGAGATTGTACAGAATGTACCAAGTCGAATCATGTGAAATGGAAGTCCCATGCAATTAAAGTATCTTCTTCTTTTTCTGGTCATTTAACCAAGCCTTTAGAACCGAGCAAGAAAACAAACACAGGGAACGAGATCCGTCAAATAGGGGAAAAAAGATATAATCTCTTGGAAAATAACATTCATAACACAAAAAAATAGTAGAAATTATCAAATTAGGCGTCGTCAAAGACTTTAGGAATACGTGTTTTGCGTGATATTCATCGTACGCACTTCTCGTTATCCCGAGGGACTGCTTACACTATACAATATCTTAGGATCTACGAGCGGCGCCTCAATGTCATGGCTCGGGGTTGGTGGCCCAAGCTTAATGGTAATGAGGCGTGTACTATAGTAGACACGTCAGAATGGGTTATAAACTCATTTCTTAACTCATATATGATAGGCTGAGCTGGTATATGAGTTAGTTATATTCAGTAAAATGATCATAAATTGGTCTAGAATGGTAAAGTTCAAAATAATATACCCATCTCTACGACTCTCTCTTCGCTTTCTCTCGCCCTCACTTGAGTTTCTATCGCTCACTCTGCGCTCTCATTTCCAGTTGGGGTACGAATTTTCCTTAATTGGATTAAATATGGACGCACCTTAGCAATATGGATCGGAAAAAAATCGGGCACAAGTCGGGTTCGGGTTTGGTCTGGTACGAGCCACTAGATCTGTATCGCACTGAAAACGGATCGAAACTGGCTAAACGGGGTCAATTTGGGTTGAATCGGTCTCGATCCGATCTGCCCCCATCGCTCGCTCCGTGCTCTTACCTTAGTTTGGGTACGAATTTTCCTAGATCGAGTTAGATATTAGGAAAATCGGGTACGAGTCGGGTTCGGGTTTGGTCCGGCATGGGTCACCAGAGCTGTACCGCATGGAAAATGGATTGGAGAACGGGTTTAAACGGGGTGGGTCAATCTGGGCCGAATCGTTCCCGATCCGATCCGCCGGCTCGACCGGCCTAGCCCAACGGCGCTGCACCGGTCGGCTCGAGCGCGGAGGGAGGTCAGGTCCGTCATTTCGCATCCCCAAGCAAGGTGGTGGTTAGTTTTGGCAGCTGATTCGGATTCTTGTCTTCCTCTCCACTGTTCTCCCTCCATCTCTCCCTCGCTCTCTCTACCCGCAACCAACAACAACAGCAACAGACACCTCCCTCCCTCCCTCTCTCTCTCTCTCGCTCTCTCTCTCTCTCTATTATTTGCCGGTGATCAGGTTCGCAGTCCCACACGGCCCAGCTGCTGCCTCGCCTCCGCCCCGCGCGAATCGATGGTCGTCGAAGCCAACGCCGCGTCGCCGCCGCAGGCGCTGATGGAGCGGCTCAAGGACTACGGCCAGGAGGACGCCTTCGCCCTCTGGGACGAGCTCTCCCCTCAGGACCGCCACCTCCTCGTCGCCGACATCGAGGTCATTCCTCCCTCTCGCTCTGTCTATCGTGCGCCGATCTCCGTGTTCCCCTGGCGGCGGAGCCCGGCGGTCGATGGAATTGATCGGCGATTTTGACTGCTCGTCCTCCGAATTCTGGCCGTGCGCGCTTCGCGATCATGATGTTTGCCTTTACCTGTGCTGCTTGTTGTCTTTTTTTGTTGTTTTTTTTGGCAGAGCTTGGATCTTCCGAGAGTGGATCGGATCATTCGATGCTCGCTCAGATCTCAAGGTCGGTCGTCGCTCTTTCCCTCGAGTCGGGAGTGATGATGTGTTACGCCTGGTTGCTGATGGATTTGGGTCGGGCTTTCAGGTCTGCCGGTGGCGGCATTGGAGCCCGTGCCGGAGAGCGACGTGTCCACCGTCGAAGGGCGGAGCGTGGGAGAAAGAGAGAGGTGGTGGAAGATGGGGCTGAAGGCGATCTCGGACGGGAAATTGGCGGTCCTGCTTCTCTCCGGTGGTCAGGTACTGTACTCCACCGTTGCTGTCGGCGTAGAGCGCTGCCGTTCCGCGTGTGCACGTGCCTAGCGACTAGTGAATCTTGGCTCTGCTGGTTTAGAGCTCTGTTTGTTTTCCCCGCTTGAGCTTGACTTGTTCACATGTGGGCCACATGCTTTGGCTTTATGAATAGAGAAACAGAAAGGGATCATTATTGCTTACTCAGTGAGAGCTGAAAAGAAAAGGATAATGATTGTCCTTGCTTTTTAAGCGAGCTGCTGCTTGTTGGTAACTAAATTAGATCTGAACTCTCATTGCCAAATCATTTCAGAGGCGGTATGATGCTTTTGGGAAAATCATTTTAAGAATGTTGGATGATACGGATGATATGCATTGTGATACGAAAAAAGAAACAGACAAGAAGAGAATAGAAGCGGGTTACAGGAATTCTGGGGATTCGACCATTGGTTCTATAATCAAGGGTCTCAGGATCTAAAATGCTTCTATCTCCTTCGATATGGATTCCAAATCCAGAAAGGGATCATCATATTGTACCTTATGTTTCTCCCTACCCAGTTATTTCAGAATTTACTGATATTTTTTACACAGGGGAATACTGAGATACTTTTCCTGGAAAATAAGTTCAATGGCTATTTGGCGTGTTCCAGTCCCGCCCAATAATGCCTTGGGATTAACTGGAGTAAAAGACGTTAAATGTGAATGCTTTTTCTTTTTTTTTTTTCGTTTTAAATATGTGGAGTTCCTTAAACTGGCTGGAATGGTACGATAAGCTCCACTACTGTCCACTGTAAGATACCTTACAGAGTGAAGACTTGAATGTTTGTCCTTCCCTCTCTTTTCGTACCTGTTTTATGATAGATTCTCCAGATAAGCAAGTGGTTGAGACTAAACTCAACATTTATATACTCATGCTTCTATCAATGCAACAAGATAATTCAAATTTATCGAAAAAGCTTCCAGCTATTTTATGTGCTTGCATATGTATTGTATTTTTTGTTCCGTAGTCTCCAGATCATCAATCTCTTGGTTTGTAATTTTTTTTTTATCGATCGTGCTTACTTGAGCATGCAAAATTTCAATGAAAAATATGCATTCTTTTCAAAAGCTGATAATATGCCTTTAAATAATTTGTAGCTTTGTGATCTATACGCAAGAATTGCCTGCCTTATTGTTCATCTTCCTGACGTGTGTGGTGCACCGATTTCCTCACACAATATCCTTTTTAAGCCATGCAGGGAACAAGACTTGGAAGTTCAGATCCCAAAGGATGCTTCAGTAAGCATTTCCCATGTCGACTTGATTTGTGAATTGGCATGGTTCTGGGTTTCTCTCGGTGCATGACTTCTATAAAGGTTTAACGGTTCAGAAAACAAAAACTTATGAAATTAAGACAGCTGGAAAACTTTTTTATCTTTCATTGACCAAAACCTTTATCATTTCTAATACACCATGAGCATTTGGACACCTTTTTTGTTGATTATTTTTTTTATTATTTTAACCAATAGGTTGTTGAACTACTAAACTTATTTCTTCTTCTTCCAACCTCTGCTATTAGCATGAAATGCACCACAGTACTTTCTTCTTATCATACTTCTTCAGGATTTCAACTTTGTTGAAGTATTTCATTGTAGACATTGGACTTCCATCTGGCAAGTCACTTTTCCAAATTCAAGCCGAACGAATCTTGTGTGTTCAGAAGTTGGCTGCTCAAGCTCTCAAAGAGGGTAAAATTCCTCTCTTGTTCATTTCTCTTAAACTACAGAGAAAATATGCTTATTCTCTTGTTTTTTGCAGGTTCTGTTGGTTCTCCACTGATACGCTGGTACATAATGACGAGTCCATTTACTGATGAGCCCACACGCAAATATTTTGAGAGCCATAAATACTTTGGTCTTGAAGCTGAGCAAGTACAACATGTGTAGCTTTTCCTAATAGGCATAGTTTATTTTCCTATCCAGTTGTATTTAATATTGCCTCACTATCGACGGAAAATTTGTTTAGGTCACCTTCTTCCAGCAAGGTACCATGCCATGTGTCTCGAAAGATGGAAGATTTATCATGGAGACTCCTTACAGAGTACGTTTGCTATTCTATTTGTTCGTTTGATTAATTTAATTGTAGAAGGAACAGATTTATGGTTTCCAAGATGTTGGCAAGCGACTCTTTCGACCTTAGTCTTTACACTTGGCAGCTTCACCTTGCCATCGCCACCCATTTTGCAGTTGAATTTTTAGAATGGAACTCAAAAAGAACAAACAGTTTAAGAAGCGTATCTTAAAGAATAATGGAAAAGTTTAAAACACCGAGGCTCCTGCAGAAAAAGAATGATTTGGAAAATATTTTCCTAAAAATTATCGCTTGTATCGCTTGAAATAATTAATTAGCGGAAAATGTTCTCATTGTCGATAACAATTTATGTTTAAACATGTTCGTGGACGGCGAAAATTTTTTTCGTCCGTCCATTTGTAAGCGATATAAGCGATTGTTTTTAGGAAAATATTATCGAGATTATTCGTTTTCCGCGAAACAAACGAAACCTAAAGGTGAAGGGAGCTGAGATCTTTGGCGAAATAAATTGTTATCTTCTATATGAATGAGCATCTGAGAATCGTGTTGCAATGGTCTACTAATGTCTGGATGAGTGAGAGAACCAAGTAACAAAAAGCTTTTTTGCCTCAGCTATTGAGTGAGTAAAATAGCACAATAAGATCTCTCACTCGTCGCACAGGGTCGCACTTATTTTCCCGGGAGACTACCATATAATGATTCTAAAATGCGGATTGTCTTGGAAGGGAGAGATGAAACTGTAGATGTATGAAGTGCGATGGAATTATTTCCGATCTAAGTCATAATATCTGAACTAATGCATGATTCTTGTTTTATTATGATTTTCATATCCAGGTAGCTAAAGCTCCTGATGGTAATGGTGGAGTATATACAGGTGCTTTTATTTTTTTAAATCCTGTGCCAAATTTTGGTTTCTATTTCGCTTGCGCAATCTATCTCAACCTCATATAGCTCGAAGGCATTCATTAATATTTGTCTCTCGTTGACCAGCTTTGAAAACTTCAAAACTTCTTGAAGATATGGCCTCGAGAGGGATTAAATATTTGGATTGTTATGGAGTTGACAACGCGTTGGTGAGTTTTGCTTTTATTAAGCTATGGAATTCCCCATGGCAAGTTTTCCCTTTTTGTGGGTCAAATTCCAATAGTTATCAGCCAGATTTGTCTCTAAAAACAGGTACGCGTGGCGGATCCTACTTTCTTGGGTTATTTCATGGACAAAGGTGTAGATGCTGCAGCTAAAGTTGTCCGTAAGGTGATTATATATGTCTTGGCACATATCATACTTCATTTTATTATTTTGACTCGTCGTGGTTATCCTTTTGAAAGTATGTTGTGTTGAAGATGATTTACATGGTTTGTACATATCCTTTGGTGATCTCTAGATAAAGCTCTTGCCTTTTCTGCACGAGTTAATCTGGCTTGAAATGTTTCACATTTACGGTATCAAAGCGTAAAGCGGGCTTGTGAATCTACATCAAGTGGCAAAAAACTTGTGGAATGCATTAGTGGAGACTCACCTCTCAAAGGGCACAACCTTGAGTACTCCTTTGGGAGGCTTGGCCATGTGGATTTGGCTCGTTATAAATGGTTTCAGAACATTGTACTGGGGAATGAGTGCTAAGCAAGACAAAGTGCTATGTTACTAGATTTACCTTTTCAACTATGTGAGACCTACTGCTTCATTTTGGGAGCTATCTCTTCAACCTGTGAGGGTCAAATCTAATATTTTACCTACCCGGTGTAGTTTTGAGCTACATGAGCCGCATTGATGATTATGATAGTAATATAAAGCAGAGGAGTTTATAAAGCACATCAAGTTTCATGGTGAGTGGGAGGTAACTTGTGGCTTGATATATAAGGAGAGACTCAATCCAAATGACACCACCTTGAGTACTCCTTTTGAGGTGTTTTGCCCACTTGGATTAAATTGAGTTGATACAAAGCATATGATTTGCATGAATTTTGTTTGCCAGTTTTACTTCACATGAAAATCAAAATTTCTTCCTTCCGGCTGTTAGATTCATAATTGCATGTGTAGCTTGTCCACATTTTTTTGGCGGACCGATTGCTAATGGGTGTAATCTGAATATTCACTTTCTAAATTCTTGAATGGTTCTTTTTAGGCATACCCACAAGAGAAGGTAGGTGTATTTGTAAGGCGTGGTAAAGGTGGACCACTTACAGTGGTTGAATATAGTGAGCTGGATCAAACACTTGCTTCTGCAATCAATCAAGAAACTGGACGGCTTCGTTTTTGCTGGAGTAATGTACATCCTATTCCTTGCACTTACGACTTACATAATTTGTTTCCAACTTTTCGCACTATTATTGATTTATATTTTGCTTTATTACTCTAAAAGCTTGCTGATTACTGATATCAATTGCATGGTAATTCCACTTCTCTCTAGCTGTAAAAGATACTACTCCAGGGCCTGATATTGTAGCTTTAGTCTTTATGTGTTATTTCTCAGGATACCAAATCCTTTTGAAACCAGACAACCTTGTTTGTTAGATTGCCCTGCGCTTAGATGCATGATGTAGCATCATATGAATATGTTGGCTTTTGTTTTCCCCCCAGTTTCTCCCTGACTACTCTTTACTTTCTGGCTTTCAGGTTTGTTTACATATGTTCACCCTTGATTTTCTCAACCAGGTCGCAAATGGCCTTGAGAAAGACAGTATGTAAGTGGTCTTTGTTTTTCACTGCTCACCTGCTTTTTATTTAGAAATGTTGGGGGGACGAAACTATTTTCTCTTGAGCCACTTTCTGCTGTATCTATTCTCTTTTAAAATACTCTAGTTTTATGGCCTTAATTTCATCTTTCTCCTTCTGAACCATAATTTCGTACACAATTTGTGAACAAGGCATTTGACCTTTTTTTGTATGAGATACAGAATTATCTGGGTAGTTCTACTATTGAGTAATGAGCCAACTTGATGTGTCAATTATTCGTTCTAACTTTAATTATCCTCCTCGCGGTTTACATTTCCAGTTATTCCTCACACGTGCATCCCAATAGGTACTAGTGCTGCATGATATTTTAATGTAAATACATTTGCAGGTTGCTTCATAAAAGTTTCAACAAAAGGGCTTCATAGTAGATCTTTGTCAAACTTGAAAGGTTAATTGATAGATAATTAATTTTGCGGTCAGAGAGTTTTTGATCGTCAGGGTACATAAGCAAAAGACTCGTTAAGTACTGGATTTGCCAAATATTTGGTCTCTCTACAAAAAAGAGTAAACTTTAGTAAAATCAAGAAGTAATGACCATTTCTCAACTGATTCATTGCGTGAGAGTACGTTTCATTAATCAATTGCATTCGGTTTTCTGTAATGGCAGCTATCATCTTGCTGAGAAGAAAATTGCTTCAATCCATGGACAAACAGCGGGATTGAAGCTGGAGCAGTTCATATTTGATGCATTTCCATATGCTCCTTCAACTGCACTTTTTGAGGTCCTCTTTAATCCTTCTAATACCAATTTTTTGAGTTCAGCTCTTTAAATACTGCGAAGCTAAACAATTTGTCTGAAAGTTCAGGTATTGCGTGATGAAGAGTTTGCGCCGGTGAAAAATGCTAATGGATCAAATTTCGACACACCAGACAGTGCAAGGCTGCTGGTTCTCCGGCTCCATACTCGTTGGGTGGTAGCTGCTGGAGGCTTTGTAACACATTCGGTGCCCCTATATGCTACTGGTAATTGGTGGTGGCTTACCATGCATTGTGTTGTAAATTTTTACATGTTGTGCAGAGTTTGCTATTCTCAGTGGTGTATGCAAATTTGACTTGTGCCAAGAAATCTTCCATTACGCTTGCATGTTGTTGAAATTTAATCCATCCATACACCTTGCCCTGGGGAAAAGAACAGAATGGACATACACCCAAAAATCTATGTTAATTACAAGTGAGGAATAGGAAATCAACTCAAAAGCTGATAAAGAATATCGAATTTTACTGGGAGCTTCATAGGTTTCTCGAGAATCGATGCAGAATATCTGATCCATTCTTTTGCTATGTGTAAAGGAGTTAACCTATAGCATGTGCATGATAGGATGTAATGTAGAATCCCTTGGTCTGTAGGCTTATCTTACTTGTGTCGGTTGGGAGCAGTCTGTCAACAGTACATAATGTGTTCGAAAATAATCAGGGACTTTTCAAGTAATCAGCTGGCTTATCATGATTTATGGGTCAGGAAGTAAATTTAATGCTTCCCTGTTCTGTGTTTGTCTCAGGTGTGGAGGTATCTCCGTTGTGTTCATATACCGGCGAAAACCTCGAGGCTATATGTCGGGGGAGGACCTTCCACGCGCCTTGTGAGATTGCATTTTAGCTGTGCTTGTCCATTTCCTTTGGAAGAAAAAGGTGGGGGTGAGATCTCGGTTCCACGATGATAAAGTTCTTGAGATGTTAACATGTGGCTCAGTTTTATCTGAAGTCATGATGGGCGAGGTTGTGTCATTTGATACCTACAAGATAGAATAGTGGCTGTAATTTTTCGTGTTAGCAAAAGACGGTCCTAGTACATCACAAATAAGAAAAATGAAAAAAGAGAGAAGCTTTGAGAAAAATCAGAAGAAAATAATTCCTGAGTGTCGATGTGTAAATTGACGGTGCTGTCAAATTGGTGCAGTTTTAACAAATGCAGAGCCGTTGCACCCAGTCTGTTTATACTGCATTTGGTGTTCAAGTGTTTGCTTATGAAGATTAGTCTCCTAAACCTGCTCTTTTCCCTTTTCTTATGCTAAGCAAGGTACATCAGCGGTTAATTCGTTGTAATTGGAGTTGTTGATAGGAATATGATGGAACGAAAGACCAAGAAAAGAGAGAAGGATGTACCAAAATGCGGATGCTGAAACGACTCGTATATTGACACTTCATGGCGTTTTAGTTACCTCGTGAGTGACCTCCGTTGCCACAATGCATGCACATGGATTCAGAACAAAATTAAGCAGGATAAATCGTCAGTTTATTAGCAAGTATTTTACTGCTGAAGCAAGTATTTTATTGGTGAAGCGGTGTACCAAGGAAGTTAGATGCACAAGCTCTCCAGTGATGGACGTTGTGGCCTATGTTCAACATTTCAATGATCCCGATTAAAAACTATCCTGTCCTATAAATAGTTTCGCGGAATGTCGAGCACTGATTAAACGACTTAAGACACTTTTTTTTTCTTTTATGATCAATGGGTCATGATTAGTTGGGATAAATATAGTGGAGCAATTTAAAAGAACTTTGGTGTGGACTTGTACAGAGCAAATAGGTTGCATGCAAACACAATATGCTAATTTTGCCAAGCATAATACTTATTGCGAACAATCTTATGGCGCAAATTGTCATGTAACGTCATATGCTCAAAGGAGGGGCTAAGATGGAAATTAATCGGTGATGCGTGTCAATAAATTAGAGAATTTCCTTAGTTATTCATCAACTCTATTGAAGAGCAATTATTAATCCTGAAAAATTCCGACTATATGTTTATATTGTGGACAATATGTCTGCTCTACGCCCACCCCAACCACAAAGAGAGAAACTCTAGAGAAAATTGTTTGGAAGAGAAGGCTCTTTCATGATTGTTGAATTACACAAATTAGGGGAGAAGACCATTATTACCATAGATCGCCCCGTGATCTAATGTTGGAGATTCAATTTTCCTAACTACCGTTATCTAAACTATATACATTTCCATAATGCCCCTAAGAACATTCTAGAGCCCTCGTAAACCCTAAATCTCTAGAGAGCTTCAATGCATGTCCGGTCATCTTGGTCATCTCCTTGACCTGCCGGGCCTTAAAAACTTCCGGTCCGCAACACATGCCAACAAGATAAAATAAAGTAGTTACGTAAGAATGAAACGGCCGAAAAAGCGAAAAATCATTGGGATATTTGACGAGTTCTTTAATTGTTCACCAACTATAGTGTTTTCCTTTGCATTTTATATCTACACAAATAAAAAAAAAACAATGGAGACTCATTTACAAATTTTTACAAATAGTTGAAGAGCAAATTATCAATCCTAAAAAAATCCTGCACGAGGAGTCTAAAAGCAAATTAGCCCTAAAATAAATAAATATATATATATATTCTTCTGAGGCTGGCACGTGCGAACACGACGAGCGCCAAGCCTCCCGGCTTCGAGCCCAATTTGGCGCCTTCGAAAGAGCGCGGCGCTCACTCTGAGCCGCGGCGACTGCGAAAAAGTTTCGATTTTTTTTCGTTTTTTTTTGGGCAGGGGAAGCGCAAGAGTCTTGGCGAATGAAGAACTGGTGGGAAGGAAGTAGCGAAACCCGCCTTCTCGTCGCGCCTGGTAAGCACCCTCCTCCTCCTTCTCCAAATTTGGTTTCTCTGTAAAACCCCCGTCTTTGCATCGTCACTGGACATGCCATCCCAGTTGCTCGATCGGTCTGTTCAGATCGTATACCTCCTTCCTGATCGATGAATCGTATTGGGTTCGACGCTAGCTGTTCTCGGATTGGACGATCCGTTAGTAAAAATTGTAGCATGCGCGTGTTTATGTCTTCCCGACATTTGCGAATTGGAATGTGGAGTATAGCAGTCGATTGCATTTCCCTCAATTTTGTAAATTCGAAGATGGTGAGGTTTTCTGGTCCCTCGTGCTGTAGATTCTGCTGCGACGGAGAAAGGGGTCGGGCATTTCTTGTCACTTCGGCATCCCAAATCAGGTAATCAGAAAAGCTAGTCCCCTCGTGCCTGGGCATGAACCCACGTGCGCGTACATGTCCGAAAAACTTGCCTTGCCTGATGCTGCCTCCTGACTGCTTGCAGGAAAAGCGACATGCTACCTCGTCGTCGATGAGAAGCTTTTGGAGCTTCAGTGGTTTAAATTGCCTTATGGGTCTTGGTTTCTGGGAGATTACGTCCATAAAGGTGTGATCTTCAAGATTCATGTTGGCAGTTAACGCTCAAGTGTGTTCATTGCGGTTAGGATAATAATTTGCTTTTTTTTCCTTCCATGTGGTCAAGATGGTTGCCTGTATACCGCCACACCAGTCGATCCAGTTTTCATCATGTTGCCAGTTTTCGAGGAGGCCAGGATGAGGGTACCACATATTTTATTCAGTTTTTCGTGTTTCACAAGAAATGTAATGTATTATATTTTCCTATTAATTTATTTAATCACGAGTTCAAATATTTGTTTTCTCTAAGAGACGAATTCCTTTCTGTTGAAACATTAATATTTCTATGTATGACTCTCAACCTGTTGATGGAGAATGTGCTGTTCCAGAAATTCCAGCATATTGTCTGCATAGGTTATGCATCTGTCGATTTTTAACAAGTTTACACACTTGCATCTGCCTAAGCATGTAAACAAGATAAAATCGTGGAATGCACACCGATCTATCTCTCTTTAAGTTGGACTTGTCGTCCTTTATGAATTACTCCTAAATATTTGATGTCATAGTGCCTTTTTGACCATTGCAGAAAAGAGATGATCCTGGGAAGTTTAGGCAATTGGATGAGATTTTGTTTATAAATGGTTATCCTGGATATCAGCATTTATTGTCCATTGCGGAGAAGTCCATGCAAGTGGTTTGTGAAGTTAAAGGTGACGAATCATATACATCTGCATTATAGATATTAGTTACACTGAAGTAACTACGTTCTTTGAAAAAATTACATTGAATCCAAGATCAACCTTCAATAAGACTTATCTGCTAAGTAATGCTGCTAATAGGGACTCTTTTTGTTTGTCTATTATTTTCTGTGCCACCTTTCTTCAGTAATTGTTACTAGGATTGAGAAGAATATGAAGCATCCCTATTTTGCTAATTGAAAATTGGAGAAGGCATTGATGCTTATGGGGAGGAAAGGACCTAAAGGAAGCCATAGCCCTGGCAGCTAAGGGGTAGCTTAAATTGGGAAAGAAATGATTTAGAACTTTAAGAATCAGGGTTATTATTATTGCATAATATTCTTGTCATGTGATATGTCACGTGAGATGCTGCAATTAAAGTTTCACACAAAATTAAAATGAACCTTTTTTAAAAATCGCATTGGAGCGGGGTATATCTGGAGATATTTTATGTATGTAGTACATCTCAACTCTAAGTCCGGCTCTTACCTTACCAAAAAAAAAAAAAACTCTAAGTCCGGGTTCTATAATCTGCATCTCTTTTTCTTTTTGGTTTTTGTTTTTGTTGTTGTCTTTTAATATCACGATTGTCTTCATGTTTATGATAAAGTTTAGCGTAATGGTATGCTGCTGCTGTAATCTATTTGAAATGTCACTTGATAAGTGACTAGTGAACATTACTCTAGTTGTTACCTATAGAAACTGTGAACAAGAGATTCAGTGAATTATGATTGTATTTATGATGTGCGGTTAAAACAAGAGCATTAATAGTGTTATTAAGTGTCTATCTTTTTCTTTGCAAGGACACAAGTTGATATCTCTCTCTGTCTGCCTGTATCGACAGAAATTGGATCAACAAGGTTTTTTAGGCTTGATGACACTAAGGTTCTTGCTTGGTTGTCAAACAAGGTCTGTCATTTTCAAGAAACTTAATTTCGTCAATGATGGTGCAAGTGTACCAACAAATGTTTTCAAATTGCAGGTACACCGAGTGAAGCAGACTTTGAGTACTCTGGATAAAAACTATGCTGCCCGTTCTGAGAACGAGATGTGTATGTCTTAGCGGACAAACTTTTGGCTATGTAGTTTCATGCATTTGTCAAATGAGTTCACTGAAGGAGTCATGAGCAGAGATCTTTTCTCAGTTAGAACATATGAACGAGAGTGGTGGGTAGTTACATATAGCTCTTTCCACAAAGAGGCCATTCGAAAAGAAAGAAAAGGAACTCTTACCACAGAGAGTATTAATAGATGTCGTGAAAGTAGGGCATTAACATTTCTAATGGTACTCGTGATGGGATTCGATCCTAAACTGAGTCATATGAATGCCTTTTTTGTTTTTTGCCAGGGTAATAGTGCACAATGTCTTTAATTCCATTTATGTACTAAAAATAACTGTTTGCTAAGCCAGATGTTCAGGTTGATCAATCTTTACGTCTCTATGTTTGACCGATTTGAAAAGGTAATGGATCTCAATATCTACATAACCTATCTAAGTGCATCAAACTTGTTGTTTCTCTACTGGTCACCATCTAACGGTATAAAAATCTGTTGAGGTTGGATGTTAGTGCATGTTTTGGCATTTGTATAACATATTTACAGGAGCACTGCCGAATAACTTTCTGTCCGTAATTGTTCGAGGGATCGAGGGGGAAGGGCCCACATAACTGCTTTAGCTTAGATAATCTGCTCCTCTCAGGCACTTTTCACAAGAGT
Source organism: Syzygium malaccense (assembly GCA_031216405.1). Lineage (NCBI taxonomy): Eukaryota > Viridiplantae > Streptophyta > Magnoliopsida > Myrtales > Myrtaceae > Syzygium > Syzygium malaccense. The sequence continues at coordinate 42,823,027 of CM062257.1, read as the reverse complement.
CGCTCATGCTTGCTGGGTTAAGATAGTTAATTTGAGAGATCACTCGGCATCATTATAGAGAAAGATGAAAAGGATTGGAATGTCCAGCTTGAGTTAAGTAAAGATTAGCTTTTTGCTCTTTGTTAATTCTCCTTTATTGTTTGTGCAGTAGCTGATGCTGTCTCAATAATTGGGGAGTACTTGCTGGATGAACCTTGGTTGAAGAATCTCTGCGATAGTCTGAAGTAAAGCTTTTTACTCTTTCTTGCATATATACTATTGCCTGATTTTACCTAGACACTAACGGCTATATTTTTGTTGTACAATAGTATAGAGCATGTGCTAAGTAATAGGATCTAGGATAGATTATCCCCCACCGACTGGTGAAAATTGTTATTATAGTTTGGAGTTTAAGATATTTGAGCAACACACCTTTGAATTTCTAAAGAAATACACCGATAAGGTGTTTCTCACTTTTGCAGGTTGCCCTAATTGCTGAGAAAACGTAAAAGAAAGTTATATTATTATTCGAGTGCCGTTCCTATAGAAATAAGGTCTATTCAATATGAAGCATAGGTTATATCAATGGAATGATATGAAATTGTTAGTTTGACCCCACAGAGAAAAATTTCAGTTTCATCCTTGCTTGGATTGATATATATATATATATAGTCAATGGTGACTCAGCCCGGGATTCTTAATTTTCCTGCAGATTGAATTTAGGGGATGTTGGAGAGGCAGCTCATAAACAAAATTCTCAAGATGTAGCAGAGACAAATGACTTTGGATCTCCTGGAGCCTTACAGGTAATTGCGATATCACTTTACCAGACGGATGAAGTTAATAATGCATTCAGCAATCAAATAGTACGAGGGTGACTGTACTTTGGAAATCTCCTGGATTGCTTTAACATGACCTGTGTTATTGTTTTAGATGAAATTTTAATAGGTATTTTGACTACTTAGTGCCAACTATTAAGTCACGAACTTCAATGGATATTTGTCCTCATTGTAAACTTAATCAGAGGAATGATCTTGCTTATTTGGGTTGTCTTTGTTTGTATCATCAGAACCTGTTGAATGAACCCGGTCGCAGTCACTCTTCTCAGCATAGGGATATTAATTTGTTGCTCAATGTTTCTTCTGTGATCGATTAGGGAAAGAGTGGGGCGGATAAAAGGGCTTCAAAGGTTGGAAGGCAAGTTAAAAAAGCCAAAGTAGAGACAGATTCTCAGAATATCAAAGAAATGTTCACCAGGGCTTCGAGAAGGGCCAGATAAATCTCGTCCCAGTGGGAAAGGTGAAGAAACTCCCGTAACAAGATAACTACACCATTCCTTCATTGCCGTTTCCAGTCGATGGCTGATTAGTTCTGAGTATTGGAGCCAGATGGTCCACCCATCCGGCAATCATTCAGTCTTGGTTGATTTATCTGTTGTAACTTTAACCACACTTTCTGTGAATGGATTTTAGAGGTACCCGATTTTGTAAATATCTTCAAGTTATTGATCGAGCCATTGTGCTGGATCTGCCGCAAAGGCGTGTTGGGGTATTCGTGAACCATGTAAACAGCAACCGATTATTGCGTTGTGCTTGCAATATATGGTTCAGGGACGTGATTTGCTTGAAGCATTGCCCTTCTTCTCTGATTGCTAATTTTTGGTAACATTAGGAGCTTTATGCACTCTTGGCTTATGGGCAACTCTTAACGTGCAGTGCCCATTGAAGTGTATTTAATTCTCCATATGATTTTAAGGATGTGCTTTGAAATTTGGGAATTGGTCAAAATCTACCCTATGCTATTGTCACAGACCGGTTGTTTGGGATCGGAATCGTGTGGCCACTTAGGTTTTCTTTGGATCAGTGGAGCGCCAAGAATCATTGTATTGCTCTAGTGTTGGAGGATACTTATGGGGGGAGCGCACCCCTATTTATACAACTGTCGATGGCCTTTCAATCTTATGGTGAAGATGGGATCTCCTTATTCACTAACTATTGACAATTATGACAAGAAGACTCTAAAACTCAGTATAATTACCGTATTGTCCACTCTTGAGAGTAATTTAGAGGACTTTGGAAACCTTAGGTGACTTGGTTGGTCTTCTTAGATCGGATACGGTCCTTTGTATGTTATTTCAAAGTCGTGTGCCTCATTAGCGAGGTGTTTGGATGATATTTGTCTTCTTAAAACTTTCAATGAGGGAAAAAACAGGAAGGAAAATCTTCACTTTATATGTAAGAAAACAAGGCTTGTTTTAACATCATATAAGACAAGTCTTGGGAGGAAGAGGAGATGAGAGGAGAGGTCTATTCAAAGCAGAATAATCTCTACAATTCATATAGTAGAAAATGACTTCTACAATTTATTAGTAATTTATACTATAAATAATTATATAATCGGAGCATTGAGATGAAATGGCTAAATACGATAATGCAATGATTAGCATTACTGAGTGAGTTTTTGCTGCCTTTTTTGTGCCTTCGCCATCGGCACAAAATTGTGTACAAATTTTTTATGCATGTCATCTTGTTGTTTTACCATAATTTGTCAATAAATGAAATTGAAAAGTAAATTTACCAATGTTAATTGTCCCAATGATAAGAGAAAAATTTCTTGATTTTTCTTGGGGAGCCTTTTCTCTTTTCAAAACAAACAAATTTGCAATAGAATCAAGCCCACAAAAATGAGCCCAAGCAGGTGAGGTAGTGTCTTCCTCTTCCTTCACCTGGGCTGCTAGGGTTTCAAATCAAGTTCTTCCCTCTCTTCGCCACCATCTCCGAGCGATCCAGATCGCCGGCGATGGCGGCCTGACGCGCGATTCCGGGTTGACCCTCAAGCTCAATTCGACCCCAGAGCTCCTTCATTTCGTGCTGAAGGAAGAGGAAGACTTCCTTTTGCTTCAACCCTGCATTGGTTCGTGCTTCAAGCTGTCATCTTTTCGCTTCAGTGGCTCTGAGGATGCATCGGTTGTAGCACGTTTGCTGCCAAGAAAAGGTGGAGATAGCGTTCTCGTTATCGCTAGCAATGAGCCTAATCTCGAGGGTAGGACACCGTTTGTCAAATGGGTTCCGTGCGTATGCCGCTTCTCATCCTGGGTTCATGGCGAATTCGCATTCGAATTGGTTGTCCCGAAGTCTCTCTCAACCAGCGAGGAAGGAGGATGATGACGAAGAGGGAGTGGAGATTGACCAGCGGAGGCTTCCGGCCGACTACGATCCCGCCACATTCGATCCTACGCAGCATCGAAGCCCTCCGACGGATAGGGTCTTTCGGCTCGTGGATGAAGTATCTGGGCTCACATTGGTCGAGGTGGCGGAGCTTTCGTCGATCTTGATGAGCAAATTGGGGATGAAGGAGCAGCCGGGCATCGCGGTCATGAAAGGAGGGGCCGCCGCAGGGCTGGCTGGGATGGCTGCGAAGACGACGGCCGCGGCCAAGGAGGAGAAGAAGCCGGAGAAGACCGTCTTCGAGCTGAAACTGGAATCCTACGAAGCGTCCGCGAAGATCAAGATCATCAAGGAGGTGAGGAGCTTTACGGACTTGGGTCTGAAGGAAGCCAAGGATTTAGTGGAGAAGGCACCGGCGGTGTTGAAAGCAGGAGTGTCGAAAGAAGACGGCGAACGAATAATCGAGAAACTGACAGCTCTTGGAGCCAAGGTTGTAATGGAATGAAGGAGGCAAAAGGAATCAGCAGGTACTTGCTGCTCTTCCAATTTTGCTTCTTCTGTCAACTTACATTATATAGGCCTAGAAGCTTAGTTCATGAGTTTAGATTTGTTGAACTAGAGAGGTTCATGTGCTATATCGATGTCGGCACGTTGGATCAGTTTCTTTCTTCTCTCTTTCCCTAATGCTATATACCTTATGAACTTATCTGTTTCTGGGTTAGCGGGTTTTACTTTTGGAAACACAAGAAGTTACACGTTTTTTGGTCTCTTAACATTTTGAAATTCAAACTTGATCGGGTAGGTTAGCTAGTTTCAGGTGCTTCCATTTAAGAAATTGCACTACCTATTGATATAAAGCCATTAGTCGGAAGCAGCAAGCCCAACTTGATAGAGAACTTGAATAGAAATTGCAACGAATGGTTACTCAAAACTAGCAAAGCCTTTATTCATCGCAAACAAGGTTCCTAGGCATCGCGTCTTGCCTAAGCATCATACTTAAGAGATGAATGGCATCAGATAATTCGAGTGAAGGATCGCTACGATCGAAATGATTTTATTCTCTATTAGTTTAACAATTTCCAAATCATACACATTGAGTGTAAATGCACTGTCCTACTTTGTGCTGAGCATACTTAATGCTGGAGAAGAAAATCTTTTCTCACTCAAGCACAGTGTGAAAGTTGAGGCCTTGGGCACCTGAATTCCTCAAATGTGTGTGTGTGTGTGTGTGTGTGTGTGTGTGTGTGTGTCTCTCTCTCTCTCTCTCTCGTATGAATTGACTGATTGCTTTCAAGCATGGGGGAAATTGTTAAACAGCGTTGCTGAAAGATAGTCTCAAGTCTAGGAGTTGACAGGGCACCCTGATGTGGTTTTGAGGCCCTGGTTCAGAGGAAATGGGTCTGCTAACTGCAAAATTTCCCTTTATTTCATGCATAGATAGAGTTTCTATGCATGTGCAATGAAATGGAAAGTGATGTCATGAATGTTGTTGGACCTGGATCGGTCCGGCCGGTTCGACCAGTTGATCCGGGAATCGGAGCAAGGCCTGGTCCGGCTTTTGTGAAAGAACTGGAGGGAGGATTCAAGAATCGGTTGAACCAGTTTCGACCCGGTCCAAGGCTCATACTCTACACTGAGCCTAAGCCATTAGTGAGTGGCTTGTAGTGCATTGTGAATAAGCGAAGTTGTGTTTCTCTCTTGTTGGACTACTTACCAGAAGATAAGAGACGACTCTTCTGATTAAACTCGGTCTACCACTTCAAAGTCCCTGTTTATCATGAAGCGATATGCCTTCCGATTTCTCCCTCTTCAGATTTCAAGACAGCTGAATATGCAAATTCAGAGTGTTTCCATTAATCCTTTCTTCCCCGGCGGACCGTTCTTAGTCTAATTGAACTAATCTACGTGATGTCCGTCAATGTTTTCGCTGTACCTTATGCCTAACTACGAAATCAACGTCCTCTTAATGATGTAATTTCTCTTGCTTTTCTTGCCGCAATGTGATTCAACGCAATTGAATCGCGAGTTTAAATACTTAATCGGAATATAGAATAGTCAATACATGATGCGAGTATATGGATGTTATCATCATATGGATATGGATATGGATGTTGAACTTAATGGAAAGCTAGGATGAATGTTGAAAAGAACCTCATGTTTTCTTGTGAGATTAGCATTAATGGATTCGAAATCGAACCGAATCGGTTATTTAGATTTCGTTGCGCTTATCAATTACGTATGAGTTACATTGGGCTTTAGAAGTTGCATGTTGTTTATCGCCCCAATTGGATAAAAGTTTTGGTTGGTTCTATCTAAAAAGAGAGCCGATTTGAAAAGACTCTGTCCCACTCCGGTTCGAGCTCTACTCATGTATAAACCTGGAGGTACCAGTGCATCCGTTCCAATGCCTAAAACACGTACAATAACCCGGTCCTGATAAGACGACGGCGCTTTTTTCGCCCGTGTTCTTGGAAACAGAGTATAACGTGCCGTTAACCCCAGCATCTCCTCGGTTAGGTCGGTGACGGGAAGAAATTGGCAATGGAGGGTATTCCTGGAGACCATGTCCTCCTGGAGGGGGTGCTGCTGGTAACGCAGATCGTCACCGTGATCTGTATCTTCCTGATTCAACCGAAGAGCCTCGACTTGCACGACTGGACCTTCAGAGCGGTGATACTATCCGGTGCCCTGGCCATCATATCCACGGCAAGTCAACTGTTGATCCCCGCCTCAACGTTTTGCTTCCGATGCCACTTGCTCCTCGTGGCCCTCGCGTTGGTGATGGAATTCTATGCCATCCTCGTGATCTATGGTCCTTTGGACTGGCGCGACTGTTAAGCCAACTGTCGAAGCTTCGCGCAAACCACTACGTTAGATTTGGCTTTTCTCTTCCTCCTCCTCATGCAGACATTTTATGTTGTGTACTTACAGAGATTCCCAGTTCTATGATTGTGAACTAGAGTGCTTGTGCTGGTGATGGAATTGTGCTTGCTAGGATGCAATTGTTCTTCTAGTGATCAATAGAGATTTCCATAATTCCAACTGCCTAGTTGTTGCATGGATCCGACACATTTAACCCTTTTTAGAGAACATTACTAAGTACTTTCGGCCCATGGTAGCCCACTTCACCAAAAAATAAAGTTCTCCCCTTTCGGACGAGACCGAATTTTAATGAATATAGTTGGTACAAACTTTCGATGAGCCAATGCCCCCAAACTCTAAATTTTAACTTCCCTCTAGGCCATCCCAGTGACCGACCATAAACTCGGTCGAAAATGCGATACAGGGGTCCCGCCCCTTGCTATAAGGATTGATTTTCGCATCGAACTTGACTTAGGTTCGAATGTCTCTACTAATCCCCAAATGAGCATCAAATACATTAGTAAATCCACCATCAAAGGGGAAAATTGTCTAAAAAGTCATAAAGCCAGTTTAATCCTAAACTTTTCAATTGTACCAATTTAGTCATAACCTTCTGATGATTTACCAATACAGTCCTTCTAGTTAAATATCCAAATAGATTTGGAACTAAATTGGCAAATCTTCATAGGATTTAGAACTAAATTGACACAATTAAAAGGTTTGGGACTCAATTGTCAAATATTTATGACTAATTTGGCTCAATTAAAAAGGTTTAAAACTGAATTGACCTCCGTACAATAGGTTTAGAACCTTTTGGATAATTATCATCCATCGAAAAAACCATTGGATAACTTTCAATATCCTAAATAACTCGTGAAACCCCTAAAATGAAAACACCCTCAAATAACCCCAAAACTCAAAATAAACTTCCTAAGAAACTCCATAGAAGCCCCCAAATATCCCCTCAAAATGAACTCCAAAAGCCCACTAAATTCCAAGTACCCCAAATTAACCCCTTAAAGGCGAAATAACCACTAATTGAAATAGTCCTCGAATTAACCCCTTTTATCTTGAAATTACCATGAACTCGAAATCACTTGCAAGTGACCAATTTAGTCCTAAACCTTTTGATAATTTTTTAAAGTAGACATTTCGGTCAATATTGATGAGAAATTGCTGACGTAGTGGTTTAATCAACTGGCCGTCCTACGTAACATGGTCGGCGCTAACGTAGATGATTTTATAATTTTTAAAAAAGTTTTCTAAATATTTTTATTTTTTCCTTTTCTTCTTCCTTTTTTTTATATTTTTTTCTTATTTTCTTGTATCCCTCCACCAGTTATTGTGGCCTCAACGATGGCCAGTGGAGGTTGCTGGCCACTGGTGAGGGTGTGGTCGTGGTGGTCCTTGCCCAGTCGATGTGGCCGTCGAGGGCTCTTCAACCCTTGCTTGTGGCTGGTGACCCTTATCGGGCATCACCAAGCCCCTTGTGACTGATGGAGGGACATAGAAAAAAGAAAAAAATGAAAATGAAAAAAGTAAAAAAGAAGAAATTTTTAAAAAAAATCGTAAAATCATCTGTGTCAACACCAGTTGTGCCACATAAGGCAGTCAGCGTCTACCCTAGCAATTTTTTACCAAAATTGACTCAAAGGACTACATTGAAAAAATAACAGAAAGTTTAGGATTAAATTTATCAAATTGAAAAGTTTATGACTAAATTAACTGTTGTAAAATAGGTTTACAACTTTTAGACAATTATCCTACGAGAAGACCCTTTTGTCATATTTAAATCTCTTATAGACAATAGCTATTAATTCCAGATATAGAGACACTGTACGGCTAATTTCGTATCGAGCATATTAGATTTAATTGGCTTCTCTCATGATCTCTTTAAAGTCACTTCGAGAAGATGCCGTGATTTGAACTCGGAATATGTAATATTTCGGTTGACCGTTTGATCGCTCCATCAATCACCGGGAGATCCTTAAAACCTAAGGTTCAATGAACAGTGCCACTACACATGTTCCCAAAACAAAAGGAAAGATGACTTTCATAAAGAATAGTTTATGATAGTCCATTGAATAAAGAACTGGCCACTTGATGATGGAAGGCATCACCCAAGTTACGATGCTGTGATCTGCGAGACCTATGCATGCTTCGACAGATGGTACATCGTCTTTGATGTTTTGAGGTAAACAAAGGAAGAGGAAACTCGTGAAATAAGGTCGCACCATCAAACCGTCACATTAATAAAGTGCACAAGAGTTGCTGCGTCATCGTATATATGCGTAGGAGTCACGTAGCTCTGTCCGTATCAGGACGAAAGTCAAAGTACTGTCTTTGGTCCAGCTCCAAACAACTATAGTCATGTCGGGAGATTGGCTGATTGATCACGAGCGTCCTGTATGAACCCTAGCATTAGACAGAAATCACTTTTAAAACAGATCAGATCCAGCTTCTCGTACTTTTCTCTCCCATCCCATTAAACAAAATCTGAACCCACATGCGCAGGCATGTTCTTCGCTCAGTCATGGACAAGACCCGCTTTTTCTTGGTTAACGAAGAACATCAGCCATGTGACGCGACTGCGATCAATGTGTGGACCTAAAATCTCTCATCTTTTTTCGTAACCTAGGCCTTAGTGGAGAGCTGCTGCTACTACTACTCCTGTGAACTCTTTTGTTTAATGGTGTCTACGACCTCAGCTGTGACACATTTTTTTTTAATTTGCTGCTTGACCGCCACTTTCGTTGTACTATGTGTGCAAAAACAATGCGAGAGATTTGCCTGATTCTAATCAACGTTGATGACGATGTGGGTTCCACGTGAAATCTACATTATTCCCATTAAAATTGATAAGTATGACTGCCCATGATTCACGCGCTTGGGTCCGTATTAGTTTTCCCCTCAAAAGCAAGAGAAGCTTAGTGATAAGTGGGATGCGCCAGATTAACCATATTCAAATGAGGTGGTTCCGATACGTGAAAGAGGACCATACCAAGTTTAAAGGAGAATATGTATGGGAGAGGAAAGAGGAAGGGAACAAAGTTAAAATTTTATTTCAGGTATCCATCTCCAAGCGAATGTCTCTCTGCATTATTTGCATGTGCAGAGCTTCAGAAGTGACACTGACTCATCACACCCCCAAGAACCATTTTCATCTCTCAGGCACCATGTGATTGCTGAGAAAATATTGTCTAGGATTGCTCTCTCTCTCTCTCTCTCTCTCTCTCTCTCTCTCGTATGGTTGTGGGAAATGGGCATTATATAATCTTTCACCAGTCCCCACCTCTTGATTCATCTGACAACCCTTCATTGACTTTGGCAACACTGCCTTTTGACCATCTCCATACCGGAAACCCCACATGATCTCTTCAAAGATACGTCTGTTTCGGTAGGTCTTCTGTGCTTTTTACTCAACTTGAGCCGCGGCCCACTGCAGGTTGATGAATCACCATTGGTACCTGCTCATCTTTGTCTTTGCTCATCCATCAGGAATCTTGCTCTGGTAAATCTCAGAGCACATACCCCCTTTTGTCATCAGTTTCACATTTATGGTTTGGGTCAGAGGCTGTTTTGTATTTGTATACAAAGAATGCCTGCCACTACGTCGTCATCATGCGCGATGCCCGATGCCTACCGTTTTGAATTTCACGCAGGACTTCAGTCCAATCACCTTGGATTCCTTTCAATGGTAATTAACTATATATTGCAGAACCATGTGAACATTTTGCAACCATGATTTTATATACAAGCAAGCAGTTAAACCAGTCATTTGAATTATGTTTCTTTATCTGCACGAACATTATAAATTAAGAAATTGTGACGTGATGACATTATAAAACCAGGCAAATCAATACATAAGCAATAAATCATAGATCATATTTATGTTATCCCTTCGACATTTGCTCTCTCCACTTGTACAATAGAAAACTTTAGTGTAGAGCAAGCAGTACAATGGAGATTGTGATAGCATGCTCAAGTTACTTAAACATTATCGATATATCTCAAGCCCTAATGACGCTTAATAATCTCCAAAGACAAGTCCCTCAAAAGAATTCTCAAGATATGTCACTCCACTCTCACAAAAAACTCTTACGAGACTCTTGACGGCCTAATCGAAGTGTAATCACGTTCTATCTCCTCATTTTGTTGAACTAATTAAGACACTTAGATATATAGGATAACACAAGGTTCAACACTTATTTCCAATGCCTGATTAGACTTGCTCGGGTGCCTGTTGAAACTAAGGAAGAAAAACATGCCTCCATGGCCACTGTATACTTGTCGTGGGCGGCTGACATCGATATCCCTTGAACCTTCTCACGAACATCTTCCGAGACTTATCCTTCCTCCGGCCATTACGCACGGCCAAGTTCGAGTAAGATCTTGGTCAACCGAGCTCAAAGGCGAAATATAATCTCTTCAGCTTTAATGCAATGTCAACCATGTTTAAGAGTCTTGCATTCCATAGTCATAGTTTGTGAATAACATATGGTGCACCTTATACAAGATAGGTCAGCAACCAACCCACTTCTAGGCCGATTTTGCTGTTTGTGAAAGGTAGATCCTCTTAATATTCCTGCATATGATTGTCAATACACTGTTTGTCCAACGTTGAGGTTGTCTTATCTACTAGAAACAAGGTGTCAGTATCTAATTTGGTACAATCATAATACAACAGATTGCAACGAACAATATTGATTGGGGGAGGCTATAGAGCATCTTCGATGGGTACCTGACAATCATGCATCACATCGACATTTATATTCCCACATAACTGATTATCAAGAATATTCTTCCCACCAGATTGTCAAATGGGTGTGATGAGACAAAATGAAAATGCCTCTCCCACTAATAAAAGAAATGCCAAGGACTTTTTAGAAAATTCATTCCGAGTTTCAAATTTGTGTCGGGAGATTATTCCCTTCCATCGATCGAGATTAGCCATACATTGGACTCATTCTCCATTGTCGAAACCATTTTCTAAGATAGTGACTTCACAAAGAAGCTAGCCAATGCCATTATTATAGATTCTTCGACCATTGTGGTGCATTACTAAGAAGAATATATGAATACGATACACCTACTAGGGTTCCGATTGATGTCCATTGACTTACAGAAATAACGGGATACTTCAAAACCTTGCAATATTTATGCCTAAAATAAGCTTTCCGTCATAAAAAAAAATTAACACTAGAGAGATCTAATGCCACAATGTTCAGTAAAAGGCTGCAGGCTACTAATGCGACTGTTGTCGATTCCTATTTTACCATCAACCATCATTCGGCTAGCTACGAACCTTTCTCGGAAAAAGGATGGCCCAATTCCCTAAAAAAACCCCAACTTTACCCTTTGTCCCAATTATATCCCAAACTTTTTTTTGTCTCAAAAAATACCCCAAACTTTTACTTTTGTCCCAAATCTACCCCGTTTATTATTTATCCAATTTTTTAATATTATTTCGAATTTTTTTCTTTTTTCTTTTCTTTTCTTTTTTTTTCCATCTTCAACCTCCGGTCGGTCGCCGGTCCGGCGACCGGCCAGAGGCGGCCGCTGGCGAGGCTCAGCCTCGCCGTTGCTAGGCGAGGCCAACCTAGCCGGCGGCCGGTGGGGCGAGGCCGGCCTTGCCGGCGGCCGGCGGGGCCGAGCCTCGCCAGATCTGGCGAGGCTCGGCCCCGCCGGCAGCGGGCGAGGTCGGCCTCGCCCTGCAACGGCGAGGCTCGGCCCCGCCGACAGCGGGCGAGGCTCGGCCCCGCCCGCAGCGGGCGAGGTCAGCCTCGCCCTGCAACGGCGAGGCCGACCTTGCCAGCTGCCGGCGGGGCCGAGCCTCGCCAGATCTAGCGAGGCTCGGCCCCGCCGGCAGCGGGCGAGGTCGGCCTCGCCCTGCAACGGCGAGGCTCGGCCTCGCCCGGCAACGGCGAGGCCGACCTCGCCGGCCGTCGGTGAGGTCGGCCTTGCCCAGCAACGGCGAGGCCGAGCCTCGCCAGATTTGGCGAGGCTCGGCCCCGCCGGCAGCGGGCGAGGTCGGCCTCGCCCTGCAACGGTGAGGCTTGGCCTCGCCCAGCAACGGCGAGGCCGAGCCTCGCCAGCAGCCGGCGGGGCCGACCTCGCCGGCCCCCGCCTCTGGCCGGTCGCCGGACCGGCGATCGGCCGGAGGTTGAAGATGAAACAAAAGAAAAGAAAAGAAAAGAAAAAAATTCGAAATAATATAAAATAATATTAAAAAATTGGATAAATAATAAACGGGGTAGATTTGGGACAAAAGTAAAAGTTTGGGATTTTTTTTTAGACAAAAAAAAGTTTGGGATATAATTGGGACAAAGGGTAAAGTTGGGGTTTTTTTAGGGAATTGGGCCAAAAAGACCGTATTCAAATCCCGAATAGAAAATAAAGAAAATGATTTGAATATATATCGAATGAATCAAAAGTTTCACCGACCATTGACCGTGTGGTAGTATATACTATATATGCACCACATATATGCAGAGACCTTGCTTCTCTCTCCCCATTCACACGCACACTCTCTCTTTCTCGCTTAAGCTTCATAGAAACTGTGAGCAGAGAGAGAGAGAGAGAGAGAGAGAGAGAGAGAGAGAGAGAGAGAGAGAGAGAGAGAGAGAGAGAGACCAAAATGAGGCCAAAGAGCATGTCCACAGCCAAAAGCACAGGCGGTGAGGATAAGAGCACTGCCACGACAACCGCCATGGGCGGTGTTTCAGTTTCGAGGAGTACTGCTGCTGCATCTTTATCACAATCATCATCATCTTGTGCTACTGGTACTAGCGACGTAATGTCAACGCGGCCAAGCTGTTGTTGCCTCACGAGGATTGTGGTGAAGCTGAAGAAGTGGAACAAGATGTTGCTGCGTCACAACAATAAGAACAGACACAGCTCGTTCCAGTGCTTGTATGATCCGCTGAGCTATTCTCTCAACTTTGATGGGAGTGGCAAAGGAAGCGTGTTGGATCAGGAGGACGAAGACTACTATCGGTTCTATGCTTTTTCGTCGAGGTTCGCAATGGCCAACTCAAGAAGTATTGCCGCATTCCCGAGACTGGTTGCCATTTCTCACTAGTCTAGACTCTCAAAGATCCAAGTTTTGTTATAAGCCTTTCCGCGTTTTTATTTTCTTGTATTCCCGTTTACGTTTTCTGGCCAAGTTTGTATTTTGACAGTGCAATGGTCAATGACTAGTTACAAAAGAGACTGTTTATCTTAATTTTCCTTTATGATTGAAAAAGATTGCTAAGATCTATACATGCTCACGACGGTATAATATGTGCATTGACACATCATCGATTGGACATTCGATCGGGAGTGCTAATCAGAAGCCGTTTTATAAGTTGTAAGATCACCATTGTATGTTCTAACTAAATGGGAAATTTTGTTGAATCACCTACGAACAAAGTCTATGGGATTGGAGATTGGGTCTTTAAATTGATATAAGATGGCACCGACGGAGAAAACACTAGGCAAGAGAAGAAAAAGAAAGATAAAATGCACCAGTTGACTTGATCTAAGAGTGATATAAGTGTACAGAGCCACTCCGCAACCTCACTCTGGCTAAATGCGTGCACTAATCAGAGCTCTTTCCTCGGGTCTCATTAGAACTACAAACTCACCGGTAACAGTTCGATTAAGAATTCGCCTCGTCTTTATGCTAATCTAGCACCTGCAACATTTGAGTAATATGACAGATGTACCTCGATAAACACTATATTTTCATTTTCTATAACAAAAGCTTTACATAGAGATGTCCTAATTTGGCTAATCGGTCTCTATCTTTGCGGTTTCATCACTCTCCGTCACTGCTCAAAGTCTACAAGAAAAGAATTCATGCCACCGTCTGCAAAGCACCCTAACGCTTCCAGTCCCATGAAAGAATTGTGATATCCATATTTAGTCACTCTCCTGGCCTGAACACTTATGGATCATTGTCACTCTCAGGATGATCTGAAACAGTCTCCTCAGACGAGACTTCCTCTGCATCAAGATGATCAGTCCGAGAAGGACGCAACCGAGTCTCACCGGAAGAATTCCCACTTTCAGGTTGGTCTGACTTCTGGGCATCTCCAAGCCCATCAACAGGATGTGATTGCTCCTCGCCTCCAGTATGATTTGGTTCAGAATTGCCCGTAGGGTCAATACTGCATTTCAATGAGGACACATCACTTCCAGGAAGATCTAAGCTTTTCGCAGGCAGAAAAAGGGCAAGCTGTTGACCCGGACCAATGCTGGACGCAACCAACTGAAGTACTTCAGACGATGGGGACGGTTCTGCATTCATTTTCTCCTGAGAAGGTTGATGCATCGCTGAGGTTGATGTGTTAAGTGGAGCCTCCTTCTGAGCAAGACCTGGCATTGTGGCCACCGATGGTGGAAATGCATTAAGCTCAGGGACCAGAGGCATAGAACTCGAACCTGCATCATCGCCCAAGAAATTTTGCGGAGGGGGTTGCCTGCTCCCCTGGATTTCCGCCTGGATGGACCTCAATTGATCTGACTTCTTTTTCTTTTTAAGAACGAGTCTTGGATCCTTAGGTCGAGAAGGAGGTGGGCCCGGTATCACAAAAGGAGGAATAGTAGGCTTATCTTCCCCATATAATAGTCTAACTGATTGAGCTATTGCAGAAACAGTGGGCGGTAGCTCAGGATCTGGTGGTGGCGGAGGAGCAGTCACAGCTTCTCGGAGCCAATGAGGTAAATTTTTCTTAGAAGCACCATCATCTATTACTTCTTTCCCCTTAGAACGGAAGTGATGATTTATAAGCTTATCAGGGTCAGGCAACAACACCATACCGCTTGATTCACCCCCATAATTATTTCGCAATTCAGGTAACATATTCAGAGGTCTACCCAAGAGACCAGGCACCTTGGCATACACATTCTGCTCATCATCCCTTGGCTGGAAGCTGCTTGAGCCAACCACACCTGCAGAACCCATGTTGCCAGAGCCAAAGCAGTTTGGTACAAATAGCTTCTCAAAAGGCATGTTCAGTGAAGTCCCAGGCAAATCAGAAGGCCCACCATAAAAACGGCGAATAAAAGTCTCCCTAAGTTTTTCAGGGTTATTATAAGGTAGAAGAGGTGTAAAGTGTTCATTTTGAAGACTCAGTTGATCAGAAGCACCAAAGGGAGGCAAAGTAGGACCCACCTCGCCAAAACCTAACTTCATGTCGGTCAAATGTGACTGAAACTTTGGAGGCATAGCAAGTTTACTTCCCTGCAAGGCCCTCGTCATCATCCCATCCGTGAATCCTGGAAATGATGAGGATTTTACAGGTTTCAATGGTCTAGTGGGCTTTGGCATGGGGACAGATGATCCATCAAAAAGCTTGACTTGCTCCTCCTCCCATCTAGTTGACAAATCTTCTGGAGTTCTGTTCTTTGAGAACCTCAGCCTAGGGTCTCTGAGCATGGAATCCCAATTCCCACGTCCATGTCTCCGGACACCAATCCAAAGGAAATCAAGTTCATCCTCCGACCAGCCATCAACTCTGGACTTCTTTCTATGCAGGTTACTAGACCCAGACCCAGTTCTCAACATGATATTTTCAAGCACCTTTCTATGGTTTTCCGGAATCGATGAGAATGTAGGCATTTGATTCAACCCCAAAGAAGGTGCCATTTCTCTCTCTCGCTGATGACTATATCTAGCCACATCCTGTGGAGGAAATTTGAAATGTGGCAGCGGGGGAATTGGTGGGAAATCTTGGATAGACTCACGCCCAGCTTCAACCCTACTTCCCAGTGATAAGGTTGGCAAGAAGTCATGCTGTGGAAGTACGCCTTTAGCTGGAACTGGGAATCTGGGCATCAGCTTCTCCTCCATGTATTTAGGTGTCATCATCATATCCCGAAAATCAGAGGAATTGACCCCAGTGTTTTCCAGCCGACCAGAGTCATGGAGGGGTGCTGGAGGATACTGCAAGCAAACAAGCACTAAAATTAAATGCTACAGACAGAAAGGGCAAGAAAGACGTGAACTAATTTGCATGTGCGAGAAGAGGAGGGGGGAAGGACAGAATAGGGGTGAGGGGAGGTTGTACAAGGTAAAATGAGTCGATTACTCAAAATTCCACTCACAGGATGCAGTTGTGAAACTTCTCCAGGGCCATCAGGCACCTTTGGTTTGTCCAGTGTTGGTTCCGTACCCTTCAGATGTGTACCCATCAAATTACCAGAGAATGGAGCTAGACTGAACGGGAATTCCAGACCAACCAGTCTACTTTGTCTAACATTTGGTCGTGAAGAATTCCTACGTGATGACTCGACCTGATTAGCATTTGGTGCACAGAGTCCTAGAACTGGTAACAATTTGTCAGACTCAGAGCTTGGATAGACTGTGCCTTCGTGTTGGTGGAGTGGAAGAATGTCTGGAGGGCGGCCTAAAGGACTAATAGAAAGATCTGAATGAACATTTGTTTTTTGACTTGGGTGCTCAGCTTTTGTACCATCTGATTTGTCATTGTCCAAGTCAATTACCGAGAAAGTACCCTTGCTGGTTTGAACAAAACCAGCTACTTCATCACCATTTTGAACATCAGGTGGAAATTGAATTGTTCCCTCAGGTCCCGACGGCCCCCCACTGGGCTGAGATTCTTCAATTTGATTCCTTCTAGCAAGGCGTTCTTTTTGTCTAGCACGGAGCTTAGCACTGCATTAAAAGAAATTATAAGTTCCAATTTTGCCATTCACAACTATAAACAACAAAGCCAAGTAGTAATTAGCATTGACATCCCTTTCATCAACTGACCTAGCAGAAGAAAACTTACACACTGAGAAAAAACATAGAGAATTGTGTCACTTACAATTTTTCCTTTAGAGCGCGTCCAGCAGGTGTATATTCCCGTTCTGGCTCTTGCTCAGGCACCCGTTCCTCTTCGTCACCACTCTGCTTTATGTTTCAAAGGTAAACCAACAAATAATGAAATTATGACGCTATATAAGTGCAAGTCAATGCAAAAATGAAAACCTCAGCACCATTAAGATCAGGAACAAATTTGATTTTGTTGCCCATAAATGGATCAAATAGCTTAATATACTCAGTGAAAACCTCAAAATAGAGACCAGTATCCTACCTTCAAGGATGTTAGCGATTCAAGCTAAAAGCGACATTAGTACAAGATGAAGAGAAAAAATATATCTTTTAACAGAAATTTGAAAACAAACTCATGCATGCACAAAAGATATGGAGGAAAAGCTGTATGTTCAATGCATGAGTCCTCCTCTGACATACTCATCTAACTTCATCTTACTAGTCACATTTACATGAAAAATAGCAACTTAATAGGACAATGCACTGCTTCCAGCCATAACTAATTCATCATATGAGATGCAAAGATTGGTCATCTGAAGATACTTTAAGGAGATTTGGTCCAGTAGGATTCATAGCACGCCCATGGAGTAGACATCTTAAAAGGGTATATTAATGGCAAAAAAAGACAACAAACTGTGGAGTTCATCTTCCAGTTAACCATCTGACGAACATGTACTGTGATAATATTTCAAGATCACAAAAGAGGGAGAGAGAGAAAACACACAAAAAGCATACATCTTTACGCAATAAACTTAGAATGTAAAGACTACATGGACGTTCTATTTATAAAGCGTAGAGCAATCAGCTTAATATCCCTATATATCTTATTTAAAATATCTAAACTTATCTAATAAACATAGATATCTACCTATTACATAAATTTAACATTACTAGACATTCTTCAACTTATTGCGCGTGGAAGAATCTTGGTGTCATCCTACAAGAACTACACATCCTCTTAGATTTAAGGTTCTAAAGTTTCCAGGCCTAACAGCATAGGAGAAGGCAATTCAGATAAAATACCTCGTTGGCGATTTCACTTGGATGTGCTGCATAAGCTTCTCTGTAAGAAACAGCTTTTCTGACACGCTTCCCCCGACCAAGAGCCGCTTCCTCCTCACTTTGATATTTCTCCCATCTACAAAACACAAGTGATCATGAAAGCATTTAGAGCAAGATTCTTAAAAGATGGAGGCCCATATTTTTTCCTTATTCTAGTTACAGAACAGTCATTTTGATAAAGGATTTATTCCTTCTACCAAAGAAAAGGAGAAAGAATCCATTCCTTATTTTTCCAAATGATAAGCATTAATAATCTAGGATTCAATAACTAGGGGGTTAATTCTTCAGAGCAATTAAAAGGGAAACGGCTGTTGCCTCAGCTATCACCACCCGTTTCAAGCCATTCACATCACCATGACAATGTTTAGTGACATCACAGAGATAATGCAGTTGCAGAGTGCAAAGATCAGGTTATAATTGACATAATGTGCGTACAGGACATAATATAAGAAAAAGATTCAAAGTGCAGAAGGTCACAAGAGCATCATGGTTTTCACATCAATGACAATACTTTAGTCAAATGCATGACATCCAAACACTAAAGAATGATCACTTAATCACCAATTACAACTTCACAGAGAGTAAGAATAATTAATTATTCCCAGTAACTGAAGAAACGCCCATATCAGAAGGATGAAGACATAAACCATGAGACAGAAGCAATAGCTGATTGAAGGGAGCTCAAAGAAGTCAAAGACCTCTACGAGACTAGGGAAGAGATGCCTCAATTTCATTTGTTGCTTCACCTGGTCCAAACATTTTGGCTACCAGATATATACATTCCTATCTAATTAAAAAGAAAAAAAGATATTCTGTCCCAACGAAAAAAAAGAAAAGCTCAATAATCATGCCGCCATTCTGTGAAGAATTAGACAATAGAAGAGGCAAGAAAGAGTGGGGAAGGAAGGAAAAAAATTGAAAATTAACCGTGCATTACCTCACTCGGAGAAGTCTGTCCCATTCATTTTCTTCAGGAACACTGACAACACTATCCTCTTTCTTCACAGAGTTTGCAACACATACATCCTCGCTCAAAACAGGAGGTGATTCCCCTCCCCCACGCTCTTCCATTAGCTCATCGTTCCATTCAAGGGACTGATATAGAAACATGGAGAAAATTATCTCGACGGATTACACAATTGAGCTAAAACTCCATTAAACTTATTGAAGTAAAAATACATCCAAAGATCACACTGATCAAGACAAACTTCATCAATGCTGTGAACTACAGTACCTGAAAGTTCACCACAACTACTTAAGATGCATAAGCAATGTTAAAGTAATGACAGACACAACACTTAAAAATAGCCAAGTCATTGAAATCCTTCAAATTCAAGCCCGCTTTTTGGACAATCATAAATCTGACAAATTATGTGAGGAGTAACATTTTTTGTTGCAGATTCTAAATGGAGTTATTTATCATTCCCGCTTATGTTTAAATCAAATCACAAACTACGCAATTATGCTTTAAATCAACTTCTTACCTACTAGAAGATTCGCACTACAAATAAGTGAGAGATAGGCACTCTCCCCCACCCAACCCCTCCCCAACCAACCAAACAAAATAAAGCCACTAGACCAAAGTTCTGCTCGAAGAGAAAATTGTGCTATTCTCCAAAAAGGTGTCACACGACAAGTTCTGAAACAGCAGAATTTAATTTACCAGTCATGACTTTTGCATGAAAAAGGTACATATAAGAATGAGTTCATAAATTTGCAACCAGCAAGGACATTGGCAGATAAGTGACCAAAACTCAAGCAATTAAGCAAAACACCCCACCTTCACTGAACCGAGCATATCGTTATCTCCATCTCCTTCAGCGCACTCGGTGGATCCATCCTGAAGATTTGAACGGTCAAGCAACTTCAGTATTGCATTATCATCCCATACAATCTTGTTACTGCCATCTGCACATTTATCCTTGTAAACATCTCCTAAACTACCAGCTCTCTTCCTATGCTTATGTTCCGCATCTAACATTGGCTCAGTTTTGCTGTTGTCATTATCTGAAGACTCCTTGCCACCATTGGAAGAATCACCAAAAAGTTCTTCGGTACCCCATCGCAGTATATCTTCTACTTCCTTCTGAGATCCAGATTTGTTTACAAAAAGCTGATCGAGCATCAATTTCTTCTTGGCAAGCTGCAATATACGTTCTTCTACACTAGCTCGAACAACAAGCCTGTATACCAAAAGCCGATTTGACTGTCCAATCCGATGTGCACGGTTCATGGCTTGTATGTCAGCATGAGGATTAAAATCAGAATCATAGATAACTACCGTGTCGGCGGTGGCCAAATTGATTCCCAACCCACAAGAGCGAGTTGATAATAAGAATACAAACCGACTTTTATCTTGGTTAAAGCGAGCAATTGCCGCCTGGCGATCTGTGACGGCAACGGAACCATCCACTCTCTCATATGTCTTGGGACCAAATTCAATAGTTAAATAATCCTCAAGGATATCCAGAAGCTTAGTCATCTGTGAGAAAATCAGGACCCGATGACCTTCTTTGAAAAGAGCCTTGAGCATCGAATGCAGAAGAGTCAGTTTGGCAGAAGCTTTAATCCTCATCTCATGGAGGAACTCAACAGAACCAGAATCAGGCTCTGTACCGGGTATCAGATAGGGATGATTACATACTTTTCTTAACTGCATCACAATGTTCAACATTGACTGCTGTGCTACCCCTTTCCCAATATTCCTCAACACCTGGTAGTTCTTTGTTAAAATTGCACGATAGTATTCAGCTTGAATTGACGATAACTCGACGGGGACCACCCGTTCAGTTTTGGGGGGAATGTTCTGCATGGCATCCTTCTTAAGCCTTCTCAACATATGCGGAGCAACAAGTTTCTTAAGTTCCTCAACTTTTTCTGCAGTTGTGAGGTCATTAAATTTCTCCTCAAATAAAGAAATGGAAGGAAATGAAGCTGGCTGTAAGAAACTCAGCAGGTTGTACATTTCACCCAGATTATTTTGAAGAGGTGTACCAGTCAATAGTACACGCTGTTGGAATGAAAATGTATTCAGCATAGTAAACAGCTTACTGCTTGAATTTTTCAGACGATGGCCCTCGTCAACCACAAGTACTTCCCAAGGAACGCCACGCAAATGTGAATAATCAGCAAGAACCATTTCATAAGTAGTCAATAGCACATTGAATTTGTGGGAAACCGTTTTTCTATTGCCATCCATTGGATCACTA
This sequence comes from Syzygium malaccense, assembly GCA_031216405.1. Lineage (NCBI taxonomy): Eukaryota > Viridiplantae > Streptophyta > Magnoliopsida > Myrtales > Myrtaceae > Syzygium > Syzygium malaccense. The sequence goes on along the minus strand of CM062257.1, from coordinate 42,801,923 downwards.
GCGTGCCATTCATGTTGACGAATAATTGTTCTTGCTTTTGCAGATCCATGATACTCCACAACATTCAAACCAGGAGCCCACAACGAAAACTCCGAAAGCCAGTTGGGCATGGTCGATAGTGGGACCAAAACCAAACACGGAAGAGAAGCTTTAAATTCACAATATAGCGATGAAATGAAAGCGCATGCTGATACTGTTTTTCCGAGACCCATCTCATCTGCGAGTATAACATTTTTAGACTTATACCAGCATTTCCGCAACCAATTAAGTGCTTCAAGCTGGTGGGGGAATAATGAACCGCCCTTAAGTTCATTGGGTTGCTCTGTCAGAGTAATAACCTCACTTGAATGGCCAGTCCTCTCCCCAGGTGAATCATGCCTAGAAGAATCTTTCTCCAATGTCCGCTGTTCCAGCTGATTGAATACATCAATAAGATTTGAAGATTCTTTCAAAATAGGTTCATCTAGCTTCTCCCATGTGCATTCTTCATAACCAAGCCCAGTCCACTTCACAAAAGCTTCACGGGTACCGTCTTTGGAAGTACGAAGAGCAATAATACGCTGCGGTTGTTTCCACCTCTCCTCACAAATGTTAATCACTGACGTACCATATTTTGCCTTATAGTTTTCCAGCTTTCTCCTAGCCAAAATTTTCAGCTGGGATTCAGGTAACCAACTATTATGAATATTTGACTTCCCAACCCACTTAACCAAAAACTCATATGATAGAGACTCTTGGTCGAAAGATGCACATTCAGCCAGTTCAGGCTCCTGATTTATGCTCTCAGGACTAAACCCCATCCCTGCTTCTTCCTGCACTCCATTGTTGTTTTCTTCAACAGAGACTCGCATTTCGCCTGTTGTAGTAACTTCATCTTTGTCATTACTGTTCAGCTTTATAAAATTAACTGAATCTGCCATTACTCCATCGTCTGGTCCTTTTTGATCGTTTGTTGTCTTAGAAGATTCATCACAATCTTCAAACACATCGGTTTCAGAAGCTAAATGCTTTGTATCGCTCTTTAATGAATCCGTACAACTGCTATTTTTACAGTCCTTGGTCAACGAACTCTCATGCACATTCAGATTGTGCAGTTTCACATCACTGTCAATGTCAATATCAGCCTGTTTGTCATCAACAAGGTCACCCCTGTCTCCAGCATCTAAGTCGATTTCGCCGGAAGTACTGTCTCGATGTCCGTCCTGCTTCTCTGGAACAAGCAAACCAACAGAATTAAGGATGTCTACAATACATACAGAAACTTAAAACAACGAACTTGCACCATTACCTCTAACACGACAACCCAAAACCCGATCAACCTGAAAAACAGATGGTGTTAAATGAATTACAGATGGATTATAAGATCGATCACCAGAATCAAACAACAAAGTTGGTCAAAAGTAGATTTACCTGCTGAAATTTACCGACGGTGCTGCTTATGCACACTGGTGTATTATTCACATGACGGTCTCTTTTCTTTGGCTTAACTGGTGGGCTTTTCAACTCCCCAGAAAGCTTCTGCACCAAAAAATCAATTTTAAATAAATCATCAAGCCTCGATCTTCATATTCCCTCAACATGAAATCACATCAGAACAGCAAATGAAGACAGTGCAGCAACAATAAAAAGGACTTTCCCTGTGCCATTGCATGTGGAAACCATCAACTTGGGACTAGCAACCAAAAGATATCCAGGGGATTCCAGATATCTTTAAGAGACAAACATGCCATGCAAGAGGACCAAACACCAAATGCGTCTCAATATATGGTAGAGGTAGAGGTAGAGGTTCATATCTTCGCGTGCAAAGCACCAAAATTGTACGTCTTATTTATTTGCTAAATGGAACTGAATGCCAGGAAGTATCTTATACAAGTTTGTTTGTAATATGTCAGTAATGAAAAGGCCAATGTAAAAGTATCTACCTTTTGTTTGGTTGGACCATGTGAACCTTCTTTTCCTCTGTCTTCTTCTATAGCAGACTGAGAACCCCTGTTTACAATTGTTCTCTTTCTTGATTGTGAATTACCTATTTCAGGTCTTGCAGCTTTCGTCTTCGATTTCTGTCTCTTAAAAGTAGCGATAATTTGCTTGCCATCATCATTCCTGCTCTTAGAAGTAGCAATAGTTTGCTTTCCATTGTCAGTCCTGCGTTTCTTTTGAATATCATTTTTCTGCACGTGCTTTCTTTTCTTAACTCTCTCTTTCCTAGCACCAATTGCAAGAACAACTTGACTATCTGGACTGTTGAATCCATCAGAACATTCAGAATCCTTCTCTGAAGCTTCATCTTCTTGTTCTGAATTCACCAGCTGAGAATGAGATGAAGCAGGCGCGGAAGGAAAAGTTAACCTTCTGGTTGGAGGTGCTTTTGCTGGAGGTGCATCTACCTTCTGTTCATCATTATTTTTCTGAGAGGAAGAAATTCCATCTGTAGAACCAACCAGGGATGGGCAACCAGGCTTGATGGTGCCTGGGTCCTCCCCTGGGGACAGATCTGGTTTACCTTCCAACGGCTGAACTTCCGGTGTTACAACAGAATTCCCTCCACTCAAAGACCTCTTGCTTGGAAAATGGGAGCTACCAAGTATTCGAGATACATTTTCCGTGCTAGACAATGTCTTGGATCTTGACCCACTAATTTTCGTCCGAGCTCGCTTCAAACTGGAATCGAAATGGCTTATTGGCTCAACTGAATCATTTTTCGAGCGGCACTTAGGACATTGCCATTTCCCCAGTGGAATCCGCTGGAAATGGAAGCCATAAAATGAAGACAACTAAATTATCTCAATTCACGTACGATTAGACAAATGACAGCAATCAAGGCATGACCCCTCAAATAGCTATTGAAATACCTTGAGAGGAGGATCAAGGCACTCAAGATGATAGGTCCGGGGACAGCTATCACAACATAACAAGTCGCCTCCAACATCACAAATAACGCATTCGTAGTAATACTGCAAGACAAAATGTTACAAAAACCACCAGTTAGAGAACAGTTGATGGTCCTCAACAAGTCCTTAACATTGAAATGATACGATTCCTCAAAAACATCTAATTGACACAAAGAAGGATAAGATTTCATCCTGCAGACAAAATTTGTCTACGGTCACTGTTATGATTCAACAAGTGTTCAGTCTAAACATAAAGAAAAACTAGAAGGTGCATGACAACTTAAAAAACAGCATAGTTACGAATATACAGAAGTGGCAAGTGATGCCAAACGAATTAACAATATATTACCCCGTCAGTTCCTTTCTTCTTCGATGAAGACAAATCCAGAGAAATTTCAGATTTTAGCTTGTTCCTGGCAGAAGTCGTGGTATCCGGGAACTCCGAGGCTACCGAATTCTGCTCTTTACCATTAACCAAATCCAGTCCACATGGCAGCTTTCTTCGCTTGCGTTTCAAGACCCAGTTTTTGTTACTTATTTCATTCGTCAATGAACTGTCGTCCTTCATCTTCAAAATTCTTCCTCACATTTGCAGCTACCATGTGGCCTAAGCATGTCATGAATCAATTGAAAAGATAAGTGATACTTCAATGTGGCCAAAATCCTGTAAATGCAGCTGAAGTACATCAGAAAGAAAAGCAAGGTATGCTATAACAATGCAGGCAGTAATTAGAGATAATGGATCCTAAACCATGATCATGCATTACTTTAGTGTAAAAAACACATAGAGACACAGCCAAACTGACAGCAATGAATTCAGGGAGGAGAAAAAGAATACAGGGGATCAAGAGAATTCACAGATTGGACTGAAGGAATGGAGGCATTCAGTGTAAAACCAGGAACATAGCATAGTGTTCAAAAAGTTTTACAGAAACAGGAAAAAAAAATACTTTTAAGATGAGATGAGAAGTAGCATCAAAATTTACGAACAGGACTAAAACATAGAAATGCATAAAAAAAAGTTGCTTGGCCAAGAGAATGACAGGATATAATCTAATCTAATGATAATGAGAGGATGAGCGAAACAGAGTTCCCTGCACAAAAGATAAAAGTACCGGCACAAGATGGGTATCAAGGACACATTATTCGGATGAAGACTACAACAAGATCCGTTCATTTCAAAAGCAACCATTTCAACCCAAGTCTGCCCATTGAAGATTTTCATCGTCCCACTTACTATCAACTATCTATATACAAAACTTAAAGTTGGATAATCAACAACAAAACACTTCAGGGTGGGCAGCAGCATTATATCTTGACTGAATCATCAAAAAGTTAGATTGCATCAGGTCCAGTTCGGTAGCAATGCAATGCAATCCGTTTCTAGTTAATTCCCCAGTTACGACTAAAGCGACCGGAAGAGTACCAGAGTCTCGCAACACCGCGATCAATAAGATTACACAGTAAACCTACCCACAAGCTAGACCTATTCACAAGTACCAGCGGTTATCAAGAGTAAACGAAGAATAAACATCCCATGACATGCACAAATCCGCCCACCAGATTGACAGAGCACAAGCAACCAAGCCCATTCAAACTCAAACCACGTGTATCACTCCCACCAACTTGCCACCAACAAGACTCCCAAAACCCCCAATCGCACAACCACCAGAAATGACACAAACCCCCAACAGAACAACGCACAGAAAACACAATCCACCAGCAATCAAACACAGAGAACCACAGAACAGAAGAAACAAACAAGCAATCCACACAAAGACAAGGACTTCCACTAACAAAAGATCACAACCTCGAAATGGGCAGTGGCAGGACAGATACCTGAGCTCGAAAAGCCTTACCAGGAGATCAAAAGATACAGACAACAACGGCCCGGATTGTGAGACGCATGTCCAGGCAGACCCCAGGCAGAGAGGTGGCTGATTGAGAAGATGGGTGTGTGAGATTTAGGGCATGGGGAGCAAAAGAGGGAGGCTGAGATACGAGAAAGAGAGAGAAATGACTCGGGTGGGCACAAACCACGAATAAATAGAGAGAGACGGAGAGAGAGACGGGGGGAGAGAGGAGCGGGACTGCTTCTAGAGAGAGAAAATAAAGGCGCATACAAATACGGGTTCGCCGGGGTCAGAGGATGGGGTTACGCCCCGACAGGCATCGAACTGCGCCCACCCACAACACACCCAATTTGTAGCTCCTCGAGCCGAGCCCTCCCTCGCACGAAAGAGACCTCCTTTGCGCGCCCCCCCTTCTTCTCTCTCTCCCCCTCTCTCTCTCTCTCTAACCTCTCTCTCCGTTCGATGCACCTAACCAGTCGGGGCGCGCCACGTGGCGGCACGAGGACTCGCCCTCACCCCCTCCTCGGCCTTCGCTTGCTCCCCTTCCTTCCTGGCGCACGCCCCCCGCTCCCTCCCTCCTCCTCCTCCGCCTTTTCCCCGCTCCTCCATCCCCCTCCTCCCCTCCTCTCCCTCCCTCCCTCTCTCTAGAGAGCGACAATGCGTCAGACATGGGTAGAGAGAGAAAGGGTCAGAGAGAGAGAGAGGGTGGGGGTGGTGCTCATGATGTTCGTCGATGATGTCGAGTGCTCCCAGGTTTTCGACGGCCCTTTTGCGTGCTCCCCCATTGCGCTTCTTTGTCTTCATCTTTTGCGTTCCACGGCCTTTTTGTCCCACCCCCTTTTCCCCCTTTTCCTTTACTTCATTTCTTTGACTTTTCTTTTATCTCCCTCCCCCCCCTCTCTCCCTCTCTCTCTCCCCTCTGAAGTAGAGAGAGTTTGGAGATTCATGTGGATCAAATCTCAAAGTGATTCCATGGGGGAATATTGAATCACTCAGTTAATTGGATTCTTTACCATTCATCACCGTGATCTTCTATCTCGTCTTTTTTTTTTTTAACCTATTAGATTCCCGCGCACCCTCAATGACATTCTATAAATATGCGCGATGGTACCGGTAATTTGAACCATGGAAATTTAGCCGGTAAAAAGCGCGGGGCGACATCTTACGGTTGGTGAAGTTTTTTCTAAAAGCGCGCCGAGATCTATCGAGACGTGGATGTTCTATATATGGCAAATTATTGAAGCTCGATTTCTTTAATTGACCATAAAATTATCGAGCGCCGAACGATCAACGGTATTCCACAAATGCAAAAAAAAACTATTATACCGGTAATTTGAATCCCCCCGATATTCTATTTGCGAAATAAACGGGCGAAGGTCATTGGTGTGCTATCGTACCATTATAACTCAAAATGCACCTGGGGATCTCTTTCTCTTTTTGCAATTACTGTTTACCGAAGGATTTATCCATATCTAGTCGGGAATTTTATGAAGAATAATAGTCTTGAATGTTGTCCAAATGCAATATTGTATAATCGATAATACTCGTATATTTTGATACTCGTTAATTATATTGAAATAAACTTTTTTCAATTTACTGATCAATATTAGATTCTGGTGATTTTCGATGTGACTACTAGCTTCGTCGAATAATTCAGCTAATTTCGCAACTGCAGCACCCATAATTTTCGATAGCTACGAGTTAATTTCATATGTCAACTTATCATCTGTATATTTTTTTATAAGCAATCACCGATATTGAAATCTTGGAAATATCTAAAGAAGTTATAGAGTTAGATTCTTTGATTTTCAAGAAGCAATAATGTCTTTAGACAAGATCAACCAACTAGCAAGATATAAGAGCATACTTAGATTCTGTGCCTTGTGAAAATACTTTTGATCATCATCACCTATTATTCATTGTTTCACCAGGCTTTTTCCCTATTTTTCTAACAAATGCCTGAAACTCTCCAGATTAAAGCCATTGTGACAAGAGGAACATAATTTCTGCAAATGCTTGAAGTTTGTCATTATAAAGCGTTGACTTCTGATACTAAGAAGAAAAGGCTTCAATGAAGAGAGGGCCTGTAAGCAGAGGATTGCATTGGAAAGTTGGTAGAGACAGGTAGACAACGTTGGAATCACAGATGATTACCTCATACTCATCTACTCTTTTTGCAGCTAAATCAGATGGACTATGTTGAAACAGTAAATATATTTGAACAGAAAAGGCTGAGGAAGAAGAAGAAGAAGAGTCAGCAGTATCGAGCATCATCGAATCCTCGACATCTTGAATGGCAAGGAACTAATTGGCATTAAGAAGATCGGTAATAGTATCACCAATCATGCAGGCTTGATGCATTTCATCTGGAATGATTCGCTCAGCACACAAAGGAACGATGAGAAACAGATTATACATAGAATACCTGGCCAACATTCAAAAGACTCTCATGAGGGACATTGAATATCGCACTGTTCTCTCGGCACATCTTCCTAAGCAATGCATACACGTAATTTATGGTTATCAGCTTAAAAAGGTTCGAGCCCCGCTGAGCCTTGACAACCGTGTTCCCCAGGATGTGCACGATGCCGGCTGACCTACAGCAACTCAAGAATTCTATCTCGTTCAACTCATTCTGGCAATGGTTCCCCGGATTAGAAGTTGTGGACCCCCGCGCATTGAGATGCACTGGAGATTCAACCGGCACGATAGACCCCACCGACGAGATCGTTAGATCCACGATGGAGGAGAGTGTTAGGCTATTGTTGTTGTCGTCGTTTGGGGGGCACTCTTCGGAGTTTGACTGTTGAGTTTGCTGACCACAAAAGCTGATCTCCGATTCGGAACACTCTTCCATTAAATAATCGACCCGGACAAACATGTGGAGGCTTTCAAAGAGCTTCTCCTCGAAGTCGTCGTCCTTCTTGTGAAGGTCTTTGTAACCGTATCTTGCAACGCATCGAAACATGTGGAAGTTCTTCGGCCCGATGCGTCTTATGAGGAATCTTTCTTCTACAGGGACTGTATATACAGGAAGGTACTTCACACAGACGAAAATGACTACCGAATGAATTGCCGGCAAATTGGTGATGAAGTGAGAGAAGATAGGAGGCACCCCCCTGGCTAGCTCGGTGTACACAAGCCCTATGCCCGGGACACGGACAAGACCCAAACTGGGGCCTAATCCAAGAATGTAAGCCATCGAGACTTTACTGTGCATTTCGAACTCATAGCGCTTGACCGTACCGTAATGCCAGGCATACATGATGATAAAGAAGGCCCCCGCAATCGCGAGTGGGACCCACCCGCCTTGATTCACTTTGAACAGCACGGCAGTGAAGTATGTGCCTTCCACGATCAGCGACAGCACAGTGAAGATGACCACCAGAATCCAGTGGCACCGCCACACAAGTATCATGATTAGTATCATGAGGAATGTCGTCACGAGCATGACTACCGCCACAGCTGTACCTGTTGATAAAGAGGATGAAAGTGAGTCGTCTTTCGGAAAAATTGAGAAAGCGGTTTCACTGCAAGAATGTTCTATCATCTCCTGCTTCATGTTTGTCGTCCCAGTATTCACCTTTTTCAAAGTTGCTGGATAGAGAGTTCAGGTCAGCCATTTGTAGTAGTAGATGCTTATGCTTCAACTAGACTGGAAAAACAGAAGTAACAAACAACATACAATATTTCAAATTACCAGAAGCATTTCCAATTTGGGTTTGATTTTTAAATCCCGCCGTGACAGCTACGCAGAGAATCATGAGGACCCAATTGATGTCGGGGATATATATCTGCTGAAGGAACTTCTTGGATGTATGAACAACTTTGACTCTTGGAAAACAGCCTAGTGCGAGGGCCTGCTTGATCAATGAAAATGTGGCAGATATTGTGGCCTGACTTGCAACGACGGCGGCTGCTGTTGCAATGAGGAAGACCGGCCAGTATATGCTCTCTGCATATATCATAGGATGCTCAATTTAAATGAGTCTGAAAATATTCATGTTGACCATTGTGTATTTATTATTTCCACAAAATCTCGAAAAGCATTGAAACGGTTTTGCCGTAAGAATTTTGAAGATGTTCGAATGTATATATACCGGTGGCTCAAGGGTGACAGTATTGAGGGTCAAATCAACTACCCATGAAAGGGAAATTTCCTATTTAATGCTCCTGAATTTTCAATAAACAGCATTTTATTCTCATCCATTCTCATAAATTGTGTCCTTGGTACGGCCACTTAATTGCCAGCTTTCCTAGAGAATGCACCATAATACTGAGCTAAAAATAAAGTAAACCTGGAATTGAGCGGTAGAATAAATCGACCACGTGATCGGAGTTTTTAATGAGAAACGCCGCTTGTCCACAATAAGCTAAAAGAAGGGCAGGAAACACGACCACAGTAAAAGCGATCTGTATGGATGACACTGGAAAGTGAGACAGATCAGCAAAAACCGCCTCCGTTCCTGTAGAAATTTCTACAGTGAGCAACTATTGGATCCTGAAGTCACCAGTTTTGCATGCATTAATGATGCATCTACAGGTCCCTACATTATAAAACATAACAATTGATGTCAAATTAATGAAAAAGACATTACCTGTTATGCTGAGCATTGTACCTCCAAGAGATGTCCAGCCGTTGATCCCTCCTTTCTTGAAATAGCGATAGATGTAAACAGGTGAAAAGGCCTTTAGAACATGGGTGTCGTACTTCCAAATGTTAATGATGCCAATGCCGCCAATCAGAACAAACCAAAGAAACACGACTGGAGCAAAAAGCCAAGCGATTCTGTCTGTACCATAGTGTTGTATGCTGAATAAACCAACCAAAATTATGACAGAAACAAGCACAACGACCTCTGCATAGAACAAACATGGATCAGCAACTTTAAGCCAGAGGGGAAAACGTTAACTGTGGTAGATGGAGAATCAACTTTATGGAAGAGTCCACTTCCAAGAACTTGGGTAATACCATCACTCATCTTGGGCTGATCTAACTTAATCCCACCGGTAGCCGAGAGAACTGCGAAAGTTAGGGAATATAAAAACATAAGACGGTTAGCCAGCTATAAAAGAAAATGTAAAGACACGTAGAAAAAAGTTCAACCTCAAATTAATGTAAGGTTAAATTAGAAATTAGTATACTGTTTAGACAGTTCTGAGGATGCGAACATCACAGAGATTAACCAGAGAAATGTTAGCAGACAGAACTTGAAAAGGCATACAATCCCAAACATTGATACTATCCTAGGAAAATTGCAACTTTCAATCAAGTCAAAACCAAGGTCTGAAGCCTTCAGGCACGTCCTAGTTCTTGACTAGCAGAAGTCCGCTCTTTGGCTTTGCTATATGAATTTCAATGACACGATGCTTTTAAATGGTCATATATACGACTTCAATAACTGTCAGTTATGGTCGCATTGCCTTGTAGAAACATAGCATTTATTTGATATTTGTAGAAGTTTTTTGCGTTAACGATACTTAAACATGTGCTAATGTAGATACAACACCACATCCAGGAACAGATGCACATAAATAATTAGATCGAAAGGCCTCAAGTTGTTTGGAAAGTTACCCGATATAGCTGGAGTGAGAATCCCATCTCCAATTACCATGCAAGATCCAATAATGACTAGAATGAGGAGGATGCTCTTTCGATACCGTCGCCCCTCTAACCATCTCTGTGTCTTCGCAGCAAATGAATGTTCAACGAATATAGAGCGACTGTAAGTGGTTAGCTCCTCGTCGGTCCGATCTTGGTTGGGAATAGTTTTGATATTTGCATGACGGCAAAGTAAGGAATAAAGAGCAAATGTTCCACCTGCAAATATGGCAGAGGCCTTGAAGGACTCAAAGGTTGCTTTAATGATAGCCCTCGCACAAAGGAGATGGCACATAACATCAGAGTGACAAAGGAAAAAAACGCAAAAGAGGTCCATAAACAATCATTTTCTAGTGTGGTAGTAAACTTAGGATTACTCATATCCTAATCTACATGCATATGCTGAGAGGGACTGAGAAAAAATCACTGATCACTCTGCAACCCTCCTTTTCTCCAAATAATTCAATTTATTTCTTGCGGTAATGACAAGAAGTTTACGGGCATAGTATATTTACCTTGGCCACTGTCATTGGCTCTTGAAACGATGAAAATGTACTTAATGAGCGGTATGAGCGTTAGGGAATATATAATCACTGATAAAGCTCCAATAACGTCCTCTGGATCATTAACGCCATTAGGGAAGGTATTGTAGAAAACGTACAAGGGAGATGTGCCCAAATCTCCGAAGACCACACCGAGGCTCTGGAAGGCATGCCGTAGCAGCAGCAATGTGGAAATTTTCTGAGGGAGACAAAATAAAATAAGCAAAAAGAACTGATTCATTTACAGACCACTGATTGCTCTCCTCAGTGTCAGTTGTGGAACCAGAAACTGTATAATCAGGAGACACATCTCACGTCAAGCAATTAATATTGGAGTAGGCCACGTGAAGATTGATAATTACATCTTTACTTCATGCCCATGTTTCATAGGGATAAAACGTTCCAACCTTATCTCTCTGTGTGTTTCGCAGCTTTCCGGCCTCCTGATCCATTGGATTATCAATCGCCTGATCCAAAAACCATATGCTATTTTTCTTGTCCGTGCCATCGCTACTTTGTTCTCTTGAAACCATTTGCAAGAAACCCCCTCTTCGCGAAGTATCTTCCCTTGCGTCCCCTTCTGCTGTATAAGAATCTCCTACCTCATTCTCTGTCGTAAAACAGACACCTCATAAGCGAATGTGAGCATTCACGTCCAAGATCTGGAAAGGGAATATATTATTAAATAGTAGCGAAAGACATTTGTAATCAAACCCCATCGAGACTTCTTAGAGAAAATGGCGGTATAACAAGAAGACATTAGTGACAATTCTCTATTCTTATTGGGCACAAGACAAATATTGAGATACTCAAGGACTAAGCAGACTTGGCTTTTGTCACTCGACAATATACCAAAAAGTACTATGCTATAATCTAGCACTTATCTATTATACCATCATGTACTTCTAAGAACCTCATCTGCAGCAACTTAATCGAGTTTTGGCAATATGCGAGTGTGCCACGCCATGCACGTTTTACATAATATGGTTCATAAACATGGTACGGCAGAAATTAAGTGGCTTTTTAGTGCTTAGAAACGGCAACTCACAGAGCACCGTTTCAAGGTTGTGTGATCAACTTTATGAAGAAGACTGATGCCATTTACTGTGTTAGAACCCAGTAGAAAGATGTTCACATCAGAACCATAGAGCAAGCCATCAAAAGCGGCATCACAATTTACACAGACAATTTCAATGCTTACATGCAGGGTGCCAAGGATTGATACCTGAGATTGCAGGCAGGTTAAGGGAGATGTTCCTTCAGCTTCAGCTTCTAATGGAACGACGACAAAGTTGATAAAGAGACAAGAGAAAAAGAGAATCTGCAATATGTCAAGGCAAAATGTATGAAAAAGATTGATTCAAAAGACAATGTGAACATCGATTTCAATGCATATGAATTTAAAAAGGCTTTCATGCAATTTGGGTTACGAGATTCAAGAGGGAAAAACTCAACCCCCTCTGAACCCGAAAACCCAAAATTCACCAAAAAAAAAAAAGAGGGAGAGAAAACAAGGAAGAAAACGGACAAATATCAGATTTTAATGGAATGTATCTCGAATCAGCAAAAGCTCACATCTCCAGCTTTGCGCTTCTCAAAGAAAGAGAGAGAGAATCACCATTTCCCGTCGAGAAAAAAAAAAGGGTGCCCAGTCGGTTGCCAAATATAGCATTCGTCAAAAACTCGGATTTCAACAACTTGCTCATGTTCAGACCAATGAACTCGCGTTTCCAAATCGCAACTGTTTCAACGTGTCCCGGCTAAATATAACCAAACCCCATCAAGCTACAATCCAAACAAAACGTACCCAAGAACTAGAAGAGCGACACAGCAAACCGAGTGCGCTTCAAAATCTGAACTTGAACAGACACAGCTCAAATGCAAGAACGAACCGAATGTGGGTGTGAGCAAACATGCCAACCCACAACAGAAGAACAGGGCTCTCTTGCATCAGCCATACCTCCTCCTATCAGACGAGAAGAACGCATGGCGAAGTCCGAGAGAAGTCGACATCAATGCTGGGCAGTCACTGTGCGGTGGAAATCACGGGGGTTGTCTGTAATCATCGTCGTACTGTTCGAAAGATGAATGGAAACCGTCCGTCTCAGCCGCCAGAAGCAATCATGGCCGTCCAACTTTTCCACGGCCAGAGACAAAACACCATATCAACGTCACCGGGGACAGAACAGCATCTCGAACGCGACCCCAGTGTTCCCCCGTTCACACCAGCTTTTCAATGAAAGGACGCAAAGTCTCGAGATTTTTTAATATGCAATTGCTACGATTCGACACGAACATCAATCAAGCACGAGCTTTATCTAGTAATTTGTTTTTAATGATCATTTAAGCAAATCAGTTTTCAAGATAATGTTAGTATATCCATCTATTAATGTATTGAATTATGAATTTTGATGAATTCTCGCAAGAGTTTTAATAATGCAGGGATATACCTTTCATTCAAGAAAAACGAAAGTTAATATCGAGATTGTAAATCGGTGTGAATGCCTTTTATGAAGCTTAAGATCGTGAACTTCGATCACCTCTCTTCGTTGTTCTCGCTGTAAAAAAGTAGACTCTCTTTGATACACAAGATCATCGATTCGAAGGTTGTAACCAAAATCATTTTTTCTTCCAATTTAAGAAAAAATTGAAATGAGATAGAGAGAAGCGTCTAGTCTCACGTTTGGCGGGATGGAGTTTTCTATCTGAGCATTTCTCGAGCTGATAATTTATGTTATGAAAAGAGCCGGAACTGATCTGACTTGTTGCTTCTGTTGAATGTACTATACAATATAACCAATCGCGACATAAACTAATGAGTACTTGGCAACCACGTGCATGTTCTCAGTCATCAATATTTTACATTACCCACCAAGAGCCACACTGTTCATGTGATGAGATCTGTAAGATTGGATCTGATCTTTTGGCGGTTAGACTCCCATTGAAAATGGTGGGATCTGAACATTAATGTCCAGGTTCTTGACCCATTATCTCCTCCGAGTGAGCGTCCACCAGAACAATGGCCATTTCAGCTACGAGTTAAACCATCAAGGGACAAGGCTGATGCAGACGAAACAATGCATGTTCATGAAGGTTTTCAATATCATCACCAGTTTCGGCCAATCTGTACATTGCGTTCAAGCAAACCCTTTTGGTCCCAATGCTTCATAAGAGATTAGGAAAAGCTTTGCGCATATATATATTTGCTCTCTTCCCTTATTGGCCATACAACAAAGAAAATTACACGTAAAAGATCTGTCCAACATTCAAAAGGCTCTCGTGGGGAACATGAAAGATCACACTGTTCTCCCTGCATATCTTCCTAAGAAATGCGTATATGTAGTCGACGGCTATCTTTTTGTAGAACCTCGAGTCCCGCCTCGCCCTCACCACCGTGTTGCCCATTATGTGCACCACGCCTGCATCTCTACAGTTGTTCAGAAACTCCAGCTCGTCCGTTTGGCTGCTTGCCTGACCAGACGACGCCGTCATGTTGTTGGCATGCACCGGGTACTTGACCGGCACGATCGAGTCCACCGATGAAATAGTGGTGTCGACAGAGTTGGAGGTGCCCCCGCTTTTCATTATGAGGCCTTCCCTTGATCTCTCGGTTTGCTGCCCATATAGACTGTACTCATCAGAGTCTGAACACCCTTCCATCATCGACTCGAGCCGAACGAACAAGAAGAGGTTATCAAACAGCTTCTTCTCGAAATCGTCGTCCTTTTTGTGGAGGTCTTTATACCCATATCTTGCGACACACCGGAACATATGAAAACTCTTCGGGCCGATTCTTTTCACGAGGAACCTCTCTTCTTCAGGGACTGTGTACACAGGAAGATATTTCACACAGACAAACACCACCACGGAATGGATAGCGGGGAGGTTGGTGATGAAATGGGAAAATATGTGTGGGACGCCACTAGCGAGCTCGGTATAGACGAGCCCAATTCCAGGCACTCGAACCAGTCCCAGGCTTGGCCCGAGCCCGAGGATCCATGCCAGGGAGACCTTACTGTGCATCTCGAACTCGTATCGCTTCACTGTTCCGTAATGCCAAACATACATAATGACAAGAAAAGCTGCCGCGATCACTAGAGGGACCCATCCGCCTTGATTGACCTTGAAGAGCACAGCGGAGAAGTACGTGCACTCCACCACCAGCGACAAACCCGTGAAGATCAGGACCAGACTCCAGTGGCAATGCCATACCATAAGCATGATCAGAGTCATAAGCAAGGTGGTCGCAAGCATGACTATTACCACAGCAGTTCCTGTTAATGTTGCGCGAACAATCTATCAGGATTTGATTATAGAATGAAAGATGTATGACAATTACGAGATATTCTGGTAAACTTACCGTAGGCGTTTCCAATTTGGCTTTTATTCTGAAACCCAGCAGTCACGGCAATGCAAAGAATCATCAAGATCCAGTTAATATCTGGAATATATATCTGACCCAAGAACTTCTTCGACGTATGAACTACTTTGACTCTGGGGAAACAGCCTAGTGCAAGTGCCTGCTTGATTATCGAAAAAGTGGCGGATATTGTGGCCTGACTTGCAACTATAGCCGCTAACGTTGCAATGATGAATACTGGCCAATAGATGCTATCTGTAAAATGAACAGAAAATAGCATTAATAGGAAAAAAAATTGTTGTAAAACCAGAAGAGTGTTTTTCAAATCATGAGTGTGAACATCCCGAGAGACTGTGTATCCTTGAAGACAATAATAAAGGTACATTGCGCAAGTCCAAACATCCCCTTAATTAGATCTTGACTTTGCAGACTAACAGGTTTCCGAGTCTTGCAGACTTCTGCTTGAAGTACTTGGAAACACTTGCTCACAACTAACGGCAGAGACGCAGAAATCTGACGAGGCAAAAGCCCTCTGAAACTGGCTATAATTTGTTTGTCGATTTTTTAAAACTTAAAAAAGATAAATACACATTTCCTGTTTTTGGGAGATTAACAAGCAAGTCCTAAAACTTGTCACAATAATACACCTGATTCCTAAAACTGTCATTCCGTACATTCAAGTTTCAAAAACTTACAGCTTTGATGCACTTGAATCATTTCGTTAACTACGCCAGTTTTAAGTGAACGGAAAGTACCATGCGGCTCTTTTATGGTATTTGTCAATCTTTTGTAGCTGTTAACAAAAAAAAATATCACGTAGATTTTCCATCCACTAAAATTATGGAGTTAACAAGAGGATTAAAGTGGACAATTGTGAGAAGTTTTAGTAATTAAATGCACAAAATAAAAAATTTACGACTTGAATGCATCATTTTAACGATTTTTAGGATTCCAACTATAATTGTCCCCCCTTTTTTTACTTAAGTAGACACAATGAGTCCCGTTGTCCATCTATAGTTGCACTGAACATTCTTCAACAGAAAGACTCGTCTAAGATTATACCTTGACAGTGTATTCACTTCTCAGGCACAATTTCATTCGTAAAAACAGGCCAGAGTGCTTGTGGCAAACCTGGAATTGAACGATAAAATGCATCACTAACATGCTCCTTGTTCTTCATCAAGTACGCTGCTTGTCCTGTGTACGCTAAAAGAAGGCAAGGAAAGACTACTACGGTAAAAGCAATCTGTATAGCTGACACTGGAAAATGGGCTAGATCTGCAAAGAGGGCTTCGGTTCCTGTCATAGGATCAAACAGTATGACGAAATATCTGGTGCAACTAGAGCATCTTAGGTGTTGGCAAACAATAAAGTGAAGAAGGTATTTTAGGTAGCTAAAGAATGATGTATAAGCTTACCTGTTATGCAAAGCATAATGCCTCCAAGCGAGGTCCAATGATCCCTTCCTCCCCTTTTAAAGTATCGGTATATGTGCACAGGGGAAAAAGCTCTCAGCACACTGCTATCGTATTTGAAGATGTTGACTATGCCAATTGCACCAATTAAAATGAACCAAAGCAGAACTACCGGGGCGAAGAGCCAACCAACTTTATCCGTACCATAATGTTGCATGCTAAAGAGACCTACTAATATTATGACAGCCACGAGAACCACGACATCTGTGTCAATAAAACCACAAACCCTTTAGAAAATTGCAAATCGATAGGCCAATTCAATGATGTAGTCCAAGAAGTGAGCTGTACCATTGCTCATGCCCGGATGATCTACCTTGATCCCACCAGCAGCCGAAAGAACTGCTTGAAAACGGTTGCATCAGAAGTGTCAAAGTAGATTTGTAGGCACTTCTTTAACATAAAAGACGTACTTGACTACAATCATGTGCTATCATTTTGAATCAGGCTCAGGCGGCCAATTTAGTTAGACAAAGCTTAAAACGGTAAAAGAAATAATCAGACGAGGAGTGACAGGATACAACCACCACCATATAGGACACTTTTAAACCAATGAAGGAGGGGAAAAAAAGCCGAGCACATCTAGTTAGTAAATAAAGACCTATGCCAAAAGGAAATAGGAAACATTTGCTGGCCTCCTCAGATTAATCATGGCAAACCAGACAGCTCTTTTCAGAAAAAAAAAAAAGAAAAAGAAACATGATACCCATTTTATTACCATTTTCATTGTCAAGTATAAGGAAGCCATGGGCTGTAAAGTACATGCACGCACTTATGCTGCATTCTTTTGAAGTTGAAACAAATGCAGCATAATGCACGTGCACTTCAATAGCATGCTATAAAAAACCAGTAAATTTTCTGATGCTTCGACACTTATACAGCATAAGGAGATCATGTCTCCACAAGCAATACTGCACTGGAGGAATGGATCAACTTTAGTTGTTGTCCTCAAAAAAGTGGACAAACAGTATTGCGCGGTATATGGTTTCTGGAACTATCGATCCTGCAGTAATAAAGATTTACCTGATATAGCTGGGGTGAAAATCCCATCGCCGATCACCATGCAAGTGCCCACAAGGACGAGCATAAGAAGCGTATTCTTCCTGGATGCATGTCTTTCCAACCATCCCTTGGTCTTTGCAGCAAAGGATTTCTCATGGAATGTGGTGCGGCTATATGTCGTTAGCTCCTCATCAGTCCTATGCTGGTTTGGAATTGTTTTGATATTCGCATGTCGACAGAGCAACGAGTAAAGAGCGAATGTTCCACCTACGCAACGAGGAGGATGGTCACAATTGCAGCACTGAGCATCCTTAACATGTGTCTTGGTCCATCCCTTTGTCGGTGTCAAAAACAGTGAACTACTGGCTGCTAAAATGATATCCACTTACCTTGGCCATTGTCATTCGCTCTGCACACCACAAAAACATACTTGAGGAGAGGAATGAGAGTAAGAGAATATATGATCAGCGATAGAGCTCCAACCACATCTTCCGTATCGTCTATCCCCTTTGGAAATGTATTATAAAAGACATACAAAGGGGATGTGCCAAGATCCCCATAAACCACTCCAAGGCTTTGGAATGCAAGCCGCAGAAGCAACAATGCCGAAAATTTCTGAAGTGCAAATCAAGTCAACTGCCAGAATTAATCGGAAAACCAGTGGATGATACACGTTTTGCATCACTTATTTACTACCGGCCTTAATTTATAGAAACTGACTGATGAGAACACATCTTACATCCCAGATTAACAAAAGAAGAAATCATAAACTAAGCGGATGAAGATCAAATGGGAGCACAAAAATGTTGTCTATACACACTGCAAATTAGTAAAAAGGTAAATAGAATATCCCAATCTTTGCAATAGAGAATATTAATTGAATCGATATGTTGCCCATTAAAGCAGTTGGTCCTCTTCTCTTAAGCAATAAAGTAGACGCTATTAGGAAAATGTTGAGAGATCCCAAAATACCTTTTCTCTGTACATGTTTCTGAGCCTACCAGCCTCCTCATCCATAGGCTGATCAAGCTTTTGATCCAAAACCCAGATGCCGCCTTTGTTTTCAGCTTCATCGTCCATTTCGACCCTTGAAGCCATCTAAAACTTTCTGCAAAGGACTTTGCCCTCTTCACCCAGCAACTTATGCCACCTCCAAAGTAACCGTTTCAAATTCTACTGCTTGTGCAGCTACCCTCACTATGTTGACACCCGAAAAGGACATGCACTCACAAACCCAAGGACCAAAATCTTCCCATCGAAGAAGAAAGCTGGAATCAGTTGAATCACTTGGGATTAAGGATCAAATGAAATCTAATGGTCCAGCTGAATCAAGAATTAAAACTTCCCCCAGGAAATCTAAAGCAGGAATCAAGACCAAATAAACTAGCCAACCAACATCACGGGGTAGTAGATGGTGAATCAAACCCCATTCATCCGAACCAACACTTTTCCACCACAAATGTTGCAACAGATTTCCAGGAAGCAGTCAACCGAGCAAGAAAGTCGAGCGCAACCAAGTCAAGCAAAGAAACTTGAAGCTCAAACCGATGCTAACGGCCTCCCATGAAACAAAGCCAAGGAAGCACAGCTCCGCAGCTTGAAGCTCCGATCCAATTACAAACAAGCTCCTCCACCAAATCCGAGCAAGGACATGGAGAACAGCCCGGGGCCGAAACACCCACCTCGAGAAACAGAGAAATGAAACAGGGAGACGGATACTTCTCCTGTCCTTCACACGGGAAATTATCAAGCTGGGGTCAGCTCAACCAGATGATTCCCAACCTCAGCCACACGATCAGGGAAAATCCGTCTCGAGACGCAAGTCGGCTTTCAAGAAAATAGTAAATGGAGGCCGCGACAGAAACCAATGGCGATGCAGTAAAACAGAGCAACTCCGTGGCTGCAGAGTCCCCCCCTGAAACTTTACTTTTTTTACTTTAGAGAGAAGCCCCGCCCCCGCCCCGCCCCGCGCCGCCTCCCTCCCTCTCTCTCTCTCTCTCTAGAAGAAACGAGCAGACAAAACGTGCCGCCGCCGAGACAGATGAGCGCGCAAAGCACGTTCGTGTACTTTGCTGATTCCAAGCGAACGCGCTTGTGCTATTAATTGTGCAGTGCGATTTATGATCAAGTGGACACGTGTTTGGGGAGCAGTAGCATTACGTTTCTTTATTTCCCATCTTTATTTGTGCACAGGAAGCTTTTGTGGTGCTGTCATGCTGTGCCCGGCTCGAGGGGCCCTTGACATGCGAAAATTCCACTGAGCAATAATGGCATTTATTACCCCCACAACCGAGAATTCCCCGGGTGAGCCAACGAAGCCGGTGACATATTTAGCTCTAATTTATTTATTGATGATGTTGACAATGAAATTAAAAATGTTCTTAATAATTAATGCAATTTTAGAATTAATGAGTTACGTATAACATTATAGATTTTACAGAAATTTTTTTTTAATCCGTAAAAAAATTTGATCAGAATAAGCAAGTACTGTTGTGTTTTGAATTGCTCTGGTCATATTTCTTACGTGCATAAGTAGCCGTAGTAGCTCGAACCTTGAAGGGACTTTCTCTATGAAATGGGAGATAGATTAGGATTTTTTTTTCGGTCCGGTCTAGATGGTCCGGGTGGACGATTCCACACCTGGAACGGGAACCTAATCGAAATTCACCAATTTCAATTTTGTGAGATTAGGAACCAGACCGGTACTCTCGAGAACCGCCCAGAACTGGCCCGTCGAGGCTGTTTTCGGTTCGGATGGTTCATTTTGCTCACCCCTAGTATTTTATGATTCTACAAATTTACAAGACACTTGGTTTTGATTTTTTTTCACTTTTCCTCCAATTTCATCGCACTAACTTTCCATTTGAAGCAAAATATCCTAATTTTCCAAAAAATATATAAACCTAAATACTAACGTGCGTAATCATATGCGGTTCTTTGATTATTCATCCAAACTTAAAAGTATTTTTATTTTCGGAAATTTGAGAGAAAAGTAATGACCAAAAACTGTAATTAATTTTTTCACACGCGTTATTACGAACTTTTCGATTCGACTAGCCTCCATGGATGTCACGAATCGCCATTCCAGTGCATTGGGTAACTAGGATATAATCCGAAGAGTGACATGCGTGGCCCCTGTAATTATTCTCAGTACGAGACTTCGCGATTCATATAAAAATCTACCCGATTCAAAATCAAGCGCTCGACTAATTATTTGATTTCCTATCTATGTTGCTTTTGAATGCTAATAACATAATACATTTATATTATACTTATAAGTCTGTCAAGCATTAGATTGAGGGTTCGCTTGTTACCCGGAAAACGCGATTTGAAAAATATTTTCCTAAAAATGATTGCTTGTATCGCTTAAAAAATGAATTAATAAAAAAATTTCATCATTCATGTAAATCGTAAGCAATAAATTGTTGTATGTAATGAAAATATTTTTCATTGACCAACTATTTTAAGCAATACGAGCGATTATTTTTAGGAAAAAAATATTTTTAAAATTATTCATTTTCCGTTAAACAAACGGAGCCTAAGTCCATCCTTTCAAAAGCGGGCCATCTTGCGCTGCATATTGATGGAACAAATGCGTGGATAAGAAATCACACGGATGGAAATGAAGATGAGATTGTAATTGACGGAACCACGAATTGGACTAAACTTATGAGGAGTTTAATTTTTAATGAACTTACTTACTCATCTTTGCTTTGACGTGGAAATTTCAACTTTGATTAAAAAGATGTGGAATAATACTTGATATATTCTTATCTTCATCAATATAAACAATAAAGGGAAAAATCTACTTCTCGTCTTCCACGTGCTCTCAAGTCTTTCTCTAATCAAGTCTTTATAATTACCATCTGTCTAATTAATTACATCCTTACATTTTTACGAATTTTCTAATCAAGTCTCGCCGGTACCAAACTCCAGTCAAATCCGGTTAATATGGCCGTTAGAAATAATTAGGTCTCTGCACCCGTGCCGCTCGTTTATAGAAAAAAAAATTCATAAGGGATTTACTCCCTATATTCTGTTCCTAATTTACCGTAACTTCATTATGGCGAAACCCGCTGTCGGAGATAGCCGGTAGGCAGAGGATCATCGACTTTCGCCGGCTGTAGGGGGCCGTGGCCTTGGCAGGTGGACCGGTGGCGGAGGGGAGGTGCTCTCTCCCCTCTCTCTTCCCTTTTAAAATTATACTTTTACTCTCTTTTTTTTCTGAAATAGCACGTCATATTAACTGTTGGACGTAGAGTATTTAGTGAAGAACCTGATCCCACGAATAAAACAAGTCTTGAAACTTTGATTGTGGAAAATTTGAGATAATATATTATTCCAAACTCTCCCGCAAGACTGCCGATTTGTTGCCGTGTAATATATATATGACTTTTTTATTGTAGCATTTCTATATTGCAAGATACCATTGAATATTGCTTCCGAGGAGTTTTAGGAGAATATGAACTATACATGATAATGTTTTTACGCGTTAATTAATTTCTCATAATTTAGACGGATTATTCATAAATTTTAAAGCAATAGGATTTTCCAACTACTGATCCATAACTTCGTAGGTGAAGATTGCTTTAATTTGAGGAGAGAATTAGTTCTTGCAATGGGCGACCGCTTCATAAAATATTGAATTAGCAACTTTAATTAGTAAAGTTGATGTTCGCATAAGAGAGAGAAATTAACTCCAAAATTATTTGACATTTTATTCTCTCTCTTTTTAACGAGCATTTTAACTTGAACTTCGCGTCGCGCGGATATAGCGTTTAGCTTACATGTAAAGCATAATAATTCACGCTCAAAAAGTTAACAAAAAGAATGTTGAAAGCTAGCGACCGTGGTTATAAATAATAAGTATGCTTGAGAGAGCATATACTTATCATTTTCTTTACGCAAGAATATATTTCAGAATTTACCTATAAGTCGTTTCGTGTGAGCAGTGATTAAACGGGTTTTGCTTTGTCCCATATTTTAAATTATGTGCAAAATCCAAATGGTCTGATTTTCTTTTCTAGGTTTTTCTCATCAATCGATCATATAATACACATCGCCCAGAATAAATATGTAAATTTATTATATTTGTTGGAAAATATTTGAAGCACTTCTAGTGTTGTAAACTGTTGCGGAAAAACAAATAGACAAAACACAGAGATTTACGTGGTTCGATCACAAGGTGATCTACGTCCACGGGTGAGGCAAGACAATGTTCCACTATAATCAAAGAGAGTACAATTTTCAGAAGTCGAAAACAACGACTAAAGCTCACGGCTCACAAAAACTCTCTGTAAACAAAATTCTTTCTGTACATCAATGAGAAAACCTAGCCGCAGTATAAATAGGGCTCCCAAAAATTTTCCTCGGGGGCTACGCCGAGACATTAATTCACTTCCTCCAGCTCAGGTGGTCCGCTATGGAAATTTGTTCGCTTGCTACGGGTTGAGCCTATCGGCCCAACCCCTCACGTCGCGAACCAAATCTCAATTTTCTCTCCACTTTCGGGTCGCACAAAAATTATGTCGGGTCGGGTTATGAACCAGACCAAGTACATAAAATTCGAGATATATTTAACATCTAGAACTATATTTCATTGATAATAACGTCCTAGGTTTTCATCACCTAATGAGACTAATTGGCGCTGCTTTGTCATCATATAATCTCTTGTGCGAAATTGGACTCATTCAATGGGTTGATGGTTGATGACGTGTCTGGTGGACGATTGCAATAAAAATTTTGAACCTTATGCATTTCATATTATATACACACTCAGGACATCTAAAGTTCCTGCTGATTAAACTTTTTTAATCTCAAATAATTGATATATATGGAATCTACTTTGATCACATCACTAATCTCTCAATGGTATAATAATTAAAACCAAAAGTATGCACTTTTTTTTTTCAATGTCATTTCCATTTGGAATTAGCAATGGGGACAGTCTGGCTTTTAAGAGGACTTGTGGAGAGCTGGGACCATTTTCCTATAGCACATGTACCAAGTGCCAATCGTATTCCTTGTACAGTGATGTGTGTGTGGACTCCTCCTCTTTCATTTTCAGCCAACCGAATATTCGTTTTAATTCAAAAAATTTTTTGGCAAGAGAAGTACATATTCCAAAAAAAAATATTTGGCAAGAGAAGTGCATGTTCACTGACAAAAAAAAAAGAGTAAGTGTTCCAATTTATAATTAATAGACAAAATCGATTCCATTGACATCTTCCTTCAATTGTTGGGATGCAAATTAATTGATTTGGGCATTCGCCAAAACTCTTATTTACAGGACTATTTATTGAAAAAAAGATTTCATTCGTTTATCAAAATAATACCTGAGAGGTACATAAAAGGCTTTCAAGCCTTGTTCCGCAATTATCTAAGATTTACAAGACTTATTTGCAAGACTCGTGATTAAGCAAAAAGATCCAAGCTTTTACGTGGACAATTTGCAAGACTAATTTGGTGGGGGTGCTAATGTTTGTAAAATAGATTGAATGGAAACTCGTATTGTGCGACGCACTGGTAACAACTCAAACCACAATTGTTAATGCAAAACTTGCTGATAACTTAATCGGATAAAAGTTGGTAATCATTTGGTAATTTCTAAACAAAAAAGTTGGTATATTTAAAGGGTCGACAAAGTAAATGTTGGTAAGTAGAAGTTGGTAATTTGACATAAAATGTTGGAGGATTTAAAAAGAAAAACTAAATAAATGTTGATAAGCAACTTAAAGTGAAATTTGATAAATTAATACTAGTTGGTACAATAATAGGAGAAAAATCTAGTAAATCAAACAAATAAAAGCTTGATTAATTTAATGTGTTTGTAAGAGAGACAAATAAAAGTTGGTAAATCACATAACAAAAGTATAAATTAAAAAAATAGCAAAAAAATATACAGACCGTTGGCGTTAGGTCGAAATATTTAATAAACAAGTCTACTTTGGTGGTTGGAATGATGGTCAATCCAAACTACTAAGGAATCAAGCCACTCGGATTAATTAAATATAATCATGATTAGCCTTGGAAAATTAAAGTACTATTGGCATGCGTGTCGGACATTATTGCCGCCACGTGTGTGGGAGAAAATTTCGAAGAAATAACATAAAGAAAAGACAAATAATGTTAATTTTTGCTTATTTATAAATGCTTTTTGGGTTTCCTTTGGTTCGCGGAAAATGAATAATGATTCAGAAAATATTTTCCTAAAAGTGATCGTTTGAAATAATTAGTTAATTAATGGTGACAATTTATTTCTGAACATTTTCTTGTACGATGAATTCGTTTATTCATTCTTATAAGATTAACAAGTGATCATTTATTTTAAAAAAATATTTTTCGAATCATTTATTTTTTGGGAAATAAACGGAGCTTAAATATAATTTTTGTTTTACGTAATCTCAATTAATTTCTTATTAGAGGAAGTATGACTTTTTCAAGTGGCTCGAGAGTATATAGCGAACGGTGTTGCGCTATTCTCCATGGGGGACACCCAAATTTGTCGGTATTCACAAATCATGGCAAATCGAGAGTTAGGAGAAGAGGTCGGTATCACAAGCTCATCTATTCATCTTATATGCATATAGGTTATCTAATTTTGGAGATAACACACTTAATTAGTGCTTACTATATTATCATCAATAAGCAGTCGAAAAGTCTTTTCCTCTCGATCTCTCTCTCTATCTTCTTCATCGTCTTCTTTAATCTTCAGCCCTGGTATCTCTATCTTCTTCATCGTCTTCTTTAATCTTCAGCCATGATAGAGGGTTTGAGGTAGTTGCACCCTCCCCTCCCTCTTCTTGATTTTGTTTGAGTTTTCTTATTTTATTATTATTTTTTCTTCTCTCCCTATCCAAATCTATGCACTCTTTTTTCTGGGTCTAGTTTTAGATTTAAGAATTTAAACTCTTATGATATCATTCTACATCTAGGAGCTATTATCTCTCGATTTAGATTCGGAAATGTAATAATGTTTTCGAAGATTTGATACCCTATGCTACTTCCGTATATAGGTCTTCTGTCTCCAGTTTCAATGATGATCGCGGGAGCTTTGATATCATGCTGAATTATGAAGATTTGCTCTTTCAAAAGTTAGATCTGTATTTATTCAACCTGTTTTGGTTGTCTTCGTATGGCGATGTGTAGAGGAAGCTAAACCTAGTTGCACACCGCCAACTGGCAACACCGTAGTTATTGGAGAAGGAATTTCCAGAGTCTGTTCATTATTGATGCTAATACAAGATCTAATGATCGGCCATTTATTATTTTGCTTGACAGATCTGTTTTAATAGAACGAGTGTGCTTAACATCGCCGGTACTCTATAGATCTTCTTTATTTTTTGGATTTGGCTTTGTTTTGTAATATTTTTGGTTTTGCTCTGCTTCGATTTTTTTTTGCCATAAAAGTCTATATACTTTTCACGTATCTTTTTTAGCAATGAATATAATTTTTTTTGACTAAAAAAATTGTTTAGTATTTACATAGGCTTATCATATTCATCAATCATATTCATCAAGATCCTCATTATTGCTAATATTATAGCCATAAAGCCACGTGGCCGGCAAAAAGAGGGGCACGTAACCGATTTAACCACAAATGCATCTATATACCCCGCCACCTTCAGGTGAATGTAGCATAATCCTATGTTCAATTATTGTGAGCCGTGACCGTGACTACAAGCCGCCAGTCCAAGTGCGATCGATTTCGAGTATCCATGTTATTTTGGGATAAACGTACTCCTCAAACTTATCATGTAAGTGTAATTAAATCTTAAAATTTACAAAAAGTGTAATTAAGTTTTTCTGTTAATTCCGTCCAACTTGACTACTGAAAAATGCCAACATTACATTTTTTTTATTATTTCCTTATCAACTGTTTATCCCTTTTATTTTCGATGAAGATCACTCGCGATTAGAATTCATTTTGATTTTCGCCCGTCCCGTGATCCGAAATCGTGTGGCATGGGGCATGTGCATTAGCTTTATTGATTAAAGTCAATCTAATGGTGTGCGACGTATACGATTCACTGTTGAGATTCAAAGAATTTGGGATTTTTCGCGTGACCACGACCCCTCTAGAAAGAGAATTGAACTTATTGATCGTAACTAAAAATCACAGAAAATGCAATTTTAGTTTTGGAATTCTTGGTAAAAAACAAGCCCTTTATTTGATGACTATAAAATGGTATTAAAAGAGAACAAACAGTCGATAAGACAGGGTAGAGGTCATGATCTCTCTACATCATCAGAGAATGATGCACCGCTCGATCTCGAACGATTTGAATTACTGCTTTGTTAACCTAGACACATCTAACCAAGAGACGCCTAAACTTTAAGGAAAAGGAAATCGCACTTGCCTGATTCGAATGTGTTCATTTAGGATTGGAACTAGGCAAAAAGATAAGGCCAAAAATCTCTGGAATGGGTGGAGATTATTATGATTTTAACCTTTTCAATTTTTAGAAAAGTTAAACACTCAACACCCACCCATAGGTAGCTCAATTGGTTAGGGTGTACTTGAGATTGTGTGGTTAGGTGCACTGATCCCAGGTTCGATTCCCCAGCTGAGCACTTGTGATTTAAATGGAGGGCCATGGCGATGGGTTGCTGTGCTAGTCTCCCCCGAGGAATAGTCGAGGTGCGTGCAAGCTGGCCCGGACACATCGGTTATCAAAAAAAAAAAACTCAACCCTTTCCGTGCGTGACTTTCTCAATAGTAAATCCAAAATAGAAATATCATCGCCTATATAATAATAATTTATATTTTAAAACATTTGACATTGATCTCATGAAGTTTCGTATGGTATTCGAATGCTCGAGAGCAGTACCCTCGAAATTTTTCACATCTAATTTGATTTGATAGTATACTCATGGGTTCACTTCCGTCGCATTATACCCGATATTCATTTTAATTCAAGATTAATACCACAAAAAATCCTAAATTGTTACACCTGTGACAAATTTATCCAAAATTAATTTTTTGACCACGAAAAACCCCAAACTGGTACACCCGTGACAAATTACTCTAAACTAATTTTTTGACCATGAAAAACCCAAAACCGGTACATTCGTAACAATTTTACTTCAAACTAATTTTTTTACTACGAAAAATACCAAAATGGTACACTAGTGACAATTTTACCCAAACTAATTTTTTACCATAAAAAACTACAAATTGGTACACATATGACAAATTTACCCCAAACTAATTTTTTTAACCATCAAAAACCCTAAAATGGTATTCCTATGACAAATTTACCCTCCGTTAGCAAATCGATTTGGGGTTTTTCGTGGTATTTACCTTATGAATTTCCACGTGGACTTGCCACGCCACTATACCACGCCACTATGTGTCATCCACATTAGCAAACTTAACGGTAAAATTTGACGGAAATTAACGAAAGGCAAATTTGTCACATGCGTACCAATTTGGGGTTTTTCATGATAAAAAAAATTAGTTTTGGGTAAAATTATCATAGATGTACCAATTTGGGATTTTTGGTGGTCAAAAAATTAGTTTTGGGTAAAATTATCATCAATATATCAGTTTGGGGTTTTTCGTGGTCAAAAAATTAGTCTGGAGTAAAATTATCACATGTGTATCAGTTTGAGATTTTTCGTGGTCAAAAAATTAGTTTGGAGTAAACTTGTCATATATGTATTAATTTGGAGTTTTTCGTGGTATTGACCATTTGAATTCAATTTTTTTCCTTTTTCGGTAGGAGAAATATATTTTCTATTTTATAATTAAGAGATAATATGATAACGTGGACAAGATTTCATGTCAGCCGTCCATAAATCTAGAAAGAAGATTGGGTGTGAGATAAGATCGATTCCTTGAACATATCTTCCTTCTAATTTTCGGTTGCAAATTAATATATAAAGGATTTGATCGCTCCAAAAGATTTGCCAAACTCAAAAAGAGTAAACTTGCAAAGCTAGAAGAAACTGCACTGTGTATATAGACAAGTGAGGATTCCCTAATTAGATATAGATTAGCTCAATTAATTAATAACTTCCGATTAATGTTGTTACCAGAGATCAGTTTTTTCCAATAGCATAAGTATTAGGCTAAAACTCCTTTAACCTGATAATACATTAGGAAATTCCACATTCGATTATCGCACTTCACCTTCTTATTTTCTTTTGCATGAGGCTTTTTATTTGAATTAAGATATTTAACGTGAATAATTTGTTCCGAATATTTTCATCAGTCATATAATGACTTTTAACCAACATACAAGATCGAAACATATAATAAAACATGTCTACATCGGTGTTTCGAATAAGATAAAAGCACAAATAATTCTATAACTACACCGATTGATTAAAGAAAGATCAGGTCTAAACATAAAAAAGGCACATTATAATCGAACTTGGTTAACGTTAGGTACATGTCCGTGCGAATCCTAGGAGCTAGCATCCGACTTGGCATCGCATTATATGGTCGCAATAAACTAATAAGGAATCAGGAATCATGATTAGCATTGATAAATTAAAGTATTATTGGCACACGTGATATAGTCAGATGTCAATGCTTCCATGCGTGCGGGAGAAAATTTCGAAGGAGATAAACAAAAAAAAGATAAATAATGTCAAATTGGCTTATTAATAAATGATTAAATGTAAGATAGTTTGCATAATCTCCGTACATTTCAGATTAAAGGAAGTATAGCATTTGCATAATGCTCATTATTATCTTTATTTATATAGGGCCTACCATTATTATCATTAGTTTAACCTAGTCATGATTATTGCAAACAAAATTAAAGGGTACGTAACCAATTTAACCACCATTTTATCTTAATCTTAAAGTCAATTACGGTGAGCCGTGATTGTGACTATAAGCCGCCGGCCCATTTTGATCGTTTTCGAATATTCATTTTATTTTGAAGCTCACGATTACGATTCATTTTGATTTTCTTCAGTTGCATAATGCGAAAATTGTGTGGCACTTCTAACTAAACATAGAAATTGGTAAATTTGAAGAAAAAATAATGATTAAACATTGGTATCCAACTCAAATGAGAATCGATAACCTAATAGGAGAAAAGTTGATAATCATACAAAAAGGTTGGTAATGCCTTATAATAATTGGTTTATTTAAGGCATTGCTAAGAAAGGTAAATAAAAATAGGTAAAAGATAACAAGTTTTTTTGGACAGAGATAAGACGAGTTGATAATTAAAATAACAAACCAAATAGATATTGGTAATTGATTCAAATAAGCATTGATGATGCAAAATTAGTCGGTAACTTGATTAGAGAAAAGTCGTTAATCACTCTAATGAGGTCAATAATTTCTATAAAAGAATTGGTAAATGTAGAAAACTGGTAAGCAAAGTGAATAAAAGTAATAACTCAAAAGAAAAACTAATAAATTTAAGGAAAAAAAAAGTAAATTTTGGTAACCAATTCAAATGAAAGTTGGTAACCCAAAATTATTTGATAATTTAAATAGAGAAAAGTTCGTAAATCACACAAATAAAGGTTTCAATTTCATGTAATAGTTGATAAATTTAAGCCATTGTTAAGAAATGTAACTAAAAGTTGGTAAACCATAAGAGAATTTTCTTTTGTTAGAGATTAGAGAAGTTAGTATTGAAAAAAAAATCATACAATATCGGTAACAGTTGTATGTGTATGCCTGAATATTATGATTTGTCCAGTATAATAACTTAATCTAATAACTACTACAAAACTATTTTTTTAAAAATGCGCAAAAACTATTTAATAGCTAAGATAATAAAGGAATAAGTAGGAGTGCACAAGAGTTCTTGTACATTGTATTATACTTTTTTGTTTTTTTGGCATACCAAGTATCCATGACTTTTGTGGCCACACGTCTGCTCAAAGCGGCGTCTCCAGGGGACTGTATAGATGAATGCAGCAAAGTAGGGATGGTGGAAGGAGAAAATTCAAACCACAATTATTAATGCAAAACTTGTTGATAACTTAATCGGATAAAAGTTGGCAATCATTTGGTAATTTCTAAACAAAAAAGTTGGTATATTTAAAGGGTTGACAAGTAAATATTGGTCATTTAATATAAATGTTGGCAAGTAGAAGTTGGTAATTTGACATAAAATGTCGGTGGATTTAAAAAGAAAAACTAAATAAATGTTGATAAGCAACTTAAAGTGAAGTTTGATAAATCAATACTAGTTGGTAAGATAATATAGGTGAAAACTCTAGTAAATCAAACAAATAAAAGCTTGATTAATTTAATGTGTTTGTAAGAGAGACAAATAAAAGTTGGTAAATCACATAACAAATTATAAATTAAAGAAATAGAAAAAAAAATGCTGGTAAGTAACTCACGTGAGAATGTGCATCCCAAAATTAAATGGTAACTTAATCTTGCAAAAAAGTTGGTGTTACCGAAATAAAGATTTATAAATGCAAATAAGGATTGATAAATATAAGGTGTTGGTAAGAAAGATAAATAAAATTATTGAATGATAAGGTTAGTTGATACTTTGTAAACTGTCAAAAAATAATTTGTATTTTCATTAAACTGTCTATAATTCACCAATAGTTTACAAAGAAATCGTACGACCGAAACGGTTTTTACCAACCGTTTTTTACCCTTACCAACTCCTTCAAAAATCTATCAGTCGGGGAAAAAAATATCCATCTTTATGCAAACGGAACATCAGAATCATCCAACTTACTTTGGCGAGAAAATATAATATTATATAAACAGACCTTTGACGTTAGATCGAAATATTCAATAAACAAGTCTACTTTTTTCTATAAAAAAAAAAAACAAGTGTACTTCAGTGGTTGGAATAATGGTCGATCCAAACTGCTAAGGAATCAAGCCACCCGGATTAAATAATTAATCATGATTAGCCTTGGAAAAGTTAAGTACTATTGGCATGCGTGATGTAGCCGGACATTATTGCTTCCACGTGTGTGGGAGAGAATTTCCAAGGAGATAACTAAATGAAAAGGACAAATAATGTCAATTTCTTACTTATTTATAAATGCTTTATAGATTTCATTTGTTTCGTGAAACGTAAACGATACAGAAAAATATTTTCAAAAAATTGATCGCTTGAAATAATTAATCGATAAAAATTGTCTTCATTATCAATACTAATTTATATCTAAACATTTTCGCGTACCGTGAAAATATGTTTCGTTCATTCATTTTTATAAGCGATGCAAGATATCATTTATTGAAAAATATTTTTCGAATCATTTATTTTTCGTAAAACAAACGAAACCTAAATATAAAATTTATTTGCATAATCTCCATTAATTTTAGATTAGACGAAAAGTATGATCGTTTCCAAACGGCTCGAGAGTATATACCGGACGGTGCTGCTATGCTCTCCGCGGGTGGTATTCAGGGCTGGCCGAGGGGTAGGAGAAGAGGTTGGTGTCACGAGCTCGTCGGTCCGTCTCGTACGCATCTAGGGTTTCTAAGAAGCTACAGCTTCAATGCTTGTCGGGTCAACTTTTGGAGATAACACACTTAATTAATGCTTACAACTTACGTTGGCTTTTCATATTCATCATGATCATCATTATTGCTAATACTATATACACAAAGCCACGTGGCCGACAAAAAGAGGGGCAAGTAACCAACTTGACCACAAATGCATCTATGTACGCCAGCACCTTCAGTTGAATGTAGCATTATCCTAAGTTCAATTATTGTGAGCCGTGATCGTGACTACAAGCCGCCGGTCCAACCGTGATCGATTTCGAATATCCATTTCCTATTCGACGGAGATTGCTTGTGACTAGGATTCATTTCAATATTCCGCCGTCTCATGATCCGAAATCATGTGGCATGGGACATGCACCTCAGCTTTATTGATTAAAGTCAATTTAATGATGCGCGATGCATACTATTCACTATTGAGATTCAAAGAATTTGGGATTTTCTCGTGTAAGCACGACCCTCGTCCTTTCGTAGAAGGAGAATTGAACTTATCGATCACACTAAAAATCACAGAAAAATACAATTTTAGTTTTGGAATTCTTTGTAGAAAACAAGCCCTTTATTTGATGACTATAAAATAGTATTATTAGAAGAGAACAAACCGTCGATAAGACATGGCCGAGGTCATGATCTCTCTACATCATAAGAGAATAATGCATCGTTCGATCTCGAACAAGAAAATCACACTTGCGGGATTCGAATGTGTTCGTTTAGGATTGGAATTATACAGAAAGATAAGGCCAAAAATTTCTGGAATGTGTGGAGATTATTATTATTTTTGCCTTTTCAATTTTTAGAAAAGTCAAACACTCGACCCTTTTCATGCGTGACTTTCTCAACAGTAAAACCAAAATAGAAATATCGTCGCCAATATAATAATAATTTATATTTTAAAACATTTGGCATTGATCTCAGAGAAAGTTCAAAAAAGGGGCTCGAAATAAAATCATTTTCTCAAATGAGGACTTGAAATGAAGTGTCCTCATTTTTTCAAATAAGGGCATGAAGTGCCCTCATTTTCTCAAATAAGGATATGAAGTGAATCTTGTTTCAAATAAGGGCTTGAAATGGTCATATCAGTCTCAAAGAAAGACCTAACCTCACTGGCCAAAGGATATTTTCGTTTTTTACTTTTTTGAATTCTTTTCTTTTTTCCTTTTTTTGTTTTTACATTTTCTTTTTTTTTCCTCTCTTCCCTCCATCGGCCTCAAGCAGAGGCCACCCTCGCTAGTGTCGAGCAAGGGCCGCCGTTGCTGGATTTGGTGAGGGTCGCCCTCGCCCGCCCAGCCTAGACGAGGCGACCCTCGCCCAACGCCGGCAAGGGCGACCCTCGCCCTTGCCTGAGTTGCCCTTTCCGGCGTCGGGTGAGGGTCGCCTCGCCTGGACTGGGTAGACAAGGGCGACCCTTGCCCTTGCCAGGCCAGGCGAGGCTGGCCCTTGCAGGATTTGGCAAGGGTTGCCCTCGCTCGCCCAGCCTAGGTGAGGCCGCTGGCCAAGCACAGTGACATTGGGAAGGGAAAAAGAAAAAAGAAAACGAAAGTAAGAAAAAATCAAAAATATACTTATAATTTTTTTTTTGACTAAAATATCCATTTTCTGGCTACGTAATAGTCACCGGCTGGCCAAATGTCCTTATTTGATATGATTTGGCTACTTTAGGCCCTTATTTGAGACAATTTAGCCACTTATATCCTTATTTGAGATAATATCCACTTCAAGCTCTTATTTAAGAAAATGACTCCATTTCGGGTTCCTTTTTGAAATTTTCCCTTGATCTCATGAAGTTTCATATGGTATTCGAATGCTCGAGAGCGGTACCCTCTAAATTTTTCACATCTAATTTGATTTGATAGTATGCTCATCTGTTCACTCCCGTCACATTATACCCAATATTCATTTGAATTCAATTTTTTTTCCTTTTTTGGTAGGAGAAATATATTTTATATTTTATAATTTAGAGATAAAATGATAACGTGTACAAGATTTCATGTCAGCCGTCTATAAATCCGGAAAGAAGATTGGGTGTGAGACAAGATCGATTCCTTAAACATATCTTCCTTCTAATTTTCGGTTGCAAATTAATATATAAAGGATTTGATCGCTCCAAAAGATTTGCCAAACTCAAAAAGAGTAAACTTGCAAAGCTAGAAGAACTGCACTATGTATATAGACAAGTGAGGATTCCCTAATTAGATATAGATTAGCACAATTAATTAATAACTTCCGATTAATGTTGTTACCAGAGATTGGTTTTTTCCGATAGCATAAGTATTAGGCTAAAACTCCTTTAACCCGATAATACATTAGGAAATTCCACATTCGATTATCGCACTTCACCTTCTTATTTTCTTGTGCATGAGGTTTTTTATTTAAATTAAGATATGTAACGTGAATAATTTGTTCCTAATCTTTTCATCAGTCATATAATGACTTTTAAACGACATACAAGATCGAAACATGTCTACATCGGTGTTTCGAATAAGATAGTAGCACAAATAATTCTATAACTACACCGATTGATTAAAGAAAGATCAGATCTAAACATAAAAAAGGCACATTATAATCGAACTTGGTCAACGTTAGGTACATGTCCGTGCGAATCCTAGGAGCTAGCATCCGACTTGGCATCGCATTATATGGTCGCAATAAACTAATAAGGAATCAGCAATCATGATTAATTAAATAATCATGATTAACATTGATAAATTAAAGTATTATTGGCACGCGTGATATAGCCAGATGTCAACGCTTCCACGTGTGTGGGAGAAAATTTCGATGGAGATAACTAAATAAAAAGATAAATAATGTCAAATTGGCTTATTAATAAATGATTAAATGTACGATAGTTTGCATAATCTCCGTACATTTCAGATTAGAGGAAGTATGACTTTTGCATAATGCTTATTATTATCTTTATTTATATAGGGCCTACCATTATTATCATTAGTTTAACCTGGTCATGATTATTGCTAACAAAATTAAAGGTTACGTAACCAATTTAACCACCATTTTGTCTTAATCTTAATGTCAACTACGGTGTGCCGTGATTGTGACTATAAGCCGCCGGTCCATTTTGATCGTTTTCGAATATTCATTTTATTTTGAAGCTCACGATTACGATTCATTTTGATTTTCTTCAGTTGCATAATGCGAAAATTGTGTGGCACTTCTAACTAAACATAGAAATTGGTAAATTTGAAGAACAAATAATGATTAAACATTGGTATCCAACTCAAATGAGAATCGATAACCTAATAGGAGAAAAGTGATAATCATACAAAAAGGTTGGTAATGTCTTATAATAATTGGTTTATATAAGGCATTACTAAGAAAGGTAAATAAAAATAGGTAAAAGATAAGAGAAGTTTTTTTTTATAGAGATAAGAGGAGTTGATATTTAAAATAAAAAAACCAAATAGATATTGGTAATTGATTCAAATAAGAGTTGATGATGCAAAATTAGTCGGTAACTTGATTAGAGAAAAGTCGTTAATCACTCTCATGAGGTCAGTAATTTCTAAAAGAATTGGCGAATGTAGAAAACTAATAAGCAAAGCAAATAAAAGTAATAACTCAAAAGAAAAACTAATAAATTTAAGAATAAAGGTTGATAAATTTAAAATGTTTGTAAGAGAGACAAATATAAGTTGGTAAACAATGTGAAGAAGGTTGATAATTAAAATAAATCAAACAAACATTGGTAAATAATTAAAATGAGAGTGGGTATCCCAAAATTATTTGGTAATTTAATCCAAAAATAATTGGTAAGTTAATGAATAGGGATTAGTAAATTCATATAAGAGTTGATAAATGTTAGTAGAAAAGACAAATAATTGAAGATAAGAAAAGTTGATAATTCATACATTATGAAAATATAATTAGCAATTTCATCAAAGTAATTGCAAGTTTCTAATGAGTTGCCAGAAAAATAGATCATCAGTACCTTTTTTACCAACCGTTTTTTACACTAACAAACTCTTTCAAAATTCGTCCAGCTAACTTTGGTGTACCAAATGCGGGATTTATATAAACAGACCGTCGGGATAATTTATTAATGCATATTCTAATACTTCAATTCGGGGGACAAGTTTGTTAATTATTACAAGATCGATATATTAAACGAGCATGTCTACTTCAGCGGTTCAAATAATGCAAAAGCACAGAAATATTTTTATAATTCATCAATTGGAAAAGATAAAAGATCAATTTAAACTTAAAAAAAGGCACATTACAATCGAACTAAGTTGACCCGGGGCGAATGCATTAAACTACTAAGGAATCAAGCGCCCCGGATTAATAATTGGCTAATTAATAAATGCTTATATATAACATAATTTGCTTACCTTGTCCAATCTAGGTCAAACGATGATGGCCTAACAGTAATCAATCTCCGTGGATTTCAGATGAAGTGTTGACATTTTCAAGTGATTGAAAGCAATGGCGGCTCGGGTCAACGCTTGTCTAGCCAAGTTCGGAGATGACGCATTAGGTTCCGCTTATTTTGCAAATAATAAATGATTTGAAAAATGTCATTCAGAATACGATCGCTTGAAAGTTAATAATGACTAAGCTACATGCGCGTTTATTAGGTTGCACGTTAGCTTTATTGATTAAAGTTACTCTGATGGTGTGACACGTACGATTCATTAAGATTTAAGAATCAGGATTGGCCCTAGACACATCCGTTGTAATGACACAACGTGAACACGACCCCCTTCGTTTTTTGAAAAGAGGAATTGAATTTGTCAATTGTATTGAAAAAATGGAATCACGCAAGATGCAATTTATCATGGTATTTTTGGTATGAAACAAGCCTTTTGGTAATCACAGATTTAATGTTCTTGAAATATAGTAGAATTGTGAGATTTTATTTGTTATTGTAAAATGGTATATGAATAGAATATACAGTTGATAATATAAGGTTGGGTTCATAATCTCTCTATACTATAAATCAAACCGGTTAATACCACAAAAAACCCTAAACTGGTATAGTTGTGACAATTTTACCCCAACTAATTTTTTAATATTATTTTTTATTTTTTTCGAATTTTTTTATTAATTTTTTTTCTTTTTTTTTGTTAATATTCTTCTTTAACCTTTGGCCGGTCGCCGAACCAGTGACCAACCAGAGGCGGAAGCCGGCGAGGTCGGCCCCGCCGACCTCAAACTATCTTTAGGGTTTTTCGTAGTATTAACCCTAAATCAAACTATCTTTCTATCTCAAACTTTGACATTAAATTTTCCAATCAAAGTAAAAGTCTAGTGTAAGA
The DNA here is from genome assembly GCA_031216405.1 of Syzygium malaccense. Taxonomy (NCBI): domain Eukaryota; kingdom Viridiplantae; phylum Streptophyta; class Magnoliopsida; order Myrtales; family Myrtaceae; genus Syzygium; species Syzygium malaccense. Next base: position 42,764,473 of record CM062257.1, on the reverse strand, counting down.
TAAGATAATAACGACAATAGTAATTTATTAGTCGAATCTATATAAATCCTCCAATATCTCTTAAGCCTCTCGTAAATTGTAAGCTTAAACTTAATATTTAGGCTCCATTTGTTTTATAGAATAATGAATGATTTGCAAGATATTTTTCTACAATTGATTGTCAAAAATAATCTGTCGGTAAAAAAAATTTTCATTATCGATTATAATTTGTGTCTAAATATTTTCATGAATGATGATGATATTTAAATATATTCGTTTTTATAAGCGGTAATTTTTTAAATTATTTGATTTTTACTATTCAAACGTTTAAGGGGTAAGTTTTCAATATTAATTTTGTTAAATTAGTCACATCCAACCAATAGACACCCAAGCAAAGACAAGATGATGATGATGATTTCAGTGCACCAAAAGTCAAACACCCTACCCAGTTGCTGGATAAACATGCACTGGGCCACGTTCACCAAAGCAAAGTCAAGATGGTGATGGTTATTTTTTTATTGCAATGCAAGTCAAACACTCTACCCAGTTGCTGGATAAGCATGCACTGGGCCACTCGAACCGCGATGATCACGTTCGCCGTAGTCGATTCGTCCGAGTCGAGACGAAACGCATTGAGATCAAAACAATAAGAATAAACACTGTTCACAAAACACTTAAAAAATATTTGCGGTGAACACCGAAAAGTAAGCCCGACAACCCGACCGACTTGAACCTTTTTTCAGGTTTGGATTCTATGCGGGTTGGATCTTGGGTCGGGTCACAAAAAATGCATATACCTTTCATGTCCGGAGTGGATTGGGTATAAATGAGAACCGAATTAAGCCGATCCGTTGACACTCTCATGTTATGTAATAATTTACTAATAGGGTTACATGCAAATAAATGAGAGATTCGAGATCAGAGTAAACGTTATGAAGTTCGAAGTAGTAGAAGCGTGCACCTATTGATATGGATGATGTATAGAACGGGAAGAGTGCAAAATTTGTAAGGTTGCATACTATAGTCCAAGGACTAGTACTTATCTAGATGAACTGTGGTTTGACTTCCCACGTATAGACAAGGATGTCGATTGATTCCAAACCATTACAAGAGAGATATGAAGTTGATTAGACAGAGAGGTAATGCACAACTTGAAACAAGAAGACTAAGCAAAATGCAGAAATGACGCAAGAAAGATTCTCTAAAAATGCCGCATTTATTATACTATTGTTTTCCTTGCAACATATCTTAGATTAATATTACCTTTAGTTATAACATTTTTGTCCAAAATTCAATTTTACTATTTAATTTTTCACCTTTTTTATGGTTGGAATATGACATTATGACTGCTTTCTTTTAGCTGGCATTAGGAGTGAAATGATCAAAGGAGTGAATGCGACACTCTACCGGTTGCGCGGTCCTAGTGACTAGTCAAGTAATGAAATTAGAGCCTGGTGCTAGTATTACGATATTATGGGTGCATTTGGGAGGGCATTGGCTTTATGATTTTGCATTTGGATAAATAAATTTCACTCCAAAGACTTCACTTATTGCAAATATTGCTAGCTAACCAATGTAAAATACGCTTTCGATAGCGATTTGTAAAGTGAGAAAAGAAATAGAATATTATGAAAATGAGAGAGCAAAGGGATATGATCAACCGTGGCTTTCTCTATGCAAATCTTCTTGGGCCATGATCCTTGCCGGAGACAAAATGTCGGGTAGCGCAATGTCGGGGCGGTGCGACCCTAGGCAACATGCCACCATTGCAAGACGTGCTAGACTCCAAGCAACGTGCCAGATCTCGCAAGCGTGAGTCCACTTGGCTAGAACTCAAAAGCACGACTCTTGCGGACATCAAATCATGGAATTTGATCGGCGCAACCATAGTCGGCGTCTTTGTGACCCTCGGCGAAGCTTTGCCGGTGTCCTCCCGACCCTCAGCGAAGTTGCATCGACATCCCTCAACCGCCTCCTCGAAGCTTCCCAGCCACGATCGACCGCGGCCTCCTCTCTGCCTTTGGTGCTGATCCGATACAAGAAAAGCTAACGAGCGAGAGGGCAAAATAGGACTACTAGCGAGGGCAAGGTTCGATAAAAAAAAGAACTTCATTAAACCCTTTATGTTGCATTCCAAAGGTTCGAAAAGCCCAGCATAGAGAGCGCTTATCTTGAGCTTTCAGCATTTTCGAAGCAAAAACTTTACACCAGAATCTCCGAAATGGTGGTACCAAACGCCGAGACTTCGGCTCTAAGGGTCTTCGGAGGCCCAAAATTACTATTATTTTTTTTTTTGGTCGAATCCAAAATTACTTGTAAATGGTCTTCCAAACGCACCCCATACGTGGGCAAAAACAAGAGGAGACGGAAAAGAAGGAAAGTCAAAATTGTACTGTAATTTTAAGCCCATACCCGTATGAAGCCCATCGTTCCTCATTTTGGGCCGTCAAAGACCCGCATTTCACCCGACCCGACCCGACTTTATTTTCCTTTCTCCTCCCTTTGTTTTCCCGGGAAACCCTCTTCTCCTTCCAGCTTTTCGCCGGAAAATTTCCGAGCTCCGAGCGTGCAGCGTCGCCATTAGCATGAATCTTCGTGCTCGCACACGATATTCCCAATTCATGATTTCCTAGGGTTTCCTGTCCCCCCCCCTCTCTCTCTCTCTCCGTCTCTCTGAGGTACGCCCCAAATGTTCAATCTTTGAGTTCGGGTTTCGCGTCTTGCGGCTGAAGTTTTCATGAATTTATCCGCCTGCTTCGTGCAATTCGCGCGAGAATAGCTGTAGCGCTTGGTCGGTTGCCGTGCTTTGCGAGTATTCGATAATGGGTAGGGGTGCCGCCGCTTCCCTCCTCCGACTTTGCCGTTCCAAGGACAATGGTCCCAAGGGCAGAGCTTCGTTGTCGTATAGGTGTTTCGGTTCGGGCTCGGGCGCGCAGTTCGGCCGCTCGGTGCCTCGGGATCGCCGGTTCGACCCGAGTTTTGATGTCCGGAGTTGCCCGTTATCTGGGAGTTTGGTGCAGTTGCTTCGGAAGAATGTGCTTTGTAGGGGTCCGTATTTTAGGGTAATGAGCGCGGTTGATGCGAGACTGTATTCGTCATCGGCGGAGAAAGGGAAGGATTCGGAGGGCACACATGGTTTTGGCTCTGAAGTGATTGGTGGGGAAAATGGTGATGGTGTAGAAAGTTTTAAATTTGCCGAGTGCCTCAACCGGTTAGCCGTCGCGGAGGATGGAGATGATTTGAAGGGGGAAAACACATGCGAGCCCATTAGTTTCGTTGATCATGGCGGTTCGGTTGAGAGTAATGAATGGCATATGGTGACAGGTGAAGAGGATGGAAACAGCGGTAGTGTTAGTGTGACTATAGATGTTCGTTACAAGAATGTGGGATTGCGTGATCCTGTGGATTTGTACAGGGAACTTCGTGATTCTGGAGAGCCTATGAAGCTGACCCGTGATGATTGGAAGACCCTCCAGGAGATTTTTTGCTGTTTTAAAGAGTCGCCATGGGCATCTAATCAGGCTCTTGCCATCTACATAGGCATGTCTTTTTTCCCAACTGCATCCCGCAAATTCCTAATTTTTTTCTCCAAGAAATGCCCTGCTGATATTACCATGTACTTGGTTTCACTTGGCCCATGTCACGATGCTGTTAAGTTCTTGTTCCCTATATTTGTCGAGTTTTGCTTGGAAGAATTTCCTGATGAGATTAAGCGATTTCGGAGCATGATTGAGTCAGCTGACTTGACAAAGCCCCACTCTTGGTTTCCCTTTGCACGAGCTATGAAAAGGAAGATAATCTATCATTGTGGTCCAACCAACAGTGGGAAGACATACAATGCTCTGCAGCGCTTCATGGAAGCAAAGAACGGCGTTTATTGTAGCCCGCTTAGGTTATTGGCTATGGAAGTGTTTGACAAGGTGAATGCTTTGGGAGTTTACTGTAGTCTTCACACCGGGCAGGAAAAGAAGAATGTCCCTTTCTCGAATCATGTTGCTTGTACTGTGGAGATGGTGTCAACCGATCACTTATACGATGTGGCAGTAGTTGATGAGATCCAGATGGTGGCAGACCCATATAGAGGCTATGCATGGACGAGAGCATTGCTAGGACTTAAGGCCGATGAGATACATGTTTGTGGGGATCCGAGTGTTCTAAATATGGTGAGGAAAATCTGTTCTGATACTGGGGACGAGTTGCATGAATGCCACTATGACAGATTCAAGCCACTGGTTGTTGAAGCCAAGACACTGCTCGGAGATCTTCGCAGTGTTCGATCCGGTGATTGTGTGGTTGCTTTTTCTCGGAGAGAAATATTTGAGGTTAAATTGGCAATTGAGAAGCACACCAATCACCGCTGCTGTGTCATATATGGTGCCTTGCCACCTGAGACTCGAAGACAGCAAGCTAACTTGTTTAATGATCAAGACAATGAGTATGATGTCTTGGTTGCAAGTGATGCGGTGGGGATGGGTCTGAATCTTAATATCAGAAGGGTCGTGTTTTACACTCTCTCGAAGTACAATGGTGACAAGATGGTGCCAGTTCCCGCGTCGCAGGTGAAGCAGATTGCCGGAAGAGCAGGCAGAAGAGGAAGCCGATATCCTGATGGGCTTACAACTACCTTTGAACTTAATGATTTAGAGTACCTCATTGAGTGTTTGAAGCAGCCATTTGAAGAAGTTAAGAAGGTGGGTCTCTTTCCTTTCTTTGAGCAGGTTGAGCTCTTTGCTTGCCAACTTCCCAACGTTACGTTCTGCAAGCTACTTGAGAAATTTGGTGAAAATTGCCGTCTTGATGGCTCATACTTCTTGTGTCGGCACGACCATATTAAGAAGGTTGCAAACATGTTGGAGAAGGTCTCGGGGCTATCTCTTGAAGATCGCTTCAACTTTTGTTTTGCACCAGTTAATATCAGAGACCCAAAATCAATGTTTCATCTTCTGAAGTTTGCCACAGCTTTTAGTCAAAATTTGCCTGTTAATATAGCAATGGGCATGCCCAAGGGCTCCGCTCGAAATGATGCCGAGCTTTTGGATCTGGAGACCAAACATCAGGTGCTGTCTATGTATCTGTGGTTGTCTCACCACTTTGAGGAGGAAACTTTTCCATATGTTAAGAAGGCAGAAGCTATGGCAACAGGCATTGCTGAGTTATTGGGTCAGTCTCTGAGAGTTGCAAACTGGAAACCAGAATCAAGGCAGGCAGGAAAACAAAAGCCCAAAGAGAAGCCTGATCAAAAGGAAGATGGCTATGAGAGACCGCAGTCACTTGCCAAACTATTTTCTTTGTAAGTTACTCTGGATTAGTTTTCTGCAAATACTTCTCATGGAGCAGGATGTGTCTCTTGCTCCTTCAGTATTCCAGTCATGGATCTTATAAGGCAGATACTTTGGTAGGCTGAAACTACTTGACGGGAGGGAAGGAGTGATCGTGAGTGTATTGCATATTGACCTTTTCTGTTTTTAGCTGCTGTACTCGAATGTGGCGAGCTTGCTGATTTAGTGGTTCCTTGACTAGATATTTCTTTGATGTGAGGGAAACTTTGTTGTTTAATATAAGGCAAACTTATTAAGTCCATCAGATGCTCTAGTGAGAAGATGTGACTGTATGATGTAGTGCATGTTAGAATGGGTAAAAATATGTGGATGGAAACTTCAAGAAAAGACCTTGGGTTTGAGAGGCTTCCGATTTAGTGGTCGGTGTTATTGTTGTCTTTGTTGCTGCAACGTTTTAATTTCATTTGTCCTTAAATAGCTCCTCCCTAGATGACTTTTCTTTGTGATATGTACCGTCCCAGACCAGGAACATTGTTCATTTAAATTTTTGTTTAGCTCGCTTGTCATGAAAATGAAAAGACATGTTAAAAGGAAGGTAAGGTTTTGGTACAGTGTTTTGTCTGTTCATAACCTTAAGACGACAACCCCTCAGTGGTAAACCTTGAGAGTTGTAGCCTTGCAATTGTTCAAAGTTGTTGGCGAAGAGCAGGTCTCCACAAGTGCACAATTTTTTGCATTAGTCAATGTTGGTGCTCTTTCCAGTTCGTTATTATTTTCTTTGTCATCCTTCAGAAAAAAATTATTGTTTTCCTTTGTCATACAGGAGAAGACAGAATAAGATCTCGGAAATTTCACATGCTGAGAAAATGTCTACATAGTCATGTGCAGGTATTACAACTCAGCATTGTGGCCTTCTGTTATGTATATTCCTTAGCTTTTTACAAGAATCACTACTCCATTTCCTATCAAAGTGCCAGATGGAGCTCGGTGGCAACATATGCAATTTCATTATTAGTTTTGATCTGCAAATCATGCCATAATTAGGTAAGAGAATGGTTGTTGCTTGCTGTTCATTCAGGTGATTGAGCAGAGGACCTCTGGGACATATGTGTGCCTAAGATGGCAGGATGGTCGTCATCATTGTGGCTCTGCATCTTTGTATGTTAAAGTGGTTTGTCAGATAAGCTGGTGCAGCTTCTGCAGGAGATACCCTAAGATGAGGAGTTAGAAATTCAAAACCTGAATACGAAATTTCGACCCGTATGGCTGTAGCAGTTTCTGTGAGCAGGCTGGTGAAGGGTAATTTGCTTCAATGAGGTCACTGCCAAGCAGTTGACCCCCGTTTGGGCAGCGGTAGTGGATCATCCAGCTCTTCGCTGCCCTGTCGAGGAACAAAGGCAGTTCTTGTCTTTTTACGGAAAATGAGGAGAGAGAGAGAGAGAGAGCTAAAATTTTAATGAAATATTCTGACTGTCAACTTATCTCTTACCAAAATTTCTTAGTAGCTTCTGACTTGAAGCCCATGAAGAGGGTGCTTTGTACTGTAGGACAATGGGAGAGAATAATCCACCAAAATAGCGATGCTTCAGATTTGTTCCTTGCAAGAATGATAGGTTAAATTGTTGTTTCCCCATGCTTCTCTTGAGGCTATGCATATGCAGAGTATGTAAGAGGTGACTCTGGTTAGCTTTTATTGCTCAGAATGAACAAATCCTTCTCTGCAACATAGGTGGCTCAGTTTTACCTTTGGATACTATGTGGATCGTCACTATTGCAGCACGGTGTTCGAGCAACAAATCAGGCTGGGCTTTGTGGATGGATAGCTCATCTTAGTGCAACAAATAGGCTGCCTCTCATTATCTGTTTGTGCCTGACCATCGATATTCGTTGAGATTCATTCCATCTTTCTGGCATTCTTCTATGTGCAGGAGCAAATTGAGTGGGGTGCATTCTCTTACTGAGACATCATGTTAAGTTTGGTCTTAAAATGGTTTTTGATTGAATTGTCTCTCTTTTAATATTATAATATTTCATTTTAAATTTCCTCTGGTTGAAGAGCAATCTGTGCAGAAGATGTTCTTTGAGTTTTGACTATGTCTCGAAATCAAGGTTCTTATCTTGTATGGTTTCGCTTGGGGCCGTTAAATTTGATCGCATAATGAGTGACGCTCGATGAGATGTCTACTCCCGAAACTGGGTTTGGAAGCTTGTCTATGAGAGGACAAGGACGATGAGACGATTCCTCGTGCGCGTGCCTTTTTCGTAGGTAAATACCTCATCCCGAATAATAAGTACGTCACAGATTGTTCGAATCGAGTCTGGCCAGAAGGAAAATTACTCGCATCTAGACATGCTTGAGTTGATTTATCTGAAAATTGCTCACACCTAGACATGCTTGAGCTGATTTATCTCGTAGATGGCGGATACTGGTTTAGAATTTCGGATGATTAAAATGAAGTACTTGTCTTTCCTTTGTTACGTCCTTTGTTACGTTTTAGAGGACCTTGTCCTTGAGGGTAACATCATGAAGTTATGAAGGGGAGTTGGCTTTTCTCATCAGGCAGCATAAAGGACATTCTCATATTGACTATTTCACAAAGCCAAAAGAAAACTCCAGGCACTTGCATCGTTCTGTTTTTGCAGACTATTGCATCCTAAAATGCAATCGTTTTGGGACATCATCTTCAAAAAACAACTTCGGTAACTACTGATTGATGTTATTTGGATCTTGAAATGCCGGAGCTCAGTGTGCCGAAAGAAGACAAACCAAATGCAGAAAAAAGAAGACATTGAATCACAAGATACTATGCCAAGCACGCAAGCCCTCAATCTGCATAGTAAATGAGGTCATTCACACGTACGACTATATTAGAAACATTTATTGATGAAGAAGATGTAAATAATCTGATCCATCATTAAAAAACTATCTTTGTATCCTAAAACTGAGCTCTGATCCATTAATGTCTCCATTCCGCAGTAATACCATTACCGGCCGATAAAAATTGAAGTTTTGTACCATGCGCTCTGCATAAACCATCTTAAGTAAATACTTCTGCATTAAGGACCATGCTACCCGTCCTTTCCACACAAACCAAAAGAACCAAGCTAGAGATTAATAACTCAACATTTTCCTCCTATACGTCGACTCATGAACCTATACATGCCCATCTGCATATTTTAAAGAGCCAGTCGAAACCCCATTGGTTCTGCATTTTAGCGAGGCAATGCAGATGTTAATGCAGAAAGGAGATCACCAACAGCTTTCGTTTCCCACTCATATTTGGAAAAGAAATTCCTAGCTATGCATATTTTGTTCTGTGCATATTTTGTTTTGTGCATGTACTAAATACTCCGAGTGCTGGCCTGAGAGGTCTTCCTATGATTCGGCCCTTGCCGATCAGATACTCTTCTCAAATGAATTTCGACAAGAATAGCAAAATACTTCCTTCTATGGAGGGAAAAGTACATCATTCGATACTGGCATAAAGATTTTGTACTTAGACTTGTTACTCCGGTTTAAAGTCCATCAAGGATCATGTGACACCTTCGTATTGAACATCTAACGACGTGGGCAAAGACGACTCCTGACACCTGCTGGCAAAATAACCAGAAAAACAGAGCAAAACCCAAAGAACAACCAGAACAGACAAAAGCTAATCCATGTCTGAATTCCACAACGTAGGGGAACGTACAGTTACCACAAAATCCTGAAATTTAAAAGCCACTCACAGAAGCTCTCGAACACCCATTAATAATTGGATGTATGGAGTAACGTTAATTGGAGTCATGTGGCAGATAACAATAACTGATCTCACCAATTCACAAGTTGCCTGGGCAGCAGAAAAGGTAAGATCTGTAACATAGAACACAACAGAGAACAGACTCCGAACACCATATCAAATTAACAGACACCGCAGGGAAGTACATAAAACCGACATATACTATGCATTTTCTGTTAACTGCTAACATCGTGGTATACATGTTTTCATCCATAAGACAACTGACATTCTCTGATTGAACCTGCCACTAACCTACTAAAACACGAAAGAAACCGAGACCAAGTGGTAGCTGGTATGGAAACCAGGACTTTCCGTGATTATTACCATTATTGGATAACACAAGACAACCACTTACAGCCCACTAGAATAATCTTACATACATTCCGAATGCACCCAAAAGGAAAAAAGAAACTTACAAATCCATCCGGCATCGCCAATCAAATCATATGTCCTCCATCTGAATGCTGCTCTTGAGCGGCACATACTCGCCGAGATACCCACCGAGATGATCATGAAGAACCGTCTTATCAATCCCCTGGTGATGATAACTCTTGCAGACGTAGTAAAACACACTCTGCACCAACAACCCGACCAGGTTGACAATCACCAACACCCCAACCAAGAATCCGCCCACCACGATCCTCCCGAAAACCCCGTGGCTGTCCCCGCCGCGCACCACCACCGCACTGAAGATCACATTAATCACGAAGCAGATCACCAAATACCCGAAAACCAATATCGCCGCCATCCGGGTCCTCCCCTTCAGCAACTCGTAGCTCTTCCTCATCGCCGCGAACCCGAAGACCGGCTCGAGCACCGACACCACGCTCGCCATGTGCCACAGCGCGGTGATATAGACATGGACCACGACGAACAGCACGGAGATCACGAAGATCACGACAAACGAGAACAGCAGCACGGCCACGTTCTGGGTGTCGATGGAGAACAGGAGGAGCACGACGAAGGCGAGGAGCACGACGTTGTAGCCGACCATGAGGAGGGTGACCCAGAGGAAGGTGACGAGGAGGCGCTTGAAGACCCTGGGGATGGCGGCGATGGTGGAGGCGAAGGAGACGGGCTTGCCGGCGTAGAGGGAGGCGACGGTGAAGACGGCGGCGGCGGTGGCGAGGAGGGAGAAGGCGAAGAGGAAGAGGAGGTAGCAGAACTGGAAGGTGAGGAGGAGGGCCCACTCGCGGCGGGTCTGGGCCGGGTCGGAGGACGGGTACTGGAGGCGGGTGGCGATGGGGTGGGTGAAGAGGGAGTGGGCCAGGATGGCGAAGGAGAGCGGGAAGACGAGGGTCAGCGTCACGAGGTAGAAGGTCTTCGGGGACCGCCGTGGGATGGCCACGGACTCCCGGAGCACGTCGGCGACGGTGAGGAACTGCAGCTCTTCCGGAGCCAGATCCATTTTCCTCTTCCCCGGGTCGGGATCAAGATCCGAGCTTTTCGTGGCGGCGGATTCTTCGGGGAGGGGAGGGGGGGAGCTGCGGCGGTCGAGCAGACGGCGGCGATGGTGGGGGGGTGGAAAGTGGCCGGAGAAGATTTTGCAGAGCCGCCTTGCTCCGGCGATCGGCTCCAGCGCAAGCTCGAAGCTGAGATTCTCTCTCTTCCAGAATTAGCAATGGGAGAGGAGGAGGAGAGGAGAGAGAGAGAGAGGAGTTGGGATTAGATGGGATTTTGGTCAAACGTGGGCTCGAATCTTCTATTGGGCCTTGCTCGTTACCGTTTGGGCCGGTCGAGAGAACCGGACCGACCGGATCGAATGGACCGGTTCAGCCGATAATCACGTACAGGGCACGCATGATAACCATTTTGAATTTTTTTTTTGTTTCCAGGAACAGGTTCGTAATAGAAGTCTGTTTGGTTCGGTTAGGTCTTTTATCTTTGTATGGTTTGGTTAGGTCCAAGACACCCACCTTATACTTGTGGATTTGGTTCGATCTCGAACAGCTCGGGGTTAGCTAGCGCGGCGCGGTTTTGTGCCGGAATTTACAACAAACAGGCGGTCGCTGATCGACGGCGAGAGTCGCCTTAAATGGTCGTGATTTCACTTACGTGGAACTTCGAACTTACGAAGTCATGCCTCGCCCAACTGTCGGCGAGGCTCGACCTTGCCGGAGCTCAACCTCGCTAGATCTGACGAGGTGGGGCCTCGCCCAACCGCTGGCAAGGCTTGAGCCATTGCCAGAGGCCTTCGATCTCACGGCCTCTGGCAAGGGCTTGAGCCTCGCCAACGGCTGGACGAGGCTCGCTTGCCTAGTGCGAGGCCGCCCATTGGCCATTCGGCCAGGTCGCCTTGCCGGCCTCTGGCCTTTGGCCGGTCGCTGTTCCGGTGACCCGCTGGAGGAAGGAGGGAGGGAAGGAAAAGAAAAGAAAAAGAAAAGAAAAAAAGAAAAAAAGAAATAAAAATTTAAAAAATATTATTAAAAGTTATTCATGTCAGCGTTGGTGGCCGGTTAACGTCCACGTCAGCAAAATACGGCTAAAATTGACTGGAAGGACTAAATTAGCACAAAAATAAAAAGTTTAATACTGAATTGACATCAACGCAAAATGTTTATGACTGAATTGGCAAAAAAAAAGTTTAAAATTAAATTGGCACTAATACAAAAGGTTTAGGATTGAATTGACACAAAAAAAATATTTAGGACTAAATTGACACTAATGCAAAAAGTTTAAGACTTTTTTGACACTTTTCCCAATAAACCTAGGTAGTTTGGTCACACAATCCTTAAATTCTTTCACGAACATTGGACCTAACCCTTAATAAATGCTCACATGCTTCGTATTTGCTCATGCTTGCCTGCTCTCCAATGAGATACAGAGTTTCGTGATCCGGTAGATAAGTGCAAAAGAAGAAGACTTCATCGATTTTGTGGGGAGAGGATGATGTTGAAGTTGACGTGAAACTGCCCTTCCGTTTTCAGACGACAGCACAAATTCTCTTGGTTTCTTGCTTTGACTGCAAGTTCTGCACTCAGTCATGATTGTCTCTACAGACTCCATACAGCTTCTTCATGTGCACACAGGCTCGAGGAAAGCTGTTGTTTGCCACTCTGCAACAGACCGGCCAAGTCATTGCAAACCCTCGAGATTAACAACATTATGAGCTGCTTTTAGAGAGAAAAAAACAAGAGATATGAAGGACAAGGCACGTTGTTTCGATCTAACTTTGGCGAGATTGATGATTATTTTAGCGAAAATAGTTGCTGATTTCGTGAGCATATTGAATGCAGTCAGTCTCAAGATCTCTTTGGAATGAAGCTAGATCAAAAACAATATTACGAAACCAAAGGCGGAAATTAGCTGGGCGAGAGTGATGACAGCGAAGTATGCTTTACGTCGGGTTTGTTTTCCAGCTCAATGACATTCCCATGTCTCATAGTTATGTGGAATTGGTAATGGGAGAGCTTCCATATCTTCTTATAGACTATGATTAAGTTTCTTATGTTTCGCAGGTTGCAATATATATGCAAGTGCATCCTTGGAGTAAAAGGGGGAAAAGAGTGTTTCTTTGCCTTAAAATCACTCAACATAACACAAGTTCAATTCCGAGTGAGGTAAAAAATTTGTCTCAAGATCATACCCCTATATACCTCCAATTTGTGGGTATAGGTCACCTTCAAAAAAGTGCTAAACTTATTGTACTTATGCCAATTTAGTTCTAAACCTTTTTATATTTTGTCAATTTTGTCTTAAATCTTTTCACGTTTTTCCAATTGATTGCATCCAACTAAATTTGACAGAAAATCGCCGACATTGACATTTTAAATAATATTTTAATAATATTTCGATTTTTTTAATGATTTTTTGGTTTTTTTCTTTCTCTACTTTGGACCAAGGGCCGGCAAGGGTCGTCAGCTCACCCTTGCTAGATCTGGGTGAGGGCCGCAACGCCCTTGTCGGATTTGGGCATCGTGGCCCTCGACTAATCTAGGCAAGGGGCCGAACGCCCTCCCCTTGCTTTGGTCGGTGAGGGCATTGGGTGAGGGTTGCCACGCCCTTGTTGGCCACAACAAGGACCCGCAAGCTCTCACCTAGTGGCTGGTGAGGACTACGATGCCCTTGCTTAGTGCCGGCGAGGGTTGCTGGCCCTCAATCAAAAGAAAAGAAAAGAAAACCAAAAAATTTATAAAAAAAATTTAAAAAATTATTTAAAATTGTTCATGTTAGTGCCGACCATGCCACGTTGGATGGTTGGCGTTCACGCCAGCGATTTATGACAAAAAATGGTTGGATGGATTGAATTGGTAAATCGTGAAAATATTTAGGACTAAATAGGCATAAGTGCAATAAGTTTAGGATTTTTTTGGTTATCGTCCCTTCAAGAAAACAATGACTACATGATTTGGTTTGACATATTTAACGTTCTTTACCCTCACTTGTGCGAACTTGCACACATTTTATTACACTTGATTTGTTGTTGAATGAGCTTTGAATACGTGAGAAAATTGGAGGCCATCTGGAACGAAATGGACACTGTAAAAACTACAGCTTCCAATTCTAAGTAGGCAAAGTGTTGCTTATGACGATTCGTAATTTATTTCCTAGGGTTAATACTTGATCAGAACTTCATGAGACAGTATATACAACTTGCTCTAGCTAGGGTTTGCTCACCGAAAAGCTATAGCTAGTGTGATGAGCATTTCATGCTCTTTTTCCTGAATAACTCCAACGCTGGAGCTAATACGAATTTTCATAGGAAACTTTCTTCCTCGCACATCTAAATAGAATAAAGATTAAAATTCTCATTAGAGCTTTTAATTGCACGCTTGCAGAAGGTGGCAAAGATTGTTTGCACTGTCGCAACAACACCACCTCGAATTCGGGAAGTGGGATTCGATCATTCATCGTGGAAGACCAAGCATTTTCAGAGAGTAACCTATTGTCTCTAACCTCTTGCAGTGAAATATTAGATTTCGAGAGTCTTTTTCGATTATGATTCCGTGCTTTGGACTCTCTTTAATGCTCTGATCATCCTCCAGGGGTGACTTTCCTGTGGAAAATGAACTCCAGACAGCTTGCCATTGCGATCCATTTATGGGAAGCGAAACTCAAGTATGGTAATCCGAGTGTTTCTTGCTCTCTCAAGAGATAAATTGCAGATTTTCCTTGCATTTCACTGCCCCAAACTCGTGTCTTGCTTGGCCATGAGGAGTCACAGATAGGTAGGCATCCACTCTCATGTTATGACCTTTACAAGTGAGGTATTCTTCCGTATGAGAAGGGAAAATTACCAAAAAAATCTTAAACTTGCTGCATTTGTGTAAATTCAGCAATAAATTTTTCAATTGTGCCAATTCAGTTCTAAACCTTTTGATCAATTTTGACCGGGAAATGTTGACGTGGCGGTCCAATAAGCGCTGACTACGCCACATAGGATGGTCGGTATTGACGTGGATAATTTTTAAATTTTTTTCTTTTTTGTTTCTCTTTCTTTTTTTTTCTTTCTTTTTTCTTTCCATTTTGTCGGTGGTTGGTCTCAGGTGATGGTCAAAGAGGGCTAGGCGAGGGTTGCCCTCGCCCGATCTGGCAAGGGACGGCCTCGCTTGGGTGAGGGTTGCCCTTGCCAAATTTGGACAAGGGTCGCCTTGCTCGCAGCCGACAAGGGCATCGGCGAGGGCCGCGACCCGTCACCATTGTCCGGTGAGGGCTTGTAGGTCCTCACCTAGTGGTCGGCGAGGTCACTTGGCCCTTGCTAACGCTTGCTAACCACTATAATAAAAAAAAGAAAAGAGAAAAAAAGAAAAGAATAAAATTAAGACTGCGTTCGTTTGGCGGAAAATATTTTCCAGGAAAACATTTTCCTGGTTTTCCGGTGTTCGGGGGCGGAAAACATTTTCCCCCGGAAAACATTTTCCCCTCAATGAGGGAAAACATGACCAAATTGGCGGAAAATGATTTCCGCTTCTGAAAAGCGGAAATTATTTTCCGCCAAACTCCTCCTTCCCCCCTCCGGTTGCCACCGTTGCCCCCCCGGATGTCGGTCACCGCCGCCACCACTTGCCGGTCGCCCGCCCGCCGTTGCCACCGCCGCCGCCCGCCGGTCACTGGCCGCCACCGTCGCCCGCTGGTCACTGGCCGCCGCCGCCGTCGCCCGTCGCCGCCTCCGGCGAAAAATATTTTTTGAAACTTTTTTATATTGATCGCCGAACATTGGAAAATTATGTTCTGGGAAAGCATTTTCCAAGAAAATGACTTCCAGGAAAATATTTTCCAAAAATACAATATTTTCCGCCAAACGAACGGAGCCTAAAAAAAATGTCCACGTTAGTGCCGGTGTTGTATCATAGGACGGTCGACGTCCATGTTAGCGATTTCCGGCCAAAATTGATCGGATGAACCACATTGGCAAATTGTGAAAAGGTTTAGGACTATTTGGCTAAGTTAAAAGATTTAGGATTAAATTGGCATAAATGCAATAGGTTTAAGACTTTTTTAATAATTTTCTCATATTTTCTAGGGACATTTCAGATTATACATTTCACAGCGAGTTATCTTCTGATTTCGTGAATTGATCAACTTACTTCTTTCAAATAAAATTGATAATTAAAAAATTGGCAATGATTCCATAAAATCTTATATGATATCAGAGTAGGAGGTTGCGAGTCTAATATTTCCAGACCCCTTGTTTGCCTCCTTTATTAAATGCGATTTCAGGTTAAAATTACTATAATGGACGGTCACTAATTGATGGTGAGAGTCACCTTAAATGGTCATGATTTTATATGAGTGAAATCTCAAGCCATCTATATCGATTCACAAAACGAAATGTGATCCATGGACACGAATGTAATATCAAGCTTTTAGACTTTAAATATAATAAAACATGAAAAATGCCGTTATTTATCATATTTTAAGTGTTTCATTAAATGCGTAACCCAGTCATTTGTTTGGTCAATGAAAGTAGTGCTTCCACTTTTATCTCATACGCAACTTCCAACCACATCCGATGCAAACTTCTTAATTGATAATGTTTGGATCTTTGGTTGATCATTTATACATAATTATCTTTTTTTTTTGGAGAACATTCATAGCTAGTCTGTATCTAGGCTATGTATATGTGTAGGAATTCACAAAATTTCATGATCTGGAAGATGAGTGCAAAAGAAGACTATCGAATTGTGGCAGAAGAAAGATAGTGACATTCTCCATTAAATTTAAATATAATAGCCCAGTTAACACCAGGCCAAAACAAAATTAATATCATACCTCCCAAAATCAACACCCTCTCTCTCTCTACCGTGAAAGTAGCTCAATTTTTGAATGGTGCAATGCATGCCTGTAAAGGCCATGGAAAGAGGATGATGTTGAAGTCGACGCGAAACTGCCTTTCATTTTTAGACAAAGCACAAATTCTCTTGTTGCTTGCTTTCACCGTACGTTCCCATTCAGTCATGACGTTGGCATTCTCTTCAACTTCATGCAGCTTCATGTCCACACAGGCTTGAGAAAGCTACTGTTTGAAAATTTGTAATAGACTGGCCAAGGGCAGAAACTAGCTGGGTGAGAGTGATGATGGCAAAAGCAGCCGTGGGGGGACCAATGTAGACAATCAACCTTTGTACTTCCAAATATAGATGTTCCTAACAAGTGTTCCCTAACTAGGGTTTGTTTTCCAGCTCAATGACATTCAATATCTCATAATCTTGTGGAATTGGTAATGGAAAGGATTCAATGTCTTATAAACTGCGATTAACTTCTTTTTATGCTTCTGGGTTGCATTGTATGTACATGTACGTCCTTGGTGTGAAATGGGAAAAAGAGTGTTTCTTTGCCTTAAGACCAATGGGCACCACCCTACTTCTGAATGAGGTAACAGCTTTGTCTCAAGAACATACCCCTCTACACCTCGAATTTGTGGGTATAGGTCCCACATCAAGAAACTACATAATTTGGTTCAACATCTTTAACAATTTTTACCCTTGCTCGCGCGAGCTCGCACACATCTAGTACATTTACTTTGTTGTTAAATGAGGTTAGGAAGCAGCTGAATTTACAAGAAAGTTGGAGGCCATCCAGAATGAAATGGACACAATAAAACTACAGCTTTTAGTTCTAGGCAGACAAAGGGTTGCTTATAATGATTCGTAATTTGTTTCCTAGGTGTAATACTTGATCAGAACTTCATGAGATAGTATATACAGCTAGCTCTAGGAAGGGTTTTCTCACCGACAAGCTATAGCTAGTGTGATGAGCTTTATGCTCTTTTTGCTGTATCACTTGACAGCAGGAACTCATATAAACGTTCATAGAAAACACATCTACATAGAATGCAATTCAACATCCTTAGTCACACTTACTGAAGGTGGCATATGGTGTTTGCCTTGTCACAACAATAACACCTCGAGGAAGTCAAATTGGATCATACATCGTGAAAAATCGACTCTATATCATGCATTTTCAGAGATAACCAAATTGTCGTTAACCTCTTGCTGTGAAATATCAAATTTTGAGTCCTTTTCAATTACAAACTTGTGCTTTGGACTCTCTTTAATGCTCTGGTTATCCTCCAAAGGGGACTTTGATGTGGAAGATGAATTTCAAACAATATGCCGTTGGAATCCATTTAAGGTTAGAAGAAACGAAAATATTGATAACCTAAGTGTTCTTGTTTCCCATTCAAGAGATTAATTGCAGGTTTGCCTTATATTTCACTGCTCCAAAACCGTGTGTTGGTTGGCCATGAGGAGTGACATGTGTGTGGGCATCCACTCTCACGTTATGACCTTTTTAAGTGAGATATTCTCTCGTATATATGTGCTAGGGGCTTTTCGGATGATACACTTATTAATGGGTATCTTCTAAAACTGTGAAGGAATTGACTGGCTTCCTTTAGATAAAATTGATAATTTTTCAATGAAAGTAATGATATCGAGATAATTTGGATCAAAATGAGCTTTCCTTAAGCTTGTCCGGGGAATTATTTCTATAGTTGATTCTATCGTGCAACAGCAGGGAACTATCTTGGCATTGGCAGTTTTACCACGGAATCTACTACGCTACCATGGAAATGCCTACCATGCAACCAACGTAATTGGACTTGTTATTAATTTTGGTTAGAATCTCCAGTTCCAACATGAAAACCGAGGACCTAACCGGTCTTTACCCATTCCAACTTTTCTAAGTCAAGAACCGAGCCGATTCCCATGTGAACCAATAAGGCTGGTCTTTGTCAATTCTATTGTCTACCCAGAATCCATGCTTACCCTAAAGCTTTGTCTTTATCACAAGTCCTCTTCTAACATCCAAATATTCTCTCGATTTGCTGCCAACATCCTAATATTGACCACAGAAGAATATTACAACAAACGCCCGCCTTGTTTTCCTTTTTTGAACAAAGTTAAGTGCTAAGAAACTTCTCAAGTCTTTCTGTTTGAACTTGCTTGGAAGTTTGTCCAGCGTACACAACGCGGAGAAACAAATTGGGTAGTTTCTCCTCGGTCAAATCTACGTGCTTATGAGATGGCGTGTTGTTACCACTTACTCCAATTCAAACACGCACACACTGTCCTAATGACACTGCATGTTTCCGTCACCATAAGCATATACATTTGATGGATTTTAATGGAGTTTGCAATGATGCTTAATCAGTAAGCGAGCCAAGGAACTGACTCTGAAGCTTGACAGGCACTACCCCCATCAGATTCACGCACTTTGCCGTTTCGAAAAATGGAAAACTTGGTAGCTGTGATTTCCATTCATGGCAACCTGGTCTTGTTTCTACGTTTTGAACTTGCCCCAGAATTGGCAAAACTCTTAAAGCTCCACTTGGGTCGTGGACAGAGCAATGAGAGAGAGAGAGAGAGAGAGAGAGAGAGAGAGAGAGAGAGAGAGAGAGAGAGGTTTTTAGTCACAGCATGACGTCCTCCTACCTCCTTCACTAGGAGATAGCGAAAGATTACTTAATCATGCAAGTATTTAAAATTACCACATGGTGCCATCATCACCATGCAATAATCATGCATGGTAAAAAGAATGAAATAATTACTCCCCCATTATTTGGGGTCTTTTTCATTTTCCGTTCAATTGGTTTTAAGAGTTTGATACTAACAATAACTAAAATTTTCCTCCCTCTTCTGATTTAAAAATCTATGTAGAATTAGTCAATGTTGGGTCCGACCTAAGTCCTTCCAATAACGTATGTGCATGCAAGTTCCCCCTTTAAAACTTAAATCTTGCGGCTACGATATTTATATAAACTTGTGATGAAGCCAATTCACAGGGTATCAAAAGGAATGTGACTTAAGGGATTGATATATATGAATGATACGGATATAAAGATTGATTTAGAAATGAGATGTCCCATGTTTCCTTGGCAACATGTTCTCTAAAATTTTTACATGCTGAAGCATGATTACTACCGAAATGCATCGATCAGGTTTTCGAGTTAATCTCTTGTCATAACTAGCTAAACTAGTCTCCTAATTCCATTTATTTCAAGGCCATATATCTAATGTTCTCCTTTGAAAGGGTATAATTGCAAGAGCTTGTCTGTAAATTAAAAGCCAGGATAATAAAAAAGGAGTTGGTGTTATGTATATGAGATGGAAACTACCTATTTTTCTTTTTTCTTTGCCACCAACCACATGCATGTTATGACACTCTTATCATCATTGCTTTTTACTTCTCTATTGCATATGAATTAATTGGCAAAAAAAAATAAATTTTCAAATCCACGATCAGAGTCTCACATGTGAACCTTTAGACCCTTTGCATGATTTTGGGGCTAAGCCATAAAGGCTCTTTGGTAAATAGTAAACTAAAATTGGTCTAATAATAGAGAGTTGCTCCGCTCAATAACTTCATAAGACAAGCTTTCAGGCTCATCTTCCAATCCCACAAGCAAGGGAAGGAGAAGAAGAAGGTAATACCAATCTCTCTGTCTGTCTGTCTGTCTCTCTCTGTCTGTCTCTGCTTGTTTTGTGCATAGGTGTATGCAAGTATAAGCAAACTAGGGTTTTTTGGAAGCTATGAGTTTCCACTTCTGATGACAGTCCTCAATTTGTCTCTTCAACTCCATCATTTAATCTTGTTTGCGTATCAAAAAAAGGAGATGCACTTTTAAATCTGAGCTGAAGAAGTAGTGCATTATGTTCATGCTTAATTTGCTGAATTTGCTCTTTTATATACTCCTAATCTTTGGCTTTTCTTCTTGCAACAATATATAATCCTAGAGACTCGGGGGAGCTAAAAACGGGTAAAGATCTCTCTCTTTTTTCAGCTTCAAACCTACAGCAAGACAAAGCAAGAAAACAAGAGGGAAATCCTCCCACCAAAAATGGGCCGAGGAAAGATAGAAATCCGAAGGATCGAGAACAAGACCACGAGGCAAGTGACGTTCGCGAAACGCCGCGTGGGGCTGTTGAAGAAGACCCACGAGTTGGCCGTCCTCTGCGATGCACAGATCGGGCTCATTGTCTTCTCCAGCTCGGGAAAGCTCTTCGAATACTGCAGTCAGTCCACGAGGTGAATTTGTTTTTTTTTTCATGGCCTAGCTTAAAATTCCTAGTTTGGTCACTTTAATTTCCATACTTTTCAGATCATTGTTGTTTAACAAAAACCCTTTGGCCTTAACTGTAATTGATACTTGCAATATAGATGTATCTATCTATCTATCTATCTATATATATGTATATATACCTGGTTTTTGTTTTCTTTTCCCAGGTTCTTTTTTGGTTTTTTCTTTTCTTTTCCCAGAATGTTCTTCATATTCTTAGTTTTTCTTTTGTTTTTGGTTTTTCATCCATTTTATTGGGGAGAGAATTGGGGTTTTTGGGGGAAAGGCCTGCATCAAGTATGTAATGATTACTCTCTCTCTCTCTCTCTCTCTCTCTCTCTCTCTCTCTGCGCTTTGTCTGTGTTTATTTAGTGTTTGCTTAAAACCCAGTTGTTGAAACTCTCTCTTCGGGAGGCCATAGCTAGGGTTCCTTCGTCGGACAACTCTCTTCAATTTCATCCTTAATATTCACTATATGTATCTATTTTAGCTTGAATTATGTATATATATGTGCTTCTTCAGTTCGAGCTACTCACATTTAAATGGACAGAGTATATTCAGAAATTGATTAGTTTTAACTGGAGAATCACTAAATTGGATATTATTCTGCCTACATTGATTTATTAATAAAAGTCTTACACAATAAGCAAATATTTAGTAGGTATCAAAGTGTTCTCACTGCTTTGAGATCCATAACTTGAGTTAGCACACCTAGTTGTTTAGTAATTTATTGTAGATTCTCTAGATGATATTCGTCACGCAGTTTGAGCGATGACAATAATCTTTTCTTTAATTTCTTTTTTATGATTGTTAGTTTGATATAATTTCCATTTCAAGTTTATGTAAATAATTTATTTTAATTAGAGCAGGGATGGATGCTCATCTTATTCAACAAAATTACTCAGAAATTGGGCATATGTAATGGTGAATGATGGATTTTTCTTACATTATTCGGTTATCTGAACCTGCAGCATGCAAGAAATCATAAGCAAGTATCACGGCCATAAGGGGACTCAAATTGTGGAGCACAATGAGCAGGTATATTTCCATGGGAATAGCTTGCTCTCCCTAAAGAGAATTGTGGAAAAGACAATGGTTAATCACCTGCGTACATCACCAAATGATGTTTTGCAGGAACAGCTTCAGAATGAGCTGAGGAGGATGCGAAGAGAAACGCGTAACCTTCAACTGAGCATGCAGCGATACACAGCCAGTGATCTGACTAACATGCGACTCGAGGACTTCGATCAGGTGGAGCAGCAACTTGAGTGCTCCATCAACAAAGTCCGTGCAAGGAAGGTAAACGATGCTTCGTAATGACGAATATCCCTGCTTGATTTTTCTAATGTAACCACTTTTTGTAAGTTAGAAGAAATAGCACACGCCGAGCGTTTCATACCACCTTTCGCATTAATTATGCTGTTCGGAAGACACGTTGGCAATTAACATCTAGAGGAAGAACATCACGGTTAAACTTCGAAAGATCTCAGTACACAATGCCAAAAGGGTAGCATAATAACTGACAACTACATGTAATTGTCTGCTTTTGCATTTAGATTTGCTCGTTATTCCAAGGGCACATTTTTCCATTATGTCAAGGCGCACACAACACTTTCATGAATGAATTTGCATTCTCTTCTATTTTCATTCAATTAGCACAAGCTAATCACTCGACGGGTTATAAGTGCTTACTTATGAAGTGCTATTAACATAATCAGTCCATGCGATCCACTTACGATGTTGTACAAATTGTTGATCCATGTGTGTATACATGCTAATCGAACTGTGTCCCTGATTTCCGGGTATTATTCAGTTTGAGCTGATGCAACAGCAAATAGACAATCTGCGGAGAAAGGTATGACTGTCCTCTCTCTTCCCAAGTAAATTTAAGTTTACATGCATTTCCTTTTTTTTTTGTATCCAGAAGGAATCAAAGTTTCATACATTTGTGACCATGGTTACAATGTCCAGGAGAAAATGCTGCAGGATGAAAACGATCAAATATATCATCTGGTGAGTTAAAATGCCACAAGCAAAATACTTGCACAGCTGCTATGCAATAGAACTAAAGTAAAAGATGTTTGGTTCAATTGATTAACTTCCAAAAACTCTTATTAAATGTCATAAAAGCAACATCAAAATATGTATCGAGCTGAAACCCTAGCTAGTTTGCCCTCTTCCCATTCCTAGTTATAAGGAAAAAAAAAGCAAAAAAATGTTCTGAAAAATGTTTCAAACCAATTTTAGCTTGTATATTGGAGTGTTCCAGATATTGTTATGAATTGTTTTTCCTTTTGGACAGTAATCTTGTCATGAAAAACTGAAAACGTATCAAATCATGTTTCTCATTTCAATTTTATAAGACTGACTATGGTCAATGTTGACACCGATGCGGACGATAGATTAAGCAGCAACAGATGGCAATGGAGCATCAACAGGCAGAGGGAGCAGTGCCGAAGCCGGAGGAAGCACAGCACGTGCTGGAGCAATTCCCTTTCTATGGAGAGGAACAGCCGAGCAGCATCCTTCAGCTCGCGATCCTCCCTTCGCAGTTCCAGCCGTACCGCCTCCAACCGACTCAGCCAAATCTGCAGGACTTTCTCCAGCCCTCAAACTATGGTGGTAATCAGCAAAACGTTTCGGCTATGTTTTATATTAATTGTGTGAAAGAATTGCCACTGATTTGTTGATCCAGCGTGACCCTTTTGCTGGCTTTCTTGTGGCCATTACAGAGTAGGAAGATGGAAGAAGAGAGCAGTGTTTGGGGATGCCATGCTTCGAGGAAGGATACTATATGTTGCTGGATGCTAGCTTTTGGTTGTGTTTTTTCTTGCCAGATACTTGAAAACATGCAACGTGCTTATAATTAGTTTATGTTTATGTCCTGGTTTACTTACTGCAGATGGTTGATCACAGTATATGTCTAGCTTAATTATCTGCTTCTGGGTATATACATGGAGTTTACGGAACAAACTACTGCCCAGATGGTCAATTTTATGGTGTGTAATCACATGATGTTTGTCTGGGTTTTCCTTACTGCATCTCTTTACTGCTACAGATTATTTTTGCCATTTCTGGACCATGCGCCCAAATCTTTGACCTCTTTAAGAGGGCCCTTACTGCATGCTGCTGAAAAGCTGAGAAAATTAGAAGAATCAAAATTGTGAACATTTACTAATAGTTAAGAATAAGCGAAAAAGAGAATTGGAGAATTTCTGTATATTTCTCTTACATATTACTAATGATACATGAGCCTATTTATAGGCTATTCTAGATGACTATCTAAAGCAATAAAATATTACAATATCAAATATAATCAATTAAAATCAATCTAGGAAGATAATAATATCTCTAGAAGATAACAAATCAATTTATGAGGATAACAAAAAAAAAATATCTCTAACACTAATGATGCACTCAACTGAACTCTAATTTACTAATGAGTTCGGTCTTTACACGCATCAACCCTTTCTTTCATTTACAAATATTTACTCCGATTTTTCGCCTCATACTTATATTTTTCTTGTCGCCATTTCTATTCTTATTCATTAACTTGATTTACATGGTCGCTCGACCATTAGCCCAATATGCAAATTCATATTCCATTTATTTGTTGTCTATCGTCTCTTCATAGTTTGCTCAACATTAACATGAATATTTTCTCGAGTAAAATTCTAAGGCCAGAAAAATTATTTTCATCTCATTTTCTAAAGAAAACTCTCTTTTAGTATTACATGAGAAGAAATTATACGGTAAGGGATATGGAGAGGTATATATTGTCATTCACCTTAAAAGAATGTGAAAAATGTTCGACATTAATTGTTATAAAAAAAAAGCCTAAAATGGATGCTATCACGGGTTGTACATCAATTGTACTATAAAATGAAAGAATTGAAAAAATAACTATGTCAATTACAATAGATTACAAAAATACGGTATATGAAAATTGATTTTGATAGTATTTGTGCTATCTAACGGTAAATCAAAAGAATAATCTATTTAATCCTGTGAATATAATATGATAAATCATATCTTTGGTATTTAACTATTAATTGATGTGTTATCTCATTAACCGGCTAATGAAAAGATATAATTAATAAAAGCTCATCGAAAGTCGAAATATTCTTTCACTAGTTTAACATGGTATGTGTTTTATACAAGTATAATTTATCTAGTTCCAAAAGAACAAAGTATAATTCTCATGAGTTAGGAAATGTACTAGAGACAAAAGTTTCATCAAGGATATCAACACTTTACTAATTGGGACAAAGCAAAATTACCCACTTTCTTTGAAAAAATAGTTCTTGCCAAACGTTTTCCTTCAACATAAAGTTTTCTTCGCGAAACTAATGACCTAGGAGACTCTTTCACGAAATCGGTGTACTATATAACGTGTCGGATTGTTATTGATCGTTGAATATGACTTACTTGTTTCTACTTGTTCAAATATTCCACGCTAATTTTACGAAGGATTTAGCACGCTCGTCAAACATCACCATAAAAGAAAGTTTGCCGTTTTCAAAGCATCGTCTTTCTCGTGTTATGTATAATCGGTGGATTTGTAATGAAAACATCTCTTTATAAGTAAACCGGTCAAACAAACGTGGGTCGGGTCAAAAATGGTTTAACCCAAATCGATCAATTTTCATGCAATATAAATCTCGGGACCCATACTTGACCTCAACTCATATTACTAAAACACTTCCATATTTAATCTAATATAAGAAAACTCATACCAAAAATAGAGGTGAGAGGACGAAGCGAACAAGTGTGAAAGACAATTATTGATGTGGGTTTGGTCTAAGTAAGCTGTGAACTCATTTAACACTTATATTATTTTGGGCATTGCCATTTGAATTCATAACCCATCTATTGAATACAACTGACCTATATAAAAAAAACACTTGGCCATCAAATACGAGTTAAGCAATGGGTCCGCAACCCATCTCGGCAGGTTTACTTAAAAGTCATCGTGACAAGTGCCTCGAGCGTGCCCGTTAACAACACCCTTCCTATAAACAATCTGCGAACGGGCCAGAAAAGCCCACGATGGAAATGGGCCGCAACGGAGGGGCACGTCCAGGCCCATCAAGCGATCCCGGCTCTCTCTCACTTGCACGAGCACGGATCTGATCAGAGAGACTCTCCCCGAAACGCACATAAAAATCGGCTCGTCCTCCCCCCCAACCGAAGGAGCAACCTCGCTCGGTTCACCGGAATTCCTCCGCGCTTCTCCCTCGATCGAATCCCGTCGCGCCGCCGTCGCGGGGCGAGCAGGTACACACCTTCGACTCTGCTCCCCTCAGATCTTCGTCGAATCCCGTCGCGCGAATTCCCGTCGCCGCCCCTCGGGCCTTCGTCTCTCGCCCAGATCTCTAGGGGGGCGCGGGGGGGGGGGGGTGTGTTGTTCGCCGCAGGAGCAAAAGACCTGTCAGTTGCGATCGCATTGGAAGCTCTGCCGAGCGGGGGTGTTGTTCGTCGTCAGATCTGTCGTTCGCTTAGCTCGCTTTGTTTTCTGGGCGATTGCATCTCGTGCGGTTGATCCGGGGACGTGTTTGATCGTTTTGCGCTGGATGTTTTGGTGGGGGGTGGTTTTGGATTGGATTGGGTCGTGCGTGATCGGTTGAATCTGGGGCGTGATGCGGCATTGGGATCGAGGATCGAGTGTCCGTGGTTCTCGATTGACAGGTCCTTTTTTTTTTTTGGTGTCGTGTGTAGGTACGGCCTGTTTTAAGCTGTGTTCAGCGGCAAAGTGGTTGCTTGTCGGAAGGCCAAGATGGTGAGGTTTCGGTTTCTTTTATCCTCGGCACTTCTTGTTCCGCAATTACGTGCTTTTAGGTTCTATGGTCTTTGATCTGGTCTCTTCGTTTAGCATCAGAAGTCCGCGTGCTGGTGAGATCAGGCTAATTTGCTGTTGCGTCCGAATCCACTAACACTGAAAGCAACTTTGAATAACTCGTGTGCACTTGTTCTAATGGAACTGTGATGAATGAAACGTTGATCGTGTTGGAGTTGAACCGATTATCGGCTGTTTAATGATGCCCTGGTTCATGTCCGTGTTAAAAGAACACGCGGGGTAGCATTTTTGCATTTCAGATTAATCACAAAGAGATTCCTCACTGTTGAAGTCATATGTTTGATGACTTAAATGTTAGATCTGTGTTTGAGGTTTTAGCATTTGGAATTTTCATAACCTACTAATGATTTATCGGACTAGGACTAGGACTAGGCTATGGCGTGAGGTTTAATGCCTACATTTAGGAATATGCGGCTTGAGGCGTAAGAGAACTTGCGTCCTGTTTCTTTCTATTTTATACAGTCTAAAACTTACTATTGTTTGTTATTAGGGAAGTGTACTCTCTATAGGCATGTGCAGAGTTGATTAAAATGTTTGCTTAGATACTGTTTTTGAGTGTACTTACTATTGCCTTTAATTAGGGAAGTGTACTCTCTATAGTCACGTGCAGAGTTGATTACAATGTTTGCTTAGATACTGTTTTTGAGGGTCCTTACTATTGCTTGTTATTAGGGAAGTGCACTCTCTATAGGCATGTGCAGAGTTGATTACAATGTTTGCTTAGATACTGTTTTTGATTGTTTTCGTGTACTGTGTTTGTGTCTTTACAGGTGGTTCTTGCAGCTTCTATAGTGAGCAAGTCTGGGAAAGGTGAGTCATTCGGTTTCGATATCATTATCTTTGAAGAAAATGATTGACTGGATTGTTTCTTTGATTATTTTTATCTCATCCTTTATATGGTTATATAGAAGAGGAAAGCAATAAATCCATTTTGCTTGGTGCCTCAGAGCAATTTCATTTTCCTCATGTTTTGATGTCCTTATTCTCCTGAGATAATCATTTGATGTTTCTAAATTCTTTTGCAGTGCTTGTTTCCCGGCAGTTTGTTGACATGTCTCGAATTAGAATCGAGGGTCTTCTTGCTGCTTTCCCGAAATTAGTTGGTACTGGAAAGCAGCACACATATGTCGAAACCGAGAATGTTCGCTATGTTTACCAGCCAATAGAAGCTCTGTACTTGCTTCTTGTAACCAACAAGCAAAGCAACATTCTTGAAGATCTGGAAACCCTTAGGCTTCTCTCCAAGCTTGTATCCTTCTTGGTGGATTGTCTAAGATTATCTTTATCGTCTTTTTTTTTTTCCCTTTCCTCTCTTGACTTTTCTGGAGCTGTGGTTCCTGAATGCCGAAAATCGAGTTAATTGTTTTCAAAATTTTATTATTTGAGCTTGTCATGATGACAAGGAATATTGTAACTCTTTTTTTGAGACTGTCGACCTAATATATGAGTATTCAATCTGGTTAATTCCTTAAAAATTCTTAGGTACCTGAGTATTCTTTATCTCTTGATGAAGAGGGGATAGGCAAAACAGCCTTCGAGCTGATTTTTGCCTTTGATGAAGTTATATCTCTCGGGCACAAGGAAAATGTCACCGTTGCGCAAGTCAAGCAATACTGTGAGATGGAGAGTCACGAAGAAAAGTTGCACAAGCTAGTTAGGCAAAGTAAGATTAATGAAACCAAGGATGTTATGAAGCGTAAAGCTAGTGAGATTGACAAAAGCAAGGTACGTTTTTGGGACCGTAGAAGACTCATGCTTTTTCCTTCCATGGCTATCCCGTGTTATGAACTGCCGTCAAGACAAATGTTTCCATTTTTTGCAGATCGAGAAGTCTAGAGGTGACAAAGGAGGGTTTAAGGGTCTACAAGGAATGGGGTCTGGAAGACTTGAGAGTGGCTTTAGTGAGATGAGCATTTCTAGCGGTGGAAGTGGCTTTGGAAGTGGGTCTGGATTTGGATTGAGCACTGATGTTGATTCCTTTTCTACTAAGCCTAAAGGTTAGTGGCTCCTCACATTCGCATAGGCAGTAATCATCATTTGGTTATGTCTTATGGGTTGCTACTCCTCTGAATCAATGTTAGCTTCACTTAAGCTTTCAAGTGGAAAGTGTATCTGTTGATAACTTTGATTATGACTTGGGGCAGTCAAATTTCAGTTGCTCCAAAAAGTTCGCCACTTTTTTTAGTGTTTTCCGGTTCTTTCTCAAAATGTTCAGAGATTTCTAGCCTAAAGATGTTTATAAATCTACAGAGTGTTAATTATGAGAAGAAGAAACCGTTTTTGAATGATTTATGGTCTAATTGCCATGCAATCTGTAGTCTGATTTATGTGTTTGATCGAATCCTGGCCGGAAATATTTCCGGACAATAATGTCAATCATAGCTCACTCGGAAGTCTTAACCATCTGTAAGTGTCATTATTCAAGCAAAATATATTGGATAGCATGGTTCTTTAACCTTTTACAATTATGGAAAGTTTGAAAAGATATAATAGAAGTACATGGTATATGGGGCCAAAGCAGTTTGAAAATCAATCAACCTTTAGTTTAAAGAGGGAAAACTTGTTGTTGATGCGATTTCATTTCGCGGAAGGAGCCAGCAAGTCTAATTGTCATTCTCTATACTCAATTTTCTAAATGTACATCCATCCAATACGTTTTTCATTGAATTTCCCTCAATTAGAAATTTGTCATGTTCACATCGATGCTTGAATTAATTCCAATATTTCTGGCTATGATAAGATGAAGGTAGTATCCAACACGACCCTAACCTTGTTCTGACTATTGTTTTACAGGTCGTCCACCTTCATCTGCCACTGCTCCTCCCAAAGGTCTGGGTATGCAGCTTGGTAAGAGCCAACGGACAAATCAGTTCTTAGAAAGCTTGAAGGCAGAAGGTGAAGTAATTCTGGAAGATGTCCAACCAAAAGCTGCTGCATCTAAATTGGCTGCTCCTCCGCTAACTGATCCGATCACTTTGACTGTTGAGGAGAAAATCAACGTGACACTCAAACGTGATGGTGGAATGAGCAGTTTTGATGTCCAGGGAACATTGTCACTTCAAATTCTAAACCAAGAGGATGGGCTTATCCAGGTTCAGGTACTCTCCCCTTCCCTTGTCTTTTCCATACCTGTATAAGCAGAAGCTGATATTCCGTGAGAAGCAATTTCCAAGTACAGCTAGGTCATTCATTTAAAATGATGCTGCCAAATTTGGTAAAGTCAACAGTCATTCATTTTCTGGATTGAGTGGAAGCATTTCACTGTGGGAGGTTTGTCTTAGAATGTACCCCTATGTATGTCACAAGTCAGGTGACTTGACCAATCTACTTATAATTGCACATAATTAAAGGTGGCATTATCTCGCAACATTTTGTTGTACTTAAACTGGTATCTTTGATGAGTCCCAACTCATGGTGAACTGGCTAAAGAATAGGTGTCTTTTGATTTTCGTCATCGTTGGTGAATAGCAGCCTGCATCTTTTAGGTTGAACTGACTCTAGAAATACAGTCTTGTTCAGAAAGAAGGAAAATAAAGTTTCATCACTCAAGCTGCGTGTAATGGCTCTGTTTAATACAAATAAACCCAAGTGTGCACGACCGGTGGCTGTGAGATAATGACAAGCTTTGAACATCCTGTTTCTTCCGTGGACTTTCTATTCATAGAGTGCATTGGGCATTTAAGATCTGATGTTCATATGTGTGAAAATTTCGCAAAATGCTATTTAACATGTGATGTACACTGTTCCAGGTGTTTTATGGCCTCTTTGCATATTATGAGTTTTTCATCCTTTTCAGATTGAAACCAGGGGTAATCCAAACATCTTTTTCAAGACACATCCTAACATCAACAAAGAGTTATTCAACAGTGAGAGTATTCTAAGCCTAAAAGATCCAAACCGGCCTTTTCCAACTGGTCAAGCTGGTGATGCCGCAGGTGTAGGTCTTCTGAAGTGGAGAATGCAAACTACTGATGAGTCTATGGTGCCTCTGTCAAGTAGGTTTATATCCCTGGTGTTTATAAATATCAAATCTGTGGTTCTGTTACTAACATGCAATTATCATTGCAGTAAATTGCTGGCCTTCTGTTTCTGGAAATGAAACTTATGTAAGCATTGAATATGAGGCTTCATCAATGTTTGATCTGAGAAATGTTGTGATTTCCGTACCACTTCCAGCTCTTAGAGAAGCCCCGAATGTGAGGCAGATTGATGGCGAGTGGAGGTGATTTTCTGAACTATTTACGTTCTTTTTTAATATCCTCGCATAGCATAGATAATAGTTCAGAATAAAGAACAAGAATTTTGGGGGAACCCTTACTTATTTTAGTCTGTAATCTTTTACAAAATGAAGTGTCACTCCCTTCATTTTGTACTATATTCATACTTGACCTTTGTTATGTTCTTTTAGTAGTTACAGAGGCGTTTATAATATCTTGCAGATATGACTCTAGAAATTCCATCTTGGAGTGGTCCATCGTTCTTATTGACAATTCAAACCGCAGGTCCAGCCTAATTTTCTGCTCTATTGCTTTCTTCTATTTCTGTGCTCAAGCATTGCCATTCTCGTCAGTCGTTTGACCTTTCACTGAACACTCTTTGAACTGTCTGCAGTGGCTCAATGGAGTTTGTTGTTCCCCCGGTAGATTCTTCTGTATTTTTCCCCATATCCGTGCAGTTCTCAGCTACTAGCACATTCAGTGACTTAAAGGTTTGTCCTAATAGTTCTGTTTCTTCTGAAAATATTCTTCAGTTGGTTCCTTTTTTTCTCTTGCTTTTTGTTCATTTACTTCTCATGAACTGATTTGAACGTAATATATTCTTATCTCCTCAGGTTGTGAATATCTTGCCTCTGCGAGGTGGATCACCTCCGAAGTTTTCTCAGAGAACGCAATTGATCACCGAGAACTACCAAGTTGTCTGAATGATAGATAGTTCGGTCACCTGAACGTCTGCTTCTGCACACTTTTTGGTTCTGTGAATTCCTGTGCTGCGCACATTTATCTGTATTCGAGTTTTGTTAAGATCTTTGATTGATAGTTTAATGCTGACTCTGACCAATGTCTTGCAACCTGTGGCGGAACCTTGAATTCTTTCATGAGAATTTATCGACTCTCGAGTTTAGATGTCATAGAAATATCCTTTTACGTCTGTCTTGAGCATTTCCGGGACATATAAATGAATGATATACACGGTAGTTTGTGTTTTGCATGGAATAATGCGTAGATCAATGTCTTTTTTTCCACCTAGACTTGTCCTCTATGTCTATCGTATCTGATTTTTATTAAAAGCTGCTTAGAATTAGTTTGGGACCATTGCAACCAAGTTATTCCTCAGGGTCCGATGTGCATTCTGTAGGTAGATATGGCACTTGTCATCTCGAAATGGTATCGGAGTTCTTGACTCTAACGTTTAGCCGGTTAAAAATTTTCCACATACAAGAGATGTCTTACTTCAATTCAACGAGCAGGAACTTAATTAGCTGCCTCCACATACAAGATATGTCTTATTTCAATTCAACGAGCAGGAACATAATTAGCTGCCTATAGAGCAGATTAATCTAAGGCGGTTCTGGTGATTTTCCAAATCTTTTACAAGCGATCCTGCAACGCATTAGAATTCTAAAGAAACATCAACGGTAACTAGTCATGTAACGAAGGAATAAGACTAACGAAATGAGGGATTACAGCTCACGATACATCCAGAAGAGCCTGCAAAGTTGTACTCGAGAACTAATAGCATATCCTCAAACTTCATTCCTGGTTCGAAACCTCTGAATCTTGGAGAGGGGTGGAGGGACGAGAGAAGAGCAGAGAAAAGGAATCACTTAGGTAGCACCGGAAGCTATGCTCCTTCGGAGGCGTCAGTGTGTCAGCGACTGCACAACCGGTGGAGGGACGAGAGAAGAGCAGAGAAAAGGAATCACTTAGGTAGCACCGGAAGCTATGCTCCTTCAGAGGCGTCAGTGTGTCAGCGACTGCACAAACCGTTTGGATTAATGCCAGACAAAGCGCGAAAAATCCTGCCATCGTCGAAATCCCAACCACCCAGCTGCTGAAGTAGTAATGAACAAGGCGAGCTCTGAGCTTTGCGCGCATGCCCTTGAAGTAGACGTCAATGTCATCGCACACCACTTTGTGCAGATATGACTCTTCTCCATCCCAGTCCACTTCTTTACACAGCTTGTTCACCAACTTCGCTGCCTCCTTGTTACTTCCAAGGGAGTGGTGGACTATGCCCTTGTAATGGAGAATCTCCACATCGTTGGCCGAGTTCACGAGCCCATTGAAGAAGAACAGATATGCTGTTGCATCGGGTTTGCATTTCTTGTGGCATTGCTCGAAGGCCACCATGTTGCGGAACAACGTGCCTCTGTGATCGTCTATGTGGAGTGGTGGGATCGTCAGGACCTTCCCCTTGGATCGTACATCTAATGCCCTGTCAGACTCTGATTTCTTGAGGATCACACCAGCTTCTTTCAACTCAGTTATAGATTGGATCATGTGCGCTTGCCTTTTCCGGTCCCGATCCTGTATCTCCGGGAGAATGCTGTATCGGAAAAGATCAAGAAAGTGACAGGTCCTAATTTCTTCCTTCAGAGTATTCATCTTAGTGGTGGCACCGGCAGCATTCATGTTTGAGTCCCTCTGCAATAGTGGCTTGAAGAACTTTAGAGCGAGGTCTTGTAGGGAAAGAGTCGAATACTCACATTGACAACCGTCATCGATCAAATCGAACAATTTGTGTAGAACTAACATCGGGAGCTGGTTTTCGAGCTTGATCAAATCACGGCGAAGGGTAGGTAACATCCACCTTTGAACGAGGGATGAAGAAGAAGAACAACCGCTGACCTCCCTCATGAGCCGCAGGATGAAGCAGCCATCGATGATCATCATCTCAACAAACTCGTCTCTGCTCAGCTTAACATCGTCTGCATAACAACTCCTAGCCTTTGGTTCTAGTTCCTCCATTGCCGAAATCACTCTCTCTACTTCAACTTCATGTTTTTGTTTTGACTTGAAAACTCTGTGGAAGAATTTGAGCTTTAGCTCCTCCATTTCTTTCAAGTGTTGATCTCCACGATGATAAGGGCCGATCGATACAATGCTTGGATCATACGCCTTTGCCTCTACTTGACGCAATTTCGCAGGGACTCGGTAGATGCAGACATTGTCACTCTCTTCAGGAATCGTGGCATTCAATTTCTTCAGCAGGGACACCTTGCAATTCTCATGCGCTCGTGATGAGGTTGAGGCACATCTCCTGAAAATAGCTTCAAAGTTTCTTCTTTCGCATGGCAGATGCAGATAAAGCTGCTTCAACCCCCAAATGTTTCTACCTGCCATCTGCAAAATTTGAGTTCTTGGGTTTGAAAGGGAGGTGGGAAGGACTCTTAAGCACTACGAAGTCAACAGGTCAATTCATTTTTTCCTAGGAGAGGAATTATTTGTTACTTCCTTCGGTAGACTTCTCGAGTCAATGAGAGCACGTTTTTTAAACAATAAAGACCAGAGTCTAGTTCCGGGATTCCTAAGTTACTAAATGAATCCCATTAATCCCACACCTAACTCACTGTTGGCTTGTACCATGAAGTTTCTTCATCATATCGTTCGCTGCTGTCTCTTTCCTTTATAGTTCTTGCTTCGGTCCCAGTTTACTTCAATTAATACGATACCCGAATTTCATCGTGTGCTTCGCGTGTGGGCTGAATCCTATTGCTAGAACCATTCGGGAGTGTCATGTCAAGGTTGAACAGCAAAAGGCAACAAAAATGGAATGGTTGGTAGGATTTTCGGTACTTTGAAAGTTCTTTGCTGGGAAAAGGGCTAAAGAGACTAGCATTGGCAAGGCCTGTACTAGTCTCGGATTTCCGGGAGTTGAATTTGTTGTATGGCAATCATAAAAAAACACTCTTTCTAGAAAAGGAAAAACTATAGTTGGTAAATTGCCTGTGAAATTTCCCCTAGTTTTTGCCCAATTGTGGGGAGCTTTCTTGAACTTTTGATGTGGAAATCTAGCCTTTGTCCATAAATATGGCGTAACGAAATTGAAATGTGTCAGATCAGGAGATAAGAAATCACAGCATACAATAGCGCGGAAAGAGCTCTATGTTGATTTTGGGCCAGAATTGAGATCCGAGCTAAAGTTCATGCTTTTTAAAGCAATTAGGCGGATCTGAAAAATAAAAATCCCATTTCAATTTTTGGTAAATTGCCAAAATGGGGCTAATAACTTTATGCAATTTTTGGCGCATCACATCGTACCGTAGTGTGAATCTAAGAACTATATACAATTTTTGGCATGTCTGTTTGCTCAAGTGGGGGTAACCGCGCTTTCGGAAGCTTCATGGAAAATTGCCACCAGCCCATTGACCTTGTTTCAGCGACCAAACAAGTCTTATTGGGTCCATCTCATTTGTACTCTTTCTCGTCTCTCTCCGCCAAGAGCATTATACAAGCAACTTTATGATCTTCATCTTCTTTCTTGATGAAGATACCAGTTAGCAGAAAAAAGAAGAGACGATAATTTGTGACTTCACCGAGCAATGGATCAGCAAAACAAGGTGATGCAGAGAGCTCTTTCCATTTCATCCTGCTTCCCAGAGAGATTTTCCAGTGTTTCGCTAAGATATGAGCATGGGCACGACCATGACAATGAGCCTGAGAAGCCACAACACCATCACCTGTGGCCCATGAAAAGAACTGCTCTTCATGCCCTTCCTCAGCCCCCAGTACCATTCAAAGCTCCAGTTGATAAGCATCTCATCGTGGATGAGAAACTTCAACCCCACCATGCACAACCCTCATCATCTTCTGCTTCTCCTCCTCATCACAATGTGCCGCCGTCTAGCAGCGGGTCGAATGGAGCAGCGGTGCCCGACAAACCTGATCATCAACCTGTTTCGATTCCTCTTCCGCCAATTCCTTCGATTCCCCGCTCCGGTAACTACAGTTAGTCATAATTTCTCTGATACTCGCGTGTTTGAATTGATGAAAAAGGAGGCAGAGGACAGGATATAAGATTGCAAAAATCTCTCTTACTTAGACCATCGCTAACCCAATCCTAGTAGAAGTTCAAATTATTAGACTCGGGGCACAATTCGATATTTCTGTACTTTCGGCTAGTTAGGAAGTGCGCTAACTTTGTTAACATGATGTCTCAAATGTTAAAGTCTGTCCCTTTTTCTTTCTAGCACTAGATTAATGTTGCAATTGAATGAGAGGGTTCAAGCATTTTTGAGTCTTGTCCAGCCTGGCCTTACTCTGCTCTTAGTCCTCCTACCTGAGTTAGCTGTTTTTGACACTTTTTAAGCGGTCTAGTTGTCTTATAGAGCTATGCCGCTGATTATCCGATGTTGTTATGCCTTCTGTTATTAATTGGAAGACTGATGTGAGACTAGTGTGAATGGTGTCTCGAAGCGCGGAATACTTCAGGAATCAGAGAACCCCACTCAAACCATGTTTGGATTGATGGTAGCATCATTTGACACATTCATTTCAGTCTCGGGAAAATTTCTGTCTCTCTGCTCTTTAGAGCTTGCAGAAATCATCTCTTAACATCTGAAGTGCTTAATGACAGGGAAAATTATCGCAATGAGAACGAGTTTATACACGCCGTTGTATAATGCTGCAATGAAAGGCCATTGGGAAAGTGCAGAGAGGTTCTTAAGATTACATCCAGGCGCTATAAATGTCAGGATCAGAAAGGGAATGGACACGGTTCTCCACATTGCTGCCGGGGCCAAACACACCAAGTTCGTGGAGGAAGTGGTCAAGATGATGAGTCCTGCAGATTTAGCATTGCGGAACAAGAGCAATAATACGGCTCTTTGTTATGCTGCCGCATCTGGTGTTGTCAAAATTGCAGAGACAATGGTGAATAAGAATAGGGACTTAACAGGAATGAGGGGCAATAAGGGAGCGACACCTCTTTATATTGCTGCACTGTTTGGACACAGGAACATGGTTTCCTATCTGTTCAGAGTGACAGATGATAAGCATCTAACTGAAGAGGACCATGTCAATCTACTCCATGCCACAATCAATACGGATTTGTTCGGTGAGAAACATTCAATTTAATTCACGCTCGAGAATTGCTTGGATATCATTTTTTTGAATAACATCTGTCCTATTAATACTCACAGACCTAGCTCTTACCCTACTCCGGAGAAAACCAGAGTTAGCTACGCTTCGAGATCATGATGGAAGGACCGCACTGCATATTTTAGCTCAGAAGCCTTCGGCATTTGCCAGCACAAGTTCATTAGAATCCTGGCAGAGGATACTTTATGCATGTAGGCATATCTCATTACGTTGAAATATTCATATATAATATTCTCCTACCTATATATACAAATTTTATGTGTGTATGTCCAATATTTGCATTTTTGTTTAGGAGATGGCCGTACTTTTATGAACTTCGCTTTTTTCACCTCCCTCAAATGATCTTGCTCGAATATCCTTTCAGTGATTTGCGTAAAAGAAGAATATAAGGTGGGATTCCCTTCAGGACTCGTCATGAGTGACATTAGCCAAACAAAAAAAGGTTTTTTCTCCACCTTCACTTTTAGACATGCTAATTCGCATGAGAAACTTATGATACCTAGCCAAATATATTTACTGAGAGGCAGCAGGTTCAGGCGAGGTCATGACAAGTCTATTTCTTTGTGAAACTTGTGCAGTGTCCCTCTACTTACTCGAGAAGCTTTGGCGTGCAGTAGAGTTAATAGGTAGGTGGCACAAAAAAATGTTTTCTGTCTTTCCTGGAATACCGTACTTGTTTTATTGAATTTGATCTATAGTGCCAGGAATCAAGGCAGCTCATGAGAAAAAGACAATGCAGTTGCAAGTGCTGCAATTGGTGAAACTGTTGTGCGAGCAGGTTTCATCACTGGAGGACTCCAATATTGAGGATCTTTTAACGCATCCTTCACAGCCATTGCTCATTGCAGCAGGGTTCGGCATAGTTGAGCTTGTGACTGAGCTTGTTCGGTGTCATCCTGATTTGATATGGAAAGTTGATGAGCAGAGCCGTAACATTTTTCACGTTGCAGTTATGTACCGCCGAGAAAAGATATTTGGCCTCATTCATGATCTTGGGGCGCATAAAGATATGATCACTACTTACAAAGACCCCGACAACAATCACAACTTGTTGCATTTGGCAGGAAAGCTGGCACCTCTGGACCAACTTAACAGAGTGTCTGGGGCAGCTCTTCAGATGCAGCGGGAACTTCTATGGTTCAAGGTATCTTCACACTCTTTATCTCAGTTCTTAGCTATTTTCTTGAGAGATTGTCATCTCTAGGATTCAGATTGTTTCATGTCGTCTTGTTGCAGCCATGCTGTCCTGTTCTAAACCTGTCTGGTATTTGTTTCTATTCGATCTTTGTCATGATTGCTCCAACATTTCCTTTTACATTAGTATTGGTTGGTTTCATATTATAATATTGAAAAAGGAGCCATCCAGTCTAATCTACGAACAGGAACATAACATGGGAGCAATTCTTAACTGGGCATGTGATGGTTTTTTCTACCGTGTCTCCATTCTAGGAAGTGGAGAAAACTGTACACCCTTTATCAAAGCAGATGAGGGACAAAAATGGCCGGACACCGAGGATGTTATTCACGGAAGAGCATAGGGCTCTGGTCAAAGAAGGAGAGGACTGGATGAAAAGCACCGCTTCATCCTGCATGCTCGTTGCCACGCTAATCACCACTGTGATGTTCGCAGCGATCTTCACAGTTCCGGGAGGAACAGACAATAACAAGGGTGTTCCTATTTTATTGAAATCAAATGCCTTCATAACCTTCGCCATATCAGATGCATTTGCGCTGTTCTCTTCGGTCACATCCATACTCATGTTCTTGTCCATCCTCACCTCGCGCTATGCTGAGGAAGATTTTCTCGAATCCTTACCAAAAAGACTAATCATCGGCCTTACGACTCTGTTTCTTTCTATAGCCTCCATGCTTATTGCATTTAGTGCCACCCTTTTCATAGTACTTGGATTCCGATTGGCTTGGATTCTTGTACCGATTGCCTTAGCTTCATGCATACCGATCACCTTATTTGCCTTTCTTCATTTTCCCCTTCTGACCGATATGCTTAGTTCGTCTTATGGAACTGGCATTTTCACAAGAGAATCCACAATCACCCTTTGTTCATAAAGCTTGCATCGAACTGCAAATAGTTGTATCAAATGGAAGCATGAACGATCCGTCTAGAGATCAAGTTGATTCAAGCCTTTATTGATGAAAGGTCAGTCATGGGTTTTGCTGCCCCCATCTCTCTGAACTCTCCACCTTCAACTTCAACCACCACATGGCCAAGAAAAAACTACAACCTCCCCACTGCCACCTCTAATCACTGTGACAACCATTGGCCCTGGAGCCACCTCTCTCGTCAGGGCCCAGCACGTTTGGTCACACAACCCAGGTGAGATCCAGCCTCACCTGGTGGGAAGGGTGGGGGGGATGGGTGAATCTATGGTCAACAGTGCCACATACTGGCAGTTCCTTCAGTGGAATGCGCTGTTCCTATTGTAAAGTAACTTGCTGAACACACTCTTTTACCAGTTACCAAGTTTATTACATTTGCTTTGATCAGTAAACCAATGCTATTTTCCTGTTGAATCTGTCAGAAAGTGATAGCAGCACGAGTTGTAGAATAGACATAACGCTGTTTTTCTATTTTTTTGGTCCAATGCTGTTGAGGTTCAAGATTGTAGAGTAAAGATGCTAGCTGATTGTATTTCTTTTTCGTTCGTATGGCCGTTGTCTGAACTTGTTAAATCTAGGCTGGCCATCCACATCATCTTATGTGGGGTGTCCTATAAATTGCTTGAATCATCTTTGGTCTGGTAGAATTCTTTGTTCAGGATTCTTGCCACTGCTTGGATGCAACCTTCCAGTGCAAGTGCTCTAGACAGGTACCCTGAAAAAGGTACATTACCTTGATCGGATTGCATATCTTACGTGGGGTAGCTATTACTGGTGTCGTGTAGAAAGACCTGCAGGCTGAAGGATCGGCCAAAGGACTGTCTGATGGATCACCCTTGAAAGGCAAATGGATTGGCCGAAGGACTGCTTGCCCTTCCTATGGATACTAGTCACACCGGTTGAATTACATAAATTTTTTGGTGTACTTTCAATTTCAAATGTGGAAAAGGGCACTACAAGTGGCATAGCTTTCATATGACTTAGTGTCAAATTTTTTTTGATCATTTGAGTGCCACTTTTGTTGAAAATCGATCACTTTAGTGCCATCGACGATTTGCATGGCTAGCAAAGATGTCATTTAGAATTATGTGCAATTTCTGAACCTGACTCATGACAGATTTAGTATTCACCATCTTGAAATCCCGAAATTTGGCAACCACGAATTTCTTGGTGCCGACATCCTATGTCTTGTAATTCTTTTCTAAAGACTTCAATATTGGTAGTTCCAATGTTACAATAAATATTTTATGTGGAATTTACTAAATAGTTAAGGATATAATTTAAGTATAAGAAGTCCCTGTGCTTTCAAGCCCCCAATGCATCGAGTGTCGTGACATCTTGCTTATATGGACTAATTACCGGGCACATCTCTAATAAGTACCTGACCAGATTAAGTGTGGTCAGATAGAAGAAAATATTTTGATTCACTGCTGTTGACACCAAAATAAGAATCGGCATAAGTGCCGAATCGGCTTTAATGCCGAATCCGGCATATAATGGAAATCAGCCATCTTCCGAAACACGTCTGGATCAAATTCGAAAACATGCTGAGAAGCAAGTGTGAATGGCATCGTGTCCCGAATTTGGTAATTGATGAAAATATGTATATTTACCGAAATATGGAGAGTTATAGTTCGGGACGTTGGAATATTTATGCCTCAGAACAGCGACTTTTTTCCGAAATTCGGGAGGTTCACACTTCGAAAAAACACTGAAGAATCACAGCCCAGCCATGTAAATCACGACAACAAGAAGTTATGAGCAGGAGTGGGGATGAGCACGAGCATATTATGGGAAGTTACTTGTCCAGATTTGAAATCATCTTAGCGGTTGAGATCAAGTTTTGGCGAACAATAAAACTGAAAAAACGTTATTAGAAAAGACAGTTATTGGAAGTGCCAAAATATTCAAAGTTTGAAAACATGTAAGTAACTGACGAGCAGTTGCAGGATAGGAGGAGATACAAATACTCAGAGGAAGCAAAGAGAAAGAAACCACGAACAACAATGCAAAAACACTCAAACTTATCTGCACTTTAGTTTCCTATGCATCTTTACTTTTTGTATTTACGGTTTTCCGTAACTTTAGTTAACTTTCGAGTCCTTTATAGCTTTCATAGGAGTATTGTAACGTAGCTTGGAACTCTGTTGATCCCAAATCCATTTTCAATCTATCCGATTTCTATCCATTCCATATAATTCTGTGTCACACCTTATTTTTCGTTACAACTCTCCTAGTAATCAAACTACAGAACCTACTTTAATAAAAATCGAAGACCAAAGTTTCGATGAAGGATATTCCTCGTGAA
This sequence comes from Syzygium malaccense, assembly GCA_031216405.1. Classification (NCBI taxonomy): domain Eukaryota; kingdom Viridiplantae; phylum Streptophyta; class Magnoliopsida; order Myrtales; family Myrtaceae; genus Syzygium; species Syzygium malaccense. The sequence goes on along the minus strand of CM062257.1, from coordinate 42,723,553 downwards.
ACGAGCAAACATCTTTTTGGCATGCCCGGTGGGACTCGCGTGGTAAGATTTGGAGAAAATGGTGAGAACCAGGCAATCTGAAGGAATATCGATGGATAACATCAACAATCCAGTTGAGGGAGCACGTTCTGAGCATTCTGCGGCTGATTAAGTAGAAGAAAGTGCCGATATTCCTCGACAATTAACTGAAAAACAAGCCCGCGCGTTGGCACCAGATAATACCTTGGTAGCCATGATGAAAAGGCTGTTTGAAGAACAGCAGAACAAGCTTACCAACCATATGTGCGACATGTGAGAGATGTGATAAAACCCATGGTGGTCAATGCTATAAATGAGGTAATATCACATCCCAATTCATCTTCTCAAATTCCGCCTTTTTATGCAAATCCTCTTGGGGCAACATTGTTACCACCAACTTCGGGGCCTCTTCATATGGGGTATAACTGCAATGGAGGATCAAATTCTCAACCTCCTGTTAGAATTATACCAAGGCCAGATAATCCTACCCCTATAAACCTTGTAAATGGTATGAGTGCTTATAATTTTCCTCAAAATGTCCCGAATGATGTTAATTTGATTAATCCCATAGTCACAAATGCACCACCAGTGATGAATGTACCTCCACCAGTAAATATGCCTAATGCTGATCATATCAGACTACCTGCGCTTCAACCGTATCCTCATGTGATAGAAAACCCTCTTTATAGGCCACCACTATTCGTTAATTTTAACATGGAGCAGCAAGGGGTGAATCGACCTTAACTGTTTGATCCTAGGGATCAAGATCCTTGGTTAGGCCAGTAAAATTTAAGGTCATGGAACCCAAATAGAGTTGCAGAGTTGGTGATGCAACAGTTGGGAGCAGAGAGAGGATTGCCAAGGCCAGTATATAGAAAGCCACATCCCGATTGGTTTGATAACATATCATATCTAAGGAGTTTCAAGATGCCAGACTTTGCTGTATTTACTAGAGAGGAAGATTAGTCAACTGTGGAACATGTGGGTCGATTCCTAGCATAATGTGGAGAAGCTGGAACTAATGAGTATCTAAGGTTAAGGTTGTTCCCATTGTCTTTGTCAAGAACAGCGTTTACTTGGTATACAAATTTGCCTACGAATTCTATTCAAACATGGGCTGAGATAAAAAGGCAGTTTCGTTCTCAGTTTTACCGAACAGTACCAGAGGTAACGGTAGCCGATTTGTCCAAAATGTATCAATATAATACCGAAATAGTAGATCAGTTTATTGCTTGTTTCAAGAAATCCAGAAACCGATGTTTAACGTCACTTACTGAGAAGGAGTTCACAGATTTGGCTTTTAACGGCTTGAGGTTTAACTTTAAGGAAAGATTTGAAGGACAAGCCTTTGATGATCTCTTTCAGTTAAACGCCTGGGTTTCTAAGTATGAACACTTGTTGAAGGAAAAAGATAAGAAGCCGAATAAGGATAATCGGCAGGCAGTTGCATTTGCCGAAAGTACCGAACATGGTGGGATAGCCGAAGAGGAGAATGAGATAGCCGTAGGTACTATGGTACTTGAAAAACCATATGTGTGCCCAGCACTTAAACCGGCCAGGGTGAGAGATGTATTCAAGTTCAAGGCTAAGATAACAAATAACTATTCTTTTGATATCTACAAGTTAGATGAAATATTTGACCTACTGTTGAAAGATGGAATGATTAAATTATCTGAAGAACAAGTAATCCCGTCAAAGGAGGAGATAACAGATAAGAGATATTGCAAATGGCATCACTCTACAACTCATGATACGGTAAATTGCATTGTGTTTAGAAAGACAATCTAAGAGGCAATCCGCCAAGGCAAGATTAAATTTGTCGAAGATAAAGGTAAGGCCCTAATGGAAGTAGATACATATCCTTTCCCAAAAATGATCAGTATGGTTAATATATGAGAGACGATAGATGATGACAACAAAATACTTTGCACTCGCTGTCACCAGGAGTTAACTCGGCAAAATTGGGAGTTAAATCGGGAATTTCCCAGGTTTCAATTCATGAGGAGAACGAAAGGGAGATACATATGGGGATAATTTGTTTGCAGGATAAGTGGACCACGAGTAAAATCTGAGATTGTAGCTACCGAAAACTCTTCGGTACGAGCAAGAGAGGAGAAAATTTACCCAAGACAGACAGCACAGGTGCTTGAAAGAAAAGATGCTGGTTATAAGCATGAGAGGAAGGAATACCACCCTGGTTCATCTCAACTAGCCCCCCCAATTCGGGAGTCGATTACGTAAGTTCATGAAGAAAACGAAACATTACCGAAGCCTGCAAAGAAAAAGAGTTTATGATAGCGATATAAGGAAGGTGATCCCAAAGTCGGATTGCTTGGAGAACTTAGTGGGAAGTTTGACTATGTGGTCTATTATGGAAATACGGACGATTATCCACCTTCATCATTGCTAGTTGAGCCAACTGGTTGGGGAGATGAATTTGATGATCCACCACCATTAAAATCTCAGGAAATCCACAGAAAAAAAACGGTTAAGGTGTCGTATGACCCTCCCAAAGGAAAATGGTCAACAGTTAAATCGCCGGGACATGCATCTTGTAGAACTATTAAAAGGCGTTTCCAGTGAATAAGAAATAGGCAAAGGAATTTTGAGAATGGCCGAGCTAAAGGTATGGCAAGGCAAGGTTTACCTTTCATATCTGTCAGCAGGAAAGGTAATTGGGTCTGGAAAAGAAATCCCAATGAAAAAGATCAGAGTGAACCAGATCCAGGTGATTCAGGAAGTAGCTCTCACATCGAAATGAAAAAGGAGTTGCTTAGGTTCTACAAATAATTAATTTTGGGCAGATTACTGTAGCTCTCAATCCAAAGTAACTAGGGAAGGTAGAACAAAAAGACTTGGATCCTAAATTATCATAAAAAGATGGCAAAAGTTACCGAACTGACTATTCCAAGATATCGAAGAAATATGATTCTCCAGTATGGATAAACATGGTCCACGCTAGACTTCCAGTGAAGTATGAAACTAATTTGATAGTGGAAGAAGACATCGAACATATTTCAAAAAAAGAGACAGCCGTGACAGAATTTCAGTTTCCCAACAAAGAAGCCATCAAGTTTGATAAGATACCTTCTGAAAAGCAAAACATTTAAGATCCTTGATTATTTCATGAAGGGTCAATGGTAGGTTTGTCGGTAAAATCTTTGTAGATACTGGAGCTACTTTGAACCTCATATCTTATAAATACTTTAACAAATTAGGGAAAGATGATAATGACATAATCCCATCTAATGTTCAATTATCTGATTTTCTTAGAGATGTTACCAAAGTCAAGGGGGTAATAGTTCTTGATTTAACCATAGGGTTCAAGTCATCTGAAATGACTTTTTTTGTAGTAGAATATGATCGTTCATATAATCTGTTGCTTGGAAGAGATTGGATACACTCTAATCAGTGTGTATCTTCAACTTTACATCAAATATTGGCATTTTGGAATGGTGAAAAAGTGGAATATGTTGAGGCAGATTTGGTATATGCTTCAATCGGGTGGACTGACATTTGTCAAGAACATTGGGATTGTTTACATAAGCGATATGCTATTGAATCGTCAAAGATAGATCCACAATCCCTTGCTTATTGCCGCTTCGGGGATAGGAAAGCTGAATGGATCCCCAAATCAAGCTTGGCATTAGAAGAATTACACATTCTTTATGGAAAACGAGTTCGTATTGCAAGAAGTTTGTGAAAGGTACTTCACACATTTGGCGAAAATGGCAAAGCAAAATGTTGAAGCCTCAAATTGTATTGATGAATGAGAAGAGTTGCTAGTCAAAGAAGACAGAACAATGGAGGCTCAAGATCCGTTATTAGAGGTTGATATAGGAGAGCCTGGTTTTTTCCGCCTAGTGTATGTAAGTACGTTTTTGCAAGGGGGCATGAAAGATAAGTTGGTTAACCTGATCAAAGAGTACAAAGATTGCTTTGCATGGGACTATCATGAAATGCCTGATTTGTCAAGAGATATTGTAGAACATTGCCTTCCAATCAAGAAAGGGTTTTGTCCACATAAACAATTAGCAAGAAGATTTGCTCTAGATGTGATCGATAAAGTCAAAGAAGAATAGAAAGGCTACTGAAGGCAAAATTTATTGAAACAGGCAGGTATGTTGAGTGGCTTTCAAATATTGTTCCTGTGAAAAAGAAGAATGGAAAGCTGAGAGTTTGCATTGATTTTCGGGATCTAAATAATGCTACCCCAAAGAATGAATACCAAATGCCCATGGCAGATATGTTAATAGACTCGGTATCGGGAAATGAGATGTTATCATTGATGGATGGTCATTCGGGTTATAACCAGATTTTTATTGCTAAGGAAGACGTCCCGAAGACAGCATTTAGATGTCCTGGTGCGATCGGGACTTTTCAGTGGGTAGTTATGTCTTTCGGATTGAAGAATGCAGGGGCTACATACCAGCGAGCAATGAACTTTATTTTTTATGATATGATCGGTAAATTCTTAGAAGTTTATATTGACGACGTGGTGGTTAAGTCAACCCAAGAAGATCGTCTGAATTATCTCGAACAGACATTCATTAGGATGAGGAAGTACAAATTGAAGATAAATCCAACCAAGTGCGCCTTTGGAGTACGAGCAGGAAATTTCTTGGGATTTTTGGTCAATCAGAGGGGATTTGAAATTGACAAGAATAAAGCAAGGGCTATCATGAAGCTTTCCTATCCTACATCCAAGAAACAATTACAAATGGTGATTGGAAAAATAAACTTTCTTAGAAGATTCATTGCCAATTTGTCTGTTACAATGGAGCCGATGACACAGCTTTGTCTTAAAAATCAAGATGAATTTATATGGGGAGAGAAACAACAAAATGCATTTGATTTGATCAAAGCCTATCTAATGAATTCTCCTGTATTAGTGTCACTAAAAGCAGGCAAATCACTGAAATTGTACTTATCGGCTACCGATATAACTATCGGGAGTATGTTGGCACAAGAGAATGAAAGTGGAAAAGAACAAGCGGTATATTATTTGAGCAGAACACTAACTGATGTGGAAAAAATATATACCGCAATTAAAAAATTATATCTATCTTTATAATTTGCTTGTATGAAGTTAAGACATTACTTATTGCCAACTAAAGTGCATGTGATTGGCAAGACTGATATAATAAAATACATGTTATCTCGACCTGTTATAAAAAGGTGCATAGCCAAGTGGGCATTTATCTTGTCTGAGTTTGATTTGATATATGTGCCGATCAAAGCAGTAAAAGGCCAAGCCATTGTTGATTTTCTTACCGAATATCCATGTTTACAAATGGAAGAAAATGAACAGAGTTTCAGTCAAGTGCTACTATGGACTATGTACTTTGATGGTTCGTGTGCTAAGAGTATGGCTGGAGCAGGATTGATAATAATTTCTCCCGCCGGAAAACTTACAAGGTGCATCTGTAAGTTAGATTTTGAATGTTCAAATAATCAAGCTGAATATGAAGTACTGATTATTGGCTTGGGAGTATTGATTGAGTTGAAAGTACAGTTTATCAAAGTATTTGGTAATTCACAATTGGTGGTGAAATAGTTAAAGGGGGAATATCAATGTTCAAATGAAAATTTGATTGGTTATTACTATTTAGCTAAGAAGCAATTAGAACAATTCAGAGAGTATAACATAATCTATGTTAAAAGAGACACAAATTTCGAGGCAAATGAGTTGGTTCAAGTAGCTTCTGGATACCGAATATCAAAAGAATTAGCAGACATCACAATTACTATAACGCTGTCGGTACCTTCTATTGAACATAGAAAGATACTGATAGCAATTAGTAAAGTAGTTCAAAAAGAGGATTGGAGACAAACCATTATTGAATATTTGAAGAATCCAGATTCAAGAGATCGAAAGCTGAGAATGTATGCCTAGAAATATGATATATAAGGAGAAGAATTATACCAAAAATCCTCAGATGGATTGCTCTTACGCTGTCTTGATGAAGATAATGCGAAATTGGTTATGGCAGAAGCACATGAAGGTATATGTGGAGCCCATCAAGTAGGAATCAAGATGAGATGGCTATTAAAAAGGTATGGATATTTTTGGCCAGCAATGATGCAAGATTGTATCAACTATGCCAAAGCATGCCTTTCATGTCAAAAGCATGGACCGTTGCAACATGTATCTGCTATGGAGCTCCATTCTATCATAAAGCTATGGCCATTTAGGGGATGGACAATGGACATAATAGGTAAGATCTATCCACCCTCTTTTCATAAGTATAGTTACATTTTATTGGCTATGGATTACTTTACAAAGTGGGTAGATGCCATTCCATATAAGAGCATTACACAGAAGATTGTTGTTAAGTTTATTGAAGAAAATATAATTCATCGATTTGGCTTATCTGAGTCGATTACTGCAGACCAAGGAATAGTATTCACTGGAAGTAAAGTAATATAATTTACACGATCAAGAGGAATCAAAATGGTCTATTCTATACCATATTATCCCCAGGCGAATGGACAAGCTGAAGCAACTAATAAGGTTGTTATTGGACTGATTAAGAAACACCTAGAAGAAAATTCAAGAAAATGGGATGTTTTATTGTCAATGGTATTGTGGGCATACCGAACATCACGAAGATCGAGCACAGGTGTCAGTCCTTATATGCTTACATATGGACAAGAAGCAATTTTACCGATGGAGATAACAGTACAATCTTTAAGAGTCCAATTGCAGAGCGAGATGTTATATGAAGATTATAGAGATTAGATGCACATAAATTTGGATGAGCTAGATGAGGTTCGTGCGGCTTCTTTTGGATCAGTTGATTGCACAAAAGAGAAGAGTTGTCAGAGCTTTTAATAAAAGGATTAAAGCCAAACAGTTTATTGTGGGGGGTTTAGTGTGGAAAGCAATTTTGCTATTTAACCTCCAAAACAGGGAATTCGGTAAATGGTTATCAAACTGGGAAGGTCCATATTTGGTTACCAAAGTGTTTAATGGGAGTGTATATCGATTGATGGATGTTAATGGAAAAGAACTATCACGTTCTATAAATGGGAAATTTTTGAAGAAATATCATCCATCAATCTGGGAAACACAAGAAAATTAATCTATTCATTCAAAATGAAAGTACATTCTAATCTTGGTGACAAAAATCTGCAAGTCATTAACAAGTTTGAGGTTTTGGGCTACATGATGAGAATGCAAGGCAAGATCCTGATGGAGTTTAGATTGTTGTCCCTCGAGATACTCTAGATGACGAGAATGAAAGCAGACAATTTCCAACTTTTCCCAAGTTTCTTGAAGCAATTGCCTGTACTTATTTGAAGCAACTTCAACCATAGATTTGACATGGGAAATTTCATCTCTGAGTATTCTCCGCTCTACACGATGATGATTGGAAAGGAAATTGAGAAGTTGACGTGTCATCTCAACATCATCTCTAGCTTGAGTGCAGGAGTCCTGAGCTTGAGCATATTTCTCTTTGAAATTTCGTAATCATGAAGATTCTTCCTCAATTTGAAGATGAAGGGCGTCAGCTTCCACAATAGTAGGCTCCAAATTCCAAATTTCCCTCACATTATGCTCGAATTCATCAAAGCTAGCAAGGAATAAAGAGCATAGCTCCCAAACCAGATCTAAGAAGGTAGAATTTACAGACGGAAACGCTTTGGATCTAAAGAAGTTAGTCAAATCGGTAACTTCTACCTTATACTTGCATTTCAATAATAAGACATGATGCCCTTGAGATAGTAATTCATGCAGTCGCCTCCATAAGGATCGATTACCTAAATAGTGGAACAAACAAGTTGTCCATGTTAAACAGTTGTCAAAGCCCAAATCTGGTAATGTTCAATGGAAAATTTATCTTCATAGGAAATACGAAGTCTTTGTGATTGAGACCAAAGAAGAATTTGAGATGAAGAACCATGTGAAAACAAGTTGTCCATGTTAAACAGTTGTCAAAGCCCAAATCTGGTACTGTTCAGTGGAAAATTTACCTTTATAGGAAATGCGACGTCTTTGTGATTGGGACCAAAGAAGCAATTGAGATGAAGAACCATGTGAAGACATCATGAACAGGACTGTAAGTTTTCAGGAAAGATTTGGTAGCTTGGGCAGTTGTAAAGGTAAAGGATATGGAGCAGATCGTGGATAGTAATGCGCCAGAGTTCTTTTTGGAAAATTGTGATAGAGGTTGAACGTGGTTTATGCGTGTGGACAAATAGTTGTTTTTGAAGTCAGTAATTTCAGAGAGGATAAGCAAAAAGGAAGTTTATTATTTGACCTTTAAGTTATGAAAGTTGCAATGGAGCAATTTTCTTTGAGTCGGTTTAAATGTCAAAGGAACCAAAGGGAGATTCGGTTTAACCTTTGGTTAAGAGGGTTAGATTATTGATGTGAACAAAGTATAGTGTCGTGAGTTTGTATCATCGGGATATTAGGTGAATGTAAAGGAGATCAAAATCCAGCAAACAGAACTTTCAATTTATTTCCATTTAGCCAATAAAGCTTTGGCTTCGATTACAAAATCTCTCAATTTAGTCTCAAGCCTATGGTTTTCATTCATAATCTCAGCTCTCTTCTTTTCATGGAGTCTGACCATTCCAATAGAAGCATCAAATTATTTTTCCAACTCTTGACACTACTTCATTTTGCGCCTGAGTGTAAGACAAAAAGTTGAAACTGTGAGCTTCTGTTTTTCCAATTGATCATTCACCATCCTCAGTTCTGCCTCAAACTCTTCTTTTCTAGCCTCCAAGCGTTGAAGTTTGCTCTCTTCAACTTTGAAATTGTTGTAGAAAAGACGAGCATCTTCACGCTTACAGGCAAGCTCATCTTGGATTGCCAATCCTCTATATTTTCCCCAAATAGAAGGCGAGGAAGTTGAACAAGATTGACTCTTATTGTGCTCACAGCATCCACAAAGCCAACGACAAAGAGATCAATCTTGTCCTGGAAGGGTTCAGATAAAACAAAGGATGAATTACTAGAGCATACTTCTTGGAAGAGAATCCTTATCTGGCATTCCTTATCAAAGTCATTGATCAACTTTCCATAGCCAGGTTCCAATAAGTGAAGGAGCTTTTCCCATTTAGTTTTGGCTATTTCTCGAGGAATTTCGGCAGACATTGATAAAGTTGAGAATTCTGGAGAATCAGGAGCTGTGGAAGAGCCAAGATGAGTACTTGCCAATATCCTTTCCATTTCTACCTATTCAGCTTGAGAAAAAATTTATATCTCGGCAAGTGGACTAGGTACAGCACGAGATGTGGAGAGAGGCAAAATAGTAATTGTATAAGTAGCTCTTTCGGAAATTGAAGTCTCTTGAGGCTCATCAATGTCTGTAAATGGTGGTGCACTTGATGCTCTTTCAAAAATTGGAGTCTCTTGAAGCACAGGAATGAGCTCTTCGGTAATTGCAAGTAATGGTGCACTTGATGCTCCTTTAGAAATTGGAGTTTCTTGAAGTACAAGAGTGGTCTCATCAGTAACTATAAATGTTGGCCTATGTATATAAGACAACATAAAATCTTGAATCAAACAAGAGATAGTAATATTTACCGATGAAAGATGAAGTAAGATCTTCTTCAGATTCTACAATAGGGGCAAGAGTATCCTTTGGTGGTATACTCTCTTTTGGAGTTGGAACAGAGGGTTGTTCTTGAATCAATTCAGCCTTTGTCAAAGGAGTAAGTATCATCGGTAAAGGACTGGAAGCTGGTGGGGTAAGATCCTTGCTAGGAAGGGAAACAAAAGAAGCAGTACTGGGCTGATAAGTCTTAAGAGTTCCTAGATTAATTAGAAGATAAACAAGTTAGTGTTGTAATAACCTCCAAAAGTAAAGCATGAGAATTACCTTTCGGAGTACGTGGCTTTATCATAGCTCGTAGTGTGGGCTCTGGAGATTGATTCATTGTTGGATATCTTTCTAGAGGTGACTCTGAGGATCGAATAATTACTTTCCTCACACTACGTTTTACTGGTTCTTTCTTTGGAGTAGGAGCAGGTGAGTTTGAAGCTTTCCTTTTCTTAATCACTATAAGAATAAAAGTCAGATTGGAAGTTGAGTATCAAACGAAATATATGGATATGAAAAAGTAGAATCGAGTTACCTTTAGAAGTCTCTGCTGATTTAGTTGAAGGTACATTGGTAGTTTCGATTGTTTTTGACAATGTAAGAGGAATAATATCCCTTATCTTCAGGAGAATTTGATCTAGAGGATCTAAAAATACGGTCTTTCGATAACTATCTCACTAGAGATCAAAATCGACTGAAGAACTGTTGGGATATCCAATGAATTCGACAACACGAAACAATCGATGAATACCTCGAATTAGTGTGGTCAGTTCAATAAAAGGTTGATTATCTTTTAGCTTGTAGGATATTTTGTTAAAGGAAGCATAGGAGAAAGTATAAAGGGCTGGAATAGGAATCCCTTGAATCAGCCCAAGCTATCTAGCACAGTATTAGGGAGAGTAAATTTCAAAATCAGCAATGAATCTGCTTTTTGTTGAAAATCTTACGGGAAGATCAACAGAAGTCAGAATGGTCTGCCAAAAGTCACTCCTATTTTTCTGGAAAGCAGGGAGGTAGGACTTGAATCGGGAAACAAAGAAAGGAGTGAAGGGATATGGATTCTCCTCAACAGAATAGATTTGAGAAATAAAATACCGAAGATAAGAAGATGGCTCTTCAGAAATAGAGATTAATTTCCTACTCAAGGCCTGGCAGACTGGGTGGTCAGGAATGGAAATCGAAAGGAATTGGATAACTTGATCATTAGAAAACTAGGCAGGGAAATAGAAAGTCGCCCATGCTTGAAGGAGCCAGAGAGGACCACCAAAAACTCTACTAACTTCTTCTAAAGCAATAGAGGAGGAAGCATGGGTTAAACCCCGATATAGCAAGGCTAACATGGTTTTGCCCAGAGCCAGTGGGGTCCCTGATGCTAGAGCGGAGGCAACAACAACAAAATCATTCGAAATCCTAACTATGGGGTGTCAGAAAAGGAATTTACAGAGCCAATATAAAAGAAAAGCAGTATGCTCCTCGTCGGTAACTATGCTCTCCTTCTTGAAATACTTTTTTATAAATGCTCCATAGGCCATTTCAGAGTCAGATAATTTACCAAGCATTGAACGAGAATCGGGAGACAGGGTAGATGGGTCTGTACCCAAAGGAGAGAGCCCAGTGAGGCAGTATACATCAAGTAAAGTTACCGATATAAGAGAGAAAGGGAAAAAGAAGCAATTAGTGGAAGTCGACCAAAAGCAAGATAATGCTCCGATTAGTTCACGATTCACATGGTAATCAAAACAGCTAAGACGCAGAGCATTATGAATTAAAAGGGTATCCCAAAGGGGACCCTTAAAATGGAGGAGTCGAAGATATCATTGGTAAAAATTTGGTTCAAAGTCAAAGAAAGCCCTAAGACGAGAAGGACGAGAATGCCATTGATACGTCAAGATAGATGACTCATGGATTGGAAGCACCTCAAATTGATGACGTGGGAAGTGGCTTGATAGGCACTTTGGAACAAAAAAATGATTGTGAATTGCTGGACCAAGGATGAAAGAATCCTTGAAATCATTCTCCATGGAGAACAGGTGAAATTCTTCGTTGAAATCTTCAGAATCTCGGAATATATGGTAGCGATCAAAAGCGTCTGATGTAGAAAAAGAAAAAGTTTGCTCCTTGGAAGCCATTAGGTTCAGATGAATATCGAGAGAGAGTGCAGAGAATCGAGAAGTTGCAGAAAGTCGAAAAGGTGAGAATGCAAGGACACGAAGAAAGGAACAATTTTTAGAAGAAGTTAACAATTTTTAGAAGAAGTTTTATGAAGACAAAAGGAAAAACGCGCAAAGCGAGGTGACGAAGTGACAGCAATAATAAAACGTAAGCGTCTTTTCTTTTGGCATTTAAAAGAATTAAAAATTCTTTTAATCCTTTTAAAATGGGGCATATGTTGACATCAAAATAAGAATCGGCATAAGTGCCGAATCGGCTTTAATGCCGAATCCGGCGTATAATGGAAATCAGCCATCTTCTGAAACACGTCTGGACCAAATTCGGAAACATGCTGAGAAGCAAGTGTGAATAGCATCATGTCCCGAATTCGGTAATTGATAAAAATATGTATATTTACCGAAATATGGAGAGTTATAGTTCGGGACGTTGGAATATTTATGCCTCAGGACAGTGACCCTTTCCCGAAATTCGGGAGGTTCACACTTCGAGAATATATTGAAGAATCACAGCCCAGCCATGTAAATCATGACAGCAAGAAGTTATGAGCAGGAGTGGGGATGAACACGAGCATATTATGGAAAGTTACTTGTCCAGATTTGAAATCATCTTAGCGGTTGAGATCAAGTTTTGACGGACAATAAAACTGGAAAAACGTGGTTAGAAAAAGCAGTTATTGGAAGCGCCAAAATATTCAAAGTTTGAAAACATGGAAGTAACCGACGAGCAGTTGCAGGATATGAGGAGATACAAATACTCAGAAGAAGCAAAGAGAAAAAAATCACGAACAACAATGCAAAAACACTCAAGCTTATCTACATTTTAGTTTCCTATGTATCTTTACTTCCTGTATTTACAGTTTCATGTAGCTTTAGTTAACTTTCGAGTCCTTTACAGCTTTCATAGGAGTATTGTAACGTAGTTTAAAACTCTGTTGATCTCAGATCCATTTTCAATCCATCCGATTTCTATCCATTCCATACAATCCTGTGTCACACCTTATTTTTCGCCACAACTCTCCTAGTAATCAAATCACATAACCTACTTTAATAAAAATCGAAGACCGAAGTTTCGGTGAAGGATATTCCTCGTGAAACGAGCGAACAACTGCTTAAAGCCCACATTAGTGAATTTCTCCGGTTTCTCATTTGGTGTAACTAGAGGTGGTACCATCAAAGTAGGAAAAGTCTGTTGGACCATTTCTTCATAAATGGAATCATATGCCATTTGGCCTACACTATTTTGAAAACCAGTCTTTGGTATATTAACCATGTGACTTATACCTGTACCACCGTAGATGGTCTTGGCCCGCCACAAAACCAGGCCCGACGGTTTGAACCTCTCCAACAGCAGTGATCGAATCGACCATAGGAACTTCTCTAGAAATTTCCTAGACATTATTGGGTACTTATTAACCATCTCGATTTTCTAATGAACCCAACAAATAGTAAGAAAATAATTACGTTAAGATTATTGTCTCTATAATACAATATTGTTTGTTGTATAGTAAAATTAAACTGAAATAATAACTCTGAGAAAGCAATAACAAATTTAATAATGACCAAGTCAATGAATAAATATAATAAGTAAAGAGGACAAAATTATAAACCAAGAAAGTACTTGCGCAATTGCTATAAATTTGTAACAAAATTAAATAGGAGGTGAGGAACGGATTAGCGAATCTCCTTAAGACTATTAGTTTCTGCCATTGGTGCTTCGCAGATTTACAAACTATGCCTCTCAAAATATAACACCTTAATCGAACTAATTACAGAAAAATTGAAGTGAAGAGATGCATTGATTTTTTTCCTTCTTCTTCTTAATGAAGAATTGTTCAATTCAATTTATAGAGTTTGAAAGTTCATGTACCGAAGAGATGCATTAACTAAGTTGATACATGAACTCAAGAGACATGTGAACTAAAAAGACATGCGAACTGAAGTGACATGTGTCGGTTTTGCTCACATTTGTTGATCTATTAACCCATAATTACAACATAGAGTAGATGAAATTGAGGCGTTTCGGGTGATTTTCCAAATCTTTTACAAGCGATCCTCTAATGCATTAGAATTCTAAAGGAAGATCATTGGTAACTCATCATGAAACAAAGGAATAAGACTTAAAGAAATGTGGGATCACCGCCCACGGTACATCCAGAAAAGGCTGCAAATTTGTTCTCAATAACTAACTGCATATCCTCAAACTTCATCCTTGTTCGGATCCTTTTGATCGAGTGGCGTGGAGGGGCGAGAGTAGAGCAGAGAAAAGGATACACTTAGGTATGACCAGAAGCTTTTCTCCTGCAGAGCTTTTAGTGTATCGGCGACACTACAGCATGTTTGGATTAGCGTCAGATAAAGCACAAACAATCCTGCAATGGTCGAAATCCCGATCGCCCAGTTGCTGAAATAGTAATGAACAAGGCGCGCTCTGAGCTTCACGCGCGAGCTCATGAAGTAGACACCAACGTCTTCACACACCACTTTGTGCAGATATGACATTTCTCCATCTCAGTCCACTTCTTTACACAGCCTGCTCACCAAATTCGTCGCCTCCTTTTAACTTCCGAGGGAGTGGTGGACTATGCCTTTGTAATGGAGAACCTCCACATCGTCGGCCGAGTTCATGAGCCTGTTGAAGAAGAACAGATATGCTGTTGCATCAGGTTTGCATTTCTTGTGGCATTGCTTGAAGGCCATCATGTTGCGGAACAACGTGCCTCTGTGATCGTCTATGTGGAGTGGTGGGATCGTGAAGCGCCCCCGCCCCCCCCCCCCCCCCCTCTTCGATCTTATGTCTAATGCCTTGTCAGACTCTGATTTTTTGAGGATCACTCCGGCTTCTTTCAACTCGGTTGTATATTGGATCATGAACGCTTGCCTTTTCCAGTCCTGATCCTGTATTTTCGGGAGAATGCTGGATCGAAAAAGATCATGTAAGTGACAGGTCCTAATTTCTTCTTTCAGAGTATTCATCATAGTGGTGGCACCAGCAGCATTCATATTTAAATCCCTCTTCAATGATGGCTTAACGAACTTTAAAGCGAGGTCCTGGAGGGAAAGAGGCGCATATTCACATTGAGAACCATCATTGATCAAATCGAACAATTTGTGTACAACTGACATCAGGTGCCGGTTTTTGAGCTTGATTGGATCATGGCGCAGCGTCGGCAACATCCACCTTTTAATGAGGGATGAAGAAGAACGATGGCCGCTGACCTCCGTGAGGAGCTGCAGGATGAAGCAGCCATCCACGATCATCATCTCAATGAACTCATCTCTGCTCAGCTTAACATCATCTGCATAACAACTCCTAGCCTTCGGTTCTAGTTCCTCCATCGTCGAAATCACTCTCTCGAGTTCAACTTCACGTTCTTGTTTTGACCTGAATACCCTGTGGAAGAATTTTAGCTTTAGCTCCTCCATTTTTTTCAAATGTCGATCTCCGCGATGATATTGGCCGATCGATACAATGCTCAGATCATGCGCCTTTTCCTCTACTTGACACGGTTTCGCTGGGACTCGGTAGATGCAGACATTGTCACTCTCTTCAGGAATCTCGGCATTCAATTTGTCTAGCAGGGACGTTTTGCAATTCTCATACACTTGTGATGAGGTTGAGGCAAATCTCCTGAAGATAGCCTCAAAGTTTCTTCCTTTGCATGGCATCTGCAGATACAACTGCTTCAACCTTCAACTGTTTCTACTTGCCATCTGCAACAATGGGTGCTCGGGTTTGGAGGGAGGTGGGAAGGACTCCTAAGCAACAGGTCAATTCTTTCTCTTCTTTTTGTTTCTGGTAACCGAGAGAAATGCGGGATATCAATTGTTCGTTACTTCCTGCACTAGACTTCCCAAAGTCAATGAGAGCATGATTAAACAAGAAGCCCAGAATCTAGATCCGGGATTCACAAATTACTAAATTAATCCCATACCTAACTCATTTTTGGCTTGAAGCATGAAGTTTCTTCATCATATTTTGCTCTCTTCTCTTTTCTAGTTCTTGCTTCAGTCCCATTTTAATTCAATGAATGTGACACCCTTAGATTTAACTCACTCGAAATATTATCCACTTTGACCCGTTTTATATAGAGATTTAAGGTTTTATTTTTTGGCGTACAGATAGGCACTTTTCCGGAAAGTTACCCATGTTGTCATGTCAAAGGATGTCTCTTGTGAGTTAAATTTGATGTGGCTAGCAGGGATCACCTAGAGGGGGGTGAATAGGTGACCTTGAACAGTTTTATAATATTTATGCGGAAATAAAATCAATCACAAAAGAGTCTGAATATTATTCAGATTCAAGACAGATTATATAGTTGAAGCGTTTGATGTGCAGAAAGTAAAGTAGGAGATAAGGGATAGAGAATTTGCACACAAGTTTATAGTGGTTCGGCTTAGATCAAGCCTACGTCCACTCTCCCACGCTTACAGCCTACTGACTGGATTTCACTATGTAATCAAGAAGAATTTACAGATTTTGAGTGATGTCACTTTTGTGTATGATAGGACTCTCTATCTCACACAGTCACTCTTACAAAGTAACCCTCAAGATCTCAGTATTTTGGCTTAGAACAACAAGAGAAATGATTGGAGTATACTCAGACTTTGGACTTGTTGATTCTTGAATCTGTTATATCCTTTTGCTGCTCGTTGATCTCCTTAAATACTCCTCTACTCTCAAACTAGCCGTTGGACAGCTTTCAGAGGATCATCTTCCAATCTTCACCTTGGACAAATTTGTATAATAAGGATTGAATAGCCGTTGGATGACAAATTCTGAATCCCGTTGATTCTGATCGCCCATACAATCAGAATCTTGATTTCCAAAAGTAGAGCTTTGTCCATTATAGTACATTCTTATCGTAATATTTGATTGTCAATCAATTTGATTAAGATTGAACTAATCAAAAGTTTCCTTCTGTGAAATCTATACCAGATTACTAGCTGTTTTTGTTTCGTTCTGAATTCTGCTTCTGAAAAAATTCTCCGTCTGAATAATTTTTGCGTCTGAATCTCAGAACTTAGATTCTGTGGGTCTTTAATGAACTTATTTTTCCAGTTTGTAAAGTCTGAATAACTTCCTTCTGAACTTCCAGAACATATATATATTCCTGGAATCAAAAGGTTCAGAATAAATATCAGATTTTACAATAATAACAGAAGGTTTTGTCAACTTCAAAATTAGTAGGAGTTTTCCTCAACAAAATTCCTATTCCAAGTATATAATCAATGAATGTTGTCCCCTTGTTCGGTGTGCATTTCGATTTTCTTACCCCCTTTACCATTCCAGAAATTTGTTTGGAGGCACTCCTTGTTTGGGCCTCGTTGCCTAGACCATCAATTGTGTCATTTATCCTTTGGTGTATAGGTAAGCAGTTTTCTTAGGAGTCACCTATTTGAGTACGCTTAACATTGTAGTTCCAATGCTAAATGTTGACATTACATTAAAAGATAACTCTTTGTGAATTAATTCTAGTTTTATATATAATTCATGAACGTTCTGCAATTTAGTTTATTTCTACTACTTTCGTCAATTTAAAAGCTTACCTTGAGTTGCTTTTTATCCGGACCCTCTTGCATGGCAAGCACTTTCCACCCTCTTGGACTTTGTGGTTACGATTAATAAGATACCCGAACTTCACCGTGTGCTTCGCGGATAAGCCAAATCCCATTGCTCGGACCCCTCGGGAGTGTCATGTTAAGGTTGACCAACAAAAGGAAACAAAACTGAAATGATTGCAGGGATTTTCAGTACTTTCGAAAGGTCCTCTTTTGTTGGTAAAAGGGCTAAGAAACTAACATTGACAAGGCCTGTACTAGTTCTCGGATTTCGAAGAGTTGAATTTGTTGTATGACAATCATAAAAAACTTTATTTTCTAGAAAAGAAAAAACTATAATTGGTAAAATTGCGTTTGAAAATTCCCCTAGTTTTTGCTCAATTGCAGGGAGCTTCTTGAACTTTTGATGTTGTAACCAAGCCTTTGTCCATAAGTATGGCATAACAAAATTGAAATGCGTCGGATTAAGAGACGAGAAATCACAGCATATAGTAGCGAAAAGAGCTCTGTGTTTATTTTGGGTCAAAACTGGAGCCCGAGCTAAATTCGATTTTTTTTAAGGGAATCAGGCGTATTACAAAAAGAAAAGTTACATTGACCTCAACAATTTTCAGCAAATTAGTGGGCTAAGAACTTTATACAATTTTTGGCACGCCACATCATACAGTAGCGTGAACCTAAGAACTGTATACAATTCTTGGCATATTTGTTTGCTCAGGTGAGCCAGTTTTAACCGCGCTTTCAGAAGCTTCCTTGTTGCATGGCAAATCGCCACCATCCCATTGACCTTGTTTCAGCAACCAAAGAAGTCTTCTTCGGTCCATCTCATTTGTACTCTTTCTCTTGTCTCTCTCTGCCAAAAGTGCCATATACTGGCCAACAGTGGGTGAATCCATGGTCAACAGTGCCATATACTGGCAGTTCCTTCAGTGGAATGCGCAGTTCCTATTGTAAAATAACTTGCTGAACACGCTCTTTTACCAGTTACCAAGTTCATTATATTTGCTTTGATCAGTAAACCAATGCTATTTTCCTGTTGAATCTGTCAGAAAGTGATAGCAGCAGGAGTAAAATGATTATGTGGAATAGATAGAATGCTGGTTTTCTAATTTTTTGGTCCAATGCTGTTGAGGGTCAAGATTGTAGAGTAAAGATGCTAGCTGATTGTATTTCTCTTTTTCGTTCCCATGGCCCGTCGTCCGAGCTTGTTAAATCCAGGCTGGCCATCCACATTATCTTACGTGGGTTGTCCTATAAATTGCTTGAATCATCTTTGGTCTGTTAGAATTCTTCGTTCAGGATCCTTGCCACTGCTTGGATGCAACCTTCCAGTGTAAGTGCTCTAGACAAGTATCCAAACCTTCTAAAGCGCACGACATCCTCCTTGAGAGTTTCACCCGCAATGATTCCAACTCCCTTTCTAAGTCTCTGGTTGCCCGAATGCCCAATCTTGGAACCCGAGTGCTCTAGATCCTTTGCCTCACAGCCAACCACTCGGTTTCTTGGAGGCACATAACATTCACTCTTTTTACCTGACTAAACGTCGACCACTTCGACCGATGTTCCAGGTCTAAGTCACTTCTGAGTAATCTGTCATTCACAAGCAGAGAAAACCAACCCACATCTTTGTAAGACTCGCCAGTCGCCAGTGTCGTCCGGCTTCTCGCAAGCAGGTAATTTTTCTTCATTTATAAAGAAAAATGAAGGAAACAAAACCATCAATAACTTGCGACAAAAGTTTTACTGCCAATCAAAGTTTCTCTGAATATGCAACTACGAGCAGTTTGTACAGTGCAAAACAAGGCTGCAAGTTTTGAAACGGGGAGAGGATTTCGAACTCTACCTAGCATTATTCATTCCTAGTACGGTTTATTCTAGGACGTCCATTTTTTTTAGAATTCTATCCTATCGAACAAAATCAACCAAATCACACACTAAGCATAACAATTATATGAAATCGTCGATCAAATTTTCATTTAAACCTATAGAATTGCTTATTTTTCTATTAAGAGGAAAAACATGAAAAGAAAAGTTTGTCGTTTTTATTCTGTTTTATTTATTTTATCAATGGATATAGTGTAAAGAGAGAAGATAAGGAAAGTATTCTTATTTCCCCACGGATCCAAATTTTGATGCAAATTACTCAATAGATCGTTGGGACTCCATAGGGCCAAGTGTCAGTTTTAGCTCGAATGGTTTGCAGGGGAACCGTTCCTTCTTCGATCCATTCGACATGTGCAATTTCTCTTTCGTCGAGGCGACATGTAATATGCCTTTATATTCCTTTTGTATCTTTGATTCAATAGCCATTTCCATTGCTTTTCGAAATGAGACTCTATTCTTTAATTGTCCGGCTATAGTGCTACGAGAATATCAAGGTTTTCTTGTAATAGCAATACGGAGTTTTCGGTTCCTGCAAAATAAGTTCTTTTTGTACATTTATGCATAATTCCTCGACATTTCGTGTCCCGCCTTCTATTAATAACTTTGGAAATCCCATACTATGACTTGAATCGGGTCAATTCTGTTTCGAAATACTATGCGTGCAACTCCTTCCAAACCAGAGGGTATTGTGATATTTGTTTGTATATAATTCTTGATACAATATCTATGTTTTTTTATTGTATCCTAGACTAGCTTGTATGATTAAAGAAACAACGTTTTTACGGGCTCTTTGATGCGGTCGTGTGAACAGATCAAACGAATTCATTTGTAACTTTATACTATTAGACAGAATTTTTGGTTGGGGGTAAAGAACAGAGGCACCGTCGTACTTATGAGCCATCGATTTTTGTTTGTGTACTTGGGCAGTTTCTCATGAATTTCCCTTTCGAGGCATCCGAGTCAACACGACAACATTGCTTGGAGGGTTTTTCTTGTTCGTTTTGATTTCAACATTGTGCCAATTTGATGCTAATCTTACAATAAATGTCGGTACCTATCTTCATGTCTTCAAAATGGTAAGAACTTTGTGCGCCTTCGGGACATTCAGCTGATAAGGGAAAGTTTGGTAGTTCTTTCACAATACGAGTGTTTTGAATCGAAGGGCAGCTTCTGGTTCTCCTTTTCTTCGTTAAAATCAAGTCTCCGTCAGTTACATGGATTTTCTTTCTGTAAAAATGTAGTTGAACCACTGTGGAACTTCATCTTTCTGATCCTGCCGTCCATACCTTGTGGCCTGGAACAGGAGGAACCCGTGGAGAGCTTGACCTGCAAACGTATTAGAATTCAAACCCTTTCCTAATCGAGAATGTCGCAGGAACACGAACCAAGATCCACTTTGGCGCAGGTTTGTGAAGAGAACAATCCCTTTCCTCAAATGTTTCTAAAATCGAACCGATCAAAGATACCGTCCTGCATTAGGGTGAAGGTTGAATTAGTTCGCATACATCATGCAGTTCCTATAGTCCAAACTAATATTATTCTGGTCCCAATATTATGATTGATTATATCAACCCTCCTAATTAATGGTGGAAATTTTTGTAGTCTTTCAGCGCATGGATTTAGACATTGACACTTGGACTCCCGCGCCTGCTAATTATGCAAGTGTTGCTTCTTTTTAATGTTGTAAAAAGGCTGAGCCCCGGGCTCATGAAATTTGTTGTCCAAGAAATTGGTAACGCATGTCAGTGAGTGAATTCCACTTACGGAAGTTTTAAACATTGTAGACTTCAGAGGACATCATCAGAGGCGAAATTTCTCCCCGGCCGTCCATGAGCAGCCTCTCCTTCGAAGCATGTTTCCCTGCACCAGAGGCTTCCATAGAATCATTTTTCTCTGCACTGCAGGTTTCCGTAGGCCAACCATTCCCCCGTGGTATCTGAAAATATGAAGCGCCGTCCTGGTCACTCAGTCCTCTGTCCTCCTCTCCTTCTGATCCTGAATTCTATATAAATGACAGGGTACATTCCATTGCTTGATGCAGCGCTGAGAGGCGACTGGAAAGAAGGAATCGAATTTATATCTCCCAATCCATCAGCAGAAATTGCCAGGATCACGAGGAAAATGGAGACTGCTCTCCATATCGCGGCAGGCGCGGGACACAGGGAATTCGTTGAGGAGCTGGTGACAATGATGACGCCTGATGACTTGGCAATGCAGAACAAGGATGGGAACACCGCCCTCTGCTTTGCTGCTGCATCCAGAGTTAGAGAGATTGCCAAGGCGATGGTCGATAAGAATCCACAGCTTCCACTGATTAAAGGCAGCAACGAGGTAACGCCCTTGTACATTGCAGCCCTGTTAGGGAAACAAGACATGGTGAGGTATCTATTGTCAGTCACGGATGACACATGTTTAACTGAGTCGGATCTAATGGACATCCCTGTCGCCACCATCAGTTCCAATCTCTTTGGTTAGTGCATCCACTCTAGTTCTGATATGAATGTACCCTGGATACAGAGGTATCTATTGTCAGTCACGGATGACACATGTTTAACTGAGCCGGATCTAATGGACATCCTTGTCGCCACCATCAGTTCCAATCTCTTTGGTTAGTGCATCCACTCTAGTTCTGATATGAATGTACCCTGGATACAGCTTTTATTGTCAGCTCAAATCCAGACCAAAATATATAATCTTTCCAAAACCTAACAATCTGTTTTCTGTTCTCTTTTCTGCGAACCCCCGAGAGAATCTGGTAGTTAGTTTACTTGAGGACAAATTTTTTTCCATTATTACTCTTAATTGTTTTTCTTCTTTTGCCAGATGTGGCTTTGAAACTGATTGGTCAACATCCCAAGTTAGCTTTGGCTCGGATGGGAAACGGAGAGACGGCTCTCCATGTGCTAGCGCGGATGCCATTGGCATTCTCGTGTAGGAGTCAGCTAGCGATTCAGCTGAGGCGCTCCTTTTCATGTAGGTATCACTATCGTAGCCATTTTCCTTTAACAATGGTTGTTGAGGTTATCAGCTTGCTCCCTATTTTGATGTTGTCTTCATTTCTTGCTTATGGATTTACTTTAAGATGCAGTTGACATCCGTTCAGGAATGTTGTGGAGGAAACTTTAATATTTTAAGTTGTAGTCAGTCCGGACCGAAGTTTGTCCACAGCTCCTTCAAAAGTTGGGCTGACAGAAAATACAGTTGCAGGTACGCAGGAAATGCTTGATACTAAACGGGCACATATGCCGGCAGTTAAGCTGTTGGAGCTTATATGGAGAGAGGTTTCTTCGCTCGATGATGGAGGCATCGGAAAACTTCTCAGGGAACCATCGCGGCTGTTGTTTACTGCTGCAGAGTTAGGAAACTATGGCTTCTTAACTGTGCTGATCCGTCTCCATCCTGAACTTCTGTGGAAAGTCGATGATCAGAAGCGAAGCATATTTCATGTTGCAGTTGCACATCGTCACGACAAGATCTTTAGACTAATTTATGACATTGGTGCTCATAAAGACATGATTGCAGCTTACAAAGACGAAAATGACAATAACATGTTGCATTTGGCTGGAAACCTGGCTCCTTCGAGTCGACTCAAAATCGACTCTGGGGCAGCTCTACAAATGCGGCGAGAGCTACTGTGGTTCAAGGTTAGTTTTTATTTTATTATTATTATTTTTTTATAACCCAGGGAACCCCCGTACGGCCGACAGTTGGGAGGTAAATCCTGGGGGCGACACTTGCTAGCCACCACACACGTGCACCGGTTAAGTCACCCTGCGGTGCCTGGGATTCGAACAATCAACCTTTTGCGAGAGGAAGAGTGCCCTCTCCAGCAGCGCCACCCAGGCGGGTGGTTTATTTTATTTTTTTATTTTTTCATACTACACAATTTGAATTATACGGTTTAACAGCATTGGAGTACCCTCCACATCTTTTGAGCTTGAAAGCGTTAAGTCTGTTTAATGTCATTTTAATGGACCATTTTCTGAATGATAATATCTGTTTTCTGGTATAGGAGGTAGAAAAGATTGTCCAGCCTTCTTATCGAGAAATGAAAATTTCCGAGGGGAAAACTCCGTATCTTCTTTTCACTGAGAAGCACAAGGAGCTCAGACAAGAAGCAGAAAAATGGATGAGGGACACTGCATCTTCATGCATGGTCGTTGCGACACTCATTGCCACCGTGATGTTTGCTGCTACCTTTACTGTTCCAGGCGGCAATAACAGTGACACGGGGAAGCCTATATTCCTACATCACAGGTCATTTATTATTTTTGCCTTAGCAACTGCATTGGCTATTTTTTCCTCCGCGACATCAATCTTGATGTTCCTTTCCATTTTGACGTCACGCTATTCGGAGGAAGATTTTCTGCATTCGTTGCCAAACAGGCTGGTGTTAGGACTTGGAAGCCTCTTTGTCTCCATAGCTACCATGATGGTGGCCTTTGGGGCAACCCTTATTATCCTCCTTGGTCACAGTTACGCTCTAATCACTGTTCCAATTGCTGCTTTTGTTTCTGGGACAGTGACCTTGTTTGCTTTGCTACAATTCCCCCTTTTGTCTGATATGATCAGACACATATGCAGCAGGGGTTTACTCTCTCATCCAGAAGACCGCCCGTTGTTCTGATCATTAGCGACCAGTACATGAGTGATAAAACAACGTGATGTGACTGTCATTAGTCACATATCATGATTGGTAGTTTCTTGTTGTATCTTGAATGATATCAAGATTTGCTGGAAGTTTGCATCGCATCCGCATAAACCATTCCGCAAGGTGGGAATGGATAATTGAGATGAAATTTTTGTTTTCGTTATGCATAGAAACACATGGAGCAAGCTTATTTTATGGTACCTTACAATCTAAATGCTGGTGCATTTCAAGTTACAACTTGGAGCACATTTCCATGGGAGGCTTCACAGTGAAAATGCTGATTCCCCTGAATCATCAGTTTAGAAAGAGAGAAAAAATCCAGATTCCATTTTGTACTATCAAATGTAATCTAATATTTTTTCGGTGAATTACAAACCATTAACAGCATTTCACTACCATAAAACAAACATCAAACAGCAAGGCTAGCACAAGTGAAGGGTTATAACATTGTAGTACTGACTTTCTTGTTCTCAGCTCACATACCTCAAGACAAAATGAATAGTACCCTGGAGGCTGGTCACTGCTAAACTCAATGAAGGAGAGGATGGTACATAAACTAACCAACTGCCATTAAGCGGAGTGCACGAGCAAAACTAATCTTGGTGATGCTTGTACCACGTAGCCCGCTCCAAAATCTCAACCACAACAGCTACACTAATAGGTGATGCAGCTAGCAAGGATCACTCATCACCTAGAGGGCAGTGAATAGGCGATTTAAAACTTTTGATCAATTTTTTAAAGCGGAAACAAATGATCAAGATTAAAGTCCGAAAGACATTCAGGTTCTGAGTAGACTTTGTAACAAATGTGCTAGTGTGCAGTATGTATTATAGAATAGAAGTTTAGGGATAGAAAACTGCATACAAGAAATTATAATAGTTCGGTTTAAATCAAGCCTACGTCTACTCTCTCATACTGATAGTCAACTGACTGGATTCCACTATCTGATCAAAAGAGATTACAAGCTGTGAGTGGTATCACTTTATGAATGATAGAACTCTGTATCTCACAAAATCAATCTTACAAAATGTCTCTCTAGATCTCAGTATTTGGTTCAAGAAAGACAAACAGCAGAATCGGAGTATGCTCAGACTTTGGATTTGTTGATTCTAAACTTCGTTTTGTATCTTCTGTTCCTCGTTAATCTTCTTTTATACTCCTCCACTTTCAAACTAGCCATTGGACAGTCTTCAGAGGATCATCTTCCAATCTTCAACTTGAATAGATTTGTATAAAATCGATTTAGTAGCTGTTGGTAGACAAAATATGAATCCTACTGGATCTAGTTACCCATAAAATCAGAATCTTGATTTCCATAAGTAGAGCTTTATCCATTGTGATATATACTTGCTTTAATGTTTGATTGTCAATCAATTATAGCTTTTTAAGATTGAGTCAATCAAAACTTTTCTTTTGTGAAATACACGCCAGATCACTAGCCGTTATGTTCATTTTGAGTAATTTCAGAGTCTAGATATCTTATGATTCTTGCTTCACATCTAGAACTTAAGTCAGTGTGGGTCTTTAGTAAGGTCTGAGGCCTTCAAAAGTAAAGTCTGAAGCTTTTCAACTGCTTAATATAAAGTCCGAGTGACTTTTACAGCAAAGTCTGAACCCTTCCTTTTGGTCCTCGTAAAGTCTGAGTATCCAGAACGTCTAATTCTCTCGAAGTATTGGAATTGCCATTTCCATAATATATCTACCTAGATCAAAAAATTTCAGAGCATGCATCAAACTTACAAAATTCACATGGATAGTTTTTGTAACATCCTCAATTTCAGTCCTAGGGAAATGGCTATGGGTTAAGTTTGGAGGTTTTCCCCAATCGGAACTAATTTTACTCTTGTTCTAGAAAACCCAGATTCGGATCCTCGGTATCCCTTTGTTTTATTATTTTTGTGGAGACTTTTATATTCCGAATTTCCAAACACTTCCTTATTAAAAGTTTCTCCAAACATCTTGAAGTTTTACATACTTTAATTTCAGAATTTTTGGACTTGATATGATTAGTACAATAGCTTAATTTCGGACCATATAAAATTGCCCGGAATGGGTATTTCTGTGATATTCACACTTTCTCGATTTTCTACAAACTTTTGTGGGCCAATTTTGAACAAAATTCCCTCACAAAATTTGTTGAGAATTTCTTTCTCTATAATATATAAAAATTTGGAAATTTTTGGAGATGATTTGGATTCTGGAAAGAGCTTACTTTTGAGAAGCAATAATTCTGTTTCAACGAATTATTTTTAGTTTGTTTTTGAGGTATTAAAAGTTGTGTTTATAGAAAGATTCAGATTTCGTGTTCATGAAAAATGTTTTTTTATGATCTTCTTTATGACATATTAAAATTTGGGAATTTTCTGAGTTCATTTACTATGTTTTTAAGTCCGACTTCTAGAACAGTGCGAAAACTGCCGGTTTTATTAGATTTTAAAGATTCATCATTTTCTATATGAGAACGTTTGAATCTTGACTTGATGTCTTCTGGTGATTTAATGTGCTCATTCTGAGCTTTCAAATAAGCTATTCTAAGCTTTGATTGGAGGTCACATGAAGGAGGAAACCGAGAGGAAGCCGAGAGACAAAAAGGAGGGTTATAGAATGTCAAAGCTTGGTAAGCAAGTGGTCAAAGCTTGGGGAGCAAGAACTTCGGGAACAAGTTGGCTTGCCTATAAATAGGCTTGGTTCCCCCCTTTAGCTTCCACACCTCACCTCTTCTTCCTCTCATCTCTCACTCTCACGTCTCTCTCTCTCTCCCTCACCATCACTCCAATCATCTCTCTCTCTCGCCGTTGGCCCCGCCGATCGCTGTAGACTTTTTATTGTCTTGAGCTTATAGGTGAGTGAATTCTCTAACACTTGGATAGGGCGGTGTGTTACGTGATTGGAACGCGGCATGTAAATCGATTCCCTAATCTCAAGATAGGAAGTTATGATACGTTGTTGGCTTGAGTTCTCACCCGACCCATTGTTGAGACTTGCATATTGTTGTTTGTCTCGATGTTGCACCTATCGCTTGTTACCATACTTGATGTTCTCATCCATACTTGCTGTAAGAGAATAGGACGTAGTGCTATGAGTTTGGCTCGACTAGTGACCGTGACTGTGATGCTCGATGTTTGCATGAATGCCTTTTGTTTTTCTTCATAATCGTAAGTCAAGGCACGTATGAGCCATGAAATCGGATATCATATGGTCTCGTACTCATGTTGTGGCGTCACGGGATGAGTTCAGCTTAGTGCGGGTTTACATTGGGATATGTAGATCCAAGTCAAGTATGGCTCCGAGCCGGCGCTCGACATAGTGGACCGAACGACGTGACCTTGACCGCGACCCACATATCAGGCAAATGTTCTAGAGATTATGATTACACAAGCACAACAAGCCTTTGGGCTTGATTGCATGAACTAATGAAATCAAGATAATAAACCAGCTTGTGTGACCCACGATGTGTGATCACTAAATGAAAGAAGAAGACCGTTGTCACATAATGTTGGCGGCGATGCCTCGGTAAACTAGCGCTGGGTGCCCTAGTTGAGCTAGGATGCCTGAGTTGAGCCCGGATGCCTCAGTAAACTAGTGCTAGGATGCCCTAGTTGAGCTAAGATGCCTTGATTGAGCTCAGATGCCTCGGGTGAGCTAGTCCCGAGATGCCTTGGTTGAGTCGGGATGCTTTGGTTGAGCCAAGATGCCTAGCATGAAGCTGGATGCCCTGGTTGAGCCAGGATGAAGATACATGAATCTTATATGTGTGCCAGTATGTGTGTTTATTGATAAGCCGCAATTATGTCACCGGATAAATGTGAGTTTCCATGTGAACATAGCAAAGGCAAGGTCAAAGTTTTTGCTATTGATTTGCCGTTGACATAAGGTGGGGAAAGTATTTGTATGCGTTAGTACAACGGCGAGGCATTATCCTGCACGAGTATTAGTGAATTTACTCATTGAGTCTCCCCGACTCATTCCCCGTTGTTTTTCCTTTTCAGGTTTGTAAGATGGAGGATGACATAGAGGAGCTAGAATTAACCTCAGCCTTCATTTGTGATATGATTTGTACGTAGGAGCGGTTCGTAGAAAAAGGCTTGTAAAATATGTCTAAGTAAAATGGGTGTATCTTGTCGGTTATGTTTTCCCTAGTTTTCGAGGGTAAGATAAGGATGTTACATATTAATATAAAATTTGCTTATGATGCTTGTCATAACCCCGTTGTTTATTCTGATTGTGATTGTCCCGAATTAATTACTTCTGTTAGTGCTTAGTCAAAGATAATAATGACCGGGATATTGCATCTGATTACGGTTATACTCGCTTGCGGAAGATGTAGGACATCAATGGATCTAGTGACACCGCACCTCCAACCAAACATGAAAGGTTCAAGAAGTGGAAAGTCAAAGCCGGAAAAGCTACGCATGTTGGTGGTAACAATCGAGGATGAGCTATGGGATCACACAGAGGATGCATAAGGACCGAAGGACGCATGGGACACTCACATCCCCTTCGCAAACATTGGTACGAATCTCCAAAGATTGACGAATGGGATTATGATAATGACCGCAAGTTACAATTTTGCAAAGGTAAAATATCTTTGCGGAAAAATCACGAGCCTAAATCCTCCGGTTCTTCCACATTTTCAGTGAAGTCATTTCCTCGTGGAGCAGACATTTCGATAGTAAGATGAACACCTCCCAGCGGAGAAATACTAGCCTCACTAATACCAGATGCCTGCTTTGGATTCTTGGTGCCGAAACTTCCGACTGGGGCTGCCTTGCCTGTCTAAGTGTATATACCTGGTCGGCTGACATGACCGTTTTTCTTATTTCAATGTGCCGGTTCCCGCACATTCAGCTTCCCTAAGTTTCACCTGGTTCTTTTTCTTCCCCGCCCGGAGGGAATATCCCTTAAAGGTCTTACATCCCTAAAAGCCCAAGGGAGAGACCTTCGAGATTGAGCTTTTTAAGGACCTGTTCGGGTTCAGATTCAAGGGAAGTCTAGGAGCTTTAGAAAATTGCAAAGTTTTTCTATTCCATGGCCCATCCTACCGTCACGGTAAGAAGACCATTATGCTCTGGTCTTGACCCGTGAACTATAATCCTCTCAACTTGTGTTTTTATAGGATTTCAAAGATCTAGTGTTGTAATTGCATTGAACTTTTTTTTGTTTTTTACCGCTTTGCGAAATACCAATCACCGTCATATCTCGTTGAGGCACCGATAAGAGTTCATCTTCTAACCTCGAAAACATCTTCTAACCTCTAGGACTTTGCATGAATTGCGTTTGCAATGAGCCAATTATTTCATGCATCGTTATGTACTTTTGCATCTCGATGTTGATGCAATAACTCATCGTAAAAATTGTCAGCTTTATCTTTCCTCCTTTGAGATCATTTAAACTCCATAGCGATGATATCTAAATTTTCCAAGACGGATTAAAAGATAGAAAATTCGAGATTCGAGATCCCAGATCTCGGTGAGTATTATTTCTTGAAAAAAAAATCAGCTAAGCTAAGCGTCCTTATTATGTCAATTGCTCGTAGAAACAAGGACTATTGCATTTCTTTAGTAATTAGGCATCATTTTTTCAATAAACTAACAGTTCACGTTTTGGGTTGACTTTAACTTCTAGATCAAAAGTGACCAAAAAAACGTAAAATAGAAATCGTGTACATGTGTCAATTTAGCATAGGCGTGTAAAATTATGCATTTCGATTTCGAATTTTCATAAAAAGGGTTGACTTTTTGGCCAAATCCTTTGGTGGATAGATTAGAATTTCATTAGTCTTTAATTTTTTTTTGGTCAAATATTTGATTAAGAGACTGTAAAATTTAGACACCCGATAATATAAATTCCAACCCACGAAGGGATCAACCATTTAGAGCAACACACACTTGGCACGGTAGAATTTGGGTTTACTTTTTTAATCTCACACCCCTCAAGATCGCGCCACTTGGCGCGACAACATAAGAAAACCCTAAAAGGTAAAAAATTTTAAAAAACAAAACCCTGACCTTTTTTTTTTTTTTAACTCGTCTCTTCCTGGGGTGAAAATATCAAGCGGCACCAAGGTAAGAAAAGTAAAGGTCCCTCTTTTACGGCAGAGGGAGTGTGTTTTTTTGGGGGTGGGGAACGTTCATGGAGGAGGAGCAGAAGCACATCACAGAGAAGAGAAGAGAGGAATCACCAGAGTCTCCCCCTTCTGTCGAGGTACGAACCTCCCTGCTCTGTTTCAGTTTGAGAAACATTGGAAAGTCTCGAGTAAAGAAGCGGTCGAACGAGGATCAAACGATGACTAAGGACCTGTCAACAATGGAGCATGTGTGCGGATGTTGTCGTGAGTGTACGGACTGAAATGGGTGCTTCGCCGATGCTTCTGTGCGGTGTGTTCTGAGCTGGCCACCGGGTGCTTGTACAAATGCCTGGATGCGAAACTGCGTTCGCGTTTCGAGAAATGTCTTCCCCCCGAATCGACGCGCTCTGTTTTTCCGCTGCACTTTCGAATCGTCATGTGCACCCTCGATTTCATCCGTTTTGCCTCTGTCTTTCGACGATTCGAATCTATAACCCCTCCTCTCTTTGTTCTGTGCTGCGCGCATCGTTGCGGTCGTCGATGGCTGTTTTCGGAGAACGAATGGGTTCGGATTTCTGGATTTGGGTGGCGTTGATTCTTTGGGGTGTTCGCATCGGTTTGCTTCTGTCTGTTTCCGTTACTGGTGCGCTGTGAGTGTTTGGAATGTTGGTTGTAACCGGTGATTCGAGGTGGTGGCCGACGGCGGTGTAGCCCGCTGGCTGGAGGCAAACGGCGGCGGTGATTATAGTGATGAGTATATGTGGATTAATGGTGGAGTATATAAAGTTCATACTTTAATGTTGGTTTCTGGGCATCTGGGGAAGACCATAAAAAATGATGAAAAAGGAGGAGGAGGAGGAGGATGATATTATGATGATGGAAAATGGGCTCGGCATTGGTTACATTAGAAAATGGTTTAGAGTGGTTTTAATGTAGTGGACTTTAGTTCGATTGGGCTTATTTGGGCTTGGGGAACTTTGGGCTTGAATAGGTTTAGTGAATTTGGGTTGTATTTGGTTTGATGAGTCTGGGATTGCTTTAGCTCTAGGGGATTCAGACTTGCTTGGTCTAGGTTAGTTTGGGCCAGATTTGTTTTAGATGAAGTTGGTCTTCATTCGATTTAATTAGATTGGGTCTTTGATTTGAATAGGCTTGTGATAAGAGCCCAACCTGGGTCCAGACCCATATGGCGTTCGCGTGACCCATATTTGGACTGGCCTCAGCAGCCCAGCCCATGTCCAGTTTCCGAAATATTAAAAAAAAAATTCAAAAATATTTTTTTATTATTAGAGCTAGATGTAGTTTAGTTTTATTTAGTTAGCATAACCTTTAGTTTAGGGGTTTTAGTGGTTACCTTTGATATAGCTTAGGTGTAGATAAATCAATCTTTTAGAAAAGAAATTGAACTCAGCTTGAAGTTAGCTCATGGGAGTTGCTGTCTTGGGGTTTAATAACGAGGCCATGTGTATCATTTGCTTGAAATGTAATTGGGTTTACGGTCTTGCACTTTACTTTTATTGTATTGTTTGTGATTGTCTACTTTTCCTTGATTGCGCACTGATGCATGGACATCATTTAGTGGCTTGGGTTAATAAAATGGTCAAAGATTGCCTGAATCATTTAGATAGCAAATCAATCAAGTTAGGGTACCGAAAGAGCACTAGTTAGACAATTAGTATAATCAAGTCTCCGACCCTACATCTTTGGTTGCGAAGGAAGTGAAGTATGCTTTGCTTTGCTCTCGTACTTCACTTGGTTTCTAGCCGACCTTTGATAGGCTAGTGGCGGCTCCTGGTTAAGTTGAATTTCATAGATAAATTTATTCCTGAGGTATGGTTTAGGAGAGCTCACGCCGATTGAGGACCCTTGGTCCCCAACTCGATATTGCCTTTAAAACCGTCATTCCCCAACATGCACGTCGGGAGGGTTGCGACACATAGGAACAATAAGCAATTTTAGCTTGAATGGTCTGTAGAGGAACCTTACCTTCTCTAATCCATTCAACACGTGCAATTTCTTTTCCATCGACATAACCTGCAATGTGCATTTAAATCCCTTTTTGTATCTATATGTTCCGTTAATTCAATTCCCTTTTTTCCATCACTTTAGAAATGAGACTATTCTTGAATTATCCGGCTATGGATGCTGCAAGAATATCAAGGTGTCCACAAGTGTTTGTGATTCTTGTAATCGGAATATGGAGTTTTTGATTCACACAAACAAGTTCTTTTTGTACATATATGTGTAATTCCTCGATACTTCGCATCTTGCCTTCTATTAATAACTTGGGAAATCCCATATAGATTATTAATAACTGTACAAACTATGTGGTTTGTGATATTTATTGGTATATAACTCTTGATACGGTATCTATGTTTTCATTGTATCCTAGACTAGCATTGTATGATGAAAGAAACAAAGCTTGTACAGTTTCTCCGGTGCTGTTGTGTGGACAAATCAAACGAGTTCATGAGTAACTTTGGACTATTAGACAAAGAATTTTTGGTTGGGGTGAAGAACAAAAGCGCCGCTGTACTAATGAGCCATCGATTTTTGTTTGTGTACTTGGCCAGTTTCTCATGAATTTCCCTTTCGAGGCATACAAGTCAATGCAACAACATTGCTTGGAGGGTTTGTCTTGTCCATTTTGATTTTAACATTTTGCCAATTTAATGCTAATCGTACTATAAATGTCGGCACCTATCGTCATGTCTTTCAACATGGTAAGAACTTTGTGCGTCTTCGGGACATTCTGCTGATAAGGGAAAGTTTGGTAGTTCTTTCACAATGTGAGGTGTTTTGATTCAAAGGGCAGCTTCTCGTTCTCTTTTTCTTCGTTGAAATCAAGTCTCCATTAGTTATATGTATTTTCTTCCTGTGAAAATGTAGTTTTCTCTTTTTGGTCGAGTTGTGAAAATCTAGTTGAACCACTGTGGAACTTCATCTTTCTGATTCTGTTGTTCATACCTTGCGGCCCAAATCCAGAACTCGTTGGAGAGCTCAACCCGCAAACGTACTAGAATTCAAACACTTTCCAAATCGAGAATGTCGCAGGAGTACGAGCCAAGATCCACTTTGGCACAGGTTTGTGAAGAGACCAAACCCTTTCTACAAATGTTTTTAAAATCGGACTGATCAAAGAAACTGTCCCGCATTACGGTGAAGGTTGAATTAGTTCACATTCATCATGCAGTACCTAGAGTCTAAACTAATACTATTCTCATTCCAATATGATTGATAATTATATCACCCCTGCTAATGAATGATGGAATTTTGTAATTGTTCAGTTCAGTGATTTGGACTTTGACACTTAGACTTCCGCACCTACTAATTATGCAAGTGTTGCTTCTTCTTACTGTTGAGGAAATGCCAAGTCCCGGGCTCATGAAACTTGTCATAAAATACATTGCATGACTATTGTTAATGTGTGAATTCTACTTACAAAAGTTTTGAACATTGTAGTCTTCAGAGAACATAATGAGAGGTGAGATTTCTCCTCGTCCGTCCATGAGCACCCTCTCCTTCGAAGCATGTTTCCCTGCACCGGTGCTTTCTGTGGAAACATATCAAGCATGTTTCTGTGCACCGGAGGTTCCCATAGACAAACAGTTTCCACACGGTATCTGAAAAATATGAAGCGTTGTCCTGGTCACTTAGTCCTCTGTCCTTCTCTCCTGCTGAGCTTCAATTGTATATAATTGACAGGGTGCATTGCATTGCTTGATGCGGTACTGAGAGGCAACTGGAAAGCAGGAAAGGAATTCCTATATGGCAATCCATCAGCTGTACGTGCCAGGATCACGAGAAATATGGAGACCGCTCTCCATATTGCGGCAGGCGAGGGACACAGGGAATTTGTTGAGGAACTGGTGAAGATGATGTTGCCCGAGGACTTGGAATTGCAGAACAAGGATGGGGACACCGCCCTCTACTTTGCCACTGCATCCGGAGATAGAGAGATAGCCAAGGCGCTGGTCGATAAGAATCCTCGGCTTCCGCTGATTCGGGGCAACAATGAGGCAACGCCCTTGTACATTGCAGCTCTGTTAGGGAAGCAAGACATGGTGCGGTATCTGTTGTCAGTCACAGATGACAGATATCTAACTAACTTGGATCGGATCGACATCCTTGGTGCCACCATCAGTTCCAATCTCTTTGGTTAGTGCAACCAGTGCAACCACTCTAGTTCTAATATGAATGTACCATGGATACTACTACTATTGTCAGCTCAAATCCAGACCAACAATATATACATATACATATTCCCAAAACAAAACTATCTGTTTTCTGTTCTGTTTTCTGCGCATCTCAGAAAGAATCCGTAGCTAGATTATTTCTGGACAAAGTGTTTTCATTATTATTGTTAATTGTCATTCCCTTTTGCCAGATGTGGCTTTGAGACTGATTGGTCAACATCCCAATTTAGCTTTGGCTCGGATGCAAAACGGAGAAACGGCTCTCCATGTGCTAGCGCGGATGCCCTTGGCATTCTCGAGTGGTAGTCAGCTAGCGATCCGGCTGAGGTGCCTTTTTTCATGTAGGTATCACTCTCGTAGCCATTTTCTTTTGGCAATGGTTGTTGAGGTTCTCAGCTTGCTCAGTATGTTGATATTATCTTCATTTCTTGTTTATGGATTTACCTTAAGATGCAGTTGACATCTGTTCTGGAATGTTGTGAAGGAAACTTTAACATTTTAAGTTGTAGTTAGTCCGAACCGAAGTTCATCCACAGCTCCTTCACAAGCTGGGCTGACAGAAAATACAGTTGCAGGTACGCAGGAGAAGCGCGATCTGAAATGGGCGCATATGCCAGCAGTCAAGCTGTTGGAGCTTATATGGAGAGAGGTTTCTTTGCTCGATGATGGAGGTATCGGAGAACTTCTCAGGGAACCATCGCGACTGCTGTTAACTGCTGCAGAATTAGGAAACTATGGCTTCTTAACTGTGCTGATCCGTCTCCATCCCGAACTTTGGAAATTTGATGATCAGAAGCAGAGCATATTTCATGTCGCAGTTGCACATCGTCACGAGAAGATCTTTAGACTAATATATGATATTGGTGCTCACAAAGATATGATTGCAGCTTACAAAGATGAAAATGACAATAACATATTGCATTTGGCTGGAAGGGGTCCTCCAAGTCTACTCAGAATTGACTCCCGGGAAGATCTACTAATGCAGCGAGAGCTATTGATGTTCAAGGTTAGTTAGATCTTAAATTTTTGCATGCTACACAATTTGGATTCTACAGTTTAAAGTTTGCCAGCAGCATTCCTGGGCCATTGCACGACTTTTATCTACATGCTTAATCTCCAACTGTTGTGCAGATTGGGGTCTCACTAGTTTTACTATTGCCAACTTGTAGGCATGTCTAGCTTGTCCGAGCTGAAGTTTTCCTTTTATCTTTCATGTTTTTTCTGCGAAATAGCTGTAGTAATATTATATGGACTAAAAGGAAAGAAATGAGAATCATCGGGAATGAACCATGCATGTCGCATCCTGGTCCGTCCAAGAAAGAAGGAGATGTAGAAAATTCCATCCCAATCATGACATGAGTCAATGACTGGCACTGGTAAAACTTAGATAAGTCAATTTAGTGTACCGTTTTCAGAATGATAATATCTGTTTAATGGTATAGGAGGTAGAAAAGGTTGTGCAGCCTTCTTATCGAGAAATGAAAAATTCCGAGGGAAAAACACCTTATCTTCTTTTCACCGAGGAGCACAAAGAACTCAGACAAGAAGAAGAAAAATGGCTGAAG
Source organism: Syzygium malaccense (assembly GCA_031216405.1). Classification (NCBI taxonomy): domain Eukaryota; kingdom Viridiplantae; phylum Streptophyta; class Magnoliopsida; order Myrtales; family Myrtaceae; genus Syzygium; species Syzygium malaccense. The sequence goes on along the minus strand of CM062257.1, from coordinate 42,687,885 downwards.
GACACGGCGTCTACTTGCATGGTTGTTGCGACACTCATTGCAACCGTGATGTTTGCTGCCATCTTTACTGTTCTCGGTGGCAATAATAATGACACGGGGAAGCCTATTTTCCTACATCACAAGTCGTTCATGGTTTTTGCCTTATCAACTGCGTTGGGTATCTTTTCCTCTGCAACTTCAATCTTGATGTTCCTCTCCATCTTGACATCACGCTTTGCGGAGGAAGATTTTCTGCATTCCTTGCCAAACAGGCTGGTGTTAGGACGCAGAAGCCTCTTTGTCTCCTTAGCCACCACGGCAGTGGTCTTTGGGGCCACCCTTTTTATCCGTCATGGTGACGATTATGCTTGAATCACTATTCCAATTGGTGCTTTTGCTTCTGTGACGTGACCTTGTTTGCTTTGCTCCAATTTCCCTTTTATCTGATATGATCGAACACTTATACAGCCACGGTTTGCTTTCTCATCCAGAAGACTGTCCGTTGTTCTGATCATTAACGACCAGCACATGAGACTTGCTGGAAGTTTGCATTGCATCAACACAAACCATTTTGCTAGCTGGAACAGATGATTGAGCTGAACTTTTGTTTGTATTGTGCATTGAATCTAATGGAGCCTGTTTATATGATTGTATCTTACACTTTTAACTGCTAGTGAAGTGCGAAGTTTTGTCTAGTCAAGCAAATAGCTCAAGTTACAACTTGGTGACCTTTCCAACTTGGAAAGAGAAGTGTTATGTTGAAGAAATGCTTGAGAAGTGATATTAACTATTTCATCACTGAAGTTAGTAACTTTTTATATACAAAACAAATTTATCTATTTCAATTCGTATCGATTTCCCAATGTCGTTAGTAACATATTAACTAGATGAATATGAAAAAGTTTAAGGATGACTAGTGAGTAATGATATCGATATCCGATCATTGAGTTCATTGGTCATCGGACAGTGATTTTCTAATTATATAATTTGAATTCAGCTACGTCACTAGTTGATGTAAATAAATCAACTCCAAGCAAAAAAGAAAAAAATAACATTCAAAAAAAGATCAAAATGCCGTATTTTATTTGCACAAATGAAAGAGAGAAAAAGCGCTCAATCTACCTTCCCATAATTCCCAACGAATGTTCTTCCAAACGTATATAAAGACAGACACGAAACGCCGATGACACTCCGTCTCCTTCTTCCTCGTATGGTGGTGGTCTCCGTCCGTCCGTCCGTCTCTGCAACTCAGCTGCCGAGCCGATGAGCGAGCGATCCGCGAAATCAAGAAAGCCCAGACCCGCTTCGCCTCCCGCCAATGCGATCCCTCCTCCCCAACCATCCTCCCTCTTGATCCCCATGGCCCGCAAGTCGTCCCTCCTCAAGCAAGCCCTCATCTTCGTTCTCCTCCTCCTCGCCCTCTACGCCTTCTCCAGCTCCTTCCTCAACAACCCAGATCCCAAGACCGACCCCTCCTTCCGAAGTCACCGCCTTTCCGGGGAAAACCCATCGGATTCCACCGGAAAGTCGCCGCCTTTACCTGCCAAGGTCTTCTTGTACGAGCTCCCGGAGAGGTTCACCTATGGGGTCATCCGGGAGCACTCGGCCGCGCGCGGCGGTGCCCCCGCCGCCGACGTGTCGGCCCTCAGGTACCCGGGTCACCAGCACATGGCGGAGTGGTACCTCTTCGCGGACCTGAGGCGGCCCGAGCCGGAGAGGGCTCGGGCCGGCTCGCCGATCGCCCGGGTGACCGATCCCGAGGAGGCCGATCTCTTCTACCTGCCCGTGTTCTCCTCGTTGAGCTTGATTGTGAATCAGGGCCGGCCCCCGGGGACGGATCCGGCCTACAGCGACGAGGAGATGCAGGAGGAGCTGGTGAAGTGGTTGGAGGGTCAGGCGTATTGGAAGAGGAACAATGGGCGGGATCACGTCATCATTGCTCAGGACCCGAATGCGCTGTACCGAGTTGTGGATCGCATTAAGAATGCGATTCTGTTGGTGTCGGATTTTGGGCGGTTGAAACCGGACCAGGCCTCACTGGTGAAGGATGTGATATTGCCGTATTCGCATCGGATCAACCCTTACAATGGTGATATTGGGATTGAGAAACGCAAGACATTGTTGTTCTTTATGGGAAACCGTTTCCGGAAAGAGGTAAATTTGAAGTTTTGTCGATCGGTTTCGCAATCAAATGTATTGTTTAGTTGTGAAAATTAGATTGTCCATTCAGGAATTGGAAATCTGCACATTCTCTTTGGAAATTTTACTCAAGTAGAATCTGTCGGTGCTGATGTTGTTGTATGTGTTAGCAAAGCTAGCTAAGTACATGTTAAAGATTTGTTAGCAAATTCGATACAGGGAATCTTAGTATTCAGTTAATTATCAAATGTTGGAGCTATCAGTTGAATGTTAAGTGTTATTTTAGCTTCTGTATCAGTGAGCATTGCAGTACTTAAATTAATTGGGTCCAATTCGCTGTGACCATCTTGCCAAACCTTCTGCTGTGCATGTTTTTGCAGTTTTAAACATCTGTGCTCATTTTGCATCTCTCATGTTTGAATGCTGCAATGTCTTAAATCACTGTAAGGTTGCACCACTCTCCTCTTAACAAGAATTGATTGTCATGTAACACGAATGATGGACAGTTTTTCAAATCTCTGGATTGTTTCAGTCTTTACTTTAGATTTCCAAACAAAATCCATGTGCATCAGGTTTCCTTCTGCCTTCCCTCATTATTGTTCCAATCACTAAATGGAATAAGAGTTGGTTTTTGTCGCAACACTTACTTAAATGTGATTATATAGATAAACACAAAGGCTGCCTTGTTTTCATTCTTAGATATTGATTGATCTGATGAATGTTTCTATTTTTTGTTTCACAGATAGGACATTTCTTGAGTCTAGGGTCTAGGCTCTTTCACCTTCACATCGAATTGGTAGTTTTGTGGGATTTACACGTTGAAGTATTCTTTTAGAGAGGCTTCTGATTCCTTCCCAATGGTTAGATCAATTGTTTCTTCTTAAAACTGCTCTGATCAACCTTATCTCTTGTAATAGTTTACCTCCTCACGAGGATCCTAGTTCACAACTGCTGCATAATTTCTTAATAATCCTTGATCCCCTCTAAGAGAAACTTGATGAGAGTTTGAGAGTGCTGCATTCAAAAGAGGTGCTTCAGCTTCCGTACAGCGTTGGCAAGCATCTTAGAGCAACTCAAAATACAAGCACCCTATGGCAGCCTTTGGAAAGCTACCATGACTTGCTTTGGAGCTCGATCTCTGATACATATTTTGTAGCTCTACAACAATGAACAATCTGTAAACACATGCTACCGAATTCATTTAGGATCCAAGTCTAGAACACAAAGCACATACTTAACCCACAAAACCCTAGCCACATCCACGAAGTCTAGTTAATTTGGTGGTTTTCATCTTATCACTCAGATATTGAGATTCATCCTGATGACAATCAATTTGAATCATTAAAATGAACTCAACCTTTTCCCACTAATTGGGACCAGCTTAGTATGTTCTTTTTATCTTTTAAATCTTTGGACCCGTTTGTTGATTTCTTTATGATTTGTAGGGAGGAAAAATTCGTGATTTGCTGTTTCAACTACTTGAAGATGAAAAGGATGTCGTAATGAAACATGGTGCACAATCTAGAGAGAGTCGACGTGCAGCATCGCAGGGGATGCATACATCCAAGTTCTGTCTCAACCCTGCTGGTGATACCCCATCGGCCTGCCGTCTGTTTGATGCTATAGTTAGCTTGTGTGTACCTGTTATCGTCAGTGACAGCATTGAGTTGCCATTTGAAGATGTCATAGACTATAGAAAAATTGCAATATTTGTAGATACTGCCTCTTCACTGAAGCGAGGGTTTTTGGTGAAACTTCTGAGACAAGTACCGACAGAAAGGATTCTGGAATATCAGAAAGAGATAAAAGAGGTAAGCTTCTCTTGCACATTCTCATAACTTTTCATGATTCTTCTGTTGTAGCTATGCCTAACTTCCTTGACAATGCTATATGGTAAATTTGTTATTTTAATCATTGTTGAACAGGACAGATTATGCCTCATCCTCAGCAGTGACTTTTGGCATCACTTTTGTTAGATTTGGTTATGCTGCTGTATCAATGTGCTTTGTTGCTAATTTCCCTCACTTCAATTTACATTTAGAAAAATGTAGTGGTGTAGCACATGTTCTATCTATGTGCTGTGGTCGCATTGATGATTGAACTTGTGACAGATCATTAAATGCTTAAAGCTGAGAAAAGTTGGATTACACTGATTTTCTTCCTATTTGTTTCATATTTAACCAGGTGAAGCGATTTTTCGAATACGGTGATCCAAACGGAACAGTCAATGAAATTTGGCGGCAAATTTCGCAGAAGCTACCCCTTATTAAATTGATGATTAACCGTGACAAGAGGATTGTCAAGAGGGACATGAGTGAACCGGACTGTTCCTGTATGTGTACGAACCAGACTGGGGTCATTTCTACTCTATGACGTGAGCACTATTTGTAACTTTGATCTCCGATATGCCTGCTTGGGTGCTGGCCAGTTGGTGTTGGCATTGCTCGTGTTGGATTCAGCAACTATACCATGATCTGTAGGACACCCTTCAAGGCTGAGTTCAGAAATATTCATGAGCGTCGGTGCATTTAATTCATCCTCATTCCTTGCTAGTACACCAATTGACACGCCCCCTTTATACCACTCCCTTGGCAGAGGATTTTTCAGGGTTTGTTAGGCAGGGTAGGGGGTAGATCATTATAGATTCTGGTACTCGTGATGATGCAGAATAGGGAAATTAAGTTATTGATTACTGCCTGTAATTGTTTTCACTTAATGTACATTGTACAGAAGATCTGAGAGTATACCTTATTCTTTTTCATATGTTGGATGCTTAAAGTTGACATCTTTATAGGCTGCTTCTTACAAAAATTAGCTAAGTTCTGTACGTTTTTTTCTGTTCTTTCAGATGTATCAGGTGCGTGTCTACCGTCTAATTTTTCCTCCTTGTTTGGGGATCATACTTTCCTATGGTTATTATGCTTCACCTAACCATTCGATAATGATTTGAAGGGATTTAAATAGGATTGGAAATGATTAACATGACCTTTTTGCACGAATGAACTCAACAATGAAGTAAGACAAACATTACAGAGAGAAACCCCAAATCTGTCATGACATGTTAGTTGACACGATTTGACAGAAATTTACATGTTTTACCGTAATTAAATTATTTTCCATATAGAATTAAAGTCAAGATGTTTTAGTCCAACTCAAATTGATTATGACACGCTAATATGAATTACCAACCCTAGATTTAAACCCAAAAGAAAGGATTTTGTCTACGTTCTAGTTTTGCGTGGGCTCTCATCTCCTCTCCTTTCCTCTCCATCATAGTTTCAGTAATTCTTTTAGCGGCACAATCAGCTGATGTTTATGTGCCTTTTGTTAAGCTGATACCACTAAAGCTTAACACAAGCCAGATAGTCATATCAACAAAAACGAGGAGATTGTAATACTGTCAATCCTTTCAATGCATCTATAAGCCACATGTTGCTCAGATGAACATAAACATGACGACATTCAGATACGGATCCGGCAACAATTTTTTTGATCAAAGGAAAACCTCGAAAGCATAGTTACATGATGAGTGAGCGAAAAAATAACAGAATCATCATGAGAATACATCTCCATAGGTCACAAAATGGTGACGATATATAGGGCGTAGTTCAACTTCAACCAGGAGGCCACTTCATTTGTCTACCACCCAGGACATGTAGGTGAAGATGATAAACAGATTGACCTGGAGAGAGAGAGAGAGAGAGAGAGGGTTTACATGCTTTCTTAAGTAACTTAAGGTTGCGCAGATAATCAACAGAAGATGAAAACATTTTATCCAGCGGAAAAGGGAATGACGAAAAACTTACAGGCACTTGGTCCGCTGTTGATGACAACACGAAACCCATCGAGAATGCCTTCTTTTTCAGCCACCACTTTGGCAGCATAGAGAAGTTGACCCAGTATCTCAGAATGCTTTTCTTCAGCCTGCAGAGAAGCAATGGAAAATCAAAACCTCACAATCTCCTAAAAAAGAAGAAACAAACTAAACTAAGTAGGATGTATTGTGCAGCTATGACAAAGCAGGTTGCACCATTGGAACGTATTAATTGGCCTTTTACATGCATAAATGGGTTATAGAGGACAGAAAGGAGAAATAAAGCCTCTCAACATGAAATTTGATGATTCTTCGAGGAGAAAATCTCAAACTTAAATCTTTGATGTTCTTGAAGGTACCCTATGAGTGAGTAGACCAATTGTTCACTTCATAAGAAAATCATAAGGAATATGTGAGAGATTCTCATTGAGTCAGGTAACTTCTTTTTTTTTTTTTTTGATCTAAGTCAGGTAACTTCATCAGCTATAAAACTTTCGCTTAGATTTATGCTAAACTCACAGCCCCACGCTACCTAGCAGTATTGAGAGTAATTAAGCCATGATCAAACTGGTTCTGTTTCTGTGTCTATTCACCTTCTATAGGATCTATACCAACAGAATCAATCTCAGCAGCAGGCTGCCTCATCTATACTATGTTGAAAGATCACTAGGCTGGCAATGTGAATAAACTGATGCAGATTAACAATATTTATAAGAACCAATGATAAAAGAATGATTAACATTCAGCACAATAATTGAAACATGCAGAGAGACCCGTAGACATGCCTTTGATATGAATCATGATTCATCTCAAGAATAGCCCTACCATCTCAAATGATATAAAGTGCCTTCTAGCATCTCCCTCTCCCTCTCTAGACTGGAACTTTCGGTGATCTTACTATTAGAATGCCTTGAGACAGAATCTACTTCATAACTCTGGGTGAAATCCCAAGATGGCAAAAGTTCCTATTGATGCGAGTGCCGGACATCTTATGTTGGATACTGTAAGTCCATGTAAGCTAAGTAAGCACACGTCCCAATATGCACAGATAACATCAGAGATAGCCATAGGTAAACAACAGGACCATAGCTAACCTTTCCGAGCTGCGTAAGGCCATCTCTGAGTTTTGGAATAACAAGAACATGAACCGGAGCCTGAGGACTAACGTCTCGAAAAGCTAGGACTTTTTCATCCTCATACACAATGGTTGACGGAATCTCCTTAGCTATGATCTTGTCGAATCTAAAAAAGAAAGGTAGAGGCAAACTCTGGATCGGCTCCCAAATTAAGCACGAAAAAGTTATCATAAATATCAAAATAAACCAGTTTGAATCAGTCAGCACAGAGCACATCATACATGGTCGGAGCTCCTGTGTCAGCAACCGCAGCAGCTGCTTTGGCAGCATCTTCTTCACTGCTTGTCGCTTTGACGCAAAAAGATCTAGGAATACAACCCATTTGAGAGGGTCAGCAAGGGAATTTCCATCAGTAGCAAGAAACAAATTTTCCGACACCCGGGAAAAGCAAGAGGCTACAATCTACAGCTTGAGCAAAGACAGGATTCCCACGAGATAAAATCCTATCGACCCGCAATGGGAAAAATCGCCTCGGCAAATTGAAATGGAAAAGCAAAACAACATAGATTTCTTGAAGTCTCAGCTCAGGACAGAGCAACATGCTTCTTCAGAAAAGCCCAACAGACACGACAAGATCATCTTTTTTTTCCCTCTCGAGTCCTCTTGCCAGACCGAATTATCATAACAATACGAGAAACAACCCAATTAAAAGAATTTCTAAGGACGATCATGCCTCTACCCCCCAACTTTTCAAAAAGCAGCCATCTTTGCCACTTCCCACACACAGCCAAGAACCAAGAACCAAGAAACGAGGGAAGAAACGGCAGAAATTTCGCGGCACCCAATACCAAGAACGACGAGAGTACCTGCGACGGGGCTGAAACCGAAGCGGAGGAACGAACTTGACGGAAGCGAGAGCTCGAGCGGAGCTCCTGGGAATCGCAAATGCCCTGACACCGCCAGCTCCACAGCTCCTGAAACGGAAAAAGTTGCAGAGAAACCATCGCATTCAGAAGCAGAGAACAAGAGGAGCTTCCTCATCATTGCAATGGAGATTGAAAAGGGTAGAGAGAGAGAGAGAGAGTACCGAAGCAGAGCTAAAGAGTAGAGAGCGGCGGCCATTGATGGACTGGTGTGCGAGGCCGTGGAGGTGTTCGTAACTGTGGCGCTTCACCAGCAATGGCCGATATCGGCGTCGTTAATTTTTTTAGGCCCCTTGAAGTTTCATCTACTTCTTATTTTTCGCCCCCTCAAAGACAATTTTGTATCACTTTAGTCCCTCAAATTTTAACTAAGCCTCAAATAGGACCTTTTTTTATCTCACACAATCCGTCCCAAACCCATCCGAAGAATGAGCGAAATCTCAAGCTGGGTTTCTCGGTACCAAGCTCGACTTCAATTTGATAAAGTTCTTGATTAGCTTAATCTTGATTTCATCGTGACTTGATCAGCACGATATTGAGTTTAGGCCAAACTAAGAGTGCAAGTGATTTTAAACATATAAAAAGCACAATCAAAACAAATAAAAAATTTAAGCGGCTCTCATTAATTTGCAAGTTCTTCGAGTCAAGTACTTAAATATTCAAGATCGACTTCATTAAGTAAGCTGTTCGAATCAAGCACGGTAAAATGAGAATGGAACTAACTAAGAGCAGCAACTAATAGCTTAGCTCAACACTTATGAATAGCTTTTTACCCCTCAATTAAAATTAACAAATAGCTCAGCTCAACACAACAATAGGACCCCGATTAGCGCATCAATGCCGATGCCCTCTCCTTCCAAGATGCCGAATTGCTCGCATCATTTTACCTTGTCGTCAAAATGTTCTAGCGTGACAAAAAAGCATACATCATTCACCAAAAAATGAGTAGAAATTGTGCATACTCAGGTGGATTTCGAAGTTACCAAATCGTGCAAAGTCGAATTTGGATTTCATTTGATAAATTCTTATTTCATTTTGGAATCGTGTTCTCGAACCATGTCCGGAATGATTGCCTACGAGAAGATCACACTGTCCCACAACTTTCACGTGCGCGCACGACAGTCCCGCGCGTCCATCATTGCACACGTGAGAAGACCCTTGCCCAATCCTAGTCCTCTCGTGTTTGAATGATATTTATGTACGCAGCGTCTTCTTCGTCAGGATCAGTTCAGTGCTGATCAGACGAGACGAGAGAAGAGCTCCAGTAGCCGAGAATGGCGAGCTTCATGCTGCAGCTCCCGACGACGACGACGACGACGACGAGCAGATGGAGAAGCTTCTCCGCCTCCGCCTCCTCGAACGGTAAATCTGCGATCATCGCCCTCTCTCGGGCCACCGTCTGCTTCTGCTGAGATGGATTACAGATTCTTGTGGGACGAGTTTTTGATTGATTTGAGCCCGTGAATTGAACTGGGTAAGCGTGTTTTTGCTTTGAGTGTTGATTTTTCTCTTCTGGGTGTGTTTGGGATTTTGGAGGGGCTGCTCCGGGTCAGAGTCAAAGCGTTGGCCAAGGGAAAGGCGGGCCGGTGATAGTGGAGCTGCCGCTGGACAAGATCAGGAGGCCGTTGATGCGAACGAGGGCGAATGATCCGGTCAAAGTGAAGGACCTCATGGACAGCATCCAAGAGATCGGCCTTCAAGTCCCTGTACGTAATGATCCGACACCGCTCGTTTTCCTTTCTTTTGAGATTTCGTGTTCTTCCGGAGAATCTATGCAGCATAGACTCTGGGGGTGGACAAGATTGATCAGGGTGAAGACATTATGGGAAATTTCATTGATCCAATGTGCGTGTGCGTGTGCGTGTGCGTGTGCGTGTCTACTCTGTTTTAGCATATGTGATCCTGGACCAATCGAACCAGTACAGAAGTAATCTGACCGAAGTAGAAGCTCCGATTGACATGGAGTTTTCATGGTTTGGAGAACTAGCTGCATTAGCATATGGGCGTGCTGAATTAATCGCCATCAATGTCGCCCCCGGCATGTTTTGTTGTTAAAAGATATTTTGCACCTTCATTTACTACTTCGTGATGTTTTCGCTGAAATTTCATTGCAGATTGATGTGCTCGAAGTCGATGGACTTTACTATGGTGCGTAGCTAATTTCATCATCCTCGCACTTTGGCATACATGAACTATAAGGGCTGTTGTTTCGGGTGGAAAGATTATTTCGCTCTCTGTATGCATCTTTGCAGGCTTCTCCGGTTGTCATCGCTACGAAGCTCATCAGCGCCTCGGCCTACCAACAATCCGCTGTAAAGTCCGGAAAGCGACGAAAGAAACACTAAGGTTTATTCATGTCATCCTTCATGCTGAGTCATTTCTCTGTTTGCTTCTACTGCATCTCCCTGTCACTCACAGAAGGACCTGTTTATATTTTACCAGGCATCATCTTCGCTGAGTTCGCAATAAAGCCATTTTCTGGGTTGGACAGATGATTTCTCAGCTCAATAAGTGTGGCGTTGCAGTTAATGGATACGAGATACCGCCTTTATACTGATTGCCTCAAGTCCCTTTGGATGTAATTAGGCTTTTAGGTCTCTTGTATTTCAAGCATTTGAATAATAAAGGAACGGGTCTTGATTAAGTTTACCTCAGAAGTTCCCTTTCATCTACCTATAACATGACAATGCTTATATTGTGATCGGTAACAGGAGAACACGATTTGAGAAAACCTACAATTAATACAGAAATGACATGACTGGGAACATTGATATAAAATTGCGCGAATAACCAACACGACACGATGACGCTGCACTCACAGATAGCCTATTGTGTTCTGTGCTTCATCAACTGAGGATGCACCTTAAAAGAAGGCAATGGACATGCCAATTTCGCTCCCAGGACCTCTCAGAACTAAATCGAGTCTGCAGCATGGACACACTGAAGATTTTTTTTTATCAAAGATAGAATCCTTTTTTTGGTTATTTCTCGAGCCAGATCAGTCATTTCATACTCGAAGTATTAAATTAGTGACAAGCTCGTAATTCATATCGATAGTACTCATTTGCAGCATAAGCTAATGTCTCTCTCTCCAATTAGCAAGGCTTTTGGCATGAAGTGAATGGACTCTACCCGCTTAGCCCAAATTGAAATCCAAATTAGACTAATAAATCTCTCAGAATAGATGCGTTAAAGAAACTCAAGAAAAGATGCATTCAGATGTAAATGTCAGGAAAGAAACGAAAAGGCGTCGGACGAAAAACATGTCATTGCGGAATTTGACATCAGTACCCTACTTGGGTCAAGAATTTGCTCAGTGCTTCGCATCCTCCTCTTCACAGAACTTGGAGTACTTGTCAGCATCCATCAGGTTGTTCAGTTGGCCTGCGTCGCTTATTTCAACCTTTATGATCCATCCTTTCTCATATGGGCTCGAGTTAACCTAAAGATCAGTAAACTCGCATCAGCAAAGAGATCAAAACAGAATTACTAATGAGAAAGGTCAGAACTTCCATGGAGTGTAAACAGATGTAGAACTCGGAAGACATATAAACAGAGAGAAATTAAATTTAGTTCGACGTTTATGTCCAACTAACATTCCATCTTATAGAACGAGGGAGTTTTGAAATCCAGAGTGTCATAAGTAGAGGAAGAGCATTAGAAGACTTACCAAGCCAGGAGAATTGCTGAGTTCTTCATTGACTTCAACAACTTTTCCTGAAACGGGGGAGTTTATATCACTGGTGGCCTTCACACTTTCAACCGCGCCAAAACCTTCACCTTGGGTCACAGGTGCCCCAACTTCAGGTAATTCGACATACACGACATCACCCAAATGATCTTGAGCATGATCGGTGATGCCAACTGTCGCAGAACTGCCTTCAACTTTCACCCACTCATGGGAGTCACAATACTTCAGATCTTTCAGAACTGATGTACAAGGAAAAAGGATGAGTGACAGAACTAGGAAGTGAAGAACCACCATAAAGAATCCGGCAAAGATTGTCATTGTTGCCACAAGATGATCAAAACATGAATTGCACTTTCTCTCACATTTAACCTTAAGAAATTTTTTTTGGGCAATTGTAAAACAAGCTGGAATAAGGCAGAAAAGAATTCAGCAAATAGGAAGCCATGAAATGTTGGAGTATCAAATTTGTGCGAGCACTCCCAGCATACACATTAATGATGTTAAAAGTTCAGACCAAAAGCATTTATTTGAACTTTGTCAAGGCAGCTGCACGTTAATAGTCTACCAAAAGACAAAAACAGAAATCTTCATTCTGCAAGTTGCCAAGTCAATAGTAGTATGAAAAGCCTGCATGCCATTGCAAAAACAACTGGCAAAGAAAGGGCATTTACAAAGAGTAAAAATAACGGAATAGCCTTCCTAGTATGTCAATCAATTGAACTTAAATTACACAAAGCACTATGGTGCTTCTAAAATGAATCAGTTTTTCGAACAACCTCATGATTTAAAAAAAAAAAAAACTAATTTGCCTTGATCCACAACTACTATGCAGTCATGACTAATCTGTGATTCCGTAAATTTACCTTGATCCACAACTACTATGCAGTCGTGACTAATCTGTGATTCTGTATCTGCTGAAACCGCTCATCAAGTAGGCTACGACCTCATCATCGCCCTTAGGATGAACCTGATCTAAACCAGGGTTATATCCCATATATTGATATCAATTAATGTGTTCGCGCCAACTATCACCTTTTTTTCAATTTTAACGCCCATCGATTGGATTGATTTTGCTATACATAAAACCATAAGCATCTTCTTATGCCAATTATTGTTTGATAACTACCCTCCATTGACAATCACCTCCAGGATCCAAGATTGCTCATCTTAATTAACCATTGACAATCCTTCAGGATCAAACATTGCCTATCACAATAAGTGAGAGTGCTCCTCAATACTTTTCCTTAAAAAAAGAAGATAAAATCAAAGCCCAATTAATAAACACCAAAAATTGTTATCTTCCAACATACTAAACCAAATGTCATTAGAAAGGAAACCACTTTTCGAATGTTGAGATCTGCCAATGCTTTGCTTGTCCATACATCTTGCAAATAAGCATGACATGACTATAATGAATCTCATTCAGAGATAACTCAACAAATTTAACCCAGAATCTACAGGTCTCTGCAGCGAAAAAACCCAACAACACAGCAAATCAAATCAAGCACGACACGAGATCCTCCTCAAAATCGGTCCTTTTTCAAAAAGAAAAACACAGGCAACACCATCATCATTCTCAATATTTCAGAAAACAAGATCTTCACTGCCACGCACAATCAAAACCAACTCTTTTCGGATCTACGAATCAGCTTATGTCCAAAACATAATAACAACAGAGGATCGAAAGAAGACAGAAAGTGTCATCATCTCACCGGTAGCGAATCCCCTGTGGGAAACAGAGATCCTGAGATGAGAAGCAGCCCTGGAAGCCCACAACAACCTCGAAGCCATTACTCGCAAAACCCAACAAAGGCTGGAGCTTTACGGTGCTCACGGACGTCAAAGGACACGCCTTTATGAGTTATTTAGTGCTGTTCAAGCGCAGGGATTCAGTGGGTGGGGACGAGGGTTGGTGGGCTTGTTTTCTTTTTGTTAAATACCCCCCTAACACCACGACAATTCGGGGCTTGTTGGTATTGAGAAGGAGACAGAGAGAGGGTTCGAGAAAGAGAGGCACGAGGAGGTGGCGGTGGAGGTGGAGGCCGAGGCCGAGGCCAATACAATGTTGTCCGTGTAGAAGTTGGTGGTGGGTGGTGGCTTTGTGCTAGTCATGTCATGTCACGTGGCCATTGGTGGCTACGCCTGCCAACCTATGATTGTTTTCGGAGAAAGTGGGCAGTAAAAAAGAATTTGGTCCCTTCGTGTTTTCAAGGTGATGTTGACGTGTTCATCAGTCTATGCTTGAGGTGAATTTGATCTATATCAATCATAGCCATCGGTGACAATGACAAAATCCTCATATTTCATTACAATATGATCTAATCACCGTGATGATGTTGAGGATAGGAACTTGATTCCCGAAAAAAAAAGAAGACATAAATGTTAATTTGGTCTTCCAAATTTATGAATTGAATAGGACATAAAATCTTTCAGGTTAGTCGAACCGAATACATATATGCCTACTCTACCTCGTGATTCCTACTCTATCTAGTGATTGCTATCTTCAACTTGGGGACCGCCTTGCAACCGAAGCTTAACTTCAAGAGTTAATCTGCAATACAAAATCCATGTTAAGACGCTCGGGCTTAGGATCCGAAACAATCATTCAAGCTTTAAGTCATTAATTTGAAGGGACGAAGAGTACGGATTTGGGTTCAAGAAAATTCAATCATTACTTGATTATATCCTTCCCCTTATATAGGCGTTTTTCTTAGTGGGTTGTCAAGTCGAGATTGATAGGTAGTGATTTGGGTGACAATTAGCAATAAGCATGCTCCACAACGGCTTTATAATCTACATTGATCAAGTCGATCTAAGGACCGGTGTATGCTTTTTAGTTAGTCATAGCACTGTTGTTGTTGCTAATTAGTTAGGGGTTAAGTGGTGTCACCCTTTTTGAAAATTTATTTGATATACTATATAGAAGTATCGGGTAAAAGATTAGTTATAAGTGAATCGGCCCCCTCCCCCAAAAGAATATTAATATCTTTATATAGAGAGTAATCTCATCTTTAGTTTTAAATTCAATTTTTTTTTCAAAGCATTCGATTAAAGTTCATGCCAATTTTGCTTTTGGTGAATAACAATTAGGAGTTTTATTCAATGAACAAAGATGGCAATTGATTAAATAAGAATAAAAATCTCTCAAATCTAAAACACGATGAGAGCTCTCTCATCGATAAAAAAGTAAAGATTGAAATTCATAGATTTTCTTCCTCTAAATTACCGCATAAATGTTTTTGTTATTTCATCTTCATTGCATCCATAGGGTGCTTGCTTCTTCATCGATTTTTGAGTGGATGAAGATACTAATAACTAGAACAAATGTTTCCTGTGTATATATACATATGCTCAATTTAGAAGTTATGAAAAGATACACTTGTATTTAATTTGAAAGATACAAATTAAAAATGAACTCAAATTATATATACGTGTCTGATAAAGTATTCATTTGATACTATATTCTTCTAGATCTTTCCTTACATATGTTGACAATTCTAGTCCATTATCTCCTTTTTTTGTAACTTTTCAAAGAAATTATGATAGTGACATTATTTACACGTCTCAAATGGCAATCTATATATTTAGATAAATATTCCATCATTAAAAAATATCATTTAAAAATATGTATGAAGCCAACATTAATTGAATATATTAATGGAAAAGTTCTTGCTAGAAAATAACTTTCAAAATTTGTACAATTATAATCGAGAGTCATGAAGAAATATACACTTCATAGGAACCTCCTCCTAAATTCCTGGACCGGGCAGCTCTAGAACTTTTCCGGTGCACCAACTGCCGGTCGCAGCTCCGTCGCCGGCCGCCGCGAGCAGCCCGCCGCGTCGCTCACCGGCGATTGAAGTCCGGCGATCGCTCCCGAACCGGCACCGTCGTGCTCTTCGCGTAAATCACTTCGCCCAATGCCGCTCTTTACGGTTTCGCAATTTCTCATACTTTCTTTGCTGAATTCGACATGATTTTGATCGTGAATTCTCATTGTTATCTTTTCCTCGTCGGCTTTCTTGAACCCATTTCCTCGTACCCTTCGGTTTCGCGGGTGGTTGTCCTGTAGATGTGGACGCCGTAACGAATTTGCTGTCTGACAAGTGTTCGACAAAAGTCCCGAGAGACAATTCTTACCGGTATTATTGGTTCATAGTTGAAGGAGGTACTTTATCGCTTTCTTCGGAAAGGTTGTATCTTTCATCACTGAAATGATCACTGGAACGTGTCCAATTGGATGGTCATGTCGTCTGCATCAAGTGATTAGTAATTGACAGTTTGTTGGTGTTATGACAAGAACTTGTTGACTCACCCACAAGCATTGAGTGTTCTTACTTCTATTTGTTTGTTGGACAGTGTTGAGAAATGGCGAAAGGTATAATATGGGCGACGGCTGAGGATCTTGCGAGGAACAGGGGACGGGTTCTCTCTCTTTATCGCCAAATCTTGCGGAGCCTGAATTCGTCGAACCTGCCTCTTACTTTAGCTGCTAGGCTATCTAAGAAGGCCGAGGCGAAAGCCATCTTCATGCTGGCTGCCGAAGAGAGATCCCTCCACAACATTGAAGACCTCATAGATGTTGCGGAGTATTCTCTCTCCCTGTTGCGAAAAGGCGAAATCCCCAAATACATACAATAGGTGAGCTACTTGTCCAGCTGCTATGATTTGATGCGCTTTCTTATCCTCGTTTTTTTTCTCAATTGATGCATTTAGGTCTTTTTTATGGGATGCACATTGTAGTCATCTTAAATTTTACTCTTGCCCATCTAAATCAGTGTGACGCTGATAATTTGTAGTTAGCGAAATTCCTTGCACGGGCATAAATGGGTGACTTCATATGTTCAACGAAGTGATCATTTATGGGTATTCCAAGAAATCACTGCTTGAGGAAATGTTTTGAGTGGGCGTTCAATGACTACAGACTGGTTCTATAGGTGAGCGGGGCATTCAAAATGTGGAGGGGCAGAGAAGCGAAGGAGTTCTGCCTTCCTTAGGATTTCTTACAATTTAATCAGATGAGACAATGGGAGATAACAGAAGGAAGGTATCATTGTAGGCTGATACAAAGGGAGATTTTACCTTTCTCAGAGCATTCCAACATCTCTTTCGAAAACTATGCCAAACAAGATATGCTTGATTATTATTAGTTTTATTGCAAGACAGTCTTTTGCCAGTTTTTGAATTTTGCCGATGCAGTTTCAATTGATTTCTGATGCTTTGACAGATGGGGTCTGGGTTTCACACTGCTTTGATTGCTTGTAACATGCAGCTTGTGTTAGTTTATACTACTAGAATGTCACATAGATTTTCCTCTCCATAAGCAGTCAATAGGGTTGAAGCCGGGAGTAGAACTGAAAGTAAATAAAACAAAAAAGGACGTGCTTTGCCATTTTGGTGTCCTTGATTTAAGTTCATTTAGCTATCTTTTACTTGTCCAAACACGTTTGTCTAATATCTTTCTCCTTTCTGGCAGAAAACATGCTGCAAGTAAATGGGACAAGTATCGAATGCCCATGACGCAACTTTCTCAAGTTGTTGTATCTAGGTGGTTAGAGGGCAAATCGATAATAGAGAAGTTGGTTCCGCTTTCTTGAAACAGATGGAATAGGATGGTTGTATTGACGTCTTGTTACTTGCTTTTAAACATTATGATTAGCACGAAAAGAAGATTCTTCACGATCAGGTTCCTGATGCAGCTTAAATACAGAAGCCATTCTTCTTTATCTTGGTTCGGTTCATTGCCTACATAGGTAGTCAAGGAATTTTGTTTTCTTTAACATTCAGTTGGCGAATTAAAGATGATCACACAAGACTCGGGACTGTGTGGATCAGCAAACAACACGTTCCATTCGAGCCTGGCTAAATGATGAAACCAGCTTTGGTCAAGAAAATGATGAAGCAGGCTTGTTCGTGGTAGGTTGGCCAAGTTCAAGAGAATCTGCTGATACGTAATTGATCGAAATGCTGATAGGGCCACCGACAAAAAACAAATTAACAACTGTACACGATTTGGGGGTTCATTGAACTTTCTTCTGTTAACAATTTTATTGGCGCAAATCTCTCTCCCCATATTTATAGTCGAAGAAACATAGATGGTTGCGTAACCTCAATGCTTAGGCTGCAGCTTAGGAGGAAAGACTCGGCATTATCCAACTCATGTGTCTAGGGTTTTATATGATTACTTCCATCTCATTTTTGCAACTTCAGATGCAGCCGCTTATATAGGTGAAAAGATCTCATCGTATGTGCCCATGAAATCTAATTTCGACGATGGATTGAACAGTAAAAAGCGAGTCCAAATCCGAGCAAAGTCATGAAACCTAGTTGTTTCTTATGAATATGACCACCGCAGCTTGTGTAAACTGTAAACTCCAAGATCAGAGGATGCTAACGAAATGAAAATGACCCAAAGAAGATTTCAGAAAATAGTCGACAAAGCAATCCAGCAAGTATCAAAGAAATCACCACAAGAGACTGGGAAGGGAAAATGCAGCAATACTTGTTTTTTTATGGCCGAACAGCAGTACTTGATTCCTACTATATTTATTCCATAAGTACGTATTAGTGTTAAGTATCTAAAGATAACAAAGCAGCATCATTCATCAAATACCATTATCTTCTTCTCCTCTCTGCCTCGTCAAACCCTAGTAGCTGCTGCACGGTGGGGGCGGCGTGGCTGCATATTGCCGGTCAACAACCTCTATGAGCTTGCTCGCAATCGCGCTCGCATACACAGTTGAACCTTCATAGATCTGAAATTTGAACATTAGAAGGAGACAAGGATTTGAGTTACACCGGCTAAACACGGAGGAGATCCTTCAAAAGTTTACTCTTTCTTGTCAAATTGAAAAAAAAAAAGTAGCTTTGAGAATTTGTTCGGACAAAGGAAAGCCCCACCGACCTTGGTATTGAGCAGGAAGCTGTAGTGTTCACCAATGTGGCCACCAGCAACATGGTGGAGATCCAACTGGAGCTCATCAAGAACCCTAGACACATGCAGCAAGCAATTAATCTTTTTCCGCTGCACGAGCTTGATCGTGACCTCGTCGTCGATTATGCGGACATCCACCTCGGTCACCTTTGACTTCCTCTGGAGCCAAGAGCTCCTCAGAGTCCTGTTGCAGGACTGATCCGCCGCGTTGCCCAGGGGTCGGGTTATGGAGATCTCCCCATCAAAGCCTTCCTCATCGGCCTTCTGCCTCTTGCTTCTCTCTGTCCCCCATCTTTTCTTCTCCACAAGCAGTTTCAGCTCGTTGACAGTTCTCAAGAGCTCCTTGATGTACTCAATGGCATCTCCCACAATGGATGCCCTATCACCCTTCATGTACACAAACACAAGCAATGGCACAACACAATAAATTTGCCAAAAAAGCAAGCATAAACAATTTTGCATTGGGAGGAAAACCAACTTCCATAAGCACTCTTATAGTTTAGACCTAAATAATCATGATTAACACTCTACACAGGATACACGACAAATTAAATAGGACATGCTAACTAAATAGGGCATACCAAAGTACTAAAAATATCCCATTTAAAGAGAGGAGAAAATGATTCTGGGTACAATATGACAGCTAAAAAAGGCAACAGGTACATTTGCTGTTGGCCCGGTTTGGAATGGACTGAAGATGATAGGGGAAAAAAACTGAAGAGGAGAAGAGCACGGCAAGATAGGGCCAAACCATCTTCTCCAGCAAAAGTCCAAAATCAAGAAAGAAGCATGGCCTTTTTGTCATTCCCTTCTCCCCCTTCTTTAGGAAGATTTCACTGTTAGGGTCCACCACAGAACCGGAAACTTGAGCGAGCGAGAGAGCTCCGTTCCAGTTCCATGATCAGCCATCACTTTCCCCCATTTCGACCCACAAGTTGAACTCCCAAGTTCCAAAACATTTTCAGGCATAGAATGTAAGAACGACAAGGACAGCAACAACCCAATTCGAGACCGTATCTATGAATGGCAATCAAACAAAGAAGCAAAGCGTTCGAATGAGCACAATACCTTGGTGGGGCTTGGGATCAGCTTCTTCAAGGCGTCGTACTTGTGATTGATCTGGGACCTCCTGTCCCTCTCAGTGGTGTAAGGCTTGGTCACCTTCCCTCTCCTCCTCTTCCCCATCTTAACCTTGCCATGGCAACCCTCCATGTCCGCCATCATTTCGCTCCCAAACTTGAAAACCCCATTATCGTTCTCCACGAACTGATGACCCCCGTCCTCATCGCAGTACATCATCGTCATCCCTAGATTGTTTCCCTCATCTCCTTCAGTCTCCCCTCTCTCAATGTCGTTGCCGCTGCCGAACAATGACGACGAGCCGGCGATCGGCAAGTTGTCGTACCCACAGACTCCCCCGCTCGGCAGAGACTGGAACAACTCCCTCATGAACGGGGGCTGCGGCTGCAGATTGCTCAGATGGACGAGTGGGTCGAGGAGAAGGGGTGGCACGGGCGAGTTAGGGCTCGCGAAGGACAGCGACGAGCCGGGGAGCAAAGAGGACGAGGAGCATCGGGCCAAGCGGAAGAGATTGAGGAGGTCCGGCGGCACCACCGGAGCGAAGATGTCGGAAGGGCCGTCATCGCCGAAGCTCAGAGGGGCTTGGCTCTGCAGGAATTGCAAGGGATCGGCGACTTGCTGGCCGATGATGCCGTGGTGGCCGCCGTCATGATGGTGACTCAAACCCTCGGCTCCAGGAGCAGCGTAGCTCCAGTCCGAGGACGAGCGACTCCCATCGTAAGGCAACACCTGATTCGTATTGCCATATCCAACGTCGCCCGAGCCGACCCGATGAAACCCGCCGTCGTCCTCTCCGGCCGCGAACCCCACCAGCTCCTCCTGCTGCTGCTGTTGATAATGGCCATGTAGATCGACCTCTTCCGCCGCGACGTCCTGCGGCCGAAGATGACCCTCCGCCTCCGCGGGTACCCCGCTCGGATCGAAGCACTGGGTCGCCTCCCCCGTCATTTCCTCAGGTGGGTATTGTCCGGCTGCCATGAACAGAAGCAAGAACAGCGCATAATCAAGACTAGAGCGCTCGCGCTGAGAGACTCGTCAGGGAGCGAGAAACGCACGTGAATGCATGTGCAACATGAGCAGCTCAAGCCAAAGAGGGAGGAGAAGGAGAAGAGGAGGATGAGGAGGAGGAGGAAGAGGAAGAGTGGGAAGCGATGCTGGACATGGAGCTACGCGTTAGCTACGGCGATGGCGAGGGAGAGCTTACTGTGATCGTCCGAACTCTTCTTGATCAGCTCCGAGAGAGAGAGAGAGAGAGAGAGAGAGAGAGGGGAGTTGCAGTGGGAGGTTAGGAGGGACAAAAGCTGCGCAGGAAGATATGTGTTGTAAGAAAAGGAAATGATGAAGAAAAGACAGAGGGGGAGAGAAATAGAAAAAAATTCCAAAAATTCCATTTTATCGTCGATATTTGCGTATATTAACGCTGATTTTTTTGAAAAAGTTATACGAAAAATCTCGCATATTCTTTTTATTGGGTGTTGAGTATTGATTTAATATCTTGAGAAAGCTCGTTATCACCCTGTTCTTTTTCATTTCAATTTAGCAGACCGATACCGACATATTTAAAGATTATTTTCATTTATTTTTATTTTGGGTTCTCGAGAAGGAAGGAAATATTTATTTTTTTTGGCCTATTTTTCTTGAATGAGATTGCAATATTTTCTAGGAGACAGAGAGGAGGTTGGTTGTTACTGAGATTCCCGTCATGTGGGCCCCGCTCATAATCTCCCGTATTTGGATCGAATTCCTCCTCTCTCTTGCACTTTTATTTTTTCTCCGTCAAGAGAATCATCGAGGGGTAAAAAAGTTTAAGGAAAATCTTCTAGATTTTGTTACTCGCCTTGCCGAGAAATTTGCAAGAGCATACAAAATGTTCATAAAAGACTGGTACATATGATCACATATATATATAAGTCGAATATTATTTATTAATAATTTACGTCGAGCGCGATAAGTAATTATATGATTTTATAAGATTTTGGGTCGAGTCTCTGTGATTACTCTGTGTGCTCGACATCGTTTGTTATGCCGTGGTGCGCCTGTTCGGTTCAATCTCATATTCGCCTACAAACGTGAAGCACGTTTGTCGCGCCTAAACCAACAACCCTTCCTCCCAAACCATGACCTCTCAAAAAACGAAGGCCCCTGATCGGCAGGTAGGCCGAAGAATCCCCTACTCGAGCAGCCGACGCCGACACGTAAACCCCAATTTCTCGGCATAACAAAAGTACCGCCCTCTCGTGCTCATGTTTATGGTGGATTCCGGCACGAGAAACCTCTTTCTTTCTTTTTTTTTTACATGCGTAGTCTCGAGAAAAGAAGAAGAAGAAGAAGATCGATTAGCTTAGCTACGTAAGGGATGGAAACAGTTATGGAAATGGAAATGGAATTGCCAAAAAGTATATAGTAAGAATTTTTTTTTATAAAAAAAAAAAAAAGAATGTTTAGGAACCGGGGGAGGGGGGAGTGGCACAATGTGTAAAAAATTCGGGAGGGGAGCTGTGGTGAAGTCATGCGAATTGGGGCGGTTCTCCAAGAACGGCAGTTTAGGTCGGAGATGCGAATTCCCCTTTTTAACCCCCTCCCTTTTCTTTTTCTTTTTATTTTTTTTTTCTCTGTTTTTTTTTTGAAGTAGTTAAAAGAGGAAGGCCTCCCTTCCTCTTCCTCTCCGTGGGCCCCACTTCGCCACCGATATCCTCCCATGCAAGGCAAACCGCCCGGAGCCTCATGCGAACCGTACGCGCGCCCCTCCTTCAATTTCACGTTACCATGCGTTCAATTGGAAAAGGTAAAAGGAGAAAAGGAAAAAACGGCGCAAGCGATCCTCGAGCTTTTTAGTCGAACGTGTAATGTGATTCCCGATCTTTCGATTCGATGCGGTCCTGAACTTTAGGCTCATCGCGCGATGCGATCCCCGAGCTTTCGAATTGTTCGTTGCAGTCCCCGGACAATCTGATCCCCCAGACTATATGGAAAATGTTCGGTGTTGTCCCTGAGCCGGAATTAGAGGAAGGATAGTGTTGGACCTTTTCATATAATCCGAGGACCAAACTGAACATGTATCGAAAGTCCAGGGATCCCATCGAACAAATTAAAAGTTTAGAAACTACATTGAACATCAGGGTAAATATCAGGGACCAAATTAAATAAATTAAAAAGTTCATGGACCATATTATTTATTGGGTTAAAGTTTAGAGACCATTCGCGTCATTATCCCAAAGAAAAAAAGTTAACAAAGTTCGGTGATGCTTCGGCACAGACCCAAGAATTAGGTTTTTTTTTTAACGTTAGTTTGCATGGGAAGAGATTCACTAATGTAAGAGAGGTCATGCAAAGCAAGTTGCCATCCTATTCCAACGGCAACGAGGCCCTAGAATGATTCAATGAGCGGTTATGGATTATTTTGCAAAGGTCTCTTGATATAATCGACCAAATTTAGTATTTTATACCGAAATCGATATCTGATCGTCGATCTTTCCTTCCATGCGAATTATGGGATTAGGAGTTTCTCCTCCGACGATTTCGAGCTGCAAGCTCGTTAATACGAGGGCATTTACTATTTATCCGTAAAGAGGACGTAGTCCTGTGTACCTGTGAAGTTGCGATCCCGAACGATGTAATAGAAAGGAGGGAAGGGATTTGGGCGAGGTCTAAGGTTCAAATCCCGGGAAAAGCATATGGAATCATGGGCGACGAAGTTACCGAGACAGTAAATAAATAGAAAAAAGTCCACAAAGAGTAAGAATTGAGCTATGCTATTGTTTTGCCATTCCGAATATATATATATATATACCTTTGGTTTGCATTACATAACTCAAGAGAATAATAAACCTAATTGCATTGTATTGATTTATTCATAAATCTTTTAATTAGATTAATTTAGTCATAAACTTTTTTTTACATTGGTACCAATTGAGTTCAACCGGCTAATTTAGGTTGGAAATACTGAAGTGTCAGTGGTCCTACATGGCACAGCTGACGTTGAGTTTAACTGTCCTATGCCAACAAGTTGAAGAAAAATAAAGAGAAAAAGAAAATAAATTTCAAAAATGTATTTAGATTCTAAAAAAATGTCCATGTCAGTGCTGGCAGTGCCATGTAAGACGGACAGTCGGCCCGCATCCACGTCAGTAATTTTCGACTTAAATTGATCGAATGGACTCAATTGATACAAATGTGAAAAATGTTTATGACTAAATTGGTTTAATTGAAATGCTTAGAACTGAATTAGATCAATCCAATAGGTTTAGTACCTTTTTGATACTTTTCATTATAGCTCAGCTCGGAATGATTCCAGATCGAATCGGCCGGCCAGGTTATAAGAAAGAAACAATATACATCTTTCTATCATTAAAACAGTCCGGTGGCACCTTTCGCATTCTTGCATTGTGCCAACAACACCGTATGCTGAAATTCACGATACAGCATGCAGGCAGGATAAGTAAAAACCTGACCAAGTGACCATATATAACTTCCATTGATAATCATTTGATGCTCCTGTCCAATCGAATGAGTATCATCCTTTTGGGTGTTAATAATGGCATCTGCATAAGGAGGGTGCTCCGAAACAATCATGAAAAAGTTGACAGAAACAGCAAGAACGTACGGGATAAGCACAGTCCTGAGGAATGCCTGGTCTGAAATAGCAAATGCTGGCACGGCTGACAATCATGTTGTGTGCTTGCATATGTGCAGATTTTCTGCTGTTATTCTTGGAGTCGTACCTTCTCTCTCTCTCTCTCTCTATGAAGATGTGGTCCCATCACTTGCTCACCTTTGACGGCTTACCAAGTCTCGAAACTGAAAAGGAGTCATCGATGCACGTACATATGGACAAAGTTCATTGGAATTTAGTGTGTATATATATATATATATATATGTATGTATGTTTGTAATGACTTAGTCCAAAGAGAGCGAGAAATGATCGTCAGGGTGAGACGGGCCCCAAACAAGAAACGGGTTTCGACAGGGTTCTAGAACGGCGGATGGGGGCAAAAATGAGCTGCGTTACGTTCCTGAATTACATATCGAACGACGAAGAGGCGCATTTTCACGTAACGGCGACATTTAACATTTGAACTTCAATTTTAAGAGTGCTCTCTTAGTAGAGAGCACTATTGGGATGAGGACCTCGTGGGGGCGAGGTGTTGAACGAATCTGATGAACAATACCTCGAGTGAACTGATCCAGAAGTGTCACTCCATTCACGTGGAATGACATTTTGAATGGCATATTTGAACTTTGAAAAATTACCTAGGCACATAGAAAACGTGGGTGGAACTTTAATCCCCATCTGAAAGAGACGTTCTAAATATTTCTCCATGGCATCATTGCGTTATTTTTTTTTTATCTATCCTATCTCTAACTCTTCTCACTCGTTGACCTTTTTACTCTGCTTCTTGCAGAGCGCGGGACTCGAATCCCGTACTTATGATATTAGCGTCCCCAACCCTCAATCCATTTATCAGTAGGACCGCATGTCTATTGGCTCACTGCGTTAATTAAATGACTTGGAAAGCACACATCACGTTATCATCTCAAGAGGCATTCAAAGAAGCAATACCGAAGAACATGTCTGCATTTGAAATAAGGTGACATAATGTAGCTACATAGACTTTAATTATTTTTCCATATCTAGGTAGTGCAAATTTAAATGACTAGAAATAAAGGGACTAAAGGGGCTTCATCATCGTCTCCTCCTCCATCTCCTCCTCAAGCCCTAGTAGCTGCAGCAACTCGGTGGTGGTGTGGCAGCATAGTACTGCCTGTCCACAACCTCTATGACCTTGCTTGCGATCCCGCTCGCGTACACCGTCGAACCTTCACAGATCTGAAATGCAGCAATGATCGAGTTAGTTAGGTATAGTATTGAAATCAAATAAATAGAAAGAGCTTTGAGAATTTTCTAAGAGAGAGCATCAAATCTAAGTTCACAACCTTGGAGTTGAGCAAGAAGCTGTAGTGTTCACCGATGTGGCCGCCCGAAACGTGTTGGAGGTCCAACTCAAGCTTGTCGAGGAGCCGTGTCACATGCAGCAAGCAATTGATCTTCTTCCTCTGCACGAGCTTGATCACGACCTCGTCGTTGACAATGCGCACATCGACCTCAGTCGCCTTCGACTTCCTCTGGAGACAAGAGCTCCTCAGTGTCCCACTGAAGGACCGATTGGCCAGGTCGCCTGATGGAGTGACCGCAGTTATGGAGCTCTCTCCATCTACAGCCTCATCATCGTTGTCTTCGTCAATGGCAACCCTTCGTCTCCATTTCCTCTGTCTTCCCCATCTTTTCCTCTCCAAGAGTAGGTTCAGCTCGCTCACAGTTATCAAGAGCTCCTTGATGTACTCAATGGCATCTCCCACAATGGATGCCCGATCAAACTTCACATACACAGAACAAACAATTCGTTTTCGCCACCAAGAAATAGTCAATATAAACATATATTGTTAAGGTATTAAATGCCATCCTTTCCAGTACAATTGAAGATAATGTTAGGTATACTGAGATAAATCAGTTTTACTGAGAAATGCGATATAGACTCTTAGTGGGTGTTGAATATGTCTTACTATGCCCATTTGTAGCTTGTCCATCACTATCTGGTGTATACCAAATGTGTAAATCAGTCTAAATAAGCCTGACATTACTCAACAAGCATCATTTGCAACAAAGCATGTGTATCGCCAGTAAAAATGCTAAGTCCCATAAGCAGTGTCACATAGAATGAAGACTATGTATGTATACAGCTGATTACAACTACCAGATCCTGTTTATGAAGGACCAAAAGGAGCTAGACCTAGCATTGCTCAACAATCATTTGAAACGAAGATTATGTGCCCATTAATGGGAAAGAGTAAGTCTAAGCTTCGTGATCACTTGATCAGTGCTATACAGAAAGATGAGATAATATGATTCGATTACGATTACTACATGGGAAATGGATATCTTTGGTCTTAACTAATGCCAAGGAATGTATATCACAAAGCTCCCATTTGTGAAGGGAGAAAAATGCAAGATATTTCTTGCAGCTATAAGTCATAAAAATGAAATGTATAAGGCTGTGTGATTTGTTCGTAAAGGTAGGGGCTAGAGAAAGAAGACAATGAAACTGGTAGAAGAAAAGATCATCTCAACTCATCAATGAATTAAAGCTTTTGCAATGAGGGTTCATCCATGAAAATCAGCAAACTTGATTAAGCTAGTGAAATGAACTTTTTTCGCCTTATATACATACACGTACATTTTAGATGGAGTTCAAATCATTAGTGCAAGGTATTGGAAAGCAAATATACAATCAATATATGCGTTACCTTGGTGGGGTTGGGGATCAAGTCCCTCAAAGCCGCATACTTCCCATTCAACTGAGTCCTCCTGTCCCTCTCAGTGGCAAAGTGCTTGGTCAACTTATTCCCTCCCCTTCTCTTGCCAATCTTAACCCTATTGCCACCCTCCATCATCTCCAACACCCCTTCATCCTCCCCATACATCATCATCATCGCTGTCGTCGTCCCTCCTTCTCCGTCGACGATGATTTCCCCTCCGTCGTCCTCATTGGGCAAGCCCACGTACGGGAACAATAGTTCGCCCATTGGTGGAGGTTTTGGTTGCAAGTTTCTCAGGTGGAAGAGCGGGTCATACAGCACCGACGATGTTGTGGATGCGTTAGGGTTTGTGTATGAGAGCGGCGATTTCGGGAGCAAGGAGGACGAAGGCCACGGCAACGAGGAGGATGAGGAGGATCCGGCCAAGTTGAATAGAGGGAAGAAGCCTAGGTGATCTGGAGGCGGCATCGGGAGGACTTCATCGCTCGAATTTTGGACGGTGACGCCATCCTGCGTTTGCACATGGTCGGCAATTATGAGTTGCTCGAACATATCTTGCAGTAGTCCAGGTTGATTACTATTCCAATTTGAAGTTTGACTATTACCGTAACAAGGCATCACCTGATTATTGTTAGTATTGCTGGGATCTCCATCAATGGCTTCTTCTACAGTCATGTGATTGTTGTTGGTGTTGCAGCTGTAGATGTTTTCGTTGGTGAAATAAGCTG
Source organism: Syzygium malaccense (assembly GCA_031216405.1). Classification (NCBI taxonomy): domain Eukaryota; kingdom Viridiplantae; phylum Streptophyta; class Magnoliopsida; order Myrtales; family Myrtaceae; genus Syzygium; species Syzygium malaccense. The sequence continues at coordinate 42,660,207 of CM062257.1, read as the reverse complement.
GAACGTTCTCTTGCATTTGATGGTGATGATGATAATTGTGAGGATGATTTTGGGTTTGAGCAAACTCGGCATCTGGACCTTCTGGTACGGCGATGGTGTTCGGGTCGAAGCGCGCGGTATCCAGGTCGATGATCATTCCTCGATCTCTGTCGGACCTGATCAAGTAATGCAAAAAACAGAGAAGAGAAGCGAGATGAACTAAGTAACTATTGAGTGAAGGGCCAAAACATGCAAATTGGCGAACCAGTTCCCATTTAAGAAGACATGGAGACAGGTGACTCATGTAATGTGCGTGCACATATGAGACTGTACATCATGAAAAATCTATGTACCGAAGCCATGGATGATGAACTTACTCTTTCAGAGAGAGAGAGAGAGAGAGAGAGAGAGAGAGAGAGAGAGAGAGAGAGAGAGAGAGAGAGAGAGAGAGAGAGAGAGAGAGAGAGAGAGAGAGTTTGTAGTTGGAAATTAGGAGAGAGAAAGGAGGACAAAAGGTAAAATTCTGCGTAAGTTTTTTGTTTCATATACATAACTCATATACATTACATTGATATGGATACTTCGTCAATTTTACAAAAATATGACGCCAATCAGTGAGATGAACATGGGTTGGGTGAAAAATCATATACAATCATATATGTAAATTACATATGTAGTTTCAACCATTAATACAAATTTTTAGAAAGCAAATATACAATCTGCATGTTTAGGGTTTTAGTAACACAAAAAGAGTTTTTGATATTTGTGTCACAGTGAGCATAATTTGAGGTTTTTGGCGGTATTACTAACTCTAAACCAAAATGTCCTTTTTTTGCGAAGGAATTTACACAAAAACCACACCCAACCTTAGACCCCTCCCCCTCTCTCTCTTCCCCTCCCTCGATCCATCTCAATCGCGCAGCCCCTACATCGTCGTCGTCGGACCCCTCGCATCCCCACGGCCATCGTACTCGCCCCTTCCACAAAGAATTACTTCACCGCTATTGAACATAATTTTTGACATGAGGTGAGATTGTTTCCCAACTACAACTTACCTTACTCTACTCTCTTAGTTTCTCTCCGTCTTTCTCTCTCGTCAATGAAATTCTTGAAATTCATAGAATACATACATTATGACTAATATCTATTGGGTGTGGTTATTTTTTTTTTTCGTTTCAATATCGTTGGCTCCCGAGGTGGTTCTAAGAAAATGCGCAAATGCAATAAGCTTCCACAGCCTTACCAAGAATTCAACAAAAATGCAAAGATGGGAGTGGTAATTGAGGTGTAATTTAGGACAGAGTCTCATGCACTCACGCAATCTGAGGTTTCTCTTCGTGGGAGATGCATACTTTCTTTCTTGTAATTTGGAGGTCCCCACTACTTCATTAAATCTCTCCATGGAAACTCCCACTCCCACCTAACCAAGAGAAGTAATCGTGTAATAATTGATGACATTTTAAGGAGAAAATAATTGACATCGCATTTCACTAGAAAAAATAAGAATTTTCATGTAATATTGCCAAACTAATAAGCAGTCTAAGCCTTCTGGTCTAGCTTTTTCTATGTATTAAAAAATTGGTCTAATTTGGAAAATGGACTTAGGTTTTTTGTAAAACATGAAAGACCGACTTACAAAAATAAGAAATAGAAAAATTCAAGTTTGGAAAGTGCTAAACATTTAAGAAATTATGCTGGATTTAAAGTGCTAGAAATTCAGTTTACTCCTAAATTACAATTTTGTCTTTCGTCTGGTGTCATATTATTATAGTTTTACTGAGAATGTTTCGAGGTCGAAGCTAGCCAAAGAAAGAAGCTAATACATGGTCTGTCACATGCATATCAAGCGGTTAACCGCTCGCTTGACGATTGAGTGCTGCACACAATTTCTTCTTGTACTTTCTAAACAATACAATCATCGGAGAATAGGAACTAAAACACACTGAAATCATTAGGAATTTCATCTGTGTTTTAATTTATGGACTTTTATTTGATGTATCGACGCTGTAAAGAGCTCGCCATAAAAGCAGACGTGGATCCTCTGCCTTGCACACCGGCGGGAACACCGTGATCCACTCCAGATGAACAGGGTTACAAGACTTTTCTGGTCATGGCATATGCTCGTAAAAGAATTTGAAGCCCTCCTTTTAAATTGAGTGGATCCAAACCCCAGGAAACTAACAATGATATGGACAATTATTGAGGTGAACATTAATGTAAATTGAGGAAAAGGATATGAGCAAGAAGACCATTATATACCTAACCTGTTGCCTATACATGTTCTGCCTTTCATCATGAAGGGTTCGGTCTAGAATAGCAAATCAATGGCTTGGTGAAACATAGACCCGTCAAACGGATGGATTGGGTGAAATATGGTCCGACCCAAATAGATCAATTTCTATGCAATGCAAATCTACTGACCCATACACAATTCCATTCGTACCTTACCCGACTCATATTGTTAAAATACTTTCATATCCAATTCAATTTATGAAAACTTATATCCAAACTGAGGTGAGATTGTGAGGTGAATGAGCATGAGATGAAGTGAGGGCGACAGAGAATGAGAAGAGAGTCAAAGAAGTGGGTTGGATCTAAGTAAGTTGTAAATCCATTTATGATCCATTTAACACCTATATTATGTTTAAACATATTTACGACCTATTTATTAAATAGAACTAACTCATATAACAATTCAGTTCATTATATATGGGTTAAGATTTTGGTATATGTCCCACTTTTGCAGGTCTAGAGAAACACAAGAATGGTGCCTTCTATAGCATCCATATAATGGAATAGTTTCTGCTGCTCCAAGAGTGAAACGGTGCCTTCACTGGTGTGGTCCCTTGATGTGCACACATTCTTTTGACCCAGTCACCTGAGTTCGGTTGACTCTTTGAAATGTTCGTATTTATTTGGTTTCTTTCTATCTTATGTCATATAGCGATCGTTATGAGCACCAATAACAATCACCACCGAATACAAAATCAACCGGTCGAATATACTCTTTATTGGGTTTCTTTCTATCTTATGTCATATGGCGATCCTTATGAGCACCGATAACAATCACCAACGAATACAAAATCAACCGGTCGAATATACTTTTGCCGGCCAAAATGCTACCTGACAATAGCTATAATAAACACAAATTTATGACGGTTTCTATACAGGAGGTTGTGCTCGGAGAGCACTATAAATCTTTGGGAAATGAGCGCATCCGAAGTACATCATGGAGGAGTTAAGTTTCATAGTGGTGCTCTTCTCTTTCTTTACTTTTTCCCTTCTCTCTATCTTGAAACTAATCATCCAAATGCATGCAAACCCTAAAAGCAAGAACCGGCTTCCACCAAGTCCTCCTGGTCTTCCAATCTTAGGTCATCTCCATCTGCTTAAAGAGCCGGTTCACCGGACCCTGCGCGGTCTCATGGAGGGATACGGCGACGTCTTGTTGCTCAAATTCGGCGTGCGTAAAGTCCTCGTGACCTCCAACCCATCTGCGGTCGAGGAATGTTTCACGAGGAACGACATTATTTTTGCCAACCGGCCGCGTACCCTTGCCGGGAAACACCTCAACTACAACTCCACCACCATGGGACTCGCCTCATATGGCGATCACTGGCGCAATCTCCGGCGTCTCACGACAGTGGAAATGTTCTCCTCTACCCGCATGGCCATGTTATCGGATGTTAGGTATGACAAGTTTTAGGCTTTTGGGACTATAAATAAAAAGAGCATCTCGCCGACTATCAAACATACAAATTTCGTTATTGTATTCAGGAAAGCTTAAGATGTGATTACCCACACAAGCTTGTAGGGGGTCATATTGTTATTTTTGTATGGCATGAAACTATTAGATGCTTCTCTTCGAATTAATTACAAGTAGAATTGGACACATACTAAATGTTAGGGGTTTTTTGTAGGTAAATATTGAAGAGTTCAATTTATGGTGGTGCTTAACTAGTCGGCTTATCGGATATATATGGGTATTCACCATGTGTTTCACTATTGTTCGGCACGATGAAGTGAGGTTGCTACTGAAAGGACTATTTCATGAATCGAAACGAACGGTGGACAAAGATCGGAATGAGATCGAAATTCAGAGAACTTTCATTTAACATTGTGATAAGAATGATCGCGGGACAGAGGTACTACGGCAAGGACGCCGTTGATGAAGAAGCTGCAGAGTTCCGCCGCATCATCAAAGAGGTTGTGGAGCTTCACGGAGCTGCAAACTTAGGCGATTACTTACGGATCTTTCAGTGGGTTGATTTTCAGGGCGTCGAGAAGAGGATGATAAGGTTGATGGGGAAAATGGATAGGTTTAGCCAGAATTTGATTGATGAGATCAGAGGAATGAGGAAGGAGTTGACCCGGAAAGAAAGGAAGATGATGACATTGATCGATGTTATGCTATCCTTGCAAGAGAAGGAACCAGAATCTTATACTGACCAGACCCTCAAGGGTGTCATCATGGTACTCTTGCTTGCTTTTGTCCTTACATTAAGCAGGAATTTATTAGTGTTTATCGAGGTCATCTTCATGTCATCAATGAACTACTTCACGTCACCTACCGCTTGACTTTTCTTAGAGAAAGCATGCTGCATATTAAAGAAGACAAGCGATTACGTGTATTTTCACTTTCAGTATAAACTGTGAAGCCGATTGATGGAATCTAATTAATGGGAAACTTATGATTGTTCCTTTCTGCCAAGAATCATTTAGACATAGGATTACATATTAAATTTTGATATATTATATTGGAAGGTGCAGGCATGCCATCATTGACTAGCATCTAACAAGCAAGCAGAGCAAATTGACTAAGTTATGACAATAGCTGAAGGGGTAAATGACTTAATGTAATTAGGTCAACTCAGACTAATAAAGAAGGATAGGATCTTATAAAAGCCGTTTTATAGGTTTAGAATCTTGACTTGCCCATAAAACAAGCAAGAAATTCTAGGGTATTCTTGTCTTTATTTAAGATTAATCCCAAGGCTTCGTGATAGAGAAACGGAACTCTTAAGATCCTTCTCTACGATGAGAATGCAGGAGGAATCCTTTTATAGGCAGAAATCCCGTATTCGTTGGCTCAAGGAAGGTGATTTAAACACGCATTATTTTCACCACTTTATTAACAAAAGGCGAGTAACAAATCGAATTCTCACGGCTTCAGCTGATGACGGGACTCTAGTTACTGATCCTCAGGCGGTCAGGGCTCACACTGTGAATCACTTTCAGAAGTTACTTAATGATGCTTCTGGGTCCTCTCGGCCCCCTGTTAGTGAGATAGGCTTGGTTCTTGGCCGGGTACTTGATGAGAATCAAAGGAACTCGTTATCGCTTCCGGTCTCAGATGAGGAAATCCGGTCCTCTCTTTTCTCACTTGCTAAGGGCAAAGCCCCTGGACCGGACGGTTATAATATTGAATTTTTTAAATCTAGTTGGGAGATCACTGGGCCTTCCACTATTGCAGCGATAAGGAATTTCTTTGAATCCGGATGCATGCTTAAAGAGATCAATAACACCATCCTGACTCTGGTTCCGAAATCCTCAAACGCTTCAGCTATGTCGGATTTCCGTCCTATTGCTTGTTGCAATACTTTATATAAATGTATATCCAAGATCTTGGCTAGGAGGATAGCGCGTATTCTTCCATCCATAATCGGCCTTGCCCAAGCAGCGTTCGTTAAAGGAAGAAGGATCAGTGACAATATCTTGATTGCACAAGAGCTATTTGCGGATTTCCACCACCGGCCGTACCTTTCCAAGTGTGCTATCAAAGTGGATTTCCAAAAAGCTTTTGACACTGTTGATTGGAGCTTCTTAGAAACGACTCTATTGGCTTTCAACTTTCCTGAATACTTTACCAAGCTGGTGATGGCGTGCGTAACGACAGCAAAATTTTCAGTCTCCATTAATGGGGAACTACATGGCTACTTTGGGAGCTCAAGGGGCATTCGCCAAGGAGACCCACTATCGCCATACCTCTTTATTCTGGTAATGGAAGTTTTTTCTGGCATTCTGAAGGTTAAAACTGATGAGCCGGAATTCCGCTGGTTCTGGAGATGCAAAAAGACCCGGATATCTCACCTCTTCTTTGCGGATGATGTCCTATTGTTCTCAGAAGGGCACTTGAGATCTGTTCAACTTATTAATGAATCCCTTCTCTTGTTCTCTGAGTGGTCCGGCCTTAAACCAAATAAGGCCAAAAGCAACATCTTCTTCTCGGGAGGAACTCAGGCGTTGATACAATAGGTAACTCAATGCCTAGGGTTTCAACAGGGTACTTTACCTTTTCGCTACCTTGGAGTGCCGGTTATCTCAACTAGACTGCGAAAGGTGGATTGCAAAGCCTTGATTGACTCTATCACGGCTCGCGCCCGTTCATGGTCCCAACGTTTCCTCTCCTTTGCTGGTCGCCTTCAACTTATAAAGTCGGTCTTGCACTCCATTCAAGTTTACTGGGCCACCACTTTCTCTCTTCCCAAATCAGTGTTGCACAGTATTGAGGCTATCTTGAGACAGTTCTTATGGAAAGGCCCTGACCTTGGAGTTGGAGGAGCCAAAGTAGCGTGGAAGGCTGTATGCCTACCTAGAGAGGACGGTGGGCTGGGCATCCGAAGACTTATTGATTACAATAATGCTATGATACTTAAGCATATTTGGATTCTTTTTACTGACAAAGAATCGTTATGGTGCAAATGGATACACTCTAACTTCTTAAAGAAGGCTAATTTCTGGATTGTTTCCAAACCAACCTTCTGCTCCTGGACATGGAAGAAAATCCTGGATATGCGCGCAACTGCCCGAATCATGTTCCGATGGAATATAGGCAATGGAAGATCAGTCTCTTTCTGGTTTGACTGCTGGCACACTAAGGGGCCGCTCAATCTCCTTTTTAGCGATGTTGAGATCTACCAGTCACGCATCCCTCGAGAGACTACAGTACGGTCTTTCTTTGAAGACTCTTGGCAACCGTCACCTACCCTTGATTCTATTATGGGCTGGAGGGACAACACTCCGATTTTTGTGGACAGTACGATGGACGGCTTTGCCTGGACTCCTCATCCTTCGAGCCCCTTTTCTGTTAATCGTGCTTGGAATCATATCCGTAGGAAATGGCATCCAACCCCATGGCATTCCTTCATTTGGGATCGGCATATAGCTCCCCGCCATGCATTTCTTCTTTGGTTAATTTCTCTCAACCGCCTTCCAACGCAGGTATTCTTGATACATAATCGCAGGATTGACGATGCATTATGCGCTTTTTGTGGTTCTACACCAGACTCAATCAACCACCTATTCTTCGAATGCTCCTCCACGAGTAGATTGGCCTCTTTGTGGGTGACAAAATGTAATCTACCTTGGCGTAACCGTCCCTGGCAGGATCATATTTTATGGGCAATGCAGGTGTGTGGTGGATCCTCGTTTGCACACTGCATCTCTAGATTTGCCCTTGGGGCCCTTTGCCACATTATATGGACTGAAAGGAACAATGCCATATTCAGGAACAAGAGCGTCTTCATCCCTGACATGCGCAAGCATCTTATTAAAGTCGTCAAGGACAAGGCCATCTCTATGGGGAGAGTTGAGGACGCATACAGGAACCGTATCATCCAAAGAAAGTGGGACTTGCCTTCTTCCATATTTAGATAGTACTGATCCCAGCTGGGCCTGGATCACTTGCGGTGGACACTAGGACTATGGTGGCGCCCATCCTTTTACGGTTGGATTGTATGTGCTGTTGCTTATTTTGTTTTCCTATTTTGGTGCCGTTCTTAGGCTGGTTGTATAGTTTCTGCTGGACCCGCTTGACCTTCTATGGACATCACTATGTCCTTATACGGTTAGGTTTGGTTTGGGCTTAGGTTGTACTTGGTGATTTGGAAAGTTATACATATTCTTGCCTTACCAAAAAAAAAATCCCAATTATATCCTTTCTGATGGACAGATGAATTGCATAGGTTTCACGAGTAGATCATGACATTAATTACAACCCTCATCAGGAATTTTGAATGATTCATTATAATACGAAGCTTTACTATCTGCGAACGTCATATCGGGTTTTATTCTACTTTACCTTTTTTCGAATTTTACATAACTACGTCCAATTGATGTTCACGTGGTAATGTAGACATTGCTTGGTGCTGGCACGGAGACTGCATCAACTACCCTGGAATGGGCAATGTCTCTTCTCGTAAACAATCCAGATACATTGAAGAAAGCTCAAATCGAGATCGAGGCCAACGTCGAGCAAGACCGCCTCATCACCGAGCACGACCTACCGAACCTGAATTACCTCCAAGCAATTGTCAATGAGACATTGAGGTTGTTTCCACCAACCCCACTTTTGGTACCGCATGAGTCATCAAGTGATTGCAATGTTCTTGGGTATCATGTGCCCAGAGGCACCATGTTATTAGTTAACTTATGGAGCATCCATAGGGACCCTAAGCTTTGGGAGGAACCAACAAAATTCATACCCGAGAGATTTGGAAACAGAGGTGATCAAAGAGAAGAGAAGGATGATAATTTCAAGTTCCTTCCTTTTGGTGCTGGAAGGAGAGCTTGTCCCGGGGCTAATCTGGGAAGAAGAGTGATTGAACTAGGGCTAGGGGCGTTGATTCAGTGCTTTGAGTGGAAAAGGGACGGAGAAGAGGAGATCGATATGAATGAAGGGACGGGACTTTCGATGCCAAAATTGGAGCCTCTAGAGGTTTTGTGTAAACCACGTGAATCCATGATCCACCCGCTCTCGAAAATGATGGAGACATGATCCGTCGACAAATTAATGATCTAGTGATGTTAAATATATGCATTGTAAAGCATGAAATGCTGAGAATATGATTCTGTTTTTCTGTTTGATTATCCCAACATAACATTCTGTCAACATCAGTCTGAAAATATATGTTGGCAGTGAAGCAAATACAAAACCAACCGGCCGAATATACTCTTGCGGGCCAAAATGCCCTGCGACAATAGAGTTTATGACAAATTTCATATAAGAGGTTGGGTTCGTAGAGCAATATAAATCTTTGGGACGAGAGTATTTCCAAAATACATCATGGAGGAGTTTAGTTTCAAAGTCGCTCTCTTCCTTTTCTTTTCTTTCATCCTTCTCTTTATCTTGAAACTAATCATTCAAAAGCATGTAAACCGTAAAAGCAAGAACCATCTTCCACTAAATCCTCCTGGTCTTCCTATATTATTAGGTCATCTCCATCTACTTAAAGAACCAGTTCACCGAACCCTACAGTCTCACGGAGAGATACAGCGACATCATTTTCCTTAAAATCAGCATCCGTAAAGTCCTAGTGATCTTGAACTCATCTGCAGTCGAGGAATGTTTCAAGAGGAACGACATTATTTTTGCCAACCGCCCACATACCCTTGCAGGGAAGCACCTCAACTACAATTCCACCACCATGGGGCATGCCTCGTATGGAGATCACTGGCGCAATCTCTGGCGCCTCGTGACATTGGAATTGTTCTCCTCGGCCCGCATGGCCATGTTATCAGATGTAAGGTATGACAAGTTACAGGCTTCTAGGAAAATAAATAGAAAGAGCCTATCACCGATGTTCAGGAAAATCTAAGAAGTGATACCCCACGCAAGCTTGTGGGTTTCTTTGTTAATTCCATATGGCAGGAAACTACTAGATGTTGCTCTTCAAGTTAATTAAGAGTAGAATTGGATACCAACCAAGCCACATGTCACAACTCAGAACAAGTACAATGAACAGATATGTTGTCTCACTTATACGAAAAGAGGGTGTCATTATGAGATATGGATTGAATAGATAGCACTTGCGTATGTAGAGCTTGAATAATTCAATTTATACTGGCGCTTACCTAACCGGTCTATTCGACATGCACTATTATTCACAATACACGTTCCTATTGTCCAGCAAGATGAAGCGAGGTTGCTGCAAAAAGGACTATTTCATGAATCGAACCGAAGGTGGACAAAGATTGAAATGAGCTCAAAGCTCAGAGAACTTTCCTTTAACATTGTGATGAGAATGATCTCGCGAAAGAGGTACTGCGGCGAAGATGCTGTCGGCGAAGAAGCTGCAGAACTTTGCCGCATCATCAAAGAGCACGGGGAGCTTCATGGGAATGCAAATTTAGGTGACTATTTACCAATCTTACAGTGGGTCAATTTTCAGGGCGTGGAGAAGAGGATGGTTAGGCTGAAGAAGAAAAAGGACCGATTCTGCCAGAATTTGATCGATGAAATTAGAGGAATGAGAAAGGAGTTGACCCGGAAAGACAGGAAGATTACGACACTGATTGACGCAATGTTATCCCTGCAAGAGAAGGAACCAGAATCTTATACTGACCAAACCCTCAAGGGTATCATACTGGTACTCATGCTTGCTTTTCTCCTTAAATGTCTCAATATAATTAGGTCAACTTGACTAATAAACGAGGGCATGAACTTATAAAAGTCTTTGTATTGGTTCGGAATGATGTATAACTCACGTAACAATTGAATGTCGAACATGCGAATTATCTTACAAGTCAAATTTTAAGAGGTTCTTTTGCCGATAAAACAAGCAAGAAACTTCTTACCAATTTATTGTTATCAATCTCGGTTATAACCTTTCTGATGCAAAATGAACTGCATAAGTTCTACCTGAAGATCAGGACATGAATTACAACTATCATTAGGAACTTTAAATGATTCAGAATAGTACTAAGTGGTGGTGGTCGAATTCACCAAAAATAATTCCTACTCTCTAAATCACAAATAAATTGTACTTAGGGTGAGCAGAGTCGAATCCACAGAGACTGACAAATTGTTAATCCTTTGAAAACCAAGTAAACAATAAAAGCGAAATTAAAAAGGGGGTTTACGCAGAAAAGACTTAAATAAAATAAGCAAACAGAAATTAAAGAAAATCAGATTATGCAACATCTAGCAAAGGTAATCTCATTCAAGTTCGGAAGTTGATCATTGAGTCACACGAATAATCTCAAACACTACAATAGACTGGTTATGGTTGTTGAAATGCTTCTAACAACCTAATTTTTCCTTAATATTAGATTAACCGGACACGCGCCTGTGATTAATCCCTTATTAACAAATAACCCCGACGTGCGCCAAGGATTCAATTCGCTAATAGCATGAAAAGCGAGAAAAACCCAACCCTAGCTAATAAATCACACGCGTAACTTATTCAAGCTAGATCATATATTCTCGTAATACAACTTGAAAATCTGATTTTAATCAAGTCATATTATTTGCCATTATTATTAAAACACCTAAACAATTACGGGTTTGGGTATTTCAATTGGCAAACTATCACCCTGTCAATTGCACAACGAGCTCTTATTATAACAACCAACAAAGCAATGGTAAACAATAAAATAGAGAATATATAAGTACTGCAGAAATTAAGAAAGAGGATTAAGTTTAGATCTCACAACTTGAATGAACTTGAACTTTGATAATCCTTTGCTAGATTAAAAAGGAGTTAGCCACACATGGCTACAAAATGCGCAAAAGAGAAAATAATATGTTTCTGAATTTTCTGGAGTCAAGTCTGTCCTCCCCTCTTGCGTTTAACCTCTTAAATAAAAAAGAGAAACTCTAGAAAAAGAAATTCTATCCAACATGGAAAGAGAAAATAAAAGGCAAAAACTTCTCCCGAATGTCCCTAATTAAGAGTTCTATTTAAGTACAAAAATCCCTCTCAATCAGATCTGGAAAATATGGAAATTAATGACCAAATCACGTCCCTAAATTCTGCGCCAGCTTTGCATCCGCGCGATCTTAAGCCGTGAGTACGGATCTTTGGAAATTGGATCTTTTATATGCAGAATCCCAACCAACAGCTCAAAAACACATCAAAAGCGTCCAAAATCTTTGCGATTGCATCATTCACCATCACCTAATCACAATGCATAAAACCAAATGAATTCCACTCTATTTATTCGAATATTTGCCCAAAATATCACCAAATATAATCAAAATATAAGTCAAATATACACATCATCACTAAGCTTATTATCTACGAACAGTATATAGTGTTTCCTTCTACCTTATATTTTTTTAGGCTTACTGTTGACACCTAAATTTTGGCACATCTTTTAGTGGTTAATTTGCATAGAAAATTAGGGATTAAATTTTAACCCCTAAATAAAAATATCAAAATCGTATAGCATATAGTTTAGGATCAGATAGTTTAGTTGCATTTCGCATCGGACCGGTGGTGGCGAGAAAGCTGAAAATTCATCGCGTAAATCGAGCTTGAGTACTCGGCTCAACCAAGGGATTGGGGGCCAAAATTCACAAGTCTAAAAGGCATCTACAAGTTTCGAAGGAATCAAGTGACGAACTCTCACGGCCAATGGAGCATCTACCAAGAAAACAACCCCTAAAGAAAAAGAGGACCGGTGATTATGCCTAGATGATCACCAACTCTCACCTTTATACACATTTTTGAGCCTAATATATCCTTTCGTTTCTCAACCCGTGAACCTAACCTACGTTACGTCCCTTGTAAAGTCTCTTCTGATTATAGCACTTGAATTAACGTAGAATTCATATGTTTATAAGCTTAGCTCAAAGAAGTGTAAGCAAGTCTATTTCCATCTCATTTTACAAGGTTCTTGACTTGTAAACCCGGAGACCAGATTGTGGAGTATTTTCTTTCAATAGCCTCGACTCGAAGAGTTCCCTTTGCTAAGCCATTGACCAAACTAACGCTACGGTTATAATAAAGACCTCTTAGATTGGTAAAGTCGTACCGCTTGCGAGAATACTCGGATCCTTGTCGACATGATGATGGTGAGACGGAGTGATTCTCATAAAATAGCCATTCTGAATAAGAGTAAGTGAAAGCCTTTTCTAACTGAAAGTCTCTCATTTAACACTCTTAAGAAATCCACGTTATGAGTGAAAGTTGTCTTAATTAATTATTCTCCCCAGTGGAAATTTGGTGATGCAAATATGGTAAAGCCATCATGCATAAACCTCAATTGAATTGATGAATTCTGAAATGTGAGTTCTAGAATAGCTGAGATTGCTAATCTTCTTGAATGAATGCATATGTGTTTTGCTCTAATCATGTCTGGTAGGTAATGTTTCCTCAAAGACTAAAGAGTTCCTGACGCTACAGTTGTTTTTTGAAGCTTCGTGTTCGTCTAAATATTTTTGAATATTCAATTACCTGATTGTAGTTTCAGGTATCATTTCCGAAAATCCGAAGGGAATTTTTGATCCTATTAATCATATCTGATTACAGTTTCAAATATCTTTCTCGAAGATCCGAAGGGCATCATCGAGCCCATTCAAATATCTAATTGTAGTTTCAAGTATCATTTTCGAAAATCCGAAGGGAATTTTCGATCCTATTAATCATATCTGATTGAAGTTTTAGATATCTTCTCAAAGATCCGAAGGGAATCATCGAGCCCATTCAAATATCTGATTGAAATTTCAGATATCTTCCTCGAAGATCCAAAGGGAATTTTCGAGCATATCCATATTTGATTGCAGTTTCAGTTTCAAGTATCTTTCTCAAAAATCCGAAGGGAATTTTTGAGGCCATTCAAATACCTGATTGGAGTTTCATGAATTTTTCTTGAAAGTCCAAAGGGAATTATTTGATACCTTTTATCGAAAATCCGAAGGGAATTTTCGAGCTTTCAAATACTATTGGGAATTCCAGATACTTGGCGGGTTTCGAAAGTTGTTCCATACCCCAATTTTGCTTTCCCAAATCTTCAGGTAAGTAAATGCAGGTATGTTTTCTATTTTTGCATTTGCATTTTCATATTACATTAGAAAATGGGTGTGGGCTCATTGAGATCCCATTTACTCGACAAAAAGACTAATTTTTCTCATTGCATTTGCATAGTCAAAATTTAGGTATCATTTAGTTTTTGAATGAAATCTCTTCGAGCTCCCCTTCAAAGAGGGGCAGCTGTTAACACCTAAATTTTGGCACATCTTTTAGTTGTTAATTTGCATAGAAAATTAGGGATTAAATTTTAACCCCTAAACAAAAATATCAAAATCGCATAGCATATAGTGTAGGATCATATAGTTTAGTTGCATTTCGCATCGGACCGGTGGTGGCGAGAAAGCTGAAAATTCATCGCGTAAATCGAGCTCGAGCACTCGGCTCAACCAAGGGATTGGGGGCCAAAATTTACAAGTCTAAAAGGCTTTGGTTGTTTTAATTTGAGCTTAAATCAGCCCGAATTAATTTAGCCCATTTGGAATTAAATGGAAATTAAATGATAAAGCCTAAGTCTAAACCCATTAGGATTAGAAAGCCCAGTCAATTAACCTAAGGTTGCAATATAAATATATGATTATACCCTTCAATGAAGGGGGGAGCTCTCATAATTTCCAGAGCAGAATTTTCGAAGAGAGCACAAGAAACACACGGCTAGAGAAAGAGAGAGAGAAGAAAAGGAAGCGTCCGCCCAAAAGGTTCTCGAAGGGGCTTTGTTCATACAGAGATACACACGTATAGGCATATATTCAGAGGGCACGACCACTACATTGAAGGAATCGGCCGAGCAATTGAGAGAGCATAGAGAGAATAGAGAGTAGAGGAGCATAACACACCCAAGGAGTTCTGTTTTGTTTTCTTGCAGGTGAGACACTGGACACTCGTTCATCAAATTGGAGAAGTCGCCAAAAGGGGTCTTCACCATACAGAGAAAAGACAAGGAAGGAGGAAGAACCAAATAGGAAGTGGAAATTGAGAAAGTCAAGTGGTGGGGAACACACTGTACTCTGCCACGTTGGCAGACCAAGAATTGCATGACTAGTTTTCTTCACCACACGAGTAAAGAGAAGACATTCGGCCATCGTTCCTTTGCAGATTGTTGCTGTGCACGGTCTCATCTCCATCCGTGATTTCCATTGGTGTTCGTTGTCTCCACATCCTTGTCACCGTGATTCCAATGTGTTGAGCCGTCCTTCATCACGAGTTGTTCCCCACCGAGAGCCATCGTCTGTCGAAGCTCGAGATCCGCAATCCCGGCAATTCAAATTTGGAAAGAAATCCGCAAACCCGATCCGGCATCAAGCTCGAATTTGGAAGATATCCGTGAATTAGGTAAAATCATTATCCGAATATTTTCTGAAATATTTAATTTCCTAAGTTTTCGGTGTTTGAATTTTTCGTGGATATTCTTTGGTGGATAGCTATATATCTTAAGATAATATTTGCGATATCCGCAATATTCTAAGATACCTTAAGTTAGGAATTTTTCCTAATTTGGCCATATATTTGGACGACTATCCGACCTTATCCCTAAGGTACGATACGCGGCGATACGAAAAATCGTTATCCTATCCATAATCACTTGGATACGATAATAGATTTTATTCGCTTTCTAAATTTGAACAATCAGCTTTTCGTCGATATCTATAACCCTATATATATGACCGTTAGTTTGATTTCTTTGCCTAATTTGAAAAGAAGAATCTTGCAGATTGCGTGGATTGTTTGAACGTGTTTGTTATCTTTGTTTAATTGTTTTTCTTTTAAATAAAGAAAATCAAAAAATATGTTAGTTAGGATTTAAATTAGAAATTTTGCATGCTTAGGGAATCTTAAATATATCCTAAAGAATAAGATAATTATTTGATTTAAATTGGGATTTAAGGTAGCATATTTCCTAGTTTAAATTAGAGATTGTTTTAATCTTAGTGGATTATTTAGGATATTTAATAATTTCGAATTTTCATAAAAATACCAAAAAGAATCACTTTAGGATAGATTAAATTATTGCATGTTAATTTGAGTAATTTTTAATTTCGAATTTCATTTGAAAATACCAAAAATAAATCATTTGTTCGTCATTAGAATTAGGTCATGTCGTCGCATGACATATAGTTTGCATGTTAGGCTGCATTAATCGCATGTTAATTTTTGCACGTCATTACATATAGGCTAGTTTTCATTTAAATAAGTGAAAATCCTAAAAAATATTGAGTGAACTGCTTGTTAATTAGAAATCATATTAGGATTATTGATGTGATTTTCTAGCTAACCATGCAGATGCTTACGTTGCTTCGAGGTAAGTAATTCTCCCAATCTCGCAATTTATTTAATGTTTTGATTATTGAGTGTTATTTTGGTGGTTTGCGCACCCGCATGATCACCTCACATGCTAGTGACTAAGTTAAAATGGATCCAGACTGCATGTATAAACATTTTTTTTAAAAGAAAAGGTACCGAAAGGGCGTTAGACTAGATCTAGCGTAACCAAGTCCCCGAGTTTAGAATCTCTAGTTCGTAGGAATAAAACATATCTCCCTATGTTTTATTTAGGTTTCTAATCGACCTACCACAAATAGATTAGTGGCGACTCCAAGTATGAAAACTTTTGCATGTTAAAAACTTAAACCTTAAGTTGCGAATTGGCAGGGCTTGGGAGGGCCCGAGTTAGGTTTAGTCTTAACAATCCATTAGCCTGAGGAAATTTTAGGTCGCGACACTTACATAACTATGTCCAATTCATGCTCACATGTTCATATAGGCATTAGTTAGTGCTGGCACGGAGGCTACAGCAACTGCCCTAGAACGGGCAATGTCTGCTCTCCTAAACAACCCAGATAATTGAAGAAAGGTCAAGTCGAGATCGAGGCCAACATCGACAAGACCGCCTCATCGACGAACAAGACCTGCCGAACCTGTGTTACCTCCAAGAAATTGTCAGTGAGACAATGAGGTTGTTTCCACCAACCCCAATTTGAGTACCGCATGAATCATCAGGTGATTGCAACGTTCTTGGGTATCAAGTGCCCAGTGCTTTGAGTGGAAAAGGGACGGAGAAAAGGAGATCGACATGAATGAAGGGACGGGACTTTCAATGCCGAAAATGGAGCCTCTAGAGGTTTTATATAAATCACGTGAATCCATGATCCATCCCCTCTCGAAATGACGGAGACATGATCGACGGACAAGTGAATGATCTACTGATGTTAAAAATAAGCATTGTAAAACATGAAATGCTGAGAATATGACTCGATTTTTCTGTTTGATTATGACATGATTCTCAGCATGTTTTCATTGGTTTTTTTTATATGCTCTAATTGGACGTGGAACCAAATCGTTCGAATTGGGAGGATCCAAATCCCGGAAAAATAATTATAATATGGACAGTTTTTTAGGTGAGCATCAACGACATGCTTAATTGAGGAAAAGCATATGATACATATGCTTCCTTTCTAAGGGTTGAGAACAGCAAGACCATTATATAATAGGAAAGTGTTGAGAATCAAGGGATTGCCAATTACAATAGGTACCATCTTTTATTATCACAAGAGCAAATACGTACCACCATTCACACGCTAACACCCACTGCTTTATGATGCACACTTCATTCTATTTGCAGCTGCCTACTAACTACACTCGTTACTCTACACACGCTAACTCTTTGCTCACGCCAGTTACTACACCACACTCCATGTTTGATACAAATGGGAGAGGGTCTTGCCGATTTATACTGGCGCTAGGTCGGTGGATGAAGTCTCCCCGCTATTCTAAATATCTTCTAAAGCAATCATTACATTGTAACTTGTTTTGGCTGATTTTATTTTTAGAGAACTCTAGAGTGGCGTAAAAGTCTTCTTAACAACTTTTTGGTTGATTTTTCTTTGGAAGAATCTACACGTGGCTACTGGGAAAGAGAGAGAGGATTCTAGAAGAGAGAGAAGGCGGCGCTTTCTTCAACACTCTTCCTCACCGACTACTCTCTCTCAATGCGGATCTAGCAACCATGCCAGGTTGCTTTCCGTTAGCTGCCTTGTCATCTTCTTTCTGTAATCTCTCGTACTCCTCCTCGGCTTCGCCACTTCTAGTGCCGACTGAGGAAGTGCAAGATGGGTACCTGATTTAGCACTATATACTCTAACTTTTGAGGCCTCTGTGGCTACGACTTTTGTCTGAACTTTGTGAAGCTTGGATTTGGGCAACGCCAGTCTGTCTTGTGCTTTAGTCTCTTTTTCCTTTGTCTCAGTTTCCATACTCAAATCTCTTGTAGGAGTTCTGAGATTGCAGCTCATGTGGTCAAGCCTCTTGTTTGTGATTTTCATTTCGTGTTTCAACTGATTTAAGTCCATCTGAAGCACTTTGATGTAAAGACCTCGGTCCCTCGTCTCTTTGGGCTTCTTCTCCTTATTCTTCCATTTTGCATCCAAGATGTTTGAGGCCTCTTTAATTGCTACTTCCTGGTTTTTCTTCTTAATCTCATTCCATTGACCCTTATACTAGCGGTAATTTTTCTTCAAGCAACATGTCTTTTTCTTCTAATCATATTTCTTGTCTCTCCATTGCTAACATCTCTTGCACACGATTGCTTGTTGGTGTCGTTACTTGCTTCTTCGAGTTTTTCCTTGGGTTGCTCTTCTTTTGGGATGCGACAGGAGCTGTCGAATAATTTGACTCAATTATATAAGCAGTTGCAAGTTCTTCTTGTTCATTCACTACAACAGGAGTTTGAAAGTCCAATTGTTCTTTGTTTTCAGTCTCCTCCTTTAAGAAAGTTACAACATTTCCTTCTTCCCGCCTAAACTAATAAACTCTAGCAATGTGTCCTACCTTGCCACATATGTAGCATTGTCTGTTACCCCTTTTATTGCTCTCATCTTCATCGTCGTCCTCGTCACAATCTCGAAGAGCTCCACCTGGTCGAAGGGTCTCTTTTGCTAGTCTTCATGACTTTTCCTCAGTTTGCCATCTTTAATGCTTGTACAATTTCTCCTTTGACCCTTGAACCCTCTTTCATTATTAACCTTAGAAATTTTTCTGTTTAAAGCCTCTTGGCTGGTCAATATATTCTCCTACTCAGTCAGAGTTGGCTCTTTTGCCCATACACAGGTGGTCGTAACAATGCCATTATATTCCGACTTTAACCCCTAAACGATAATTCTTCTCATCCATGTCTCAGAGATGGCATTTTGAGTCTAACTTTGAAATTCTTCATAAATAGATTTAACTTTAGAAAAGTATTGACTCACCGTCATATTTTGTTACGACACCAACAATAGCTCGTTTTCCAACCTTTGCAACTTGGCATCATTCATCCTTGCGAATAGTGCTGCCAAGTTATCCCATGCCACCTTTAGGGTCTTCGCGCTCATAATGTGCTATAACAACTCATTTTCAACAGTCATAGCAAGAACATAAAGAGCCTTACCCGTTTTGATGTTCCATTTACTTAACTCGCCGTCGTTCATGGGTGGTGTGGTGTTGTTGCTGCTAGCAATATCCCACATCTTGACCCAGCAAGCAAAACTGCTTGCGAATGCTCCAATTATTATAATTTGAGTTGTTGAGCTTCTTGACGCCATTCACAGAACTTAAAATGTCTTCCATCTGACTTGAATATAATGTCCAACACTACACCAAGTAAGCTTGGTCCCAAAACAATCAATCACAGTCGCTAACTACACACTGGCAGAATTTCGGCATACTCTAGTCTTTGACCACCTGCTCAAGTGCAATAACCACTATCTTTGTGTACCACGTTTCGGATCACTAGGTTCACGGTCCTCGACCACCTTGCTTTGATATGGTCTGTCACAACCCAAAAGCAACAAGAATGGGGGATGGCACAGCCATCTTTCGACCCAAAAGACGTAGTTTTAAACAGAAACCAATAATCTGTTATCAAAATATATAACAATAGCCACATATATATCTATATGATAAACCAACAGGTTGGTTACAACATTAAAGTTTCTATAATTCATATAGAGAATATATACATCTCTAATTCATATACAGCTTAGAAATATACAACTTACTAAGCTCCTAGCCAAAAATTCCTCTATCAAATTGCCTTAGTGATAACGCGAATGCTCTCATACCATCACAAAAAGCATTTAAGACAAATGGTATTAATAATGACAGCCTAGTGAGTTGTATAGCTAACTAAGCTCCTAGCCAAAAATCCCTCAATCAAAATGCCCTAGCTATAACATGAACACTCTCATTCCATTTGTCACTAACTGACGAACCTAAAAAGCATTTAAGACAAATGGTATGAGCAATGGCAGCCGAATGAGTAATACATTTCTTTTAAGTAAATTAAACAACCATCATGCATAGAGATAAAGCAATACTAGAAACTCACACTCCAAACCTAAGATATAATATATTATATTGTTAGGGCTAACTATCATGCCCCGAACCCCATCGAGCTCACGACATCCCGCAACAGGTCGAATTTATTGCGACATCCCAGGAACGTCACCGACCCAACCAAAACATCATAGCCACATGGGGAAGCGGTAAAACAACCCCGGACTAAATTGACGACGACGGGGTAGACCAACAGAATAGAGAAACAAGAACAACAGCATTTCATACAATATTACTGCACCAAATATACAAACATCATAATACGGACATAATTAGCAAACTAACATCCGAAATCACCGTCATAACAAAAGATCAGGGTTTGGTTAACTTAACTTTCCTATGGGTTAACCTGATTTACACAACCCCTAAAATACCCTAGGGAGAGCCTAAGGGTCGCCCTTCTCCATTCAACTCCTGATTCTACGAGCTTGAGCCTTCGGATACTCACCTACAGTTCCACTGGGCACCTAAGGTAGCTTCTCAGACTCCAAAAAGAGGAGGTGAACTTTCCGGATTTATGGCTGGGAGTCTGAAATTGTGGATTATATAACTATGAGACGAATCTCAATAAGTGTATAACCCCAAACTCCACGCAGACACTCACGTAACGCCAGACAGAGCACGCATCTCATGCAACAATCAACCACTACCAATCACACACAACCTTATCTTGAACCCATCATGCACGATCTCACACGTTAGATCATAATACAACTAGCACGTCACAGTAAGGAATCACATATGCGCGAGTGCCTTAATTATAAGACAGAAACCACTTGGGCACGTCCCATACCGTGCCTAACAGTTTCTACCTCTTAATTAAGCATCACATCACGCGATACAAACACACTCGCACACTACTCACACCATGCGTTACTTTCTCAAAATCTCACCCCTCAAGCCAATTCTCGCTCATTCTCAACTCTTCCACCACTACCGCGGCCTCGTAAAACGCATCAGGCCAACGGTCTTCTAACCTCGTCAGGCATCGTCACCCCATCGGGCTGGGCATCGTCACCTCGTCAGGGACGGCATCGTCCCGCGTAAACGAACACGCCTCAAGACGGAATCCTACCTCTCCCTTTCCTTAATTACCGTGCCCACGTAAAACACATTAGGCCAACGGTCTTCTGACCTCGTCAGGCATCGACACCCCGTCGAGCCGGGCATTGTCACCTCGTCAGAGACGGCATCATCCCACATAAACGTACACGCCTCAGGATGGATCCCCTTTTTCAACCAATCCTACCTTTCCGTACCTTCGTTCCACTCATACCACATCTATCACACGGTCACACACGGCCTCCCTTACACACGGCCACACATACGCACGGCCAAACACACACACCTCACACACATTTCACAATTGTACGTCCTCGTCACACAAACACGCCACCCAATCACACATTTTTGGTACGCGAACTCAATGCACATTCACCCCGACACATCACCTCACTTCACGGCCACACACACACAGCACAATACCAATCCACAATCAGCCCAAGCATAAACCAAATCAGCCCACAATCACAAATCGCACAACCAGGTACACAATTCAATTCATAGAATAATCCCACCAATCGATTGCACAATTCAACCCCCATCAAGCCACAACATCACAGCCCTACCCGAGCTTCCTAAACCTCGAATTTTCATCGTCAATTCAGTCCACTATCACTCGAAAAATCAGCTAATCACCACCAGTGGCACAATCATTCCAACAAATCCATACAAGCCACAAAACTACCAATCAAGCACGCAATTTAACCACAATCGATCCGTCACATCACAGCCATATCCAAGCCTTCTAAACCTAACCTAATCAGTCCTGAATCAGTCCACAACAACCCGAATATCCAGCCTCGTTCTACACTCCAAAACAGTCACAATAATCACCTAAACCGAGCCCTAAACTAGTCTAACAATACCTGAGATCCTAGGTGTCGATTGGGAAAGTCACTTACCTAATAAAAACAGGGCAAGCTGGCTAGATGGTGGTCGGAACAAAGCAGCGGCAGCGGCGTCGCCGGCGACGTACGGACACCGTACGGACACTGTATGGACGTCGTATAGATGGAGACATACGGCGACGTATGGACGGCTGAAGCGTCACGGCGGTAGCGGCTCGGCTGTTCGAGCTCCGACGCAGCGGCGGTCGGCCTCCAAGTAGCGGTACACGTCGGTCCTTTGGCCGTGAGGAAGAGAACGAGAGGGAGAAAGAGAGAGAGGGAGAACGGACAGGCTGAGAGCGAGGCTAGGTGGCGCCCTCGTCCAGCAGCTCCGGCGAACGGCAGCTCCAGCGGTGATCCGGCGAGCTCCGGTGAAAATGGCCGAGAAAGAGAGAGAACGACGGAGGAGGGGGCTGCTCGGTGGGGTTCTAGTCGAATGAGGGGGAGAGGAGAGAGAGACTGGTCCAAGTTGGTCAAAAATAGCAGCCCAATTACGCCACGTGTTGTCGATCCGGGAGTTTTGACCAAAAATACCCCTAATCCGACGATCCATATTCATTCCAGCCAAATAATTGATGGGCAAAAAAGTAATTAGGTCCAATAATTCAGCTGATAAATACTCTTAATTATCCCAAATATAGTCCCAAAATTCGAAACTGAAAATGGCTCAGGGGCATAATGGTCATTTTTCCGGTCCCGGATCGAAATTCCATTTTTCGTCCGTACCAACCCCAAATGTGTGTGACCAACATAATATGGCGTCGGAATCATGAAAATAGCTTCTTAAGCCCTCGAAAATCGATTACAAAGTCCTGGGAAATAAAATAATATTATTTTCACTTCCGAGCCAAAATTTCAATTTTTGACCGTAACCACTCCAAATATGCGTGGCCACCCTAAAATGACATCGGCCTCGAAAAATAATCTCATATGGCCTCAAAATCAATGTTGGTGTCCAGAGGGGTAAAATCGTAATTTTTCCGGTCCCAAACCGAAATCCATTTTTTTGCAAAAATGGGTGGCCCTAAGGTTGGCCAAGCCAAAAATGTCATCGGCAGGTCAAAATTGTCACTTTCAAAATTCTCGATTCCTGGGCCCGAATTCCAAGAAATGACTAAAATTGACCAATCGCGACTTTGGCTTATCTCTGGCTAACGGGTGGCTCATTGGGATTACGTGCTCTCGACCCGTAATCGACACCAAGTCAAATCACGTTTATGTTTACTCTACCCGGGATGACCTCGATTGTCATATAATTGCGAGGGTCTGTCGCTAGTTCCCTTCGAATACGATCAATCAAATAGACCGATCTCGATTGGCTCAAAACATTCCCTTGTCAATCCATATGGTCGAAAATCGAACCTAGGTCGAGTTCTTTGATCGCGCGAACTCAATCTCGTAATAGCCTTACCCCTAAGGTTAGCATCCCGTGAATGCGCTGTTCCGGGTGAGATCTCACTATAGTGTATTGGTCAAATTCATTTCTTAAATCTCGAGAAAAGGATCGAAAATTCAGAATGTTGCACTAACAATACAACCTAAAATGGGAGTTAAATAGGTTGTGTGTGGTGATACAAAAAGGTTTCGTGAAATATCAAGTAATCACCACTTAAGATAGTGACAGATATAGGTCAGCATTTATGATGCTAGTAAGTAAATGAAGTGTAGTACAAAGATCACATGACAATATATAGTAGTTTAGCTTTATACTCAAACATACGTCCACTCTTCAACTAACAGCCTTAATAGTGGCTAGATTCCACTAGTAATTAGTAATGCAAGGTACAATTGGCTAGTGATGTTCCTTTCACTTGATGGATCATACTATCATGACATACTCACTGCACTTACACTTATATATTTGACTATTAGCTATTAAAGTGCTAAACAGATATAGAGAGAAATGCATAATAATATCATAGATGATTTCTAACTTAGATTGTACAAGTAGCATTCAATATGTCTAACCCTCTGCTTCACCTATGCTACTCCTTATGTACTTAAGTCTGCAATATATCTGTTGGAGACCTTCAAGGACACTCAACTAGCCATTTGAGAGTCGCTGGAGACCTTTTGATAGAATCGGGACTGCTCATGCAGTCCCTTCGTCTGATTGTCACAGGTTTCCTAAAATTGAGTCTACTGCACTATCCTAGTAGAAAAATTGTTTGCTATTTTTTTTTATTTCTTCCTTGGTTTTCCAAAGATGGAGTCCAGTCTTGCAATGGCTATTTTCTGTACCATCAATAGTCATCTTCTAGAGTATATCTTACCATCATCAGAGCCAATCATAGATGTGTACAACGGGAACCACCTGCACTGGAAACTGCCTAGACTGGATTGGATCGAATTGGACCAGCTAATTCTGGGCGATTTCAGAGGTTACCGGTTTAGTTCCCAATCCCAGGGTGGGAACTGGATTGACAAACCGAATCGATTACATCTTTTTAAAATTTATTTAATTTCTCAAAGAATAGCCTAAAGTAAACCATAATATGAGTAATATCTATTCTTCAGACTCCTCTTTCTCATCTCACCATGTCGTCCATAGTGTTAAACTTTGTAATTGTTGGTGTTTACTTTTTGCATATCAGAGCTTCTCCAATCTAGATTTCTTCTATTTCGTATTGTACTTTTATTTGGAATAAGAATGTTGTAGTCACTAATTCCATCAGACCGGACAGGACCGGTCGGTCCAGTCCCCAATTCCTAGTTTCGAGGAACTAGTTCCCAGTTCTTAGATAGGATCGGATCGGATCGAGAACTGATCGTCCCTACCAATGCATCACCATCACGATCCAATGCACATTATCACCGGTGCAAATTATGAGTGATATGATTGACAATCTTCATTGACTATACCAAATGAATGACACGTGATGATATAGTCAACAATTTTTCTATCTTCATCGGTATCAAGAACCTCGAAGAACACTAACTCGACTAGTCCTTCCAAGCTAACATGAGATACCACTCATTTTGTACTTGTTCTCCTAAATGTCATAGCCTAGTTTCTCGTCCTTGTTGATATAAGAGGATCATTGATGATGTTCTCAAACTTAACAATCTACACTCATCATAGTAAACGTTAGTACCAAAGATAGTGTTGGGATTATCAAATTCTATAGGGATGTTTTCCCAACATATATCAAATCAAAAATGAGTTGTTTCATTTCAACAAATTTTATACAAAATACTCATTTAATCCACCACCACAATTCAAACATCAATGGTCAAGTCCATTGATCGATCTCATCAAAAGACACGTCAATCCATTAACCAATTTCAAAACACACATCGATGATCAATTCCATGCTCAATATCCAACTCAAGGCTCTAGAGGTGATTCCCACGAAACTTACGTTATCATGTAATACTTAGTCCTTGACCAACGTATATCAATAATACAAGGTTCTAGAGGTAGATTCCACGAGAGTCACATCACCTTGTAGCACTTAGCCCTTGACCAACACATATCAATAGTTTAAAGCCCTGAAAGTGATTCCCACAAGATTTATATTATTGTGTAGTACTTAGTCCTTAACTAACATATATTAATAGTACAAGTCCCTAGAGGTGACTCTCACGAAACTCGTATCACCATATAACACTTAGCCCTTAACTAACACATTTCAATAGTACAAGGCCCTTGGAGGTGGCTCCCACGAGACTCGTATCACCGTGTAGCAATAAGTTCTTGACTAGTCCATATCACAATAGGGTTCACAAATCAAAATATATAATCTTTTGCAAATCAGTTCATTGCTAGAATCCCCTTTTGTAAAATATTTCTCAAATCTTTTCAAAAGTTATCTCATAAATCAAATTCACAAAATAGTACACATAACCTTTTAAGAAAGGTTTATCAAACAATCTCACAATAACAAAAAAAAAAAGTAAACACTAGATCTAGCTTTATGCAACAAATATACTTTTCTTAGACATGGGTTTTACAAAGCCAAAGAAGAGATCATCACCACTCATCTGGGATTGCCCAAAACCAATTGACATAGTTATACGAGCCGGTGATCTTGTAATTCTATCAATTAAATAAGAATCAACGTCAAAACCAAGTAAAACACCACTTTAACTAATGACTCGACTAAATTACGCTATTTCATAGCCAAAACGCTCACTACGGGTCAACAAAAGACCTCAAGAACAGCTAACCGTGGCAAAAAACCACAAATGCAAAGAATAATGACTCACACGACAAACTTTCTCGTGCCATAACTCTCTCTACCGAACTCCAAATCAAGTGTGCTTACTGTCAAAAGAAAGCCTTTTCGAAGTACTAGAAAACCCATCGATTGGCTAACCCAAAATCTAGTTGGCAACTGACAAAATTTGGCAAAAACTGTTGGTCGTTTTTTGTTCAACGCATGCACCCGATTTCAAAATTTTGTTTAAGGCAAATTGTAAGCTCGAATCAAGTTCTATAAAATTCTACGGCTCCACAACCCTAAACTATCAATCTCTCATGATTTCTCAACTTAACAACTCCTAAATCGGACCCCACAGTTTCAATTTCGCTATAATTTTGAATTTGTCCCATAATTCCAAAAACTATGCCGATTAAACGAATAAATGGTTTAAATTCTTACTGAGCATTGCGAATCAAAGTAAATCCGGATTGGCAAGGCCCCCATTGCATATCCACGTAAAGCCCTCTTTCCTTTCTTTCACTTCTTTCCCTTTCCTTTATTTTCTTCTTTCTCTTTTTCTTTTCAGTTCCTATGTGCTCTCAGTCTAATAACAACCTGAGCGCTCCTCTTTCTTCTTTGTTGACTAGTCAACATTTTTTCCTTCTTTTACACGGCCCAATTCACTAAAAAACCCCCAACTTTACCCTTTATCCCAAACTTTTTTTTGTCTAAAAAAAAATCCTAAACTTTTACTTTTGTCCCAAATCTACCCCGTTTATTATTTATTCAATTTTTTAATATCATTTTATATTATTTCGAATTTTTTTCTTTTTTCTTTTCTTTTCTTTTTTTTTTTCAGCTTCAACCTCCGGCCGGTCGCCGGTCCGGCGACCGGCCAGAGGCGGGGGCCGGCGAGGTCGGCCCCGCCGGCCGCTGGCGAGGCTCGGCCTCGCCGTTGCTGGGCGAGGCCGGCCTCGCCGGCGGCCGGCGGGGCCGACCTCGCCGTTGCTGGGCGAGGCCGAGCCTCGCCGTTGCAGGGCGAGGCCGACCTCGCCCTCTGCCGGCGGGGCCGAGCCTCGCCAGATCTGGCGAGGCTCGGCCCCGTCGGTAGCCGGCGAGGCCGACCTCGCCGTTGCTGGGCGAGGCCGGCCTCGCAGGCGGCCGGCGGGTCGAGCCTCGCCGTTGCTGGGCGAGGCCGAGCCTCGCCGTTGCCGGGCGAGGCCGACCTCGCCCGCTGCCGGCGGGGCCGAGCCTCGCCGTTGCCGGGCGAGGCCGACCTCGCCCGCTGCCGGCGGGGCCGAGCCTCGCCGTTGCCGGGCGAGGCCGAGCCTCGCCGTTGCAGGGCGAGGCCGACCTCGCCCGCTGCCGGCGGGGCCGAGCCTCGCTAGATCTGGCGAGGCTCGGCCCCGCCGGCAGCCGGCGAGGTCGGCCTCGCCGTTGCAGGGCGAGGCTGACCTCGCCCGCTGCGGGCGGGGCCGAGCCTCGCCGTTGCAGGGCGAGGCTGACCTCGCCCGCTGCGGGCGGGGCCGAGCCTCGCCGGCAGAGGGCGAGGTCGGCCTCGCCCTGCAACGGCGAGGCTCGGCCTCGCCCAGCAACGGCGAGGTCGGCCCCGCCGGCCGCCGGCGAGGCCGAGCCTCGCCAGATCTGGCGAGGCTCGGCCCCGCCGGCCGCCGGCGAGGCCGGCCTCGCCCAGCAACGGCGAGGCCGAGCCTCACCAGCGGCCGGCGGGGCCGACCTCGCCGGCCCCCGCCTCTGGCCGGTCGCCGGACCGGCGACCGGCCGGAGGTTGAAGGTGAAAAAAAAAAGAAAAGAAAAGAAAAAAGAAAAAAATTTGAAATAATATAAAATAATATTAAAAATTGAATAAATAATAAACGGGGTAGATTTGGGACAAAAGTAAAAGTTTGGGGTTTTTTTGAGACAAAAAAAAGTTTGGGATATAATTGGGACAAAGAGTAAAGTTGGGGATTTTTTAGTGAATTGGGCCTCTTTTACACCAGTCAAAGTTCACATATTACACCGTCCCTTATCCCTTGGGTTCTAATGCCTCTTGTTGATAATCAAGTAATTGCCAATTACAATAAACACTATCTTTTATTATTACAAGAGCAAATACATAACACTACTCTTAAACTTACACCCACTACTTTATAATGCACAATTCACTCTACTCATAACTGCCTACTCATTACTTTATACGCACACCGCTCTTTGCTCACACCACTTATTACACCACACTCTATACTTAATACAAATGGGTGAGTTTGTTGCCTATTTATACTAGTGCTAGGTTGGTGGAGGAAGCCTTCACACTCTTCTAAATATCTCCTAAAGTAATCATTACATTACAACTTGCTTTGGCTCATTTTATCTTTAAAGAACTCTAGAGTGGCATAGAAGTATTCTTTATAACTTGTTGGTTGATTGTTCTTTGGAAAAATCTACACATGATTTCTGGGAACGAGAGAGAGGATTATGGAAAAGAGAGAAGGCGGTGCTCTTTTAAACATAAAGTACTTAACCTCTTATCTATATATATTCTTCTGCTTAGTGACCGAAATGGTGTTGAATTGCACGTGCGAGTTGTGTTAAAAAGACCCACATTGGAGAATTGGTGTGGTGTGGTGTGGAGCAGAGCAGATAATATATCCTAATTGGCTCATAAATTATTAGCTTAAGCTTTTGAGTAAAAATAGGTCCAACTGGATATATTAACGGGCTTGGACTTGGGCTTCATCTTAGCGATTTCCCTATATGAAGGTATTGGGCTTTTACTGTGCACTTTCAACAAGCGATACTTTAATGGCCACCTGAGTTCGGTTGAATCTTTGAAATGTTCATGTTTTATGAACACCAAAACAAGAAGGAAACAAAAGTTAAGCAGAGCATTATCCCCACAAAACATTCTGTCAACATCAGTCTATATTTACTAAAAATAGAATCATTCAAATGAAAGCACCCATAATAAGGATGATATATGTTGGCACTGAAGCAACTACAAAGACAACTGGTCGGATATACTCTTGTAGGCCAAAATGCTTTGCGACTAATGAAGATATGACAAATTTCATATAAGAGGTTGTGTTCGGAGAGCAATATAAATCTTTGGGACCAGAGTGTTGAGGAAAATCCCTAATTAGTTTTGAAGAAGACAAAACAATCATTTTTCTGACCACAATTACACTTAAGTTATTTGATGCAAGTAAATACCGAGTAATTAGACTTAGTCAATGAAAGGATTTATTATCAAACTCAAAATTCCTTGTCAGATTCAATAAATGTTATTTTTGGCAAGTTTATGTAGGACAATCAAATTGATTTTATAATCAATATCTCAAGATATCCTAATTGGTAATCACAAGATCGTTCCTTAAACACGAAGACCTACACTTATAAAAACCTTGATTTGATTGTATGGGAGATCAAATCACTTAGAGATAATGGTTCTTCTTCTAACGGCTATGCATCTTCTTTTGGGAAGATTCTCCAACGGGTTGATTTGGATATCAATCCTCGTAAGACTGTCCAACTGGTAGATTGAAAATAGAGGAGTATAAAAGGAGTGTAAATGCCATACAAGAAGAATAACAAGAATTGAGAATTTCAAAGTCTGAATAACGCTTCAATCTTACACACTTGTGATTATTGTATTCCACGTTGTTACTTTAGAAAGAAAATTACTTAAGTGAAGAGTGTACGTGACAGTGCAATCTATCATCTTAGAAGCACTACTTTTGTAATCTCTTAGTGATTCAATAGTGAAGCACAGCCAATAGGTTGCCAGCGTGGAGAGTAAACGTAGACTTGATAAAGCTGAACCATTATAAAGATTTGTGTGCAATATTTTCTATCCTTAAAATTTCATTTATTATTGTTTACATTATACTGCATACATATCTGTCAAACGAGTTTGTTAAAATATCATTATAGTCATCAGACGCAATTAGTTGACGACAACTTATATACAAGTTTGACATATGCATCCATCTAATATTGATCATACAAGTTGTTGACCACGACTATATTCATTCCGCACGTTTAAATCATCCAATTTGGTAAAATCACCTATTCAGTCCCCCTCTAGGCGATAGCACTAGCCGTAACACAGAGCATTTCCAAAATACATCATGGAGGTAGTTTAAAAGTCATGCCCTTCTTTTTCTGTTCTTTCATCCTTCTATTTATCTTGAAATAATCATTCAAAAGCATGTAAACCGTAAAAGAAAGAACCACCTTCCGTTAAGTCCTCCTGGTCTTCCTATTTTAGGTCATCTCCATCTACTTAAAGAACCGGTTCACCGTTCATCGAACCCTACACAGTCTCAAGGAGAGATACGGCGATGTCTTGTTCCTTAAATTCAACGTGCGTAAAGTCTTTGTGATCTCAAACCCATCTGCAACCGAGGATTGAACGACATTATTTTCGCCAACCGCCCGTGCACCTTTGCAGGGAAGCACCTCAACTACAACTCCATCAGCATGGGACATGCCTCATATGGTGATAACTGACGCAATCTGTGGCGTCTCGCGACATTGTAATTTTTCTCCTCGACCGGCATGGCCATGTTATCACATGTTAGGTATGAGAAGTTTAGGCTCTTGGGAAAATAAATAGAAAGAGCCAATCACCGAGTGTTCAGGAAACCACGCAAGTTTAGTCTTTGTAATAAATGGTCATAACATATTGGTACTAATGCTTGCTTTTCTCCATAAACGTCTTAATATAATTAGGTCAACTTGACGAATAAACGAGGACATGAACTTATAAAAGTATTTTTGTTGGTTTAGAATAATGTATAACTCACGTTACTATTCAATGCCAAACACGTGATTCTATACGCTAATTAATCGTAGTGACACGGATTATCTTAAGTCAAATTTTAAGAGGTTCTTTTGCCAATAAAACAAGCAAGCAACTTCATAGTAATTTATTAATATTAATCTCAGTTATAACCTTTCTGATGCAAAGTAAAACTGCATAGGTTCCACCCAGAAATGAGGACACTAATACAATTATCATTAGGAACTTCGAATGATTCAGAATAATACTAAGCTTATTATTTGTGAACACCATATCATGTTTTGTTCTACCTTAAATTTTTCGAATTTTACATAACTATGTCCAATTCATGTTCACATGTTTATACAGGCATTAGTTAGTGCTGACACAGAGGCTACAGCAACTGCCCTAGAATGGGCAATGTCTGTTCCCCTAAACAACCCAGATGAATTGAAGAGGAGCGATTGAATTAGGGTTAGGGGCAATGATTCGGTGCTTTGAGTGGAAAAAGGGATGGAGAAGAGGCGATCAACATGGAGGAGGGACGCGACTTTCGATGACGAAAATGGAGCCTTTAGAGGTTTTGTATAGACCACGCGAATCCATGATCCATCTCCTCTTGACCTGAGGGAGAAGAGAGGTGCTGAGGCGTCAGGGATTGGCTGTGAGCGGGCATCGAATTGGCGTTGGACAGGCTGTCCAAGTTGGTGGAGGTGGTGACCACAGCAGGGGAAGGCGACCGCTCACTTGGATTGAAAGTTTGCATGTGTAGATGGTGTGAGGTTAGGGTTTTTGAGTCTTTTACACAATTAGAAGTGTGTTTCTTTCTGTCATAGGGTGGAAAAAAGATAGATGCAATGCCCATGTTGTTATATACATCAGTGACAAACTCAATGTTACTTGTCCACTATTCTAAGAGTTGTAGGAAAAGGAACAAAAGAAAGAAACCCTGATCCTATTGGGTAGATCATGTCGGATTTTGCGGAAGCATATGTGCAAGTGGAGGTGAATTATATGTGTGTTATCACGGCAAGCAGAAGAGGAATAGCGAGGGACAGACAAAGTGGAGAAGAAAGGGGATCTTATGGGATAGTTTATATAGCGTAGAAGCTTTGTTCGTACGTGTGGTTGGAGTTTCCAGATTCTCCCTTCTGTTTACATGGATCATGGATGATAGAAAGATGCCTAATTATAGGCATGATCCACTGCCTATGAATTCGAAGACAAGCATGACCGACGGATTCGGGCAAGTAGACTCCAGTTATTTTAAGTTAGTCATCTCTTTCACTACAGTACAAGCTTGCTGGATATCCTTCTTAATCAAGTTTCTGACTTGGAAATGTTTACTCACAACTTGCAGCTTTCCTTAACTTGGAAGCTTTCATTTCTCGTCTTCCCTTCACCGCCGAAGACTTTTTACGGCTATCATTTCTTGCTTTTCACGTGAGATTAGAGAAGTCTACACAAAAATGGGTCATTTATTCAACAGTTATGTTATCCCTTCAAGAGAAGGAATCGCAATCTTATACCGACCAAACCCTAAGGGCTGCGTTTGGTCATATGGATTTCTAGTCAGGATACAAATGAAAATGATATGATATGAAATTTAGAGAATTTTGTTATACTATATTCACTGTTTGATGAATCGAAGTAATTAAGCCGGATATTTTCATATTTTTTTTTATCATATCCATTATTTGGTATGAAGACATATCGATGTAAATGGATCCGAAAATGCAAAACGGAGATGGTAAGAATTTCTTATGATTTAGTGCTTAAGAAATTACAAATGCACAAATGGAAACAACCTCAATCAATCAATTCATAATTATTGTACAATCTACATGTTAAATAGGTTTGACGATGATGAGAAATGTAAATGGGTTATACCAACATTGACAAGCTAAATCAACCAATGAACCAAATCTAGTAAAAGAGAGAAAACATGATTATTCACCTTCGCGATTCCAAAAAGTACAATGCTTTGTCTCTCTCGTCACTTTCATTAAACTTCAACATGAACCACAGAATTATGGAAAAGAGGCATTTCGACTCTTTTGCTACTTTTGTGGTTTTTTGGCGTGAAAAGGAACTTCAACTCTCTCGTCATTTTCGTGGAATCTTTGATGTGAACAAAGAACTGTGGTAAGAATTTCTTATTTTATATTTAATTATTAGTTTAATTTTTTAAATTTAAGAAGTTTGTTATTCGAGATAAATAGATTTTATGCCATGAATATAAGAAATCATATTCACATTTATCCCACCTCTCCATGGGATATTTTTATTCATACTATATCCCGCTTATATCCGACTTTAACCTATCTTAGACAGGAACCAAATATGGAATAGGAAAAATTATATTATATCCCGACTTTTATCCCGGCTACCAAACATGGCCCAAGGGTATCATACTGGCACCCATGCTTGCTTTTCTCCTTAAATATCTTAATATAATAAGGTCAACTTGACTAATAAACAAGGACATGAACTTATAAAAGTCTTTTTATTGGTTCAGAATGATGCATAGCTCACGTTACTTTTGAATGTCGAACAAGTGATTATATATGCTAATTAATCGTCGAGACCCGAATTATCTTAGAAGTCATATTTTAAGGGGTTCTTTTGCCAACAAAACAAGCAAGAAACTTGGAAGCAATTTATTAATATTAATCTCAATTATAACCTTTAAGATGCAAAGTGAACTGCATAGGTTCCACCAGGAGACCAAGACATTAATTAGAATAATCATTAGGAACTTCGAATGATTCAATGCAGTACAAACTTACTATCCCCGAACATCATATCGTGTTTCATCGTACGTTAAATTTTGCGTATGAATAATGAAGTGATTGCAATGTTCCTGGGTATCATGTGGCCAAAGGCACCACGTTATTAGTGAATTCATGGACCATCCATAGGGACCCTAAGCTTTGGGAGGAACCAACTAAATTCATACCAGAGCAATTTGGAAATGGGGGTGATCAAAGAGAAAAGTATAATAATAATTTCGAGTTTCTTTTGTTTGGTGTACATACACGTTCCTTAAAAACAAGTATGTTAACCAAAATAATCAACGGCTGATCATTGATCTCGTATCATCATCAGTTATGAGCACATGTTGAAAGTTTTTTATCCAATAACTACGATGTTGGTAGTGGCGGTGGACGCCTAGGTTCGGCTTCCTTTACACCATCGTCATATGAAGGCAACCAAAACAAGTTAAATAAACACAAATCTAACTTTTGGAAGAGCAAATCATCATAGTTCAGCGAGTCGTCAAAAATTCAGCGGTCACCATTGAAACTGGAGGCAGAGAACATGTACACAAGCAGCGCACGACGGTATCAAATTTCCGAAAATATTATTAAACTCCCATATTTAAATCAAGAGAACTCCTAGATCTAAAATTAAATTAGGAGAGTTCAAACTCTTATATCTAGAACTAGACCAGGAGAAGAGAGATGCCAGATTTAGATAGAGAAGAAAAATTAAAAAAAATAAACAAGAATACTCAAACAAAATCAACAAGAGAGGGAGGGGAGGGTGAGACTAGCTCAAACCCTCCCCAATGGCTAAAGCTTGAAGAAGACAATGGAGAGTTTGAGGTGTAATTGAGCAATTTTTCTACCACTTGAGTGCTACAACTTCTAAAAAATGTTCATCCGAGTGTCAAAACATTTAATCGATCACCCGAGTGCCATCACTTTTTAAGAACGTTCGCCCAAGTGCTCGAAATCCGACGTGGCATGGCACTTGTGAAAAACGTTTTTCAAAACTTATGGCATTGAAAGGAACGATTGAAAAACTATATGACACTCAAGTGATAGGAAAAAAAAATTATGACACTCAAGTGAGCGACATGCATAAATAACAGCACTTAAGTGATCAGAAAAAAGAATTATGACACTAAAGTGAGCGTTGTACGAAAGTTATAACACTTATAGTGTCAATTTCTCCTAATTTTAGCATGCTATGTGGAAAAGCTTAATTAAATGGGATACGTGAAAGAAGAGGCAAAGGGACCACATCAACGCGACGCATGATTAACTTCCGTCCAAGAGCAATATAAATATCAGGCTTACACAATAATCAAGAGCACAAGACATAATCCATGGAGGAGTCAATAAGTTTCCGAGCGTTGCTCTTCTGTTCCTTCGCTTTTCTCCTTCTCTTCATCTTGAAGTTAGTCGCTCGAAACCATGCAAACCCTAAAAGCCGGAAACTCCCACCAACTCCTCCTTCTCTTCCCATTTTAGGTCATCTCCACCTACTCAAAGAACCACTTCACCTCACCCTGCACAACCTCTCGGAGAAGTACGGCGCCGTCTTGCTCCTCAAATTTGGCGTGCGCAACGTCCTCCTGGTCTCCAACCCATTGGCAGCCGAAGAGTGTTTCACGAAGAACGACATCATCTTTGCCAACCGCCCTCGCACCATCGCTGCGAAACACTTGAACTACAATTGGACCACCATGGGGTTTTCCTCTTACGGCAACCACTGGCGCAACCTCCGACGTTTCGCCACAATGGAAATGTTCTCCTCAGCCCGTGTCGCGATGTTGTCCCATGTTAGGTATGATAAATTCGAGGAATTGGAGCGAGCTTTTCCAGATCATTCGGAATGCTATAAAAGGTTTCAAATTTAGATTGAATAAATTGGATACGTGGTAATTGTGATTTTGTGAAATGCAGCATGACCATTGAGCTCCAATTCACAAATCCATAATCTTTTTTTCCATCATTGAGACGGAAAAAGAAAATCGATTTCACAACTTGAAACAAGCATTACGAACTAAATGCCATAAGCGCATGTCTCACCCCTTACATGAAATTCATGCCACATTGCTTTTTCTTCCTTTTTTCACTCATAAGAGACGGTGAAGCAGAACACCTAACGCGGCTGATGCCTAAAACTCCACGTCTTTCTCTTAAATACTCACACGGCCATGCAAATGCAGATATGGAGTGTATTCTCCGCCCATTTCTAGTACATGATGAGTTTGTAATCTATGGTAAGTACTGATTGATTAATAGATACGGTTATTCACAAAACTCATCTTGTCAGGCATGATGAAGTTAGCAGATTGGTGAAAGAACTATTTCAAGAGACGAAGCAAAGGTGGACGAAGGTGGAAATGAAAACAAAATTAAGCTCATTGACCTTTAATATCATGATGAGAATGATCGCAGGAAAGAGGTACTGCGGGAAAGATGTCATCAGCGAAGAAGCCACAGAATTTCGCCGTATCATGTCAGATTCCCTGGAGCTTCAAGGCAGCGCAAACATTGGTGACTATTTGCCAATCTTCCAATGGATAGATTTTCAGGGTTTGGAGAAGCGGGTGATCAAAGTGGCGAAGCGAATGGATCGATTTTGCCAGTATTTGGTTGACGAAGGTAGAGGAAAAATGAAAGAGTGTACCCAGAAAGACAGGAAGATGACCACATTGATTGATGTTATGTTATCCTTGCAAGAGAAGGAACCGCATATCTACACTGACCAAATATTAAAGGGTGCCATAGTGGTAATACATGCTTCCTTTCCATTGTCTGCAATTTGGTAGCATATGTTTTATAAAGGCATCTCCATTGCATAAGCTAAATAATATTTAAATGGCAGATAATTAACTTCATTTTAGGTTTCTTTTTCAAGGTACTGCTTCATTATCAGAAGCAAAACAAACTGTACTTTTTAAACAAATATCAATTGCTATTACGTTGCAGCACGTATCACGAAGTCGATAGATGAGTCTAGTTAAGATTAACTTTTGATTTTTCCTTTTCCAACCAGATGCTATAATAAAACTTCAGTTTCTTATTGAAAATCAGTGCATATGATTTGCACTTCCTAGGTGAGAAGTACATAGTGAACCCTGCCTAACCAAGGTCAGCTCAGTCTACTAAATAATATTGTGGATTAACGATACATAAGAAGTTTTCAAAAGCCTTTTTTAGATTGTGATTCGTGTTGTTCATTTTATTGTTGAATATCGGACTTTGCGATTCTATAGAGTAATGTATCATAGAGATACAGGTCGTCTTAAAGATTCAATTTCTATAAGTATGCAGGAATTGCTTGTTGCTGGCACCGAGACTTCATCGGCCACCCTTGAATGGGCAATGTCTCTTCTCGCGAACAACCCAAAAAAACTTGAAAAAGCTCAAGATGAGATTAAAGCTCACGTCCAACCAGACCACCTTATCACCGAACAAGACCTACCAAACCTTAGTTACCTCAAAAACATTCTCCATGAGACATTGCGGTTGTTTCCACCAACGCCACTTTTAGTACCCCATCTATCATCAAGTGATTGCAATGTTCTGGGGTATCACGTGCCCGAAGGCACCATGTTACTGGTGAACCTGTGGACTATTCAGAGAGACCCTAAGCTGTGGGAGGAGCCAACAATATTCATACCAGAGAGATTTGGAGGTGATCAAGGAGAAGGTTACAATGGTACGTTCAAGTTTCTTCCGTTCGGTTCCGGAAGGAGAGCCTGCCCTGGAGCTAATCTGGGAAGAAGAATGATTGAACTGGGATTGGGGGCATTGATCCAGTGCTTTGAGTGGAAGAGGATTGGGGAAGAGGAGATCAACATGGATGGAGGGACAGGGCTCTCGATGCCGAAAAAGGATCCTCTTGAGGTTCTCTGCAGATCGAGTGAATCCATGACTCATGTGCTCTCCAGAATGTATGAGAGTTGATTCTATGGATGTAAGATTCACTTAAACTTGATTCTTTATCGAATAAAATGTACAAGGGTTAAAGCAATTAAATAAAGCGGTTGACCGTTGATATATACCTTTGAGAACATAACAAAAAGCAAGTCCTCACTTTTTACTTCTACTACTTTTTTAGCACCCTCTGTTTCTAATCACAAGTTTGCATCCTAACTTTCGATATTGGATACCAATTAAAAGAATTAGCTAACCGAAGCTTCAGCCACAAAAGTCGAAGTGGTTGCAGCCACCGTTATCATCCTCCGCCATAACAACCTGAGGCTGTACGACGTCCCCATGGAGTTTTTGGCTCAGGGTGCAAAGCAATAGTTTTAGAAATAAGGTTTTGTTTTAGGATGTAAGGTGCTATTTCAGAATTAGCACTTTGTCTAAGGATACAAAGCGGAGAAAATTTATGATTTTTGTTAAAATATATCTCGAGTTTGAGCCCGAAACAAAAATCTAAATATTTGGAATTAGATATTTTGCGGCCATCCGAAATCGAGCAAAGCAAAAGAGACGTGAGTTATCTAATGAAGTTGGAGTCTATGGCTTGAAATAAGAAAGTCCATCAGAAAGGCCAACCGTGGACTTTGAGATAGACATTGACCCAGTCAACGATGGATCAAAGAAAAGAAGAACATATTTCTTGCCCTTTACAAGTTGGATTTTAGTTGACCGAATTATCTAGGTTTCCAATCCCATGTTGAGTCGGCCACGTTCTCTTCTTGGGCATGCGCGCGCGTGTATATATATATTATTGTATTATAGGAAAAGAATTGGTGTAGCGCCATTTGTGCGAGTGCTTGGTGCAAAGAGCTTTCTCGTGAATTCTGTCCGGAAGCGCCGTTCTCAACGAGTGCTTGATGCGAGTTTCTCTTCATGGAATTCGTGGAATTACATCAACAACTCAAGTGTTGAAGTCAATTAAATTCTTGTGGTTAGAATTTGTGTATAATTCTTTTGCGAGATTGAGAGATTATTTCGTGAGAAATTGTGGGGCTAAACATTACGTGCGATATTAAGTGTAATTGAGGCTTAGGAAACACTGAGAGTGTTTGAGTGACTCGAGTGTAGTATTAATCTCCGTTGTATCGCTTGATCTATAGTGGAATTTCGTACTGCTCTTCCCATGGACGTAAGTCACTACGACCGAACCACATAAATCTGGTGTCCGATTTATTTTTATATTCTGTCAATTTTATTGTTCAATCGTTTGGCTTCCGCAACAGTTTTTTACCCATTAATTGATTTTGGCTAATTTGATTGGTTTTCTTGATTGTCCTCTAAAGTTATCTCGCTTATACGTACATGAATGGCAAACAATACTAAGTTCAATGTGCTATTGGCGCCTCCAACAGGGCATCTCTCCAATCTGTCTGACCATATTGAAGGAAATAGTTAGCTCTTCCTATACCTCCATCTAGTATTTATTCCCTTAACTAGCTAATAAGCAATTGTTTCCCACTTAACCTCTCCATTCTGCTGAGCAAAATCACAAACAGCTACATAACCAAAGAAGATATCTAAATTGAGACCCAAGAAAGACTTAACATATAAGAACTATTATCTTAGAAAATGATCGATTATAGGGAGCAAAATCTTCAGAAGCTCGAGCACAACTACAAGAAAAAGCTCAGTTTGTTAAAAACCCTAGAAATTGAAAGGGATAGTCATCCGTAGAAACTGCCCCTCATTGTCTGATTTAGTTGGCGGCTTGCATATATGGAGGTTATATAAGCTATGTTTCTGAAGAGAGCTTATATCTAGAAAATTTTGACTTTGTTGTTGAGATGCCTGGACAAGGAAACCCTAATTATAATATGATAAGTTGATGGCTCTCTCTCTCTCTCTCTCTCTCTCTCTCTCTCTCAAACACACGCACATGCTCGCGCACAATCAAGTTAATCGACAATGGTGCTAACGGAAAAGCTAAAGCCAGTATAGAGTTTGTAAAAGCGACCAATTTGCAAGGAAACCAGCACATACTTGCCCTCATGAAATGTGTGCCTGAGTTCACGTGACCAGTCCATTTTTTACATGTCCATAATAGTCCCTTGACAATGGCACAAGAGGGTGAGATGTATGTGAATTTGTTGCTTAGAATTAGTTCGTCAAAGAACAATAGAGTGGTTCCGGTTGTTCTACAAGCGTACAATGGATTGAGTCTAACCAAGAAAAACCCAACAGGAGTGGGAGATCTCGATTTCAAGATTTACCCTACCCATAATGCAAAGTTGAGTACATGAGGATTCAAGAAGATACCAAATTTTTCACTTGATCACTTTTATTCAAAGTGAGGAGTGCGTTCTTTTGACTAGATTGGGAAGATGGATTGAATATGATGAGAGGATACTGTGTTAGTATATGTATGTCTCACTGTACTCAAAAAAAAAAAGACTCGTCAGTTGACTTCATAGTGTAAATCCCGAGGTTCTAGTATTTAATGTCTACATGTTTATGTCATCATGATTGAGGTGGGACATAGCTAAAACATAGGATATAGTAAGAATCCAAGGGAAGAATTGAAAGTGGGGAAAGCTACAAACAAGAAAATCATCCCTTCTCTCGAAATTCATCATTTACTTTCTCCTTCTTATGCTTTGTATCCTCCAGTATCAAAATTCTACCTTTATATTTCAAATGATCTACACCTGTTGCTTATAGCCTATGAACCTTTAAAATGATATAAACTCTTTAGATGTAAGGATACATTACATTTCAAATTTACCCTCTTAAAAAAAGGACACATCAGCACATTATAAATCTAGATGGGATTGGGCCTTTTGCAATTGAAGATGTAGATCATTACACCATAGTAGCGATATACCCCAGCTATTAATCATTGATTTCCACCCGGATATCAGTTGAACTGCATAGGTGAACTAAGAATTAGGCAGCCGATGCATAGGTGAACTGCATAAATCAGGAAACTTCTTAGCAATTTATTAATATTAATCTCAATTATAACCTTTCTGATGCATAGGTGAACAACATAGGTTTCACCTGGAAATCAAGACATTAATTGCAATTATCATTAGGAACTTTTGAATGATTCAGAATAATGCTAAGCTTCTTATCTGGGAACATCATCTCGTGTGTTGTTTTACCTTTTATTTTTCGAAGTTTACAAAACTATCTCTAATTCATTTTCACATGTTTTTGCATGTATTATTTATATAGTGCTGGCACGGAGGCCACAATAAATGCTCTCAAATGGACAATGTCTCTTCTAATAAATTGTTAAAATATATCTCAAATTTGAGCTGTTACGAAATCCGATCCAATTGGATAAGAAAGAAATGCAAAAAATTTCGCTTTAATGGCGTATGGATGTATGCGAGGAGAGTTTATTTTATTTGGTCGGACTCTAATTGCCTAATTCTTTTAACCGCAGAAAAAGAAAAAGAAGACAGAAGTCATCTGCCACTACAAGACAAGGAAGGGGCCACGTTTCCTGCACTTTATGTGTGGGATTAGCTAGGGTTTAAGAAGAAAAGAAGAACACAAAGTACAATATATAGGGTTTTCTTTATACTCTGGCTTAGGTTGTCCGTTTCTCTTGAAGAATGGCCGCCAGTGGACGGTCGAATGGAAGCCGCACGAAGAACAAGAAGAAAGAAGCTAGACGTGCGGCCCGTCGAATGAGAGCCGCTCGAAGAGGAGAGAAAGAACACACGAAGGTTCTTGGTTTTTCAGTCGCACGGATGTGAACGTATGAATTTGTGTTGTGAGTCTTTTACCTTATTTATTTATAAACACTTTGGATTTCTATATTATTTAGGGGTGAGAAACACTCAAGCGTGTGAGTGATTATAAACTCTAATTTTTTTATTGTGAATTATTTGTTATTAGCTCTCCCTATGGATCTAGATACTAACACTCTGACAAAATCATATAAATCTTCGGTGTCCTTTGGTGTTCCTCGATCATTTCTCTAGCTCTCCCACATTGATTTAATTGAAAATCTTGTTTAATTTCCA
Source organism: Syzygium malaccense (assembly GCA_031216405.1). Lineage (NCBI taxonomy): Eukaryota > Viridiplantae > Streptophyta > Magnoliopsida > Myrtales > Myrtaceae > Syzygium > Syzygium malaccense. The sequence goes on along the minus strand of CM062257.1, from coordinate 42,618,529 downwards.
CGTTCATTTTATAACAATTGGTATCGAAGCTTATAGATAGGATTTATGGATTTTGATATGGGATATTTGCTTGTCTGATTATTATCTGGAAATTCAGTTATTACAATTATGTTTGCAGCAAAAATAGAAATTGAGAAGTTTAACGGAAGGAATAATTTTGGATTATGGAGTGTTAAGATGAAAGCGCTATTAACAACTCGGGGTTTAATGATAAGTTGCCCGAAACAATGAAAGATGCCAAAAAGGATGTGCTAATGAGGAAGATAAAGAGTATAATCTTGTTGAATCTATCGAATGAGGTGTTAATAGAGGTAGTAGTGGAGAAAGATGTCGCGGCGTTTGCGAAATCTCTTACAAAAGAATCACAGAAAATTCTTAAATTGAAATATGATTTATGGAAGGTTCTTTGTTTGATGAATTGAATCGCGAAAATGATATGATTTGGTTATTCAACATGAGTTTTAAGATGGTTTTTCGTTTTGGTTGTGGGTTATTCGAGATTGAGGTCGGTGGATTATGCTCATGTCTCTATGATTAAAACCCATTGAGAGTAAGTACGCATATTGTTATCAGGACATCCTTATAGACCGAACTACCGGCAAATATAGGTAGAGACCTAACCAATAGTGGGAAACTTGATCGCCTTTGTCCCAAGCACTAAGCGTGACCATAGTTAGATGTTGAGTATTAGATTAGTTGATAGAAAAGACCATTAACATTTAATTTGATTGAAATTGATTGATCAAATAGACCATTTTGTGGTTGATTTGTTATTATAAGTTGATATAGTCGATTAAAATTATACGTAAAAAGTTTTGTTGGAAAGATATCATCTACTTTCAATATTTCATGAATTTCGTACACGGAATTTAGGATTGATGAGTTATAATATTTTTTTATAAAGATGCATAGTGAATATTCGATCTGCTTAGAAAATACGTATTACTCAATGGGTTGCTCATTTTATTCATGTTACTTGTTTTTCAAGTTCTTCAACTAGCCGCAAATACGATGAGAGCATTTATGTTTTCAGGGGGACATTTTAGATAAGAGAAAATAACACAAATACTCTCTGAACTTTAACTTAATGTACAATGTGGTCCTTAAACTTTTAATTTGTTCAATATAGTCATTGAACTTTAACCCAATGTGCAATGTGATTCCTCAGCTTTTAATTTGTTCAATGTCATCCTTGAACTTTTGATACATGTTTCATTTAATTTCTAAACTATATAAAAATGTTCAATGTAATCATTCCATTAATTCAAGTTCATGGACTACATTGAATATTTTCATATAATTCAGGGATTACATTGAACATGTACCAAAAGTCCAGAGGTTACATTTAATAAATTAAAAATTCATAGACCACATTGAACATTAGATTAAAGTTCAATCACTCCATAGCCTACTCAAAGACCTTATAAGCCCATTCTTGCTGTTGCTGTCGAAACTGTTGCTATCAGACTTCGTTTTTCAAAGATGAACCTAGTTTGATACCAACTAACGTGGTGCAAACAAGTGGCGTAAACCAAGAACGAAGCAATGACCATTTTCTTAGTTTCTTTTTTTCTTCCCTTTAATTTTTCAGAAGAGGAAAATAATAAAAAAAATCAACCGTTTTCTTTAGATAAATCTGTCATCTCTACTTTTAATCGTGACATAATTCCACCATGCAAGCAACTTCATATGAACCCACCCTTTTGCTAGAGGAAAATTACAAAAAAAAAAGTCTCAAACCGTTACACTAGTGTCAATTTAGTTCTAAATCTTTTAATTATGCTAATTGAGTCTTAAACATTTTCATATTTTACCAATTGAATCCATCCGATTATTTTTTATTGAAAATCACTGACGTGGACATTGACAGCCCTACATGGCACGATTAGCGTTGACATGGGCCTAGATTTGGCGAGGATGTCGTAGCCTACGCCTTATCTGGGCAAGGCTATGATGCCTTTGCCCCGTGCTAACAAGGGCATCCCAAGTTCAGAAACCACCAATATTATTATCCAACTTAAAAACTATAAAATTATATAAGAGTTTGACCTCACCGAAAACCTCCCGTACGCACATACACACGCAAATATCAACAGGAGAGCAGCTTTCTCATAAAACAAGAAGGCCGCAAGGAAAATGGGCAGGCTTCGGCGAGGTCCTTACACAAGAAAGCTCCGCCCGCCAAACCTTGGCCAGAGCCCCGGCACGGCTGGCTCGAACATTCCAAAGTAAATTCGCCGCGCGACGTATTTGCAGGCTTGGACAGCACATTAGGCCCGAACATCGGGCGTGCCCCGGCGATCACCTCCAACACAAAACTCGGCCACGCTCCTTCTTCAGCTCCGCATCAGCTCGGCTCTCCGGAAAAGCGAAGCGGGCCAAGCATTGGGCCTTCCGAGCCCAATGTATGTTGGTCCTAGTGGGCCTCACCGCCCATCTTGCACCGACCCATCCAGCGTCCACTCCGCAATTTCCCTTCTTTAACACGGACTCACTCCTCCCCCTCCACTCCTTGCACATCTCTCTCTCGCTCCTCTGTGCAGTCGCTCCGTCTCGGAGGGTTTTGGTTCTGCACGCCTCCCGCTCTGCGCAGCAGACTCGCTTCGCTATTCCCCTTCGCCAACCAGGTCCTCTCTCTCTCTCCCTCTCTCTCTCTCTCTCTCTCTCTGCGCTGAGCATGTGTTGATGACTGGCGGTTCAGTTTCACCTCGCGCGCTGCTTGGTGACCGATTGTCTCGTGCTTGATCCAACTGGTTGCTTGTCTGATTAACGAAAAGCTTCGGGTATTCGTTGAAATCCGAGGTTCTACCGCCGCGGGCTGGCTGTGCCTTCCTGTTCTCCGTGTCTGTGATGGAACCTGTGCGTGACCTTTTAGCTTCTTTTCCTATTTGAAGGGGAAATTTCGTTTGCGTCGTGGGTTACTTTTTTTCTTTTTTGGAAGAATTGGTTTGGTGCGTGGAGTGTTAAAGGTTTCTCTTTTGCCAGTCTTGCGCTTCCGGTTGAGATTAGTAACGTTTGCCCTTATCGCGCTTTGAAACCCGTGTCTCGCGTTCGATCATTGTCGTGTTTTACTGTATCCTTTGTTCAATTGGATCTGGATTTCTTTGGATTATGGTTTTCAAACACATGCTGGGGCAACCATGTGGCCGTAACCGTTAAAAAGTTTTAATTTTTCTTTTCTTTTCTTGCAGGTTCCATAATGTCTTGGAGTACAATTGAGTCTGACCCTGGTGAGTCTTCCATTGAAGACCTTGCTTAAAGCTTTTTTGTTGAGTCGCATGCATGGTGTGATCTGTGAAAGCCTTTATTTTGCAGAATCCATTTTGTGGTTGTAAGTATCGTGAGCTTGATGATGTTTTTTACTAGTTTAGATACCGGTCATGTGTTTGCAGGTAGTCCACATTGTGGTGACAATTGGACGGAAATCAAGGGAACTTGGGAAACTGAAAAAAATAAGCAAATGAGTGAACAGAATAAGAAGATTCGAGCTTCTAGTTCCAGTGAAGGGTCTGCCACATATGCTAGGGGCTCTGTCAATATCGGGAAGCATAGAAAAAGAATAGTAAGTCTGTTAAACATGTTGTAAGTTAATTTAATTCAATTACTCATTTATGTTTATATTTTGTAGGCATATGAATCGGGGACGGCAGCTACATTTAAACGCCCATTTCCAAAAAAAAATAAGGCATGTACCGGAGATCGAGCAAAAGCAATTAAGGTACGTAAGGTTATACTCGAAGGTATGTAAGTTTATGGAAACTAAAATGAAAATTATGAATGCTTTTAATATTTATGGTAGGTATATATATGAAGTTATTTTATTTTTATCTATAATGTTAATGTAGGAAAAATACGATAAACTTTTAATGAGTGGTAGTGGTGGTGATGGTGTTGCTGTGTCTGAGTCATCAGTTAACAATATGGCATTATAGGTGTGAGTATCGGGTGAGATGAAAAGAGAAAAAATATTTGGGATGGAATCCTTATCAAGGGTATACACAACGCAGGCTGCTGCAACTCCATCCTCCAATGCGGCTGTTTTAAGGAGGACACAACTTAAGGAGCAAACGACTCAAGAATTGAGCCATGTGAACCATTTACTTGTAAAGATGGACGAAAGAATAAGAGTGCTCCAACACCAAATCAAATTCGTCATGCGACACCTCAACATCGATCAGGATGAGGTTCCTCTTGTACCTCCGACTAATCCAATAGGTTAGGGGCACAATGATGAGCGACATGATGATGATGACGACATTGATAATGATGATGATGATGATTTTGTCAGTCCTTGCTAGTTAAAATTTCCATTTTCATATCATTGTAATATTTTTAAGCACTAAATTTTGAGCACTATGTATTTCATCATCATATCATTATGTATTTAAGCACTAAATTTTGATGTTATTAAGTGCTTAATCAATGTTAAATATAAACTCTAGAAAATAATTTGCTGTTAATTATATTTAAAATTGAAATCGTCTCTAAACAACATTCGTCGTTGACTTCGTCGCTAAAGAATTAATAAAAATTTGTCTCTAAATTCGTTCCGGAACAATGTTTGTGGCAAAAGTAAAAATTTTTTGTGACAAATTAGCAACGAATTTTGCCACGAATAAGTTCGTCGCAAATTACTAACCAAAAGAAAAAAAAATTCGTGGCAAATTAGCGACGAATTTCGCCACGAATAATTAGCAATGAATTTTGCCATGACTATATTTCGTCATAACTTAGCGACGAAAATTGAAATTTTTCTTCGCTAGATTTTGCGATGCTAAATTAGCGACGAAATTTTTTTAGTCGCAAATTTGTTTAGCGACGAATTTTTCTATTTTTTTTCTTGGTAAAATTCATCGCTAAAACCTACTTTTTTTTATAGTGATCTCTACTTTTAATCGTGATACAATTCAACCGTGCACGCAACTTCATATGAACCCCCTATTTGTTAGAGGAAAATTACAAAAAAAAGTCTCAAATCTATTACACTTGTGCTAATTTAGTTCTAAATATTTTATTTGTACCAATTGAGTCATAAATTTTTTTAAGTTTTGCCAATTGAATCCAGCCAATCAATTTTGATTAAAAATCACCAACATAGACGTTGATAGTCCTGCATAGCACGACCAGCACTGACATGGCCCAAAACCTGGCCGAAAGGAAAATGGGCTGGCTTGGGCGAGGTCCTCATACGAGAAACCTCCACCCGCCAAACCTTGGCCAAAGCACCGGCACGGCTGGCTAGAACATTGCAAAGTAAATTCGCCGTGTGACATATTAGCAGGCTTGGACAACACATTAGGCCCGAACATCGGGTGTGCCCCCGGCGATCACCTCCAACACAAAAACTCGGCCATGCTCCTTCTACAGTTCCGCATCAGCTCGGCTCTCCGGCGGAGGGAAGCGGGCCGCGTAACGGGCCTTCCGAGCCCAATACGTGTTGGGCCTAGTGGGCCTCGCGGCCAATCTTGCACCGACCCATCCATCTTCCCTCTGCAATTTCCCTTCTTTAACACGAGCTCACTCGTCCCCCTCCTGTCCCTGCCTCTCTCTCTCTCTCTCTCTCTCGTTCTTCTCTGTGCAGTCGCTCCGTCTCGGAGGGTTTTGGTTCCGCACGCCTTCCGCTCTGCGCAGCAGACTCGCTTCGCTATTCCCCTTCGCCAACCAGGTCCTCCCTCCCTCCCTCCCTCTCTCTCTCTCTCTCTCTCTCTCTGTGCGCTGAGCATGTGTTGATGATTGGCGGTTCAGTTTCACCTCGCGCGCTGCTCGGTGACCGATTGTCTCGTGATTGATCCAACTGGGTGCTTGTCTGATCAACGAAAAGCTTCGGGTATTCGTGGATATCCGAGGTTCTACCGCCGCGGGCTGGCTGTGCCTTCCTGTTCTCCGCGTGTGCGATGGAACCTGTGCGTGACCTTTTGGCTTCTTTTCTTATTTGAAGGGGAAATTTCGTTTGCGTCGTGGGGGTTTTTTTTTTTTCTTTGGAAGAATTGGTTTAGTGCGTGGAGTGTTGAAGGTTTCTCTTTTGCCAGTCTTGCGCTTCCGGTTGAGATTGGTAACGTTTTCCCTTATTGTGCTTTGAAACCCGTGTCTCGCATTCGATCGTCTGTATCCTTTGTTGCGATTGGATCTGAATTTCTTTGGATTATGGTTTTAAGACACATGCTGGGACAACCATTTGGCCGTAACCATTAAAAAGTTTTAATTTTTTTTTTCTTGCAGGTTCCATAATGTCTTGGTGTACGATTGAGTCTGACCCTGGTGAGTTTTCCATTGAAGACCTCGCTTTAAGTTTTTTTATTGATTCGCATGCATGTGCGAACTTGGGAAAGCCTTTATTTTGCAGAATCTATTTTGTGGTTGTAAGTATATTGAGCTTGATGATGTTTTTTTACTAGTTTAGATACCAGTCACGTGTTTGCAGGTATTGGTGCCAATGTGTGGAGATAGCGGCTTTGCTAATGTGATTGAATCTTGTGTCCACATTCTGCTTTGTCTGTTTGAACCCTTTTGAGTTAAAAGTTGAAACGTTATTCTCTCTCTTTGGAAGACTATAATCACAATATAGGAATTCAGACTCAGAAATTTGGGGGTGGCGGGTTGGACAAGAAGAGCTCTTGAGGCTATATCTAATCAGTTGGAAACTTGAGCAAGTTGTGCAAGTGATTACGTTGTATTTATGTGCTGTGCCATTTCCTCAGATTGTGTCTGCCCACTATAGATAGTGAATTATTTTGTTCTGCGAGCATAACTTTAATAATGTACATGACCCTTTGAGAGGTTTGATAGGTTGCATCCTGTAAGTTGAAGTGATTCTGCTTTTGATTTGTTAGATTAGAATGTCAATGCATCTTCAAAAATGCTCAAGGAAGGCAGGACCATGAGAGATTTTGCAACTGTCTTAGTGTTTTGCTTTGATGTTATAATTTGCTCATCAGAATATGTTGGTCTATTTATGAAATAACCGGTCCTAAAGCATCATGCAAAATGGTTGCGCCAATATGGATGATTATTTAGGTAATAAGATTTCATCTTATGTCCTTGACTTAAGTCTAATCTTAAACGAATCTGATCGTTAATTAGGCAATAAGATAAAACAATGAATGGTGCAAGAAGAACAAGGGGCTTTGTTTTCAATTGCACGCTTGAGTAACTTGCAGTCTTCAGTGTTTTGATGACTTGATTGGGGATGTTTGTAATTTTAGTTGTCATTAATTGTTGCTAGAAAGGTGAGGGGCTGTTGGGCATGGGCCTTGAGAATTCTGTCATTCTACTCATCGCCAGAACTCTAATTTTGACATGCTTGTGCATCTGCATATTTATGCACAATATATGTGCTTTCTGCATTTTAAATACGAGCCTAATGTCTTCTTGCATTCCAGGTGTGTTTACAGAACTTATACAGCAGATGCAGGTGAAAGGGGTCCAGGTAATTGTCTTGGATCACGAACAATTGCACTATATGATTTTGTGTTCAGTTCTTGTGGCTTTATGCTTGAGTGAGATGGTGTCGAGAAAGTTGTGCCATCTGTCCTTTTGATGTTTGCTTGGATGTTCTTGGTTTTCTCAACATTTCTGTTTATCACTAGGTGTTTTAGACTGCAGTGCCACAGCAATAGTTGATTATATTTGCATATAACCATCTGTGGAACTTCATTATGTGGGTATAATATCGATAGATGAACAAGTGTGGTCGAAAATTTAGGGTGGTTGTTCTGGGGCTCAGAGTGGAGTAGGTCGGCAGCAGAGATAATTCTCTTTGAAATGTTCATAGGTGCCTCTTAGCAAAGTACAAGGTTTAAGTGGTCATTTGACTGGAAGTTCTGAATCTTGCTTTACAAAAAGAGCGATAATCCAGGGAAAACGTAAACACCTTCTGCTTAACTCTTACAATTGCACCACACAGAAGGGTGTCTAAAATTTTGGACAATAAGAGTAGATGCTTTGCTGTTTTCCCCTCAGAGTGGAAGTGCTTAAAGTATCTATCCTTACCAAGAAGGTATAGGCCATTATTTACAAAGTATGAAGTGTCATGCCCTTATCAATTTGTCTTACAAGGAAAAAGATAACACCATGAAATTTTTTGCAGAAAACAAAATCTAATTAGCTAAAATCAGGGGAATGGTAGAATAAACTTGACCTATTTAAAAACTCCACGGAATTCATGAATAATCTGAAATGTTATCTGGTAGTGTACAAACTATAAGTTCTAATGAAATTGCAAGAACTTAAATGGGTTAGCCTAAAGCAGACCTCTTTAAATGCTCAATGTGGGATTCATGTATAACACGAAATGTTATCTGTCAATGTATAACCTATAAATTCGAGGAGTGAGAGTGTAAGAACTTAAATGGGTTAGCCAAACAGTGCATAGGTATTGTCACATCCACTTTAAGTCCGAAGTCATTCATTTTGGCCCACTTGCTTGGTTTTCAGTGTTACTACTTTACCCTAAAAGTTGCTCTTTTTGGTATAGGCATGATTCAAGTTCGGTTCGTCTCTTTTTTATGTCAACTCAGGACGAGTCTTCTAGGTTATCTATAGTTGTAGTTTGAGAAATGAAGTGTGTGCACAGCTATTAGATCTTTTTTAGCACCCTTCCAACAACATCTCCAGCATATAGAAAACAAGAATGTGTGATATGTGTCTTGTTATGATTATGCAGGTTGAGGAGTTGTATTCCTTGGACCTCGACTCATTGAACAATCTCAGGTTCATGTTCTTCGATACTTAAGTTCTATATTATTATCTACCTGTTTTAGAAGCAACTCATAGGCTCATCCATTAATATCTGGTGAAGTTCTTAAGCAATTTGTGTTCTTCAACATGATAGGCCTGTATATGGATTGATTTTCCTTTTCAAATGGCGCCCTGGGGAAAAGGATGACCGTGTTGTCATAAAGGATCCAAACCCTAATTTATTTTTCGCCAGTCAGGTGATTTTTAGTGGTCAATTCATTCTGCTAGACATTGATGGTTTTTTAGCTTCATACTTCTTCTCATTCTCTCCAACATTAATGATGATTTCTATAGGTTATTAACAATGCATGTGCAACCCAAGCAATACTGTCCATCCTGATGAATTGTCCGGACATAGATATTGGTCCTGAATTGTCAAAGCTGAAAGAATTCACGAGAAATTTTCCACCTGAGCTGAAAGGTCTGGCAATAAATAACAGTGAAGCTATCCGTACTGCTCATAACAGCTTTGCAAGGCCTGAGCCTTTTGTTCCGGAGGAACAGAAGAATGCCACTAAAGATGATGATGTGTACCATTTCATAAGTTATTTGCCTGTCGATGGAGTATTATATGAGCTTGATGGATTAAAGGAGGGACCCATCAGCCTTGGTCAATGTCCTGGTGGGCCTGGTGACATGGATTGGCTTCAGATGGTGCAACCAGTGATCCAGGAACGGATTGAGAGGTATTCGAGAAGTGAAATAAGGTTCAACCTGCTGGCGGTTATCAAGAATAGGAGAGAACTATATACTGCTGAAGTTAAGGAGTTGCAGAAGAAGAGGGAGCGTATATTGCAGCAGATAGCTGCTTTGCAGGCGGAGAGGCTGGTGGATAATAGCAACTATGAAGCACTCAATGAATCACTGTCAGAGACAAACGCTTCGATTGAGGCCGCTACTGAGAAGATTTTGATGGAGGAGGAGAAGTTCAAGAAGTGGAGAACCGAGAATATCCGTAGAAAACACAATTACATTCCTTTCCTGTTCAACTTCCTCAAGCTTCTTGCTGAGAAGAAGCAGCTAAAGCCACTCATCGAGAAGGCCAAGCACAAATCAAGCAATTCTAGGTGATGAATGCTCGCTAAGATAACAAGTAGCTGCAAGCAATCTGACGAAAAGCGCTCTTTCAAGGTGGGAATTTTTTTTAGTCCTTCATGTCTTTCGGGGCATTTCCATTCGCGGAGATTTTGGTTAAGTAATTTAATGTCTGACCCTAAGTCCTTATTCTACTCTACATGCTGAGATTTCTGTCAGCAAGAGAAAAAGCTTATAGGTCTTTCTCTTTTTCGACTCCGTGCCAGATTTCTGGAGGATTGATGATGCTTGGATTTTATGTATAGGAACAGTAGTAAATGCACCGAGGCTTGGATAGCCCACCAACTGCATCGAAAGAAACATACCTGATTGTGAAGTCATTGTCCCTCTTTCATGACCAAACTGATGGTGATGATGATGTTCAAGTGTCTTTCGTGTTTCGGAATGACTTTCTGCTAGTGGTGGCAATCGACTTGCATGATGCGATGAGTGCGCGACAATGGACTTTGGAAAATATTTTCTAGAAACAGTCGTGCGTGTCAATTGAAATTATTAGTCAATGAAAAATGTTTTCATAATCGATAACAATTCACGCTTAAATGTTTTCGTGGACGATGAAAATATTATGTGTTCATTCGTCTTTTTTAGAGAAACGAGCGGTGGTCTTTAGGAAAATATTTTTCAAATCATTTAATTTTTTTCGAGTAAATGGTCAAATGGGAATTTTTTTTCCCTACTGTTTGCCGTTGACACAATTGCGGAATTTGCTCTCGAAAGTTGGTGTGTTGAAGTACATATGGGTGCGTGAAGGACGAGTAAGCTATCGGTCCAAATCCAAGACTTCACTTTCTGCAAAAACCAATGGCTCTTCCTTAACCTCCAATGCACGCCAGCATCTTATACTAAGAAGAGGGCAACGCATAATTTTTCTTTGGAAACTGTCAAAACTTCATATAATTATCTAATTTCTCGAGGATACCATACATTCCTCGAAAAGCGCCGAAAAATGTCTCTAAGAGAGAGTGGCGAATTATGATTTCGTTATTCTTCTATACATAAAGACCAAAACTTTGTAAAAAGGAATTAATTGACACAATGATACAGCGTAATTTGTCGGATATTTAAAATGGCCAATTTATTAAAATCGGGTTATTCTTAGCTCCTTACTTTATAAATTCATTTCATAAATCAATCCTAGAACCTCTTGGAAAGTGGCTTGAATTTACAAATTACCACCTAAGCCCACATTTCCTCCTTTTTTATATACTTTAGCCCCTTACATTATTGTTTCAACAGAAAAACACTCTTTTTTCCTTATTGGCTTGGCATCAAAAGAAAACACCCGGCCCCACATCAGATCAGTCCAAAATAATACTTAGCTTTTTCAAATCAATCTCCAAGTTCTAGGGGCCTCTCTCAAAAGGCCCAAATTATTTAAAAAAAAATCATTACCGAAATCAAATTAATTAGATTAAAAATTAACTTAAAGTGGGGTCATCGTGTATGATGCCAGTCAAACCAAATTGAGAGGGGGTCCAGAAGCTGAAAAGTCTTTAAGGCAGTTAGTGGAGAAAAAGCAAGCACGCGAAGCAGGAGGAGGAGAAGACCACGACGACGACGAACCGGCAATTTCGATCGAAGCCCGAAGCTGTTCGCGTCAAGATCGGAGCTTTCGGGAAACCCAAGAAACCCTTTGGGCTAGGGTTCGCGGGAGAGCCCCCGGAGCTCCGATGGAGCGGCTGCTTCAGGTACCGGCGGCCGATCACGGCGGCGGCAACAGCAGCATCCCCCCCGCCGGCGGCCAGACCGGGAAGGAGCAGCAGGCCGCCGGCGTCGGTATCCTTCTCCAGATCATGATGCTCGTCCTCTCCTTCGTGCTCGGCCACGTGCTCCGCCGCCACAAGTTCTATTATCTCCCCGAGGCCAGCGCTTCTCTTCTGATAGGTGCGTTTCGATGCTCCGATTCGCGCTTTCCTCGTGATTTTTGGTCGGTCGTTCTTTTGGTTGGGGCTTGGCGCAATTTTGGTGATGAGGCCGTCGTGAATTTCGCAGGTCTGATCGTTGGTGGACTTGCTAATGTTTCGGACACTGAGACCAGCATCAGGTTTCTTACGCAACCATTGCTTGTTTGGTACCTTGTCTCTTGCAGTGTCTGGGTTTTCTTTCTGACTCTTTTGGGTGTTGTTGCAGGACATGGTTCAACTTCCACGAGGAATTTTTCTTTCTGTTTTTGCTGCCTCCGATAATCTTATATCCTTGAAATAAGTTTTTTTCTGCCCCTTAATTGTCAATTCTTCTGCTTGCTTTCTCGTTTCTAGCCTCCCAACAATGGGCATTTGGTTCTTCTTGTTGTTGTTTCCTTAAGAGCTTTGTGCTTACTCAGTCAGGATTTAGCTTAGCTCCCGTAAGTAATCCCTGCCTTTTCGTCTCCTACTATATACCTGTTGGAGATAGGGTCATGTGGCAGTTTATTCTCCATTCCTAACAATTGTCATGGTGATTTTGCAGAAACCTTTTTTCTCGAATTTCGGAGCCATCGTGACATTCGCTATATTTGGCACTTTCATAGCTTCTGTTGTCACGGGAGTTCTAGTGTGAGTAGCTAACTATGGTCACATGTAGACAGCTGCCTACTCTATGTTATAAGCAATTAAATATCCAGCCTATGCCCGTTACAGATATCTTGGTGGAGTGATGTTTCTCATGTACAAACTCCCTTTTGTTGAGTGCCTCATGTTCGGTGCTCTTATATCCGCAACAGATCCTGTCACAGTTTTGTCCATATTCCAGGTACCTTGTGTTCTTCGAGTTGTTTGGCTAAGAAGAATTGATATGAATGTCACCCTATGCAAATCATTCTATAGTCTGTACATTGGTAATTTGGCCGTTGGTAATCTGGTCACTGTTTTCATGAGGTGTCATTCACACTACCACTGATATATTTGCAGAGGTTTCTGCTAACAATGCGTTCAGTGAAGTATATTGATTACAAGTTGATAATTTGTTGTGTCACGCAAAAAGTTCTGCTAATTTCGTGGATTCTCTGAGGCTGTACAATTTGACAATTTTAAGTAAAAAACATGAGTCTGTCTAATGTTTGAATTACTCAATTGCTCCATAGTAGGATCCAGTTTCCAATTTAATTGACATTTTTCAAATCCTCTTGAAACTGATCCTCATTATTCCGAATTGCAATATTGTTGTAGGAGCTCGGAACAGATGTGAATCTATATGCCTTGGTTTTTGGAGAATCAGTGTTGAATGACGCAGTGAGTTTTAACAGCTGCATTCTAGTGCTTTTCTGAGAACATCTCTTGTTTAATAAAGCACTGAAACATTCTTTTGGTGTGCCATGCCAAATTGCTAGATGGCCATTTCTTTGTACAGGTATCAATATTTGTAATTTTTCTGTGCATTTGACCTCTTATTGTATGGCAACTTAATCTATGATATCTTATGATGCAGGACGATGTCTTTAGTGAGACAAAATGCATCGTCTACGCAGAACTTCTTTATGGTGATTGTCAGGTTTCTTGAGACCTTTGTGGGTTCAATGTCAGCAGGTAATGTTTACAATCTGTTCACTATTGTGCCCATTGAAATTTGAAGGGCCATTTGTTTGTGGGTCCTAACGATCTCATGTCTTAGCCGTCTCCTGTTTTGTACTTTCACTTTCGGTTTATTATGTCTGATACGAATAATCATGCCTGTGCAGGAGTTGGAGTTGGTTTCATCTCTGCTTTGATATCCTTTCATGTCAATAATCTGCTCCTTATATGTCAATTGTCAGTAATGTATTTCCCATGACCCCTAATAATTGAGTTTATTGTGAAGCCTTAATTGCCAGTACCTCTTCAAGTATGCAGGCTTAGATATTGACAAGTATGCATTCCTCCCTAGTATAATTTTTTACATGATTTATGGTGTATTCCTATCCTTCTCATCTGTCTTTTTCTTATGTTCAGTCTCCAGAACCTAGAGTGCTGCCTCTTTGTTCTATTCCCGTATTTCTCGTAAGTATCTCTTGCATGTCTTATGAACAGCTTCCGTGTACCTAAGGATGCAATTCCGCTAATTAACTTAAAACCATATTCTTTTAGGTACATGCTTGCAGAAGGACTTGGCCTTTCGGGAATTGTCTCGATATTGTTCACGGGCATGGTAAGTGACATCCACCTCTATTGTTTCTTCCATTCTGATAGAAAGGATAGTTTGATGGAATTGCTACTTTACTGTAGGTCATGAAGCATTACACATATTCGAACTTATCAGAAAATTCACAGCGATTTGTGTCGGCATTTTTTCATTTGATATCATCACTGGCAGAGACTTTCGTGTAAGGGACATTGACTTTTAGCTTTCTAATTTCCAACTTGCTGTGTAATCGTTTTTTGAATGATGGGCCGAAACTAAGTGCTTGTGTGATTTCTAGATTCATATACATGGGCTTTGATATTGCAATGGAACAGCACAGCTGGTCTCATGTTGGGTTTATCTTCTTCTCAATTGTATCCACCGCAACTTTCGTTATTTGGTTCTTTCCTACCACTTTGTTATGTGTATTGCTTGGTTCATTTTTCTAATTACCTGGTTTCCAGTTGTTTATCCTGAACTCAATCCTTTACTGCGCCAGTTATTCATTGTAGTTGCAAGGTAAACCTCATATTATATCAATGACTTTAAGTTATCTGTTTGAAAAGGGACCCATCCCATCTTTGACGTGTATCATGACAATTTTCATGCTTGAACGTTCCTATGTTTCACGCAACTAACCAGGTTATGCATTATTTCCTGTAGGGCAGCAAATGTCTTTTCTTGTGCCTATCTAGTCAATTTGTCTCGACCTGCAACTCGTAAAATACCTGCAAAACATCAAAAAGCACTTTGGTACAGTGGTGAGGAAATGAACTGCTAATGATTTGTATCTTTTAAATTTTTGAAATTGCTGAAGCTGTCTGCATTTATGGTTTAATTAGGTCTCCGAGGTGCCATGGCTTTTGCTCTTGCTCTACAATCAGTTCATGATCTCCCAGAAGGGCATGGACAGACTATATTCACCGCGACCACTGCGATTGTTGTCCTAACAGTAAGCTAAATGATAGTTTTCTTCACAGTCAAACAATTTCAGTGAGTTAGGATGATCTTTCCCCATTTGTTTGTTAAAAAGAGCCGCAGTTAGTATCGGCTTACATATTAGGTGTATTATGTTGATGACATAAGTATTTGAAAATTGAAATTGGGTTCTGAAAATGTTGCGTCTTCTTTTGATTGTCGCTATGAGTGGATCATGTTCACTTTTTAGGAAGAGCTTAAGCATTTTAACATTGTCATAATCATATTCTGTAGAACTTCATTGCTCAAATTTTCTGTAGGAAAAATATACCAGATATAGGCTTGTGTGTTGTCTCTATCTAACATCATCTCGTTGATTCCGCAGATTTTATGTGTCTCCATATTTCTTATTTAACTGTAGCTTTCTAAGAGTGCCAATTAATCTAGATCTTGAGGCAATTTTCCAAGGAAATCTCTGTTTGCTGATTGCCTTAAAATAGAAATGGCGCAATTTTAGAGATACTAGCAGGTCTATTGTTTGTTGTTGTACCTTAGTGAAATGATTGATTTGTCTGGACTTTGGAATATCAATCTTGAATATATAGTGGTTGGTTAAAAAACCCTTTACGAACTTCTTTCCCCTGGAAATAGTTGTAATCTTCTGGCTTAGCTGTTAACATTTTTCACCTTTTCAGTAATTGAGATAAATGACATTCACAGAGTTATGTGAAAAGGAATATGTAGACTGAGCTTTGAAATTCTTATGCTAGTGAGTTTGTTTCTTGTTTCATCCTGCTGATTGTGGATTTAGCGTTCTAGAAAAAAATTAAAACTGGCACTCTTTGCTTTAGAATGTAACGATCGAGTCTTAATATTTTTTTCCTCAACATTTTACAAGTCTCTTTTTCTTGTTGTTTTCTACTTGGTACTTGACGTCATAATTAAGTTGACATTGTTGAAATTTAGAAAAGTTGAAATTAGAATTAAGCTTGGGACATCACGTAGATTTTTTCAAGCCATTTATGTGGGGTAATGGGTCTATACACATCCCACAGAAGATATGCTGCTTCCGATTCTGGTTTTGCATGTTTTTGCTATTTATTTTTCAGTATCTGATATGCCACACAGGTCTTACTAATTGGAGGTTCAACTGGTACAATGCTGGAAGCCCTACAAGTTGTTGGTGATACCCATGATGGCTCTTTGGGTGAAGTAAGTTCTGCAAAAGTGAATGATTCCTGCCAAGTATCACCAATTTGTGGAGTGCTATAATGGCTGGTCTTTGACTAGGGGCTTAGAGAAAGAACCTCTTTGAGGATTTTTCTGGAGCTTTTGTTGCCTGTAGGACAGTGTCACATGCACTTGCACTGCAAATTTAATGTTTCACTTGGAATAATCATTTGACCCACTATCTATATATTGATGCTACAGTGGGGAATTTACTACTTGTTTCTCTACTATATAGGACAATAGAGAGAATTTAATGATCTTTTCTGTATGGGTATCAATACAATACTTTTGGATGCCCTTTGATGCTTGTTATCATAGCACGGTGAGCCTGCAGCTAATTCTGATTTTATTCCAGCATAATTTCCAGAACTCAGAAGGCAACCATAGCTATGTTGCCCCTATATATGATGAGGATTCATCATCTGGGAGCAAATTCAAAATGAAGCTTAAAGAGTTTCACAAGAGGTAATAATATTTAGAAACATGTCTTCCATCATTTCATCATAATGAGGTTCTGGTTTTGCTTGCTAGCTGGACTCATCATGGGTTCACTTCTTTCTTTGCAGCGCTGCATCATTTACAGCACTGGACAAGAATTATCTCACTCCATTCTTTACGAGTCAAAATGGGGATGAAGACAACGATTTTGGTTAGTTAGCTTGGCAAATTCCTCTTTGATTATTATTCTTCCTTTCCGTTGTCTTGAGTAGGTGCATTTAGAATTAGTGGCATGCGAAGTCTCAAATAGATTTAGACGTCGTTGCATATTTTAAATGATAGGACTATTATTGTTGGATAAAGTAAGAGAGCTAACGAGTACTGCCTAAGTATATGAGAATATGTTGCCTCTGCTCGAACTGGTTATCCAACTGGTTGGGTCTTCCATTTCATACCGTCACATACAGCTTGTTCTTTTGGAGTATGTATACTGCAGTCAATTGTCTTACACGTGTGGACCAGGCAACCGAAAGTATGTAGCTTTAATTGATGAATGAATGCCACCATGGTCCTGATATATAGTTTTGGTTCAAACTGGGTGCCATTGACACTTAGATGCTGAACTGACTTGTAATTTTATAGCTGTGATAATTGACAAAAACAAACTGATGTGTATGTAGCAGTGTGTGGTCCAGGACGATGGATCTTTCCTGGGAATCTTTCTTCCAAGTTCTGATACACTTGCAGTTCTTGGTCATCTATGATTCTTACTATTGAATATCAAGATAGCTGCAAATCACCATGTTACAAATTGCTAATTTTTGGATCCTGGTGCACAGATGAACCCATGCCGAGTTCCCGGAGAGGGGGCTTCCAACATTGATATAAGTTGGCCAAAGCTTGTATGTGCTTTAGATTTGCGGTACCTCTCACCCTAATAGTGGCCGGAAGGATGAACGGCAGCTACACGATTATTACCGTTACCTCCGTGACTTCCTAACGTCCTGCACATGCCGTTTACACGACTGCAGACGTCAAGACAAAGAAGCATCTACTGTTTACTGGAGCTTCTATAGCTGATGAAGAAAAATCTTATATGTTCCCACCAAATTCATCGCACTATACATTTAGTTCATCGTAGATAGAATCTATTACTGTAGACCTTCTACAATAGACGGTATCGTTTTGTGCATATTTCAATTTCTGGCGTCGCAAACTTCCTCGATCTCAGCCAAAAATTCAAAACCATGGATAAAGAGTGACCTGCTGTGTGCTTAGGTGGTAGACTTTGTTTCTCTACTTCCATTCTTGATCATTGCTATCTTGATCTCAATCAAGTTGTGAAGATTACTGCTGAGGTATATTGATATGATTCTGAGATGTGTCTGTGTTTGCTTGCACTGCCACAAGCGTAGATGCAAAGTCATTTCCCCAAAACTCTCCCAAAAGCACTCCTGTCTTTTAGCCTGTAGCTATTCTCCAATTCATGTATTGATCTGAAGATTGCTTATATATAATATGTATTTATTTCAAAATATTCTCACATAATGTAATTTAAAACATTATTCATATGTATTTGTCCCTCAGAATCAAACGTATGAATTGATACATAACGATTATTTTGCTTTCTATATAGTTAATTTGTGTTAAGCTAGTGTTTGAGTTTCCTTTATCAAATAGCAATTAAAATTCTAATTTGGAAAGACTCGTTTTCCCCTGTAGAAAAGAAAAGGGAAAGTTAACAGGTTAATTTCATTAAAAATTTTAAATTGGTATATCATGGCACATTTATCTAAACTGATTTCAACCTCACATGAAATTTCATGACGTTGCGATATATTTATCCAAAATTATACCCATGGGCCATGGCCCACATCTATCCTTTGTTATCACACATGAATTTTTCACGTCAGATTTATCATTTTACACGTCGCATATATTTATATTGATACGTATGCAGTTTAACGACATTCTAGATGGAATGTCAGATCCAAGTGAGGGTATTGGTTTGAGTGTGTAAACATGCCGTAAAGGTAGCGGTTTGAATTTTTTAGTGAAATGAAAATTAATTTTGAGTAAACATGTCACGGTGAGATTTCTTACCTTATTAACCAAAGTCAACCGATAGAACCGAAAGTTATTTCCCCCTTTATCTATTAACGAATGAGCATAGCTTTTTTCAATGAAATGTCCACAGAACATATCTGCCGGATAAGAAATATTTCGATTAGAAAAAAAAAATAATGCAAATATAGCTAAATTGAAGTTATATAAAATAATAATGACAAATTATTACAATTACAAGCTTAAAAACCCAAAAAAAAAATTACGTAGAAGGCCAACAAGATAAATAACTCGAAAATCCGAAAGCAAAGGGCAGTCTGTCTATCTTACTCCCTCCGCTTCTTCTTCGAAGCTCGGAGGAAGCCACGGCAATCCGAACGCGTCGTCTTCATCATCGTCTTCGTCTTCGTCTTGTGCTTCGGATTTCAATCGAATCGCAGCAGAGCGAGGGAGGGTCGAGAGTAGAGGGAGGGGGAGGGGGATGGCGCTGAAGTTCTTGAACAAGAAGGGATGGCACACGGGGAGCCTGAGGAACATAGAGAACGTGTGGAAGGCGGAGCAGAAGCACGGCGCGGAGCAGAAGAAGTTGGAGGAGCTCCGCAAGCAGATCCAGGAGGAGCGCGACCGCGACGAGTTCCGCCTCCTCCAGCAGCAGGCCGGCATCCTCCCGTACGTTCTGCCCCCAACTCTCTCCTGCCTTCCCTTCCCTTTGCCCCCCTCCTAGACCCTGTCCAATCGATGGGATTGATTTTGGCTCCCTGGCTCTCGTGGTTTCGATCCCCGAATGAAAAGAGAGGGTCGAAATTTTGCGGACTTCTCCCATGCTTCTAGGAAGCAAGGGACGTTGAGCGCGCATTTTGCCCTAATTTTTGACATCTCTAGCGATTCCCGTTCGCGCGTGCTTAGGGTTTGCAATCAGTTGATCTAGGAGTGAGAAAGTCTAGATTGAGGTTGTCCATGGATTGGTTGAAGTCGCGGGTTCTATGAATTGACCGATTTCTTGCAATTTCGTCACACGGTTAATTTATGTGTAGGAGGCAAGAGAGATTGGAGTTCCTGTACGATTCCGGGTTGGCCGTTGGGAAGGGAAGCTCCGAAGGAGTCGCGTTCAAAGCCCTCGATAAACCTAATGAGGCGGCATCGTCTTCGGCTGCGTCGGCGTCGGGGTCGGCATCAGCTAATCCAGGGGCTCTTTTTGAGGAGAAGCCGTACTCGGCGAATGATACATGGAGGAAGCTGCATTCGGATCCTCTGCTTTTGATTCGGCAGCGAGAGCAGGAGGCACTCGCTCGAGTCAAGAATAACCCGGTGCAAATGGCCATGATTCGCAAGTCGGTGAGTCCTGCTCTTTGCTTCTTTATTTCTTAATTGTTAGTTTTATTTTGATGCTGGTATTATCTACGTGAAGTGGAACGTATTTTAAACACTAGAAATGTTTTCTTTCTCCCAAGCATATAGAATTTTAATGGCGATTCATGAAAAACAGATATTTGCACTATGGTGCGCAGAAGAAAGTGCATGCGCCTGGAATCTGGTTTTTAATGGATGAGGCAAGTTTTCCACTTGAGGAACAGTGGACTACAGTTGCTTGAATGCTTGAGTTAATAAAATGTCGGGAATCAGAGCATTGCATGACATGCTGTAATAAAATGTCGGGAATCAGAGCATTGCATGACATGTTGCTGCTGATGGTTGTTGAGAGGCAACTGTGTGGGATGGAAGATGTTGGAAGAGTAACGTTACAATTCTCATTGTTGTCTGTTGAAGGATTAGTCATTCTTTGTTATAGTGCTAGTCATTTGAGTTAATTTTTCACTCATGCTTGCTCAAGTGGGTTTTTGGAGACTGAGTTGACGTGGACGCTGTTAAGGTATTGGGAGACGAAAATGCTGGATTAGAGAGAATTTGATATCTCGATTGTATTCTAAGGGTTACTTGTGAAAGTAAACATCTGGGAGTTTTCTTTATGGTCAGAGCAAAATCTGAGAGAGAGTTGAAACTTTAGATGTAGTATCTGCACTATTTTGCTCAAAAAAAAGTTTTGACTTAATATTCTGCAGTTTCTTATGTTAAAATGTTAATTAAGCTTGGCTTCTATTTGAAATGAGATTGATATGACGTGTATTATGGTGTAGTAATCTTTGACTGTTATGCTAAATAAAACGCTTGGCTACGTTCAACTCTATTATGACAGTTCCATCTAAGTGGTCTCTTACTCAATATCAAGAAAAAAAGGTTATATCGAAGTCAAAGCACATGGATCAAATAATTAGCTGTTACATGACTACATTATTTGGAAGATCTCTTTGGCCACAGAGAGAGAGAGAGAGAGACCCAGATGTTGTGGACAAGGAAATTCTTTTATTAGATATTACGGCTATGTCTCTACAGTTAGACATCTACATGTTGCTTAAATAATTGTAATATAAGCATGGACCCTTGCGGAGAATGTTTGATTGGGTACTCTTGACGGTTATTGTATCCAATTAGTCTTGCAAATGCAGAAAGGCCGAGGTTGGCTTTTCACTAAGTTGGTTGCAATAATAGGACGGGTTAAAAGTTAAAAAGTTGTTTTAATAAAGATTCCGACAGCTTCCTATGTGTGTTATGGCCTAGGGCTGTGTCGTCGTAATGAGAGTCAAGAATCTGTTTCTGAGAGAGATGTCTTTTGTAGATTGCATAGGTGTCGACTCTGGATTAGTGCAGGATGTCCTTTTATAGAAGATATATTAGCGTACGGAGGATGGTATGTCAATGTTGGTCTTCAGAGGAAGAGTTCTACGATATGAAGCAGTGCCTCATGTTTG
Organism: Syzygium malaccense; assembly: GCA_031216405.1. Taxonomy (NCBI): domain Eukaryota; kingdom Viridiplantae; phylum Streptophyta; class Magnoliopsida; order Myrtales; family Myrtaceae; genus Syzygium; species Syzygium malaccense. The sequence continues at coordinate 42,597,167 of CM062257.1, read as the reverse complement.
GATTCATTTGTACATATATTTATTTATTTGAGATGAGTCTGAGCACAAGAGATACTGCTTGTTTACTTATATATAGTGCTTTTGACCTCCTCTGGAAAACTATTGACACAAGGCTGAGATTAATATTTTCCTCAAACCATACTTCTCTGTACAAATTTTCTTTTTTTGTTCCTCAGTCTCACCATCTCTTTGAAAGAAGTTTATTGTCACTAATTAAAGCACTGTGAATAAGAGTAATCTATTTAGCTGACCACAGTCTCTGTTTATGTTGTTGGTTCTCATCCTTTTGTATTCGCCTTCCTTTGTAGGTTATGGAGAAGAATCCTGATAAGGATCGTGACAAGAAGGAATCTCGGAAGAAACATCGGCACCGTAGTTCAAAACGTGAGAAACGTTCATCGTCATCTGAGCCAGTGGATTCCGATGATGCTTCCCATGATGACAGAAAGGCAAAGAGAAAGAGTACTAACCAAAGCTCAGACTGTGATGGGCGCCACAGAAAAGCACAATCAGATTCAGAAGATGATTTACGTGGGAGAGAATCTTCGAAGAAACATCGACTCGACAACTCTAAACATGAGCGGTCATCAGATGGCTCCAAAGGTGTAAAACGTGGGAAGGATGATACTCACAATCCCAACAAGAACTCGCACCATGAAAATAATGATCTTCAAAGCCGATCAAATCGTGATGCTTCTAGGAGGGAAAGTAGAAGCTCTGTCGATGCAAGCCGACACCGTGGGGATACCTTCCAAGGAGAAGGTAGGAATGAATCGCAATATAAGCGGCGGAATGCTGCTCCTAAACTTTCGGAAGAAGAGAGACTTGCTAGGCTGCGAGAGATGCAAATGGATGCTGAGCTGCATGAAGAGCAGAGGTGGAAGCGCTTGAAGAGAGCTGATGCAGATGATGCACGGGAGTCTAAGCGCGATGTTCCTTCTCAGGGCAGGAACTTCTTGCATGCTGTTCAGAAAAGCGTATATGGTGCTGAAAAGGGCGGTAACTTGACCATTGAGGAAAGCGTGCGTCGCAGGACATATTACTCACAGGGCAGGTCTGAAACAGGTGAAGGAAATGCTTTCCGACGGTGAATTGACGGTCATATGTTTATCAAATTTCCTATTTCTCAGCGTTTTTGTATCAAAATATGGGCTTAGTGTCCCCTGTGCCAATTAGACTTGCAATTTAGCTTTATTTGGTTCATTTGATCAGCAGAGAACTGGATCATCATTATCAGATTTGTGGTTTTTTGTATCTTTGATGCATCTTTAAGTGCAATGTTTATTCTCTGAGCCACTTAATTGGATGCACCATATATACCTTATCGTCATTGTCTGGTAAGTTCAACAGCTCGTTTGGGCAGGAGTCACGAACCCAAGATCACGAACGGGGCGCATCACGCAGATGTGCACACCTTCTTTGCTTCTCTGCATAGTTGGTGTAGAAGATTTAAATTAGGACTTTGATTGGGCATTGTCTCGATCTCGAGTTTGAATGCTCTCCTCGATGCTGTCGTCCAGAATTGAATGGCTGATAAAACTAGATGTATTTGCCTCGGTCGATACCTATCAACATCTTGCAACCACATGTCTGGGACACCACACAGCAGCTGAAACATTAACGTAGCGATGAAGGAGATACTGCTCGAATGCTTGGACGCCCTGCATCCTTTCCTTTTCCATGGAATCCCAATGGAATCGGATGACGGCGATGGCGTCCTCGAAGCGGAAACATTGTTGGCCAAGCCGTGGGTCGCCCCTTGAATTGATGCATGAACGCAAACGGAGGCGATAAAGGCAAATTAGTTAAGCACAGTCCCTGCCGACAACTTTTTAACTTCTCGATAACATTCACGACAGTATTCATCTCTACCGTTTTTTAGAGTTGGTTCTCAGGTTCTAGCCGCACGTTTAATGATTTTTATTTCCTCTTTCCTTGAACATGCTGTATACAAAGACGTTTCATTTGTCACTGTCTCTCCTTTTTTTCGGAGGGCTTGACAAGATATTTCTATATTATATGTCCACAATAGTATAAAGATGCATGGTAAGCAGCCATTCTCTCGTTTTGTCACGTGAAGGTTATCTCTGTGGTCCAAGAATGAGTGGAACCTTGACCACCCATTTGAATAATTTTGGATATGGCCCTGATAATTGACACGTACCTTGTTTTTTACTCTTTCCCATCTTATTACCAATTGATTAAGCCTACTATTATTTTCTTTTTCATTTCTTTTGCATTTTTTTCTACTTCTGAGGCATGGTTTGAGACTTTATCTGGTGATGACACCATAACATCTTTTAGCTAAAATCAACAACCCTGCTAAAGCTCTCAAGTCCCAATCATAGCTGTTAATAGTAGGCCCTAATATCTTTAATCTCCTGGAAAACTAAGCTAAGCTTCTTTCCAAGCCCACTAGTGTCCTCTATTCAAGATTTGATAACTTACATTATGCAGAATATAATCATGATTGTGACTTAGAAGGAGCACTTTATATTTGGTAGTATGGTTTTAGACTATCATCATGTACTTCACCTGTTTTTGTTGCCTGGTCATAACTTTCCATGAAATTAGAGCTTTACCAAGCAATATCTTTTCGTCCTTATGTTTTTGGTGGGGTAAGCACGTAGGGTTGCATGAGTAATATGAAAAACAACAGATAGCGGAATTCACCCTTCGTAATTGAGCTGCAGTACTGAGACTTTGTTTCCCTTTAATGACGGTCGAGATGTGATTGCCCGCGTGGTGATTTAGAAAAGGGAAAAAGAAAAAGAAGAAAAAGAAAGAGGTGCTTGTCTGAGAACGTCACAAGAAGTGAGATTGACATCGTCAACTTAATGGCGGTATTGGTTTGGAGTTGGAGGAATGTGATGGCATTTATAGATTCCTGATTTTAACGAGGCTCATTGGCTTGCCTTCATCTTCTTAACATTTGTGCACCTCCTTTCGGGTAACGAAATTTGCATACTTGTGTGCTCGTTGCAGGTGCATTGATCTTGGCTTCTTCAAAGGGTTAGACGAAGCTCGTAGTTAATTTGGATTTATTCTGAGGAATATGAAGATGGGTTCTCTTCTGTTCTTGATTTGCTGTCTAATGCTAGCAAGAGCCGCTTCACTTGCAGATTTCAAAGGCATGTCCTTTCTCTAGCGTTCCTTCTCTTTTTCTTTCACACCATTAGCTTTCGATGAAAAAAGAACTTTGTACTTGTCAGAGCACCCAACTGGATCTTATATCGAATTCTTGTGCTTCGAATCCAAGGGGATCAGTAAATATCGAACAAGTTAAAACTAGTCCATTAGAATTGAATAATCTGTTCTGTCTCACTTCAAAAGCTTCTAAAGCATTATGTGCACTGAGTATGATTCTCTTGTAAAGAGTTTTTAGGACAGATTAATGACTTGAGACTATAATTAATGCACTTGATCACCAACACATTAGGCTTTTTAAGGCATATATAGACTTTGTGGCTTATTATGCATATGCTTGATCTGGTTTTTGACATTTCTTTTACTGCAGGAGATGAGGCAGCCATTTATCTGGATCTGTACCATGTTGATGGCTCCAACTCTTCCCTCGGGAACAAATCTCCAGAGCCTTTCGCCCATGTTCTTGCTCGCGATGAAAATCGCATCAAGGCTCTCAGGTACCGAATTACTAGCGCAAAGGCGCGCAAACCTAGCATCATCTTGAACCAATCTATAGACATATTAGGCCCCGAATCAGTAAGCATCCCTGTGAACTCCGGCTTGTCCGTCGGTTCAGGCAATTATTACGTCAAGATAGGCCTCGGCATGCCTGCCAAGTTTTATGCCATGCTTCTCGACACCGGCAGCTCTCTTTCTTGGCTCCAGTGCCAGCCATGTGTAATATACTGCCATGCCCAAGTCGACCCTCTGTACAACCCCTCCACTTCCGGGACATACAAATCCCTGCCATGCACGACATCTCAGTGCTCGTCACTCAAGGAGGCCACTCTGAACGACCCCATGTGCGAGTTTAGAACGGGCAAGTGCGTGTACACAGCGAGCTACGGCGACTTGTCCTACTCAATTGGATACTTGAGCCAGGACTCACTTAGCTTGTCCCCATCCGAGACTTTGCCTAGTTTTCTTTTTGGGTGTGGCCAGGACAACGAAGGGCTGTTCGGGAGGGCAGCCGGTATTGTAGGCCTGGCCCGCCAAAGTCTCTCCATGATTTCTCAGTTATCTTCCAAGTACGGCAATGCCTTCTCGTATTGTCTTCCAACGGAAACCTCCACTGCCGGCGGCTTCCTCTCTCTTGGGAGGGCTTCACTAGCGGCATCAGCCTTCAGGTTCACTCCCATGATAACCGAATCCAGAGAAAAGAGCTTATACTTCTTGCGATTGGGCGCAATTTCACTAGCGGGAAAGCCTTTAGCAGTCGCGGCTACACAGTATAGAGTCCCGACCATCATCGACTCAGGAACGGTCATCTCACGCCTGCCTAGTTCGGTCTATGCTGCACTCAAACAGGCCTTCGTCAAGATCATGTCGAGAAAGTACGCTAAGGCACCGAGCTATTCAATATTGGACACCTGTTTCAAAGGAAGCTTGAAGACTATGTCCGTTCCACAGATGCGACTTGTATTCCAAGGCGGCGCCGATCTTGCTCTGACACCTGCAAACATTCTCATAGATGTCGAGAAGGGCACTACTTGCTTGGCCTTTGCAAGCGGCTCTGGAGACGATGAAATCGCTGTCATTGGGAATCATCAGCAAAAGACGTTCGAGGTTGCCTACGATGTCACCAATGCCAGGATTGGGTTCGCTGCAGGCGGCTGCCAATGATCGGCAGGGCTTTTCACTTATCGAATGTCAAGAAGTACGCAATTATTCATGCATAAGGATGTGATGAAATACGCCGGGTTTGGGGGCAAAATAATGTTTGTTTTCTTGAAGTTGTGAACTACAGGAAAGTAACACTGCCGGCAATATCAAACGTTTCTTCATCATGTACATATATGATTTGATTTTTTTTTTTTTTGGTAAGGAATGATTTGATTATCTGAAGCAAAGTAAAGAAACCACATATCAGTGAAAATTTGCAGTAGCCACATCTGGATCTACGGCCAGGGTATCCCTCATTTGCTTTGATGTGATAGTATCTATATCTATGGAGATATAAAAAAAACAAATGCATTTGGTTATCTGTCAACCATCTGAAAGCAAATGGAAGAGGCCTCTATATATTGACAAGTAGGATTTGGGTGAAGTACATTCGCAAGGTCTCTAGAATTGTTACCTTACAAGATCTGTTTATGTCACCGAACTTGATAAAAGAGTTTACGTTTCAGTTCTTGATTAACTTTCAATTCGCTGAAACTGGGTTTCGTACGCAATACAAACCATGCTGTGCAAACTGTGACCGTTAAATCAACGTAATTCCGTTGATTCGAATGCCCGGACAGCAAATTCTTTTCATAAACTTGCATCAAATGAAAGTCAATGATTGAACAACACAGAGGCCAAACATGTAGTTCTTAGCCTCATCTAATGGTTCGTTTTAAAATCGACAACTCACAAGTAGAAAACTAAGAATCTATTATATATCATGTATAGGTAAAGTCAAAACTTAGAGGGTGTTTGCTCTTGTGCTCGCCGCGTGACACTTCTCTTTATCTTTGTGCTGGTCACGCAATATGACCATGGTATTGTGTTGCCACGTGGCCCTATAACCTTATTGATTATTTACATGCCATCCTGGCACTCTTATATTTTAGTTACAAATATTAATAATGGATAAAGTCAAAATTTAAACATTTTCAAATGTTAATATAAAAATTTATCTTAGAGTTAAACAATGTGCAGTCGTAATTAAGTACAAAAACATCTTAAATTGTCACGAAGTTTCGTAAAAGTGATTGACGATGTTAAGATAAAAGCCTTTGTAAAAAAAACATAAATAGAGATGTCTGCTCTTTAGTGTACCACAGAAACACCCTGGCTTAGAGAGATCAAAACAATTCACAGAAGATCAGAAAGTTGAACTTATTCTATGGTGTCTTTAAGCCAAAGAGCTAGCTATGGACATCATAGCCAGTGCAGTGACCTCATGTGGATAAAGGGCCTGAGTGAACGTGCCAGCCATTGATGGGCACACAGCCTCGAGTGCTTATAGACTTTCCATATGTGAATGTGATAAACATAAAATAATTACAGGCCCACTTAATTTTAATACATATGTGTTTGGTTGGAAGATTTCAAAGTTTGAACTTTGATTCTTTCTTGTCTGTTACATGATGAGTCAATTTTCATCTCCCACGGCCTGCATTTGACTTTTCTGCCACCCTTCACACACAGCTGCAACGCTACGTGATTTCTTTAGGATCTATCGCTCTGCTAAAAGTTCTCCCTCTGACACCGTTCGCTCGGTTGTATGCCTCCATGTCCACGTCTCTGCTGTGAACTGAAAGCCGAAGCCCTGATCGATCCAAAGTTGGCCACGACCGGCTCATCAGCAACCGGAGACTTTCCGCTTCGACTAACGGCTGTGTGGTACGTTCATCTGAAAGATTCATCCATCTTGCTTTTGTTCCTTCTTTCCATGCACCACCAAGCGTATTGACTTCCATGAAGATCTCTCTCTCTCTCTCGCTCTCTCTCTCTCTCACACACACTTAGCATACTGTAGAAAATGGACCTGAATGTTTCATTTGAAGAAGTTATCTTCTTCTTGTTTCCTAGGAATCTAGCTTTCTCTTTGCCGGCAAAAAGAATTGGTCTCAAGACGATCTATTTCCATATTCATGCATCACTCAGATATCAACAAATACAACTAACTTCCCTGAGACCTTCTGCATTAATGCGTGTGAAAAATTAGGCAAGATCTGATTGTTCTCTTTCTGCTACGTAAATGTCTGACAACTTCAACAAGAATTACTTCTTCTTTCCGCTCTAAGTTTCAAAGTTCAATTGTGTGATCTAATGCCTGTGAGGCAATGACCTCTTGACCATCAAAGTTTTAACTTGCGAGTGCACCATGAATACAAGGTCCTTGGAACCCCTAAGATTTCGCGCTTTTCAGTTTTCACTTAGCTAGAAAATTGGATGTGAACAAATTTTCTCTTTTTGATGAAGAAAAGTAAAAGTTTTTTTGTTATTGGAGAAAATAGAAAATCCTTTAAAAGGTTTCTCTCCTTGAAAGATACTTGCTGAACTGAAGAGACCTGGAAGTTCATTTTGAAGATGAGCTGTTCTGTCTAGTCCTTGTTTCCTGGAAAATGAGCTTCCCTTTTCCTTGTCTAGAAACTTTAGAAAGTGGAAAAAGAGTGGGGCCTGTTTTCCATATTCCAATGTCATTGAGCAATGAGCAACCACCGCTATCAGCGGCAATAAAGAAATGTACTTGTTCAGGCTAAAAGCATAAAGAACACAGAAAATTCAATAGGACTCCAATATGCTGCCAAAAAACTACTAGCGACATTGGACTGACAAGATCACAACATTCGCCGCCTCGTTTTTGTATGTTATTCCATATTCAAAACCAACTCCAATGTCCAAACAACTAAAGTCGGAACTTCATGTTGGTTTCTGCACGTTCTTACTGAGCGTTTGTCTTTCTCTAATGGTGGAGATGATTTTTAAATAGGCTGTCTGTTCAAATTCTTGAATCTAACTCACTCCATTCTGGAAATTTTATAGTAATTGTTTGTTGCCTTCCTTTTCTTTTCCCGAAACCACTTTGCTTGAATTGCTTGTTAGCTAGAAAGCACGCGTCCATAAGACATGCACTTAAACAAATGTAATAGACAAGAAAGTGACAAGAAAAGAACAATTATTCCAGGGCGAGGCAATGCGCACTTCTACTTGCTAATTAAATAATGGGTTAATGCGAATTCAAAAGTTCAAGACTTTTCCCTCATTTCAAGGAATTAAACCAAAGGTCTTATCCTTTGTGCAGATGTTATGAACCGATAACAATCATCAAGAACTTGACTTCTGCAGATACTTACCTCAATCAGAATGGGCTGCATTTCCTCAAAAGTAGTATCGCGGTCGATTAGCTACAGAGAAGAGCTGAATCAGAGCTCGCAGAGTACGGGAAAATCCATACTGGCGCTGGAAGATATGTTCAGCTCTAACAAGGGAAGCGACCAATTCCTCGCGCTTGTTTGTACTGCTAACACGGTAGCCAACCAGCTCCGGAGCGGAAGTATCAATTCAGAGTCGAAAGCAAGCCCCAGATCAACCGAAGCTACTTTCGAGATTGATAGAAACTGTGATTGCTCAGCAGTTTCAGAAGAAGGAACAGAAGGAAATCGCGCAAAGCCTGCAAATTCTCAGCTCATCTATGAAGATTCAGAATCCTATAGTGTTGAACCTCCCAAACGGTCCCGAAGTTGGCATTCATTTTTTGAAGAAGAAATGCCTTCAGCTAATGCTGAGAACCATGGCAAAAGTAGAGACGGATCCGAGTGGGAGTACAAAGGCGTAGGGCGGTCAAGAAGCTTTCATACGGTTGAGGAATATGATGCTTTGCAGGCTAGAATTTTGTCAACAAGCTCTTCTAATGATGATAATGTCGCAGAGAACCAAGAGAAAATACCACACCCTGAATCTTCAATGCACAGCGCTCAGAACAAGAACAACATCAAGACAGTGGATAGAACACCACAAAAAGATGATGTTTTTGTAAATGATGAAGCTGTAAAAGATGACTTGATCACATTATTGGCTTCAGGATCAGAAACCAAAGAACTGATCCCAAGTTCACTGGAGCCCTGCACAAGCAATGAGTTAATTGCCAAAGATGATGTTGCTCAAGAAGAAAGATGCATGGTAAACAGGCGACTCAAGAGAAAGGCCATTGCAAGAGGACTTGAATCACTTGCAATCCCGACCATGATTGAATTCCCAGCAGTTGCAAGCTTAAGGGAATGGCTTCCTGCCGCAGAGCAAGTCTACTCTCCTGGAGCCTACACAACTCCTAAGTTTGGCACCTATTCTTTACCGGAGTCCAAGAATCTATGCGAGGCCACCGAGGACAACATCTTCACCAAGGAATTGGTGACCGCCTTTGAGGAGCACATGCAAGAACTAGAAGCAGAAGGAGAAACTATTCTCAAACAAATTGCAGAGAAATGGGAATGGGAAGGTGCAAAGGAAAATCTAGATGAAGTTGCTGCAACCTAGGTAGGATGATCTTTTGTGTGGGTTCGGACATTGAGCAAAGTGCATGGTCCAGTCTGAGGAGAACTTAGGATTCATCTCTCAGAAATTAGTGCCCTGGGATTGTAAGATACAATGAAGTGAGAAATATATCTGAAAATGAAAAAAGGACTGTAAGCACACTCATGCTGCCGGTCAAAAGCACTGTTTCTCCGTCCAACTGCAGCTATAGTCCATGAACATGAATGTTTCACCACTCCCATCTCATTAAAAGATCCAAGACGACACTTACAGGTACAGGTAGTCGTGCAATTAAAATCATGATTTTCTGAAAGAATGTTTCAATGATGACTACCTCGTCACTAAAGGAAGTTACTCGTACTACTAGAAGAATCTGAAAATGATGTTTGTCCTTCAGTAGCAGACATGCACCTGATTATCTCAACTATGCATGGAGATAGCAGTTTGCTAGGGCTATAATCACACCATAGATCATTTTTGCAAGAACATAAAAAGGAGTTCTACAACACTATGTTAGAGAATCAGAAGATTCTTGAAAGGCAATATTCGGAACAAGACCCCCAATACCCAATCCAACATTCAAGTAGATCGCCAGTGTACTGAAGAGCCAAAAAGTGACAAGCACACAAACAACAATAATCAAAGCAACTATAGTTCTGCACATACAGAGGAAAACTTCAGACACTTACGTTGGGTTTCATTCACCATAATCTAGATTCTAAAACATGCTCATTAACATTTTTTGATTGCCTGCAAGTTTTTCAGTCATCACGTAGGTTCAGTTTCCAACACGCATCTTAACATGGCAGGACCTGATCTTTAACCCATGGCATACTTCTGTGTCCATGCCCTGGCCGTTTCCTCATATCGGCTTCTCTGGTGTTTGTATATGTGAGCAATTTCAGGGACTAGAGGGTCATCCGGGTTGGGGTCAGTGAGAAGAGAGCAGATGGAAAGGAGGACCTTTGAAATGGTCAATGCTGGGCTCCATTGTTCTTTGAGAATGTCAAGACATATGCTGCCATTGGAGTTAATGTTGGGGTGATAAACCTACAGTAGACAGAAGAAATAGGGACACAAGAATGTCATGATGCTAAGTCTGATGAAACTCTAACAAAAACAAATTTAGACGACACCCCTATTCACAAATGATAAGAGTTGCTTCAAAATCAAGAAGAATAGCTTCATTGACATATACATCACTGCCCTGCATCTCATTTCTTTGGACAAAAATCAAGACCCTCTAGCCAAGCCCCCAAAAAGATGCTACTTTGACGTGTCCATCTCTCGAGTAAAAAAGCCTATACAAGTAATCAAGACAGTCACTAGAATCAGAAGTACGAGTAAGCGGGATCTGCACTGATTGATAACAGTTTGGGAGAGCATGTAGGTGCACCTTCTTAACGAGGCATAATTTGTTTTATACCATGCACAAACATCAATCGAATAATTTTAAGCTTGTTAATACAGGAAGTCTAAGCCGAAATTCCTACAAAACAACAATTTATGCAATAGAAGCAAGCAAGAGGACATGAAATACCGTGCTAAGGGCTGAGATGCTCTCTGACCAGCAGGATACAGCCTATCAGTTTTCCAACATATAAATGTACAATTTCCAGTTCTCCTTCATAATCACTCATACAAAGTACCTAGTTGCAGGGCCAATGACTTGGTTCTACAATTCATGCAATCAAATTCAGAAATAAGCACGACCGAACGATTTAAATAGAAGATGCACGTGGAAACAAAAACCAGCATTACAGAAAGACAACAATATAGCGGACAAAACAAACACTACATACAAGAAGAGGTCATGAAATAACCTTGGTTTGGAAGTTGACTTTGGGAGGTTTAAATGGGTAATCGGGTGGGAAATGGATCATTATGAAGAATACACCACCGGCATACGGGCTATCGTTGGGCCCCATGATGGTTGCTTGCCAGTGGAAGAGGTCTTCTCCCGCCGGCCCAGCACTGCACGAGGTTGGAGGGTCTCTCTGCAAATCCTGTAGTTCCTTCTGAATTCTCTTGCTAGCCATCAATTCGTTCTATTCCAAACCCAAAAGACGTTAGCACTGAAAAAGGATTTGAACATATGCATATATAAAATTTCAAGAACTTCATAGCAGTTGTTGAGCTCAAATGCTTATCAAGTCCCAAGTGAAACTAAATGACATAATGATTCACCTGAGTGAAGAACAGAGAAAAGGTAGAAAGCAAAAGAAGTAAAAAAGGTCCAAACTTTACAAGAGTTGAACACGCACAAATTAAAGGCCGGTGTTTTTTTGTTGAGACAATATCCGAAACCCAACTGACCCCAAGCACTGAAAGTGCCAACACACGGGAGGAATTACCGTCTGACCCAGAAACAAAAGAAACAAGTCAACCCCAAACAGATAAATATCAACTCTATCACACACCATGTAAGCTTAAGGTGGCAACTAGCAAGAATCGGATCTGAAGCATAGAAGGCCAAGCTAAACTAACGAGAGAGAGAGAGAGAGAGAGAGAGAGAGAGAGAGAGAGAGAGAGTATTAGAAACAAAACATACCAGGAAGTAGAGAGAGATTCCAGGGAGAAGAAAGGAGAAGTGAAGTTGAGTCTTGACTTCGATGAAGAGAGATGTAGGATGATGAAAGATCCAATGGAGGTTTGTGGACACAGAGGAGGGACGGAGGCAGTATCTGCGTTGACTAACCATCATCATGTCAATATTAAAATGTCTTATCCGAAAAGCATCTTTGCTTATTCCCACCGGATAAGTAGAGAGCAACTTGTCTATGTTCAAGGAATTTCATCCAGAAACTTGAAACTTCCTCAGCCAGTTGCCTTTAACGTTATTAAACTTACTATACAGTGGGCAGCTGGCAATATATGGTGAAATTCTGCTGCATGCCATTCAAGCTTTGAGAAGATGGAGTTTTGGCTTTCAAAGGTTCAGTGTGATAAGAATCGAGAGATATCACTTATCTCTAAAGGTATGCATAGTACATACAGATACTTGATTACATGACAGAGGAAAATATACATTTCTAGATTTTTAAGAAATTTATACATTGTACTGTGCTTTTTGAATTATGATGATAAGATCACAAAAGTAACAAAGTTGTAGTCAAAAAAGTTGATTAAATTCTTAGTTCTCTTTTTAATCTATAAGCCATATTATGCATCTAATTGTAACTTAAGAAATTCAATGTTACAAAAATTTTATAATTAGAAACCCTTATAGATTTAATTATTACTTTCTGTGTTACACATAAAAATCTCATGCAAGATCTTATCAGATCAAAATAGACAAAAAAATCACATTACAAACCAGCATATTGCTATTGGTAAGAAAGCATAAATTGAAAATAGATATTACTAAATAATTAAAACAAAGCAACTTGCAAATAAACAATATATAGTTTGAGATAAACTCTTAAATTAATATAATAAGGTTATTGTCTTATAGTCCTTATATTATCAAACAATAAATTTCAAAGAGTGGGTCTTCTTTATCTTTACAAAGCACGAGTCTTTCAACTAATGTATTGCACGATGCATAGTTGGCAATAAATGGTGAACTGATTCCTGCTCTATGGTTTGTCCTAGAAATTCTACACTTGTAGTTATAGTCTTCACCCAACTATACTTAGGGAAAAAGCCACAAAAAAGCCCAAACTATGCCTATTGTGACCCATTTACCATAAATTCATTTTTTTGCAACATCAAAAACCTCAAATTATATTCGTTGTGACACATTTACCTTAAAATTTTTCATATGACATAAAAAAAACCCAAACTTGGACCTATGTGACACATTTACTCTCCGTCAAGGTTCTGTTAAGTGATTTTTCAACCAAAACAACATCATTTTTATTTCATTTAAGCCACGTGACGTAATGTCAACACTGTTTGCTTTCTGATATCCATATAAGCAAATTTTTAACGGTTCTCACCGACAAAATTTTAACAGAGTGTAAATGTGTCACACAGATACAAATCTAGGTATTTTGGTGTTATGCAAAAAATTTCGAGTAAATGTGTCACAATGGGCATAATTAAGGATCTTTGGTGGCATTTGCGCTTATACTTGTAAATTAGATCTTTTGAATTCCCAAATTACAGTGCATTTCGCTGCTAAAGAAAACGAATGAACGAGATACACTATTGTAGCCATAATTGTTGCCTTGAGGGCTCAAATCAATTCTTCTGGAATTTATTGAAGCCACCTCCGTCACTGTCCATATTCTTGTTAATAAACTCGCTATGTAAAAAAGAGTTCATACAAATAACTTTATCCTCGTCAGCTTATGCTTATTGACTTAAAAGTATATGCAAAACGTCAAACTCGTACATTAACAGTGTTGCTTATAGCCTAAAGCAGTATCAGTACATTCCTGCGCGTATAAAATTTATAATCCCGTTGACTACAGCATTCAACAACAAAATCAGAAGCCAGAAGCCACAACTCAAATCGAAACAAACGAAAGTCATGTTGAAAGCGAAAGTCATCCTAACCCCGGTTTTCTGGCCGAAGTTTAAACCATTTTCCTCCGATGTAAATATACTTAGGCCAGAAACGAAAATGCCGACATCAGCCATCGTGGCTGACAATGCCCAAAATGGCAGCTACATAACCAAAACTGTTGATCCTGAGTCACGCTGACATCAGTTCCCCAAAATCCATTACTTCAGAGACCATTGCAATCACGTGGGGTTGATCACGAGTTCCATACCAACTTAGATGAGCCAAAATGATAGTCTGACTCTATTTATATCCTCATGCGACATAAGAGTATTGCTAATGAGAAGAGAGCAGTATAAAATTTCGGAGAAAGTGAAAAGAGTCAAAAACATCCACGAATTTCGACAGAGAAAGTGAATAGGGGTCTTATTGGCAATGAGAAGAGTTCGCCTCAATCTTCACCCAAACACCACCAACCTTTACTGAATACATCTCCATTATTCTGCAAACAACAGACCACTCATCACCATAAAGCTCTCTCTCTCTCTCTCTCTTCTTCTCTCCACCTTCCAATGAAGAGCCAGTGTTCTATGACCTAAAGAAAGAAGACAATGATACACCACGAAGTAACAACATATTTGTCCTCTTACCCTACATTGTAACAAGAAATATATCACCTATCTACATGTTCGCCATAAATTGACGCCACTACAGCCATGTTGCAAGAAATTCTATATAATTGCAGGTATATAGTTAAGAAACAGTGCAGGCATCGCCTCACAACATGGAGTCGAGATATGAATAATTCCTGCAACGGTTATACTGAAGGAGACTGCCATAAGTGCGATCCCACACCCCAATGAATAGCGATTCAGTGTCGGGACTGAAAGATACACCAGAGATCTCGCCAAAAAAATCGATCTCCTGCTCCTTCTCATACCCACTCTTCACATCATAGACATGGACAAAATCAGCAGGCTCTGCCATGGCCATAAATCGCCCATCGGATGTGAATCGAATGGACCGGATGGCTCCAAGGTTGCCCTTGAGTACAGCAACAGACTTTGATAAGTTGCGAATGTCCCAAATACGGCAAGTCTTGTCTTGGTTTCCAGTGGCAAATATGTGCCCATCCGGATGCCATGCAGACGCAAACGAGAAATCCAAGTGCCCTTGTAGCGGCGTAATGGTCTACAATTGCGAAAGCTTTAAGTTACACCATCTCATTGGGGAAAATCTTATCCAAAATCCTCAAGTAGCAATATAGCATGATTAGGATTTACAGGCATTATACTCATGTTTCTTGTTTACATTTAGATTTAACTTTTTCAGGGAAGGGGGCAGAGGGAGGGATAGAAAGAGAAGGGACAGAAAGTAACTACCTTTCCTCTTTGAGAATCCACCACTATCCCCTCAGGGTTGTCACCAACAATGATCAGGAGCTTACCATCAGGACTCAGAGAAGTATGCTGTTACACGAAAACCTCAAAAGATTAGCAAGTAATCATTAGCAGGTAGACTTCAGTGAAAAGAAAATGATGGACACAGGAAGCATTGGCCAAAAGAACAAGTAACAAATTTCAACTTTTACCCAAAATCCAGCACTATATTACATGGATGATGTATGGTCTTCTACAGACACTAATGCATCATTATTTCCTGACTTGTATATCTACCGCACAAAAGTTAAAGTTCAGTTATAACACAGAAGAGTCTTGCTTGATGAGCCATCCTAAGTTTTGCACAGTTGAGCAGGTCAATGAGAAACTTCTACATGGAATTCACAGGATCTTTAGATGTTTAATTCATGGCCTCGCAGGCACTCTTTTCACTTCAATAAATGTTCTACTCCTGTTATAGAAGTTGAAAAAGCTGGAAAAAAAAGGGGGGCAAACATCTTGTCCTTCTATAAACACCAAGTTTAGATGCATAACAGAGAGACTACAAGAAGTTCCATATCCCAAAGTTCCTTTTTAAATAAATACTTAGGCAGCTTGGTCACAAGGAAGCCGTGGCTTTTCTAGTTCCTAAAATGCAAATCATCAGCGTTCCCACAATTTTACGATGCCATCGCTCAAGGTCGATGATTAGGGCAATCCTTGCTGATAACTCAACAGTTTACAACAACACAAGATGATAAAAACTGAAGGGCCCCTCTACAATGGCTAGGCAGCAGAAGACAGATGAGTTCCAAATGCAAGCATAATGATTGCATATAATCAATTGCAACATGAGATGAATTCAAGATATTTACTTCAAGCCAGCTGAAGTAATTAGTCTATGTCCAATAAAGATTTAGACATCGTACTTTGTGTGAGGAGTCACTGAGAAATACTTACATTCACCGGCCAAGGAAAGGAAAAATGTTTGGAAAGCATAAATTTCTCCATGTCGAAGTCTCTGACTCCACAGTCATTATTTGATGCCATGAAATGTACAGCGCCACTGACAATAATACATTAAGCAAATTTAAGGACTTGAAATGAAGAATCCACCTCAACCAAGCATTATGTAAATTCAAATAAATTCAAAAGAAAGATGTGTAGAGACACACTTGCATATCTTTGTGCACACCTGACACACACATCCACGAAGGAAATAAACTAGTAAACATAAATCAAGATGAGAACAGAATGCATCAGGAAGGCAACCTGGGAGAATCGTAAATCTCAACTGCATTAGTGATAGCATTGTCATCATAAGTTGTTCTGCAACAGTAGCTAACACCAGGACGATCTAAATGCTGCACCCAGAGAAGAGGATCATCAGCAGTCACCAAAATAAAAGATGTTGGACTAGCAATAGTATAATAAAGAACAATTCTGTCATGAGAACCTCAATCTACAATCAAACTGCAAATAAGGAACTTGTATGAATAAATCCAACTGGGGGTGTACAAACATTTGCTCGGCCAATAATTCAACATGAATGAGAATTATAACTGCACACCAACACAAAAGAAAACAAAAGAGTACACTGAATATAGATAAGTCAAACAAAGAAATAAAAAATCGTGTTTGCAGTGGCATGTGTCAGGTTATACAAGCAAACTTAGTATCGCCCTAAATACATGTGCTCATAAACATTTGCTAATTAAATATCGACAACTGTAAAGGAAACACAAGTATTGAGATGACCTTATCGGTGCTTTGGCCCAAATATTACCTTACAAATAAGCTCCCCCTGAAAACCACCAGCAATCAGTAATTTATCCCGTACTGCAAGAGTACTGACTTGAGTCTGTGTAAAACCCTCTAAGAGACTTCCAGGGTGTTTCTACAATGAAAAGCAATAAAAATCCCAAGACCGTTTTCATTAAAGAAGAACTTCCAAGAGCATAAATCACTATGTTCTGCATATAATGCAACATAATATTCCTTTACCTCACAAGGGGCTACATGTCCATAAACATCAAGCACTTCAGCCTTCTTGCAAGTCAATGACGACCAGTGAATGATCGAGAAGTGGGACATAAGGTAAACATCATGCTTTGTAGTGGACCAAACCAAGTTTCTCAACTGCAATTCCAGGAAATAGCAAAAATCAAGGTTTTAACAGCGAAAATTCAGGGAAACAAGACATGTGTCAGGAATTTCTGAAATGAAAAGAGAAAAGAAATAGTTTGACAGCCATGTCCCAAATAGCAATTGGCAATGACAGCCCCAAATTGGAGGTGTACCCTAAAGCAAACACAAGTTCCACTTGCTATGTAAACTTCAAGTTTCAAGTTGGTTCCCCCAAATAAAACAGGAGCAAAACATCATGATCAAACGACAAACAAAAACAAAGCCTAATGCTGTTGCATCCTCAATCATCTCAAAATCCAAAATATGTTCGCTCAATCATGCATGAATACATTTCACCACAAAATGCATTTGCCAATACACATACTCGCACACAAAACGATATGTGTTTGTTAATGAATAGCTAGCTGTTGTCCTAAATCATGTCGGATGTCAAAAACCAGCACAAGAAATTAATAAGTATTGCGCAAAGCAAATCCATATGTTCAGGGACTATACACGCAGAGATATGACAGGAAGAAATGGTTGCATGCAGTGAAGAACTTCGTGCGACATTGTCAAGCTCGCTCTAACTCTATTAAAGTTTAAGCACCCAATGCACATAACCCTATCCATTCAACATTAGGACTCCAAAAAGTAACGGCTAACAGCTTAGGGAAAGCATGAGTTCTACAGTCTACCCATTCCTACAAGATGTCCCTCGCTATCAGTTTGGTGACATGACATTAAACCTAGAATCAATTTCTCATCCAAGAATGTATGTACATTCACAAGTTTCCAAAAGAAATTCCTGGTCGACCAGAGCACACCTGCTAAAGGAAAAGAGGATATTCCACTACATGAAACTTGGGGAGATAACAACAGTAATCAACTTGCAGAATTCGAAATCCTAACAACCAGAAGATAAAATCACAGGACAGAAGTACAAACATACTTGAAAATGAAGGATTGTCGACTTCACAGATCTTGTGTTTCGCCAAAATTCATAATAGTTTCCACCTTTTCTTGTGGGTTTGCATTCCTGTTTAGTAGAATAAACATAGAAAAGGATGACGTAAGTCAGCCTGATCTCCTTTAAAGAATTACTACCCAGTACCGCAGAACTTAAAAGATGTTTACCTTTTCTGAACTTTCTCCGGATTGTGGTACATTTTCATAGTTCTTGTATTGCTCTATTCTAGTTTTTCTGTATTTTTCACGAGTGACGCTCAGTCTTTCCCAAGGAATCCCCTGGATATCTTTACCTCTCCGAGCATCAGCAGCAGAGGTATCGGTAATCTTATTATCCTGCCATAGCCAACACAATCCGTCCCGCTACAGCTCTCAATTGATATAGGTGATTTTACAATGATCCAGAAATAGCCCCGACCGATAAGCACAAGCTTTTGCAAGGAGAAATCATCATGCAGCTAGACAAAAGCAGAAAGAAAAACAAAAAAAATGCAGAGAGCAGCAGGAGGAGGAGGAGCAAAACTGAGAGTTACGAATGCGAACCAGCTGATCATATTCATCATCCTCATCGGTGTCCGAATCACCCGTTACTCTTTCATGGAAGTACATATCATCTTCAACTTCTCCCACATCGTAATCATCTGCTGCGTATTCCATCGGATACTCTTGGTGCTGAGACATGCAGCCCTAACAACCCTAAAACCAAAAGCAACATCACTTCAGCTGGACTGCACCCAGATAGCATAAGCAGCATCGAACATTATAAATCAGACATCATCCAGAAACGGATGGCAAAGAGAAGAAAACCACAAGACATATGTAACTCAATTCACAGCGAAATGTCGAACACCGAGTATAAGCCCTCAAGTCTGCTAGCCATAGACCAGTTCTTGCGGTCAAACAGCTCGAAAATGCTGATCCGTGGTAGCGGAATTACAATTTCGGTATAACCATTATCATTCGCAGGCTCGTCGAGATGCTAGCATAATCCTCGAACAATTTGCAAACTCTGGAATTCTTAGCATCCTACCCTCCGACACAACATCAAGATTGCCCAAACATCGGACGACAAAAACAAAGGCTCCAATGGCCAACAAACGCACCAGAAGATACCTTCCGACGATAATCAACAATCTCCCACGAAATTAATCAACCGAGTACCGGAAAGACTCCAATTTCAACCAAGCAACCCAGCAACAAAATCCAATCTTTAAAACCACTAACAAGCCAAATACAAGGGGGCGGGGGAACCCAAAATTTACATACCAGCACACATCAATATCAACACGACGAAACCCACGGCCATTTCTACACATGACCATCAATTACCCAGCACGTACGCCGGCAAGTTAACCCGATCACGCCACAAAACATTAAAACGAAAAAAAAAAATTCTGAAAAATGAAACCCCCACCCACCAACAGGAGACAAGAAAGAAACCCTAAACCGCGCACCGCCGCGGCCAAAATTCCGGGCGAAACCAATCGGCGCGCGGAACGAGGACCGCATCGGGGGGCGCGAATCGAAACCCTAACCCAATTCCTCCCCAAATCGAATCCGAATTGGACTAGATCTCCCCGACCCAGAAACAACGACCCACCCCCACAAAAAACCGACGAAGGGAAAAGTTTTGCGGCCGCTTACGCGAAATTGAGGGGGGCGCGGGACGAACGAATCCGAAATCGGAGATGGTGGGCAATTCCCTTGGGGGAATTTCACGAGAAATTTCGGGGGTCGTTGGTTTTCACTTTCGCAAGGAATTCAATGATCCGGAGGATTTCGCTGCATCCCTGCGCGATGATTGCCGATTGGAACCCTCCCACCCCCGCCCCCTCACAGCCATCACCATCACGCTCCGTTTTATCACATATATTTATTTATTTTTTATTTTTCTTGCTCGTTTTTGGGGAGAGAATGTGAAGGCGGTTTTCTTTTTTTTTTTTTTTACATTTATGCCCGTGGTCCTTGCAGGATAAGCCTGGCGCGAACTTCGGGCCGGGCCGGCCGGGTCCAGTCGGGTCCGGCGTATTGGGCGTTTCGATACGATCGAATAGGATTCCTCGAGGGCGCCATGTTCTGGGAGCCCAAGCTATGTATCTGAGTAAGTCAACCTTTATCTGGTGCGGGTCGAGGACTCCTTCCCTAAGTTTTTCGGGATAAGCTTGGCAGGACGTTCAGGGCGGGTCGGATCGGGTCATGTAGTCATGCCGCTCTGGTTAAGCCTCTTGCATGTTCAGGCATCCAAAGCCCAATTCCTATTTTCCCTTTGACACAAATGGTCCCTTAACTTTGATCCAACGTGCAATGTCGTTCCTGAATTTTCAATTTGCTTGTGGTCCCTAAGTTGTTAGTGGATGTCCAGTCTTGTCCCTGGCTATGTGAGAAATGTTCAACGTCGAATTTCCATGAATGCAAGTTGATTAAATCTGGTTGTAATGGCTTTTGATTAGGTCAAGTTTGAATGGTGAACGAAAAGTTACACGTAAATTGTTCGAGTAAAATATTCATCGCAAATCGGGACGTAATAATCCACGTCATCATATAATGATGAACGTGTTCAAGCCATGATGTTTTCCTTATAGACATATTGACTCATCATTTTTAAGAGTCCGACTCAGCACATAATAATCAACGTCATCAAATTACGTCCAATATGTTTTTTGAGCAAATATAATGATTACATTGAACATTTAGGACGTATTGAGCTAATTAAAAATTTATGAACGACATTACATATTGAGTCGAATTTTAAGGGCAAATTGTGTAATCTTTCTCTAATTTTGCAAAAAAAAATTGTATGGATTCACTGTCGAATATCTAAATTCGATCCTATCAATGATGTAAGAAAGTAATGAAAATTCGCACAGCACAAGAATTTACGTGGTTCGCTAGGAGAGATGTTCCGCCTATTTACGTCCACAGAAAGAAGAGATCCGTTTCACTAATATCGTAAAAAAGTGTACAGCTACTCAGGACCCAAACTTCTCAATAGTGACTGGCTTGGTAAAATAATTTGCAGGATTGCTATTCATGTGAATCTTTCTTAAGTGAATGCTACCGTCTGATACAAGCTCCCTGATTTTGTGAAACCTCACATCTATATGCTTTGTTCTTGCATGAAACACTTGATTGTTGGCGAGATGTATGGCACTCTGACAGTCACAATGTAATACCGCACCTCCTTGCTCTAAACCCAACTCACGAACTAATCCGGTCAACCATAGCCCTTCCTTAGCAGTTTTTATAACTGCCATGTACTCTGCCTCTGTAGTAGACAATGCAATTGTGGATTGGAGCATCACCCTTCATGAGATAGGTCCACCAGCTAATGTGAAGACATATCCTGTAGTAGATCTCCTCCTGTCTAAGTCACTAGCAAAGTCTGAATCAACATATCCCGTTAACTCCTTCGAACCTTCGTTGCGACTGAACATAATATACCCAAGTCTGTAGTCCTACTCAGATATCTAAAGATCCACTTGACTGTATTCCAATGCTCCTTCTCTGGATTACTCATGTATCTGCTAACAACACTGACTACATGAGATAAATCTGGCCTGCTACACACCATAGCATACATCAGACTCCCAACTGTGCTAGCATAGGAAACTCGAGACATCTCCTTAATCTCCTCGTGTTTTATGGGGCATTGCTGTTCAGATAACCTGAGGTAGCTAGCTAATGGTGTCCTCACTGGTTTAGCCTTATTCATGTTGAAATGCTCAAGCACCTTTTCAACATACCTCTTTTGAGATACCCAGAGTTTACCTGCACTTCTATCTCTATAAATTTCCATTCCAAGGATCTTCTTAGCACCACCAAGATCCTTCATCTCAAACTCATTATTCAACAAGGACTTTAAAGAGACAATATCATGCATATCCTTAGCAGCAATGAGCATGTCATCGACATAAAGTATCAAAAGAATAATCGAATTATCATCTGACACTTTAAAATAAACACAGCAATCATACTCACTTCTCAAATAACCAATTTGGACCATAAAAGAGTCAAAACGCTTGTACTACTGTCTCGGAGATTATTTAAGGCCATAAAGTGACTTCTTAAGCAGACAAACGTGATCTTCCTTTCCTGGCACTTTGAATCCGTCAAGTTGCTCCATGAAAATCTGTTCCTCCGAGTCTCCATGAAGAAACGCCGTCTTCACATCAAGTTGTTCCAGCTCATAGTCAAACATGGCTACCAAGGCAAGTAAAACCCGAATGAAAGTGTGCTTTACTACTGGAGAGAATATTTCATTATAATCCACCCCTTCTTTCTGTGTATACCCTTTAGCTACAAGTCTAGCCTTATACCTTACCTGCTCATTCTCAGACACTGTCTCTTTCTCGCGAAAGATCCATTTACATCCAATGATCTTTCGCCCTTTAGGTTTCTCCACAATCTTTCAAGTCCTATTTTTCTGTAAGGATTCCATTTCTTCCATCATAGCCGACATCCATTTATCACTATCAGCATTAGATATTACATCCTGATAGGAAGATGGATCACTTGTACCTACTGTGAGGGCATAAGCAACCATATCCTCAAACCTGTATCTTACAGGTGCTTTGTGAGTACGTTTTCCTCTACCTTCTGCGATGGTGTAGATATCTTCTACTGTCTCTTGTGATTATGGTGAGTTACTGGATGATTTCCTTCCTCCCACTATTTCTGGTTCACCTTACTCCACTTGCACAGTAGATCCTTCTTCACTTTTGCCATCTGCATGTGAACTGTTACTTGCCTTCACCATGTCGATTCATTAAAGACGACGTCCCCGCTAACCACGATCTTCCGTGCATTTAGATCCCGTAGCTTGAATCCTTTCACACCTTTCTCATAGCTAAGAAAGATGCACTGCTTAGACTTTGAGTCTAACTTGGAACGATATCCACTTTGTACATGAACATAGGCTGGACAATAAAATACTCTCAAACCAGAATAGTCAATCGGATTACCTGTCCATACCTCCTCAGGAACTCTACATTCAATGACTGTAGATAGAGACCTGTTAATGAGATAGCATGCCATATTAACTGCTTCTGCCCAAAAACTTTTACTCAGCCCTGCATTCAGCCTCGTACTCCGAGCCCTTTCCAAAAGTGTCATGTTCATCCTCTCAGCTACACCGTTTTGCTGTGGTGTATCTAATGTTGTGAAGTGACGTGTGATCCCTTCAGCTCTACATAGTTCCAGAAATGGTGTGTACCTATATTTTCCTCCGTTGTCTGTTCTCAAGCACTTTAGCTTCTTTCCCGTAAGCCTATCTACTTCAGTCTTCCACTCTTTGAATTTGGAGAAGACTTCATTTTTCTACTTCATGAAGTAGACCAAGACTTTCCTTGAGTAATCATCAATGAAGGTCACAAAAATATTCGGCTCCACCTTTTGATTTGATCGGTGTAGGACCCCGTACATCGCTGTGTACATAATCAAGTACATCCTTGCTCGCATGCTTTGCAGTTCTGAAACTAATCCTGCTCTGTTTCCCGAAAACACAGTATTTGCAGAAGTTCAATTTGTAGCTTTTGACAGCTTCCTTTTATGAAGCTCTATCATACCCCTTTCACCCATATGCCCTAACCGCATATGCCACAGATGAGTGTCATTTGTATCGGACTCTGCAGCTGTAGTCACATATGCTCCACCTATTACTGTACTCCCTATGAGCCTGTATAAACTTCCAATCAACTCTCCTTTCATGATAGCCATAGCTCCCTTGATGACTTTGAGAACTCCACCTGCTATTGCGTAGTTGCAGCCATTCACATCAAACGCACCCAAAGATATCAAATTTTTCTTTAGATTTGGAACGTGCCTTACATCCACCAAAGTTCTGACTATACCATCAAACATTCTGATTTTAATAGTCCCTATTCCAATGGTTTTGCAAACCACATCATTTCCCATTAGAACAGATCCGCCACTGTATGACCTGTATGAATCAAACCAATCCCTATTCGGGCACATGTGATAATAGCATCTAGAGTCTAAAATCCATGAATTAGCGAACTGATTCTTACCCGATGATATAGAGAGAAGATCTCTATCATCATCGTCTGAGCTATCAGCTACACTTGCTTGATTAGAAGTTTTCTCGCTCTTCTTCAAGTCTTCCTTTTTCTTATAACTGTTTCTTTTCAGATAACCTTTCTTTTTGCAATAATAACAAGATAATTTCGTTTTACCCCCTCTTGATTTCGATCGACCCTTATTCTCGGATCCCTACTGGATTATTCTTCCCGTTCCTGCTTCTTGACTTTTTCGATGAGACCCTCACCTTGTGCCGTAGCGCTCTTAACCATCTTTCTCGTATCATTAGATAATAGGGCAGTAGTGACCTCATCTGTCTCAAGCGTCTCTTTTTCATACAAGAGTGTCGTCACCAGATGATTATAAGATGCTGGTAGTGACGATAGCAGCAATAGGGCTTTGTCTTCATCGTCCATTGAAACCTCCAGACTTGCAAGTTTACTCAGAATCTGATTGAACGTGTTGATGTGTTCTAACAGATTTGGGCCTTCCTCCATCTATGGAGAGTATAACTGTTTTTTCAAAAAAAAGTTTGTTCGTTAGGGACTTGGTCATATAAATGCTCTCAAGTTTCGTCCACACCTGCAGCGTCAACTTGAGATCCACTACATACTGCAGAACCTCATCAGATAGGTTCAATCGAATGGCGCTTACCGGCCTTTCCTCCATCTCCCCCCAATGTTCATCACTTGTTTCTGGTTTCTTCCCTTTCCCCAGCAGCACTTTCGACAGCCCCTGCTGAATCAGAAGATCCATCATTCTTCATCGCTAGAGAGTGAAGTTGTTCTTTCCATTAAACCTCTCGATGTCGTACTTGATACTCGAACCCTTTCCTGCCATCTTGATAGCTTGTCGAACCTTGCTCTGATACCAATTGTCGAATATCTAAATTCGATCCTATCAACGATGCAAGAAAATAATGAAAATTCGCACAATACAAGAATTTACGTGGTTCAGCAGGGGAGATATTCCGCCTATCTACATCCACAGGGAGAAGAGATTCGTTTCACTAATATCGTAGAAAAGTGTGCAACCACTCTTTCTCACTCCCTGCATATATTCTAAAGATCCATTTCGCTCTAAATATATATAGCGAAACTCTACATGGCACAAATTACAAAATTGCTCATATAGCCTAAAATATTTAGTTTTCCCATATAAATCCTTTTATGACTGAACATAAAATGTCTCTGGCAGCCCGGGAGCGTTGCCCCCGTGACCCTTGCCAGGGCGGCCCTCCCGAACCACTGCCCGCTCATTGGGGAGCAGGACCTTTGTACTGTCCAGTCATCAGGGGGTCTTTCGAAACCATCTCATAATCTCTTGGATAACAGAATACAAGACATCAACCTCAACATTCACTTCTTGAAAAGCTCTATGGCAAGCTTGAATGGCACTTGTCCTGTGACTCAAACCTACTTTGCTTTTCTTACCCAATTTCTCCTTCGTTTCTACAAGTGCAATCATCTCTATGGCAAGGAGTCTTGGTCTTCAACCACATTTAAAAAGAGAGAGAGGTGAAACATCATCCCCATTCTATGCCTGCCATCCAAAAAGCTGATGGAAAAAAAAATAAAGAGTTGGTTAAACGTCATGTTCTCTTTTATTTACAAGATGAGATGAGCTAATTTGGAAATTTTTTTTCCACTCGAATGTGCTTCTCAATACATTGTGAATTGTAATTAACTCGAACCATGATTCGCGACTGTCGAAATTTGGGCGACCATATCACTTAGCTTTTTCGCCTTATTTATCAATATACTCTCGAAGAAGAGAGTTACAAAATGCCCCACTCGACCATCCCCCTCGACGCTCCCGTCCCTGTCGAGAGGAACTCCATGCTCGCGGAGCCCAAGAGGGCGAGTGCCGAGCGAGGCAAAACGTCGGAACGTGCGCGAACCGAATTCCAGTATCCACGTAAGCAAACGACTACATTCACGAGCGGGTCAAAAACCGAAAACATCACCACACGGTGCCAGTCGAATGGTAGCATTTCGGCGCCCGAATTATCTCGATATAATATAACCAGCCCACTATGGCCACGCAATCGAATGATCAAACACTCCTCGAGATGCCCAGAGGATTTGTCATTGACGACGATTAATTCTTTTTTTTTTTCATCTGAACGGCCGATCCACTTGCAAAAAAAAAAAAATTGCACGAAAGAACACGAAATGAAAAGTAATGAAAAAAAATAATAAAAAACGAGAAATGAGAAATGTATGCCCGGGCGAGCACGTCAGGCGAGCGGGAGCCCTTCTCCTTCGAAAACGATATGCCCGTCACCCCGTGGGCCCGGCATTGAATATGGGCCCCCTCAACCAACCCGGCTTGTAATTCCGGGCCCCGGTCGAGGGTAAGAGCGTCTTTTCGACCTGTCGATGTCGCGTGATGTGACGCGCGGCCCCCTTCTTTTGGGGGAGAGGAGCGGTTTTTGCCGTACACGCGGTTCGTCCGATCCGTGTCTTGACTTGAAAATTTTTTCCCTCTTTTCTATTCTCGAATTTCACGGATCGCAGCATTTTTTTTTCCCTCCATTTTCTTTTACTTGAGTTGGAATTATCTTACATTTTTCCTTGCCGATATTGAAATTCTTATAAGTTGGATATATCCAAGAAAAATTTTAAAAGCCTCTATTTTTTTAACAACGAAATTAGATAGTGTCCGTTCCAGTTCCAATCGAAGAATCCGAAAATAATTGGTTTTCCTTTAAATTTTATAAAGATGTTTTTGGTACGCAGAATTTAAAGATCTGCTTTTGCTCGGCTTCTTTCTTCGTAAGGTCGGTCCTTTCAGAATAATGCGTCTGCATCACGTTTATCCTGAATTAATTTTCGCGACACAAAGAAAAATCTCAAATCGATATACCCGGGACAAATATACCCTCCATCGGCTTTCGTCGAATCTCGTGTTAAATTGGCTGCGCCGAAACGCACGCGGCAGGCAATTCAAATGATCGGCGTGCGACGTGAATTCACTGTGGAAAATTCAGCTTAATTAGATCTCCTAAACACCATCGATTTGAGAAGCCATGTTTGAAGAAAATGAATCTAGATTAGGGAATCTGCTAAGTTTTCCCTCGGAGCTCCCTCATGCTTATGAAATCCCTAATCTGGCCCTTATTTCGCGCCAGGGTTTTGGTAGATTGGTCAATGGTGCATCAAATTGAAATTTTTTTGCGCAGCGAAAATTAATTCGAGATGGATGTGTCGCGAGCATATCGGTTTGGCGATTTTCTAGGATACAAACATAGGTGAAAATAAATGTGCTACGAGCTCATCAACTTAGAAAATTTTAGAGATATTAATCCTTCTTTTCGTGTGTAAATAATATACCAATGACCATGATTGCGAAGGCGCCCTCGATCGATAGAAAGGACGAACGTAAAAGGACAAAAGTTATTTTAAATTAAAATAAACGGACACAAAAAAAAAAGAGAAAAAATTGGAAATTAAAGTGGATTTTTCTAATAAAAGAAAAAAAAAATTTACAGGCGATATACGGAATTAGCAAACGAGAGTTTAAAAACGAAAGACAACTACAACAACGACAAACGCAAAGGTTGTCGCTCGCTTTTCTGTCCTCGGCTTCTCTTGTCTTCTTCGAATTCTCGTTGGTCGTGCAGGTTCTTGATGCGCTTGAGATTGTGGGAGGAGGGGTAGGAAGTAGGAGGAGGCGATTCGCATTTTGAGGCGAGACCCAGTGGAAGGTCGAGGGAAGATCGAGGTGGGTGTGGTGTGGTTTCTTCTCTCGGGGCCGAGCTGATTCTTGCCGGCGAATCGCGGGGGAATGATCGGTTCTTGGGTCGTCCGGTGGTCGCTCGTTGGGTCCGGTGGGTTCTTGAGGGTGCGTGGGGGCGCCTTGCGGCGAGGAACGTTGCCGGGTTCGTGGCGGGTGTAGGGTTCCGAGCTGCTCTTCGTTGGGTGTCGTGTGTTTTTTGAGATCTGGGAATGGCGGGGTGGTTGGGGTGATGGGTGGTTCTTGATTTTGGGTCCGGCGTCTTTCTCGAGGTTTGGACCTCGCACGTGGCTTTTCGTCGTCGGGAGGTGTAGTTGGTAGTGGGGCTGAAGGAGGAGGGAGGCGTTTTTGTTTCTTGTTGGTGGTGGTGGGAGTGTTGTCGTCGTCGGAGTTTTGAATTCGTGGAAGAGAGAGGGGGTTTATTAGAAGGGGAGTTGAAGAGGAAACGGCATCATGATCGATCAGTTCATCAATTTCGTGATTCGGCCTCCCAGGTACTTTGTCATTCTTGTTGTCTCTGCCATCATTTCTGTCAATCTCATCATTACTTCGGGGACTCTAGTAGCTTGTAGCTTAGTTTTGTTGATGCACATGGAACTATGGGTTTAACTTCCCATTGGATGTTCTTTAGCTTTGTCAAATGTTTCCAAGTGGCGGAGACAAGACATGATTCATTTGTATTGATCACTGTTACAGTATGGCAACTGTAGTTTGAAGTCTATCCTCATTGACTTTCCTTGTTGTAAAATGGGGTTGAGTTAAGAGAAAAGGAGATCAAACAGGAAAAAAGAACGTTTTTTTTTTGGCAATAGGAGAAAGGAACATTTGATCTTTCTGGAAGAGGATCACATAAATTTTCTCTCTAGGGCTTAAAGGCTATCATGGTTTCGAAATAGCTTGTCATAGCCATTGCCTTTCTTTTGATTGTTGGATTTTGCTGAAGCAGGACCTTCCTTAGTTTTGATGCTGATTACTTCGCTTATTGACCAGTACATGAAGTAAAATGAGGACGTCCGCCTGTTTTTTCCCCTCTCCAAGTATATTCTTGAATTAATTCTAGATCGTTTCATTTTGCTCTAGATTTATCTTTACATTGTATTTCACTGGGTTACTCCTCAAGGAACCCCTCTCATCAAAATTTTGCAGTCCGTGGTCTAAGAAACTCATTACGGTTTCCATCTATTCTTGTCTACAAGTTGAATAGAGAAGCATCTTTCGGGTTTGTCTCAATAGATAAAGCTCTTATGGCCGTTTTCCTGTTAGAATCAATAGCTTGTGTGCACACGTTCTTTGCTAATTTGAAAAACATCTTGACGGTTAATATGCTCTCTCTGTTACCTGACATACTACTCTATATACAGGGCAGAATACAACCCTGACCAATACTTGTGGGAAAAAGATTTTACTCTAGCAGGAAGGTCATACAAAAGACAAGATTTGGAGGCAAGTATGGACAACAATACCAACAAATTAATAATTATTTCTTTCGCTTTCTATACAATTGAATGTACATTTTTCCCAGTGGTTTCTGATCTTTCACATCATGATGCTTCCGTTTCAGCTTACCAACAAAAGAGGCCATACTCTGAAGTGTAGTCATTATGTTCCTACACCTTTTCCGGAGGACACTCCTCTTCCTTGTGTTATTTACTGCCATGGGAACAGGTAGAAAATGTCATAAAAGTTGAAGTCTTTATCTCAAGGAAACCATGAGTATTTAGTTTGCCTCTCGAGTTGTGGAGGACTTCTATAGATGTCTTGTGCATACACCCTTTTTTCGCTTATTTTTAAATTGGCTCGTCTCCTGTCCCATGGCTTTTTTTTAGTTGGAATCATTAAGGGAGGTAAAGATTCATTCTTTTTCCAAAGAAATAACCTTGATGGCTGTTTGGAATAGTTGGAAATCCATATGAGCTGTTTTAGAAATAGGATATAATTTCTCACTGTCTTACTCTAGTAAACATTGCAGTGGATGTAGGGCAGATGCAAATGAAGCTGTTGTTATTCTGCTTCCATCAAATATCACCGTTTTCACCCTTGATTTTTCTGGATCTGGCTTGTCTGATGGTGAATTTGTCAGCCTGGGTTGGCACGAGGTACGTATACATGGTATCACAAGATATATTCACAAAGAAAACATAAATGAAGTATCTATATTTGGCTTAACAAGGAAGACATTTCCTAAAAGTAAAGGCAGGAACTTTATGCATGTTTAAGCTTTAAGTCTCTCTTCTCCTTTGTGCCAGAAAAATGACCTTCAGGTTGTGGTATCACATTTAAGAAGCAACAAGCAAATATCAAGAATAGGTCTTTGGGGACGGTCCATGGGAGCAGTAACTAGGTACATGTTTTTACTCTGTCGATGCCTTATCTGATCAGCGGTTTTTTCTGTTCTTTTTTTTTATTGTGTATAATAAGAGGAGTTATTTGCTCTGGGTATTTGGTAGAATGAGAACACAGTCATGAACTTCCTCTTTCTGGAACTTGATGCAGCATCCTTTATGGAGCAGAAGACCCCTCAATTGCTGGAATGGTGTTGGATAGTGCCTTCTCAAATCTGTTTGATCTCATGTTGGAGCTTGCAGATGTGTACAAAATTCGTGTTCCTAAATTTACAGTATGTGTCATCCTCCAAAACTATCAAGATAGTAATGCAACTACAAGAAAACAGAAGGACGGTTGCATATGCATTATATTTGGTTCTGCATAAACATTCTATAACAGGATATGCATGGTTAATGGAATTCTGCAATTACAATATACCATAACATTGTCTCGCCGAAATGAAACTTTAGCAGTCAAAAAGGAGTCAGATGTATACTTTTGATTCAAGCAACCTGGGCATCATGCCAAGGTCAGGCCCTACTAATAGCATTTCAAAGCAAAATGTGAACTTTTACTATCAAGTTGACATGAGTAACAAAAAGGAAGTGACTCTAAGGGTTACAATATTACTATTCACAAATAGAATATTCACTGTGTTCCAAATCTACTTTAATTTGAATTTATAGAACTCATGAAGGGGTATTGTCTTTAACTGACAATTTGTGTGCTTTGATAAATATTCTTGCCCAATTGGGTTAAAAAAAACCTAAAAGGTATTTGGTTGTGGTTTAGTTAATTGAATCCTCATTTTCTTATTCTTTGTTGGGATTGTTCTTTCATTAGGTGAAGATGGCACTTCAGTATATGAGGAGGGTGATCCAAAAGAGGGCCAAGTTTGATATCATGGATCTTAATTGTTTGCAGGTTTGTCATATGTGGTTTCTGCTTTTGCAATCCATTTCTTGATCTATTAAATTGGTGACATCACGGTCTAATTTTTCATTAGAAAAGAAAGTCCCCCTTAACTTTGGCAGCGCCAACACTGCATTAGGGCTTGGGGGATTGTTATAGCTTTATAAACCTCATTCGAGGACATTGACTTCACTAACAAAACGTGTAAGTGAGGGCAGAGACAGCAAATCAATTTTTCTGGTTGGTCTACCATTTTTGTTGATACATTTGTCCTCCGCCTGTCCTATGTCATGGAACTGATTTCCCGATGAGGTCTTTGTCCTGGTTCAAACTGAATTAACTAATTACTATCCGCTTGTACAATGTAAACTAATATAGCTGTCTCGCTTATCTTTTACAAGAGGATACCCATAATGAGTTGACAAAGTCGTCGATGGTCACTTCCTCACGTTCATATGTTGTCCTTTGACAATTCCTAAGTAGGCTTTTTTTAACATATTTAAATTTGCCATCATTGGTTAGCTATCATAAAATTATCAATACTTTTCATTCTTGTTCTTGTTAGTCAATTGTCATTTGACAATTCTTAAGGTTACACACCACAGAACCACGAATATGCTCTTTCTCTAAGCAATTTGTCATTGTTGTTCTGCTTTTAACATACACATGTTCTTTAAAATGTACAGGTTGCACCTAAAACATTCATACCTGCTTTATTTGGACACGCTGGTGAGGACAAATTCATCCAATGCCACCACTCTGACCTCATTTTCAAATCCTATGCGGTATGATGCAGTCCTGAAACTTCTGCCTCTGTGTTCTTGCTTATGCGTATTGAACGCATTTCCTATTCTACCAGGGAGACAAAAACATCATAAAGTTTGACGGTGATCACAACTCTTCTCGGCCACAGTTTTATTATGATTCAGTTTCCATTTTCTTCTACAATGTACTTCATCCTCCTCAAGTTTCCCCTGCCTATACAAATAAAGCAGAGAAGTATTATGACTTGGGGAACCTGAGGCTCAGCACAGGCATGGACGAGGTAATGTTTGGATGGAATTTTTCCTTTTGAGGATGCTCTAGTGCTTTATCTAGTTTATAGGCTTAAGCTTTTGGCCTTTGTAGGATTTTGGATCAGGGGTGTATGATTGTGTAACGCGAAAAGGCAACCTAAGAAAATTGACATTATTGACTTTGTTTCTAAGTTTTGTTCAGCTTGCAAGCCAAACAAAAGTAGTTGAGTGAAGATCTCATTTTATGTTCTTTTATGCCTCATGAGATCTTTGGTGCTTTCAAAATTTGTAAGATTTATCCTGCCTGATGCAGTAATGACCTTACAAAGATTGCTATTCAAATCTAGCTGTAAGTTGCTGATGCTATGTTGTATCCTGCTTTGTTTAGAATCTTTTATACGACATCATCGCTGGTCTTCGTTCCATGGGTACTGATTCTGCGAGTTCATCATCAGTTCTTCCTAGCAATTCGGCCACAAGATCTGTCGACGAGCTTCTTTCCGAAATTTCAACAGTTAACGTGGTTGAGGTATCCACCTTACCTGGGTGTAGCTTAGTCCTTTAAATTGTGGTTTGACATCTGTTTGTATCATATTGCAGGATTCCACTTGTCAAGGCAATGCATTTGTGAGTGACGAGCCATCCCATGTGCAGGTCTTCAATTCAAGTACTCTGAATTTAATTAAAAACCCAAGGGACAAATTTGCTCTTTCGTTAAGTTAATAGACAAGGGACTATGGGGCGCCTCATTGTTACCTGTTATAGGTGATTTTACATGCAAGAAGTTGTAATACAACAGCCCATCTTGTTACCTGCTGCCCCATGTTTCGAACTTTCGAAAGGCTTCTTTTTTTTATGTTTCATCATTTTGACTGGTAGCATCCTTGTTTTGCACAAGATATACCCTTGTATTTAACAGATACTGCGGGACCCTGCAATGGTGGTATATTCTTTTTTCGTAATTTGGTGGACTTCTTTGAACTGTTTGCAGGACAAGGAAAATGGCCAGAATGAAGAATGTTGTTCATTCACAAGTTCAAACAGAGAGAGCTGGGGAAGATGCTCTTCTCTAGGAGGCAGCGACGATGAACCTTCTGCATGCGCTAATGACAGGCACCAGGTCTCTCTCTCTCTCTCTCTCTCTCTCTCTCTCTCTCTCTCTCTGGTGGTTGGTCAGAAAGCAACCTCAATTTCAGCTTGTTTTGCTGGATTTATTCACGACTGGGTGACAAAAACAGATAAATTCGCTCCCTGACCTTGTTGATGAATAATGACCAGCTCATCTCCTTGGGACCTTAAATAAATTTCGTCTCTTTAGAGCCAAAATGGGCATTAGAAGCCAAATGTAGCCGTGTCAATGGACCATGAACAGTTATATGCTGGATCATACCTTGCTCCTGGAGTTTAGTATAAGACCAAGTCTAAAAATGTTCCACATTTTATTACTCAACTTCACCATCATCTCTGTCCTTTGCTTGTGCAACAAATCTAAGGCAATTTCTTGTTTTATTTTTAGATGACTCAGAATGCTCTTGCAACCCCACTTAGAAGCTCGCAACGAAGATCCCCAGAGACCCCAAAAGACGAAAAGAAAAAGAAGAAAAAGAAGGTGGAGCCAGCTCCAAAAAAGCCTAAGCGTGAGAAATTTGAGAAACTTGAAGCCTTAAGCCAGCGATTGCGCCTTTGCATTTTAAGAGGAGTCAACCATCATAGACACCGATCATCATGACACCCTCCATGCTGTAAAGATTATTTGAACTGTTGTTTGTAATGTAATTGTTTTCTTTCCTTAATTTTGTATCTGCAGGTTTTCAAACTCTAGCTTTTGTCCCTTTTTCCTTGTTCCTCAGTGAGTAGGTGTGCATTAATTTCTAGCAGCCATTTCAACTTAGAGCATCATGAATGAGGTCAATTATTGCCATTCTCTCCCTTTCTCCCACTCATTTGGCACATGCATATGTAAACAGTGCGGTAAATTTATACCGACCAAACATTGTGTCTGATGAAAACGGATTTAACTGTGATATGTTCAAGACTCTGGAGTTGACCAAATTCATCACTCTGTTGAGTGCAAGTTGAGCCTTTCATCGGAAACAAAGACTGGTAATACTATCTTGTGCTCCCCAATAGAATAATGCTAAAGGCTTTTGGAAATGTTCCTGTTGTTATTCCAGTGTTCGAATCAAGGTGAAGTCCTGACATTCGAGATGGATTTAAGGTGTGTTCGGCATAGCATTGGCCACTGCAAAACTGAAAATGTTACATTTGCCATAGATTAAAGTGCATGGTCATGCATCATGACCTTGCAGGAGAAGCAATTGTTACGCTGCCAGACGAATGGATAGTTCCCTCGTCTACCCTCACATGAGAAATCTCACAACTCGAAGCATTATCTTCTGTGTAGAATAATCGAGTTGAGTCGGAACAATGGAAGTGTTAAAAGAAAGTGTCTTCGATAATGTAAACTTAAGTCATTCATTGCCAAAACAGTCATTAAGACGGACCTTCCAGAACTAGTCCGACAAGACAAGCTTCTAAAGTTGTTATTTCAACTAAGTTCAAAGACTTCCTCTCTATAAATTACACATACAAGGCTGAAAGAAAAGGTCTAAAGATGGCACATTCCACGCTTCAAAAAAATTATAGACTACCACTGGAGACTTTCCTCAGTTGATCACCAGTTGCAATCGAAATCCCCAGTGAGGGATCAAACTGTTCCCTAGTCAGGAAAGCTGGATGCGATTGCTGGTAGGAGGAGTTCAAGCCTGAGTCAAGTATCGGATGTGGGGGAAACATTTCTTCTGTGGCATATGCCACTTCTTTTGTTAGCCTCTGCTTCTTCGCTGGCTTCTCTCTTTCAGGGCTCTCGGCAATAGATCGCACGTGGCACCCGGAATCAGGGGTCTGTGGCTCATGATGAGGAGACAACGATTCATCAATTGAGAGGCTCTTTCCTGGGGCATGGTCCTTGGAGGCCTTCTCCTGAAGCGGGCACTCAGAAGTTGGAGCAGGAGTTGCTGGGTCAGTCTTCTTATCAGATTCCAGGCAATCATCACCCAAGCCAGAACCATCTGCAAGAACCCCACTGAGGCGTTGCTGCTCTTCAATGATCTTCTTCAAGTACTTCCCCTGCGCTTCTATCCGTAACTGTAGCTGTCTTTGAACCTGTTAATCCGAGCACAGAAATTAACTGGCAAGAAATTGGCCAGCAATACTGCATATGGCTCATAGATTCAGGAGTATTAGGGTCTCATCTGAATCTTTCTATGGTTGTCTCTGGAACTTGCTAATCAGAGTTGATTCATGCTTTCCGAGAAAGATACCAGTACTATACCCAAATGCAGAGAGCACAGTCCAAAGTCTCACAGGGTTGCATTGCTATTAGAAAACCTTAACCTTAACCTTTCCCCAATCCACTAAGTTGCCTTTCTTTCATCATGTGAATCTTTGATAATAGCTTTCAGCCATAATAGTCAGGACTTCCTCAAGGAAGAATCTACTTAACTAAGGACTGTCACAATAGTTGCACGTCGTTTAATGCGAAGTTCTTCATTGAATGCACGAGAACATACAAGACTTAGCCAAACGAAAATCATTGCTTGCATACAATATTAGCTATTCAGTATGAAGAGAAAACGTGCCTCTAATTGCTCATGCAGCCTCTTTTGCACCTCCATCTGAAGTTTGAGAGCTTCTGTTATTTGCATTCCACTGTAAATGGGAATATAGAAATTTCATCAGTTTCGTTATAACGGAGACCTCAAATAAAAAAACCATGAAACTTGAGGAACATGTGGCACTAAAAGTTCGTCTCATCCATTACTATGAATTTCTTACAAGGAGGACACACTAAGAGCCGATTAGAAAGGAAGATTGCATAACCGTGACTTCAAACTCAGAGAAGAATGAATTTTTTGGTAGGTCAGAGAAAATTGAATATTCTGAGAGAGAGAGAAAACAAAGGAAGTCTCACAGATGACTGCGCGCGTCTGCATTCTCATAAATAACATCTACTTAAGTCGTAACTAACAGATTAGGCATATTCTACTTACGATGAACCATCTGTATTTGAAGCAATATCTGCTGAATCTTTCTTCTCAACATTGTTTCCTTCGAACAGAAATTAAGGAAACATAAAAGCCAATTAGTATCTTCTCCTCCGGTTTTATTTTCAAATAAACGCAATTACTATTTCATGTACATGAAAAGATGAGTATGAAAACCACCTACCATCAGA
Source organism: Syzygium malaccense (assembly GCA_031216405.1). NCBI lineage: Eukaryota > Viridiplantae > Streptophyta > Magnoliopsida > Myrtales > Myrtaceae > Syzygium > Syzygium malaccense. The sequence goes on along the minus strand of CM062257.1, from coordinate 42,560,828 downwards.
AGAAGAGTCTGGTAGATATTTTGCAAGTCGATACTTCTGTATTTTGGGAAAAAGGGACCAAGCGATGTAAGCAAGAGGAAATGACAGTCCATACAAAGACCAGCATCAACAGGAAAAATAAAGTTATACAAACCTGCAAGTGACTTTTGACATGGTATATTGTTAAACCTTGAACACCCATCACTCTAAGCACGCCTTTAGGAGTGGCCCCTGTGAGGAAACAAACAGAAACTTCTCAATGAATAACCCATTGGATTACATGAGATACCCAACAACACAAAGTCTGTCTAAAAAGGAAAAACACCGTCACTAGCTCTCGTAAACTGTAACATCCACTAAATAGCAGTTTTCAAGGACTAAGAATTTCTAGATTGTAGATAGAACAGTAGGCAATCAATGGGTATTGCTGCCGTAACTCCTCATTGACGCCCCACCACTAGTTAATTAAATTTTAATTAATTAGCGGTTATGGGGACAAAACTCGTAAAATAACGGAGTGTCTCCTTCGAGGGAATAGAATGAAGTAAGAGCATTCAGCACAGCAACGTATTTGAGAGATTTATGAGGTGTCCACTGAATTTCTCAGAATGACATAGCATGACAAAAACATGTGAAAAAAACAATCGATTTTCATTTGAAGAATGATAAATATGTGGTAGACCTTACAACATGGTTATGCACTTAACATGCATGGAGAGCCCAAGAAAATCACATTGTAACACTTGTAACCTCAATCCCTGTATACTGACTATCGCATGTTCACTGCATTTAAATCACATTGCTGATATATCCTCAAGAACAATACTGCATCATAAGACTCTTAATAGAGCCCAAGAAAATTTTGCGCATCAAAGGAACGGAAAGGCAAAGTATGCAGTTGCATGGTATGTAATTCTTTCCATGGTGCCGATCAAGAATTAATGCTTAATGATTAATGCTCTATAAACATCGAGTAAAATCAATGCAATTAGCATGGTATTCCATTTTTTTTTTGTAATGACTTGGGTCTGAGCCAGTGGCTCACCAGCCCTGACATGCCCGCCTATCGCTTAGGTGGCTTTCATATCATGTTTCAACCCATCTGAAAAAGGCCATGCATACGTGTGCTTTCATGTCCTATCTCATTCTATGCATTAGAGGTTGGTCCAAGAAATAATGTCAGCATTGAACGAACATTAAAAAACTGAATGGTTAACTATATGGAGCAAACTATTTTCCACACGGTGAAAATTTTTGGTTAAAGAAGATTCTGAAAGAAAATAAATTTTTATGCTTACACAAAGAGGTAATACACATAAGTATTAAAAAGAACCTTTGCAACAGAAAGAATGAGGCAACTCACTGTCAGGACCCCCGAGTTGTGCCACAGCATCAACAAAACGTTCATGAAGCTCATGAGTCCAACGAAGCCGCTGTTTTGATGCGAGATTAGGGTTGTTGCTGAGACTATTTCCTCCGTTGAAAGGCACTATTTCACTGGCCCCGCAATCTAACTGCTGGCCATCAGTAAAAGAGTCGCTGCCAACTAGACTTGAGCTAGGGACACTTCTCGGTTGATACATTTACCCTTTACCTGTACCAAGAGGACAAGTTTGTCAAAGATTACCTCGAAACCGAAAATGGTATCCACATAATGCACTTTTAAGTGTTATAGTACAGCTGCACGGTAGTTGGTAATAACTAGACAAAAGTAGTTATGAAAATTTGTAGCTGAAAATTGTCCTTTCTCTTCTCCTTTTCCTTGAATTAGCAATCTCGCCACCATGAGTAAACCATGGTTACCGGGATTGCGACACCTCCTTGCGAGGTACAATCACGGAACGACATTCCAAATTTGGGCATGCTTTGTTTCAAATGGTCAAATTGGCAATCCAAGGGGCACCCCACCAAAAACTCACTTAATTGAAAGATACCAAAATAAAACTAATGGTGCCAGCTCATTCTAGAAGATGATATTGTTCATTCTTTAAACAAATTCATGCTTTTGGATTCATAGAAACAAAGTTATACAAGAAGTGCTTTACTTTAATGGATCAACAAAATTCGATGTTGCATCTTACTTCTCATTAGAAAGCAAATATAACTAAACAGTGACTTTCCCATATTAGAAGATAATCTCAACAAATTCTTCACAGCATACCATGATCCAATTAATTGATGATAGAGACTACCCCTTACGTATCGCTTTCTTGACAAGCAACACACCCCATCCCTGATGACCATGACCAGTAACATACCATGATCTAAGTAACATTCAAAATTTGTCCTTTTCACTATGAAATTGTGCATGAAATGAAGTGTTAGCTTTTTTTGGATTGAACAGAAGAAACCATATATCAACCTCCCAATATATACAGATGTTGAGAAACTCCAACAAATCAAACAGTTGGTACAACTTAATGAGACAGCTATAATCTTTTCACTGCCCACGCACTACCAAAACAGATCTAGAAAATTTCCCTTCCTGGGAGGTACATGGCGGTTACAGCAGATACTAATAAGACCTTCCTAGTGTTGGCAAGTGTAAGTGAATAAAGTCACGACCTTTACACTCATAGGTGAGGGAGAAAACATTTACACTCCCTCTCACCATTTTTTGGTCATCATGGCAGTAAAGAAATTAGGAGAGCCATCACATCAATCATCGAATGCAAGGTCAAGGGTCTTTCTTTTGCTCTTCTCTTCCTATTTGTTTCATAATGGGTGGCGTGGGATTAGGAGTGGTAGGGTTGGCATAGTTTCTTGATGCCGATTGCTCCTGCCCAAAGTATTCATGTAGTGTTGTGTTGTTCATTTTCTGTATATCTATTCTTTACGCTAGCATGCTAGGTGCAGTCCATAATAGACGCGTCTCTAAGGCAGGACAAAACAGCTGTTGCTGGAAATTTCAGCAAGAAAATATGCCCTTTATAGATTTAGTACTCGAGGGTCACACTGATATCGACACTATCACAAGGGCATTCAGTAGTACAAGGGAGGCTCCCAGGCCAGTGCAACTGATATCTCCATTCCCATCATGACGTCAGCATGCTCTTACTGCATATACCATATCTTGCAATCAAGCAAAAATATTCTCACCCAATCCACTCCGTCAAGGACCCACTTCTCCCGGAGATTTACGCACAACATTTGCCGACACATACCACAATACCATTCGAAATCTAACTGCTCAACTATGTCGAAAAGTAGCATGTTGGGTTTCCAAAAGTGGCAAATACTGGAATCACCAAGCAACAAACTGTGTTCAGAACATCAGCAAAAGCTACCGACTTTTGCCCCTCTTCCCGCGAAACAATTAAACCCGCGCGGAGGGCGCGATCAAGCTCACAACAACCGACAATCAATTCATAAAGCCAGTCAAATCTCAACCATGGCTACTCTAGTCCCTCGCCTCCAAGCCTAAACAAAGGCGAAGACCCACAAAAGGCAGCTAATCCATAGAGGCAGACGCTTCAGGGCACACTCAATTCACCACCTCAAAACACAAACTTGTTCGTGGGAAACCGCGATCGACCCAATTTGGCAACAACAACAACAACAACAACAACAAACAGCAACAACGAAAGGGGAACACACGGACGACACGCACGGCTCCGTGCGAGCCAGCAAGAATGATTACGTACCTGGGTGTGTCAGATCGATGGGAGAGTTTCCCGGGGAACAACGGAGAGAGACGAAGGAGAAGGGCTTGGTTGAAGCTCGCGAACTTCCTCTTTTGGGGAACCTTGTCTCTTAACTTGTTCTGTTCGGGCATGGAAGCCTGCAAGAACCCCTCTCTCTCTCTCTCTCTCTCTCTCTGTCTGGTTCTCGGATTCCAGTGACTTTGTGTCCTCTTGTCGCTTTCATTTCATTCGTCACCTCAAATTCTATCGAAATCTCATTTCACGATTTTTCAGGAAAAAAACAAATGTAATTTTTTTAATTTTTGACGGCACAAAATTTTAGGGTGTCTTCAAATGAGGGCATTTGTGTATATATATATATATATATATATATATATATATATATATATATATATAAAGATTTTTGTGCTTCAAATTAAGGATATAACACTTCCAATGCTTAAGATTTAAAGTTAAAAGTCAAATCGGACGCCCACTTACCGAAACAGATGGCTCGAAGGAGCTAATAAAAATCCAGATCGACCTCATCGAATAGAGCGATGACATGTATCGGGGATTCCAGCTCGAATAGGAAATGAGATGAAAGAATAGCATGGCGTTTTGGCAAAACAAAATAGACAGTAATATGGACAATGGATATAAATAAACGGGTAAAGTGGCTGTTTTCATAATTTGGAGCGTCAGGTGCCTAGAGGCCAATTTCTCTTTATTTACATATGCATGATTTTATGTAGGAATAGTGTGTTTAGAGGATACTGTTCTTCCATATTTTGCTCTTCATTTCTGAGCTCAACATGAATGGCGATATATCATTCAAGCTTTGCCACTCAAGCATGATCAATGGAATCTAAAATATCAAAACATTTTTCACCCGCGCTTGTATATAAATTAACACTTTTGAAGGATAATAATTTCGTGAATCATAGCTATAAGCCACTACGACAAAATTTAGGCGAGGACAAAATTTCAAAAATCATAAGGTAAGAAACATTATGTGCAATTATTATCACGAAATTGGTAAAATGGCGCGATCTAGTATCTTAAGAAGCATTGCATTTTGTATTCAATTCTCACTCAAATCGATTTCTTTGGGGAAACATTTACGCGTGAATCTTCCGGTCTCGACAAAGAATAATTCGTCTGCAACTCGAGGTAAACTCGACATACTCGTGAGAATCTACCGTGTCCGACCACACGGCGGCAGTGTTAAGACGGCCAAAAGCAAGCATGACTACATGTGTAATCCCCAAAGCAAAAATATGAACAGCGAGCATAGGCAGTTCCGAAAAAAATGACGCTAATTCATGAAGGAATTTGTCCCTGGAGACAAGAAATATTTGACCAAGTACGAGCTTGCAGGGGAAGGATGGAGACAACATGGACGACCAGAACTAATGTTTGTCTTGCTAGAAGCTGTGGCCCCACTCTGGCGGGGGAATCTACGGGTCATATTCCGGCCAGCATCGAAGCGAATCCGGCAGCCATCAGAACAAAAAGATCACTTTCTTGTTCGCTAGCCTTGACAGCAATGCAATTTTGGACTTTTCTGGCGTATTGTTTTCGCATGCTTCTTGAGGGGGAAAGCATGCTGTGTTGTCCCGACCAACATCCTAGCTGTACTCCCGAAGCTACTGATAAAAAATTAGCGGACGATGCGGCAGAGCCGGCGACTTTCGGCGAATGAATGAGACTTGGTTTTTGCGACTGTAGCAGTCGGCTTTTCCAAGATTTGAAGTGGGTCGCTGTCGCTGTTTGAATTGAAGTCGATACCTACTTTGCTATCTCTTTTTTTAATCGCCGGTTATTTCTTGATGTCTGCCTGGTCATGGGAGATTAAGAGAGTACTGGTACTGTACATATATTGGATAGTCTAATGAGAAGCATAATACAAGAGGTTTGGACGTGTGTCGTCGATGAACTCGCTCCCATGATTAGTGCATTGCTATCAGTCGGCCAAACAAAGAACCATACCCGATTTCATTCATTCATTCATGAGAGAGAGAGAGAGAGAGAGAGAGAGAGAGAGAGTGCAGTTCAATCTCGTGATGTATGATTGATGGAGCTATCAACTGTGTAAAGAGGAGTAAATTGATTTCTCAGACTTAGCATTGCAGGAGGCAATGAATTCATCCTCCACAATTGCCAACTTAAAACAATGCTATTGCTGCAAATTTGTCCTCCTGAAAAGTTTGCAAGCAACATTCTTTAAACTCCACCATGATTACATTTTCCATGTCGACTATAAATGCAAAGGCTCTTAGATTACAGTTATTTCACCAGCCACATATGCATCATTCGAAGATCCCTCTAACACGGACTATCTCTTAAGGAAATTAAATCTGCTGGCCAAGCATCTCACTGTTAATGGAGAATCACAGAAGTCTGAAAACTACAGAGTCTTGGCATTTTGACTGTCGATAATTTACAGGTTTTTCAGGCAGTTGTTTCAACTGTTTCTGCCAATGACAGAGGACAAAAAGAGAACTGGCGATTTTTTACACTTGAAAATGCAGGGCGGGCTAGGAGCTAGGCCAATTAGCCAGATGAATTGATTACAGAATATTCAGCCTTACATCCCAAAGCCAGTGAGTCCATGAGGGCTTACCTGGGGTACAGTGACATCCTGGATCTTCAACTTAGCTTCACTCCAAATAAGAGGTGCGCTCGTTGAGTCAATGCCCATCGCTCGTTTCTTTCCTCCAGCTGGAGATTCTTCAAGAGCTAAAATTCTGGGACTCTCGTGCGAGGTCAAGCAGCTTTCAGTAGAGCAATCGCCCCTCTGGGAATGGAGGTTTGGTGGCACTTCGTCCTCCGTGCCATGTACTGCAGTCACCTCATGCGAGTAAAAGCCAAGTGGATCAATGGACAGGTTTCTTGGCATCTTAACCCCATATGCCTGGCATTTTTGGTTTTCAGTATCAATGATTGCACTACCGATGAATTGGTCGGCAAGTATCTTGCAAGCCCTCTCAAGCATTGCCATATATCTTCTCTCTGCATCCTGGCGTATTTGCAAGTGCTTCTCAGCCTACACAATATACCCAGGATCAGACAACTGAATAATAGATCTAGATCTCCTGTCAAGTCCCAGAATATATTATGTTGTTCTTGGCAAGCAATCCATGAGTAATTCGGAATGTGGAATGTGTGCTAACATTCCAAAGATGACCAGAAAATAAGAATAATATAACCAACGGTCCAAAACTTCTATGAGGAACGCCAGTTCCAGAGAGATCACAGACTTCTCCTTAGAATAGCCCAAAAGGAAAGAAACTACAGTATGTATTTACAAAAGGGAAATCAATCACCTCAACTTGAAGATGTAATTTGCTTTGCATTTCCATTTGTGCTCTTAATGCCTCTTTGACTTCATAATTTCTGCCAAAGCCGGATATCCTCAAAAATTAAAATTTCACGACACAAGCACATGCAAGAAGAACCATAGGGAGAAGGAAGATCGGACAAACTTGGCCTTACTCATTCAGATCAGATGATGGTAAGCTTGGGGTAGAATTACCACTACCAGGGTTTTCTAAAAGGTAAGAACCTGACAACCCTACAACATAATGGCAAAAGCCAAATGGGTAAGATAGAAAATCTGCGAGTGGATAGAATCAACATATTCTAAAATAGAGGAAAATATTTCACTTTTCTTCTCCAGCCCATTATATTTATGTCAGGGGTAAATTAAATAATGAAAAGCAGTGTAATACCATCTTTGGGTGCATCGGCCCCATCTTTCCCTGATTGCTTGCCAAGTCTGTATTTCTGAATGAAAAAGAAACAACATAATTAGTCGTTGATCGCCAGATCACCGTCGTCAATAAGGCATTCTAGTGATATAACATGCTATAACCTGGAGGTGACTCTTCAAATGGAAGAGAGTCAACCCTTTCACGTTCATTGTCCGCATAATGGCCTTTGGGGTAGCTTCTGCAAATTGGATCCACGCCTTCATAAAATTAATGAGACAGTAATGGAGAACACCCGACTTATGGGATACACCAAATTTAGGTGACTCACGAAACATGCAGGTAAGCACCAAAACAAAGTAAACACAACCTAAATTGAAACCAATTAAGAAGAGACAGGAGACTTTAGCCGTAGTCCTCGTCCTCAATTATTTTCACGATATATTTAAATTGGTCATCGGGCTTGAATGCCTAGGTGGAGAAACAGGGTAGGCCAAACCCAAAGCAGAACACACTGAGTCTAAATCTTTCCATGCAACATGCAACCCATAAGATCTGGCTTCACCCAAGTCAATGTTAAACACAACTATGTCAAATAACTATCAAAGTCAAGAGACAGCAAAGCTAAAGCTAGGGACAATCTGTTTCCCCATCTGTTTCTCTCCTATAATTGCTATCGAGTGCTGCAAGAACACAAGAGAGCCTACAGAAAGATCCTGCAGCATTAGATGCAAATGATGACACAAGATCAGAACTCCAAGACTTTGAGAAGGATTTTATATGCGCTTCATCAGACCATGCATCTAAATGAGACTCCACAATAGCAGCCTCAACGCTTTTTGGACCAAAACAAAAGCACCGGAGAATTATAAAGAAAAGGCCAAAAGCTCACTTTCATTTGTTGATATACAAAGTGGTGACAAACAAATGGCAAATAATGTTTGGATCGTTTCTATGAGAGGTTTAGAAAGATATGGAGAACCTAGATCCTTCAGTAGACTCACGATTATATAAAGAGGAACGACGTAAAAGATTCATGTAGCCAACTCCACCGAGTGAAATAAGGCTCAATTATTGTTGTTTTTGTAGGTGGATTTTCTTTGAAAGATTTAAATTTATTTAAGGATGGAGTTACATTTCATTACAAATAAAATCGCTTAAGATGATTTATGTAGCTGACCTAATGGGAAAAGGCTCGGTTGTCGTTATTGTTACAGGTGCGGACCAACTTCTTAGTTATACTGCTCTATAGATCCTGGATGATTTACTGGGCGGAAGACCAAGAGTAAATAAAGAATCTTCATATAACCTTTTCTGTTTACAAGTAAGTCGCACATTACATTCAAAGCAGGTTCTTCCAGGGAAAGCATATATTTATCCTGAAAGGATATTTGTGTAACCTAGACAGCTGCTGAAATTTGACTAAATCTCAGAAAACCAAAAGGAGAAACTCATGATTTTTACCGAGGAACCATGAAATGATACCCCATTCCTATCAGCCACAACCATTAAATACAATAAACACAACCATGTATAGAATAATCAAAAACCAGACACTTGGATGAAGGATCTATTCCAAAACCTCTTAACTGGTAGCAACTTAGCAATGTTAGTATCAAGCATTGCTAGATGCTACTCTCACTATTTGTCTTATCCTGTTTGGCTATCTGATTGCACATGTAAAAAAGCCCCTACAGCTCAATTATCCTCTTTTTTCTTCAGAAACTCCCTCCACATGGGAAAGTTTTGCAGATTCACAACAATACCAAAAACATTCAGAACATAAGTTGCATTCAGAGCAATAAATGAGCATTCTAGGTTTTAGTTTTCCAAAAGTTGAGAGCCAAGTGTTTTTTTAATTATTTTCAAGAACGAGGGACGCAAATGAACATCCAGAGAGAAACAATGGCGTCTTCGGTTTCATTTAAAATACATATGCTACAAATTTCAATTAATGTACCAAGCACAATTGCGAAAGCCGAGCATTACAAAAGAAAAAGTAAATTCTCAGGAAAATTTAAATGAATACTAAAATTGGAGAACTACTCAAGCAGTCGACAGAAAGCCAGAGATGTTCTGCCACGTCGCCAATTTTTTTTTTTTTTGGTCAGAACCATGTCACCATTGATCTCTCTCAGTTACAAATCAGATAAAGAGAGCGCCAATATCATGAAGCTACCACTGTAATAATGCAAGTAGCGTATCTTCTCACAATACACAAGCGCGTCCACGAATGCGAGGAAGTCATCACTCAAGTCCATGCAAAGCTAACACGCAATAAAACATGCAAGCCTCTTACACAAGTTGGCTGGGGACCTAAAAAGGGAATCCTGTTGATTTCTAAGTCTCTTCCTGCATCAGGAAGAAGGTAAGGCCTTGACGTCTGGCCATTAATTACCAATTATACATAATCCACTTAAAAAATGAGTGGATTGGAAGCACCAATTCGCAAATTGACCCTTCAAAATTTCATTGAACAGGAAAATGACCTGGAGGCTTCCTGTCAGTCACTAAAAGTACCAGATTTCACGCCGAAGTGACTTGGAAATACTCGTGATTACTATCTTTTCTGGGATGTACACCCAAAACATTCTTTTGGCGAAAAGAAAACAGCCAAGCCATTCCGGAACCTCCAACGGGGAAAGACTACATCTATTTCTTCTATTCAACAGACAGCTTAAGATTTTCTAAGTTAGATTGACTTTCAGTTCTTACCAAAACAAGATTCCAAGACCAGCTACTTTGCAGCATAAGTCCCTACAACTCCTCTTCGCTCCACAACTTCAGCCTGTCGACCCTATAGAACACTCCAGGATCAGGCAAGCACTAGCCTAAGTTGAGCGCCGGGAGAGAACTACTCACATCTCTCGGTTGAATGCTTTCTCAACAGTTCCGCGAGCAGCATTTTAAGCGAGCAGCAAATTTCCTCATAAACAAGCAATTTCCAGACTTTCACAAATCCTCCTAAAGTCCTCGTTTTCTTGTAGAGGGACCCGCAGTAGTTCTCGCAGCTCGGGGGGAAACTCTGCCGATCCATATAAAAGCCACCTCATTTCAGCCCGAAACAAAATCGCTCAGCGGAACCCAAAATTCCCCGCGTCAAATCCGACCCTAAGAAGCACCAAAGACAGCATGCCTTTCCTTACCAAACTTCACACTGCGCGAGCCCCAACAGCAGCCTAAATTGAGGATCCCATGAGAACGACTAAACTAACAAAACGCTCTCCGTCCCAGCCGAGCTACCAAAGCCAAACCAAACCTTTCCAGCGGAACAAAACCGAAGAAAAAATCACGCACAGGTAATCCCTACCAAACCAGCACCAAACCGGACACGCCTCGCGGCACACGAACTGCGCAGCAAAAGAGAGAAAGCACATCCGAGAAATGCAGGAGGAGGAGGAGGAGGAGGAGGGCTCACTGCTGGCTCCGCCGAGCTGGGTGACGGCGTCGACGAACCGCTCGTGGAGATCGGTGGTCCAGCGGAGGCGGGGCTTGGGATCGGAGGTCAGCACGAGGCACGGATCCCCGCGGTGGCCGGGATTTCCTCCTCCGCCGCCGCCGCCGACGACGCCGACGCCGACGAAGTCGTCGGGGCCGAGGAGCCCGTCGTGGGGCTGGATCAGCCTCGGGAACATCAGGCTCCAAAACCCTAGCAAGCGACCCGACCGGGACCGGGACCGGACCGCCGCCGCCGGAGGCTCGGTGGAGGATCTCGAGCCGCCGCCGGCGAGTCGGCGGACCTTCGAAGGAGGAGGGAGGGAGGGAGGGAGGGAGGCGGGGAGCTCGGAAGAGGAGTGGGCAGTAACTAGTAAGTGAAAACGGAGCGAATGATGATGAGCTGCCTTTTTTGGTTCGCAGCGGCGTCAAGAAAAAGCGCACTCCTTATTTTGCCCCCATTCTGCGTTTTACGCACCGTGTAAAAAAACAAAAACACACACGCAAAAAGCAAGAGAGAGAAAGAGAGATAGATAGAGAGAGAGAGTGTGTGTGTGTCCGTACGGAAACGGAAATGGTTGGTCGCGGCGCTCGCTCTTTTTTAATGTTTTGTCTTTTTCTTCGCTTACGAGGTTTTCGTCGCTTGCGCAGCAGGGTCGAGAGGACGACCGATTTTCTCCCCCTCCCTCCTCGTTTCCCACGTTCCCGATATTAGGTGGTTACCGATTCTCAATCGGACTGATTGATCTTGGGATCGAGAACCGGTCACTTTTCTTTTTCCCCGCCGCTTGATACCAAACGTTTTGAAACTACAGTCGTATTTCTTGTGCCGATTACACATAACCACTAAATAAGCATGCAATTCGAGCCAATGCGGTGACAAATTGTGTCCTCTATGCCGATCACACATAATCACAATATGTAGTCGATCCGGTTTTTCCTTTTAACCGAGAACCGGATCGCCCGAACACCGGTTCCACTTTTAGGGACTGGGGACCAAATCGACACTCCCGGAAGCCGGACTTAATCGGCCGGTTCGATCCGGAGGTTCCCGATTCGGGCGATCCGTTTTGCACATCCTTATCGGGTATCCCTGGACTTGGTCCCGACACGTAACTCGATCCCTGAAATTCTACCCCGATGTGCAACTTGGCCCCTGAGCTTTTAATATGTTTTCTGTGGTCCCTAAATTTTCGACGAATATTCAATCTAGTCTATGAATTATTATATACGTGGATTTAATTTAGTCCCCGCATTATTTAGTCCATGGGCTAAATTGAACGTGCACAAAGAATTCAGGAATCACAGTGGATAAATTAAAAGATTACGGACCGTATTGCACATCTAATCAAAATTCGTGGACTGTTTGTGTCATTTTTTCCATGCGTGTTATATGCAATAATGGCTAAGCAACTATTTCTCGACATTTCTGTAACCTCTCGAGACATCGTTCCTCTAGTCTTTTAACATTTATGTGGTACGATACTTGGCACATGCACTATAACATCCACGTTTCGGACCCCGGATCGATCAAGAGAAATGGACAGGGAATTGGTACGTGGACCAACTCGAGAGTCGGCCCTAGATCAAGCTGTTTGGTCGGAATGGGCAACCAAGGGATGGATGGTGAGCCAGTTTCCCAATCATGCAAGTTGATTAGAGTGATCGACCACGGTTCGATCGTTCAACCATAAGGGTCGGTAGTGGGACGATCGCATACCGAACCGATCGATGGGCAGTCATGGATCAATGCCACGTTGACATGTGTCGGTCGTGGGTGATTCCGCTCGGCCATGCAACGGTCGCCATGGACCTCTCTGAGCAGCCGTACATTGGTTGGGAATCAATTCCACGCGACTACATGACAATCGAGAGTCGATCATAGATCGTTGATACTCAAACATGGACCGGTTGTGAATTGGCCATGGATCGTTGCGGTGGATTGGGAAAGGCTATGGAGGAGTCATGGATCAGGCCTCGTGCCAGGCCGTGGACCAACCATGCGCCAATCAGGATTGACCATGTGCACAGCCCCATGCCAGCCGTGGACCAGTTCTGCGCCCATGCCGCACAGGCCCTACGCCTGTGCAGGCCAGGCCATGCGCCTAGCTCAACGCCCATGCAGGCTAGGCCGTGCGCCCAGCACAATGCCTATCCAGCCTTGCTTTGTGCGCGATCATTTCAAATTTTGGTCTGGTCGTGTTTTGGTGCTATTTAGGCCCAAACCTTGATTCCAAATATGAAGGTCGATTGTGTATGGCACATAAAACCCCTGATGGTTCTAATCTGCTCAGTAAGTTAAGCACCAGTGAAGTTTAGTGCTCAAAGGGAGATGAACCATTGGAGTTAGTAAGAGCCACAAATTTTTGGGAGTTTATGAGAAAGGGGCACAAGGATCACACACCCAAAAGACTTCATGGACAAGAGGACGAATTAGCTTGGCAAGTCAATGGAATTATTGACAACTTCTTTTGTAAGTTGCCCAATAATAGAACTTTGATAACTTCTTTTGTAAGTTGCCCAGTAATAGAAACTCATTTTGCAAGTTGGCTTGGCTAACTTATCTAGCAAGTTGGCAAGATGACTTCTCTAACAAGTTACTTACCTAGCAAGCTGGCAAGATGACTTCTCTAACAAGTTACTTACCTAGCAAGTTGGCACGATGACTTCCCTAGCAAGTTGCTTCCTTAACAAGTTAGCAAGAAGTCTATAAGTAGAGGCACCACTCCTTCATTTCTCATTCCATCATCATCACTCTCTCTCTCTCCCTCACGCCACTCACTCTCTAGGCCGCCCTATCTCCTCTCGGCCACGCCCTTGCCCGCGCCCGCGCCCGTGCCCATGTCTCGCCATGTCCTTGTCGCGCCCCTTGCTGCTTGGCTCACCCCTAGGCCACACACAGTCCACAATCTTGGAGGGTAGTAAGTAGACCTACTAAACTTTTGTTAGGGCGATGTGTTACGTTGGTTGAAAAAGTCATGTTCTAGTTGTGCCTGTGTGGTATAATAAGTAGACTTACTAAACTTTGGCTACGGTGTCGTGTTACGTTATTGGGCGAGCCGTGTTCTTATTGGACTTCCTTGATTTCCGTTGCTTGTGGAATACTTGTTATAACTTGCCATGCATGTTTATGCATTTTGTAAGATTTGCTCATGTATGAATGCACGCCCTAGGCCATGGACGAGTCTTGTTTGGTTTGAATTGGCATCGAGGTGTGTCGGAACGAGCCTTGCTCGCAAAGTCGGTATTGAGGCATACCGATCCAAGCCTTGCTTGGTGTAGGTTGGCACCATAACCGATCGGTTTGGATCACGAACTTGGTTCCGAGCCTATCATGACGTAAGATCTTAGAGGGTATATTACAAGACATACACTTTGTGTGAAGTACTCCTAGTGATATAATGCTTGTTGGCATGGTCACACGAGGGAAAAGAATAGCCGTCACCCTTGATTGGGGATGTTACCCAATTAAGTTCGAATGAATAGTCGTCACCTTTGATTATGGGACGTTGCCCGATTAAGTTTAGATGAAAAGCTGTCACCCTTGGATCATGGGACGTTGCCTGGAGAATTTTCGAAAGAACCGTACCAACGGTTGAGATAATAAATATCCCGTGTGCATACTTTTGGTCGAGATGTTATTGCTTGAATCATAAGGCAAGTTGAGATCATCTTATGCACAAAAATGAGTGTGTTTGAAGCATCTTTGCCATTGATCTGCTATCAATTGATGTGGCTATGATATGTGCTTTATTCGATGGCGATGTGTCCTCCTATCCGGAGTTTAGTGAGTTTTACTTACTGAGTCCTCGACTTATTCCGTTATTCTTTAGATTTTTAAGTATGGTTCTCATACCAGTTTTGGGAGCTGTAATCACGCTAGAGGAGATAGGAATTTTTCCCAGCTTACGCAGATATGCGTAGTGTATTGAAAAGGGAAAAATGCCTATAGAAAGGGGCTTGTAAAATACACTCATGTAATATATATGCCATCATGAAAATATAAGGTTTGCTCATGGTGCTCGTCTTAATCCGTTGTTTGTTTGATTGTCCCAAGTATATATTTCCGCTTGTTCGTAACGAAAGATAATGGGACGGTGACACGCATGGAACGTCGCATTAATAATCTCGACATGAGGATGTTACGTGCCCGATGAAATAGAAGTGGGTACTATGGTAAATTGGTCATCCAAAAAAACCATAGAATGCTCCCTAACTATTTTTTTGATGAAAAGCCTCAAACTCGATCATCAATTAGCTCATCACTGAGTTTGATATTCCAATTGAACTAAACTAAGTCCAACTAAGCTCGAAGCGCAAATTTTGCAAGTATGGATATGAAGTTTTTGTTTCTATACTTTCACGCATTTTTTAATTACATCCGTGTAATTTAAATTAATTTAATCAAGTTCTGCTTTTACAAATTTTCTAATCAAATCCCTCTTCACATTGAATCTGATCAAATCCAATTGACGTGACTACCTCACAACTCCAAAATATGAAATAAATAAAATTTAACTGAACAATAAAACTGGTCAAGTCCAACTGATGTGACGATTCTGCAATTCTGGAATATGAAGTGAATAAAATTTAACCAATGTGAACGTCTACACCAATGTGAACGTCTACATATAGACCATTGTATTTAGCTAACGTGAACGATATCGGACTTTGGCGTGGGTAAAATTCAGCATGTATGAATACCCAAGTGGACGCTTACGTCGGAAAAAAAAATCATCCATGTCACTCCTCAAGGGTCGCATGAGCTGGATTTCGCCGAATTTGGTGTCCGTGGACCCTGCCACTTGATCATAACGTTCGTAAAAGTATCAGGAACTAATCAGAAAAAATTAAAAGTACGAGGAGTAGATTAAAAAAGGCCTGGAAATTACACAGATAAAAGTAAGAATTTATCTATTTGTGGAATCTCGACACGATTGTCGCTCTCTTGTGGTGGGGCAGTTGGAGCTGAACCCACTTGGAGATCAATTAGGACTAAATTATTGGAAGTTGCTGCTTTTAACATTAATTTGTAAGTGCGCCGACCAAGCATGACCAAGCATGTATTTTTAAATAGACCATAGTTTAGGTTGCTCTTCAACGGGGAATTTTTTTTATAGCTCAAAACATCATCCAGTTTGTATCATTTGAGAACCACAAGTTGGTAAAACTCGTGAAATTTACTTAATTAGTGGGTAAAAGATGCACATTCTTGCCTTCGATTGGGTAAGACTCCACCCACATGATGGGAACAGGTTTCCCGAGCTACTATGAACGTAGCGTCGATTGCGTTTGGACAACTCTTGATTACACGGCTACCGGGGCGAATGGGGTTCGAGGGATGTCCATCTTTTAGAAGCCATTCAAATGTTGAGCTGGTAGCTCTTAGCTGGTCTCCCTTTCCATATCCTGCTTCAGCCAACCTGCTCCAGAGGAAAATCACTCGCTTTTGCTCATCTTAAGGGGGTGAAAGATCAATGGCAATCCAGCCTTCCGGAGAAGCGCGGCAGAATTTGGAACGCGGTTGCGGTGAGTAAAGATTGCGTCAGAAAAATCGACTGGTTCGAAGTGGGCTGATTGACCCGCACATTACCCCCGGAAGGACTATACTTTGCGTACACAGAGACCTTCCAGTCTCCGGAATATCCAAAGCCAACACGGACGAACCGAATCCGAGACTGTTCAAAAAAACCGTCTCACACTTGGATGCATTGATAACGCGTATGCGATTCTGTATGAGCTATACCGGCACGGGTCGGGTCTGCTTTGTGGAACCCGTTTCAAGCATTAGGGGCATAAGCTTCTCCTGCAGCAATGTGTAGACTCTCTCCATCTCTGGATGTGATCTGTCCCCAGCAAAGAAAACGTGACTCTTCCCATTTACTTCTATTTGGCTGAAGCCCGGCACTTTCCTCACATTCTGTTCCTTCATTTTCTTCCTCACTTGTGCGAATTCGCTCCACTTGCCACTGGCAGCAAACACATTAGCGCATAGCACATAAGGCCCCGCGGCAGCAGGCTCTAGCTCTATTAGCTTCTCCCCTAGGACATTTGCTAGACTATCGTCTCCATGAAACCTGCAAGCGCCTAGAAGTGCGCCCAAGACGGCACCATCTTGTTCCCGCTGAGGCATTTTGCAGAAAACCTCCAAGGCCTCTTCTACTTGTCCTGCCCGACCTAGCATATCCACAAGGGAGCAGTAATGCTCTGCTTGTGGTTCTAAAGCATATGCAGCAACCATCGAGTTAAAAAGCATTCGACCTTTCTTGACCATGCCGGCATGAGTACAAGCTGATAAAACCCCTACAAATGTGATCTTGTCTGGCGTGGTTCCTGCCCTTAGCATGCGTGCAAACACATGCAATGCATGGTGACCATATCCATGATTTGCGTAAGATAGTATCATCGCGGTCCACGAGACAACGTCCTTAGACTCGAGATTCTCGAAGACTAGCCTAGCAGAGAAAAGATCCCCATTTCTTGAATACATGGTAATAAGGGCGTTAGCAAGTGGCGTATCATGGTCAAACCCAAGAGGTATAACTAGTGCATGAACTTGCATGACTTCTAACGTGCCTTCACACGAGGTTAAGGCACTAGTGATCGTCGTCTCATTTGGCCTAAATCCAGATCGCCGCATGTGAATGAGAAGGTGTAAGGCTTCACCTTCTGGGCCATGTCTCGCATAACCATCAATCATGGCATTCCAGGTGACTACGTTCCTTTGCGGCATTGAGCCGAAAATTTCATTAGCTTCAAGCATAAGCCCTTCATCAACGTATGCCGTGACCATAGCATTCCATGATGCAACATCTTTATTCGGCATTTTCTCGAAATATTCCCTTGCGTGTTTAGTCATTCCATTCCGTGCTAGACCAGTAACCATAGTAGTCCAAGAAACTTCATTTCTTTGAGGCATCATATTAAACATTCGAATGGCTTCAATTACCCTATTGCCATACATCAAACCTTGAATCATGACATTCCAAGAACATGTATTCTTCTGCGGCATTATCTTAAAGAGCTGCTCTGCATCATCTAATCGACCATTCTCAATGTAAGACTTGATCATCACTGTCCAAGCAACAACGTTCTTCTCAGGCATCAGATCGAAAGTTTTACGAGCTTGATCAATCAAACCATTGCAGGCATAACCTTGAACAACAGTAGTCCAAGAGACCACATTCTTGTCCGGCATTTGTTCGAAAAGCGCAAGACCCTTGTCGACCTGCCCGCTCCTAAAGTACCCAAAAATCAAACTAGTCCATGAGTACACATTCCGCTCCGTCATTTCATCGAACACCTTCTGGGCATCACCTATACGGCCAGCCTTCGCATACCCATCTATCATCGCCGAATCGACTACCACATTTCTCCCGGGCATTTCCCAGAAGAGCCGCTCAGCCTTGGGAAGATCATTGCTCTTGAGGTATGCCTTGATCATGGACGAATAAGAGAAAGCATCCCGCCGAGGCATATCGTCGAACACCTTCCTCGCCTTCTTGACCTCGCCCCCACTGCCCAGGATCCTGATCATCACGTTGCAGTCACGGATGTTGGGATCTTGGGTCGATGCCGGAAGTGAGCTCGGAGCTCTGGGAATCCGAATCCGATTCGTGTACCTTCTGAGGAACCGTTTCGCCGGGGAAGAAGGCCAAGGCCAAGGCCCCGGGTTCGCGCGTGCGCAATGATTCGCGGCGAGAAGCTCGAGGAAACTCCGGCGGCGAACGGGGCAGGCTCTGACGGAATGCATGGCGATGACGGCGTTCCATGCACACTCGAATCGTCAGCTTCGATCGCGAAATGGTGTCGATTCTCCGCGGCGAAGATGCTCTGGCCAGAGCGTGTGGCCTGTTGCGGAGCGAGTCCAATTTTAAACTGACCTCCCGGCTTTCCTGACGTATCATATATGCATATGTCCATGTGAGCCATTAGGACCATTCTGTAAATATATGATTTATTTATTTTTAATTGTGATTAACGAGATGATTAATGTTATTTTTTTTGGTAAGAAATTAATGTTATTTTTATGTATACATAAATGAATCAAGGGTTAATAAGACGAAAAATCTCAAATTGGTACATCCGTGACAAATTTATCCCAAATTATTAGTATACCGGTGACAAGTTTATGCTAAACTAATTTTTTGACTACAAAAAACTCAAAACTGGTACATTTTTGACAAACATACCCTCTGTTTATCTATGTTACATTTGTGACAAATATACCTTCCGTTTGTTTATGTTAAATTGGATTAATACCACAAAAAATCACAAACAGTACACCTATGACAAACGGACGGTAAAATCCACCGTATACTTAGCAATTGAACGGTAAAATTTGACGAGAACTGATAAAGGGTAAATTTATCATAAGTGTATTGGTATGAAATTTTTGGTGGTCAAAAAATTAATTTAGAATAAATTTTTTATAGGTGTACCGATTTGGGTTTTTCGTGGTATTAAACCATGAATCAAATAGATTATTCAAGTTTAATGTAAAATTAAATTATGAATGGAATTTTGGGAGGCAAATATAGAACCATAAAAAATAGGAGCTCTCTTTTCTTTATAACAGAGGAAAATAAGCACCTCATACAGTGTAGCTTGAGAACACAAGACGAAGAGGTCTGCACTTTTTTACATAGACATGTGGAGACTAATGCAGTGCCTGATATGGACATCTAAAGAGAGAGGTGCCCCCTTGATAATGTCTTCATCCAACAGTAATTACAAGTCGAAAGTTTCAGACGACGATCACGAAAGTTACAGAAGAAAATCCTTGAAAATCAGCCGTAAAGAACCCCAATCGAATCCAGGTTACTCCTATATCACCACCTTCTTGTCCCAAATTGATCCTCAAAACATAGCCGGGGGATGCAGGGATCTCGACTCAACATGATTAATCGATTATGCTTTCCCTACCACCTGAGATCAACTGGAGACTTGGACAGCATCAGCAATCAACCGCGAGTCTCCATTCGCTCTGCATTTTGGGATTTGCCAACATCGAATTCCCTCACGCGACTAAGCGAGCCTCATCGGACTCAGGTATTATAATGTCGAGCCTCATCATCGGTTTGTATATCTCGGGTATCTGTGCACCTGCTTGCATGCAGAGTTCTACAACGACGGGAGCCTTACCGTAATATGACTTGAGTGCGCTCGTCAGAGGAGGTCCCTTCGGGTCCCGCACGTGCCACACATAGTTCGGAGGGAAAACTTCGTCCAATGTGGCATCCTGCCAGCCGTGCTTACCATCCCTCCATTGGTGCTTGAATTCCCCACAGAGCTTTGCATTGTGGCCCCAAGGCCCCACATGAACCTCGGAGCAGTACCCACAAGCCTTGACTGTATATTTCTTCATCAATCTCTGGACACCAGATCGGACAGTCTGGTATGCATCCATTGTCTCTTGTGCTATCCTAGGTACCTCCGACAACAAAGGAGGTGGGAATCGCCTGCAAGCCCCATGAGTATCGAAATCAACAAGTGCAGACAAATCTGCAGAACGCCATGGCCTGGGCTCTTCTACATATTCACCTCGATCAAAAACTTTCTTTCCAATCATTCTGATTGGTTTGGTTCTTCGACGCGATGGGTATACTGGTATTTCCACGCCAGCTTGGATGCATAGCTCAACAACAGCTGGAATTCTATCATAATCAAAACGAGTCTCATGCTTGACGCGCCTTCCAAAAGGATCATAGAGGTGATATGACTCGACAGGGAGTAGAACATCATTGATGGAGCCCCGCACCCATGAGTGGAAGCTATTACGCTTTGCATTAGCTGAACCTAGGCAGTCCTGAATTTTATGGCCAGTCTCAGCCACATGAACTTCCGGGCATTTACTGTCAAAACACAGAGGAAATTAGTTTCACTAGAGAGAAGACCTACTTGATGGAGTCCCTCAGCAAATGCAACATTCGTCCGGAAGACCATCTACTCCATAATAATTACAGGCTAAGGAAAAAAGAATTTACTTGCAACCATATACAGGAATAACATGCATGAGCTGTGCAACGCCTTTGATCAGAACTTTCCAGGCATCCAGGACATCATAAGCCGCTGGAATCAGACCAGGTACTAGCAAGCCATTTTTCGGAGGTTCAAGGGGCTTCTCTATACCCATTTGAGCAAGCTTTTTGTTCATTCTTGATTCCTGCAGAATCTTTTTCAGAGGGACTGGATAGGGTTTCTTCTTTTTCTTAGGCAATATTGGTGGAAGATCGACGTTTTGGGGAAACGCTTTTTTCTTGACTGATGAATCTTGTCTAGGCCTCTGACTGGCACATAGGCATGTTCTCTTGATTTGCTGACCGAAAACTTTGCTTTGCTCATTTTCCAACTGCAGATCAAGTTGAAACTTAGATATGATGATGAGAAGTCAGCCTCCATCAGATTAATCAAGAGAGTTGCTGTCAAAACTCATTAACATGGTAAAACATCCTTAATAGCATTACTGAAGAATTAAACTGCTTATTCATCCAGGAAGATTTAAGAAAAAAATCTCTCTGGTAAACCCTATGTCAGGTAATCCAGTTATGCATCTTCACATTATTTTTTTCATTTTTTCTTTCACACTAACAAAGACTAAATTGGCCTTTCAAATTCTAAGGGAGACCTGGGAGTCTGGCGTACATCTTTGCAACACTCAGCATAAACAGGAAATCATCAGAAACTGTCTCATATTAACTTAACTTATAAAGTCCATATGAACATAATGCTAGATATCCTTCTGTAGCAGATGATGCAGATTGCAGGGTCCCTAACACTTGGAAAACTATCTCGTGTTAATTAGCTTCTAAAGTCTAAAACATCCTTTGTCATAAAACTTGGGCATAAAAGTGTATCTTTCCATACGTGACATTAAACTGAAGCAGCCCATATTCTGGCGGTCATAATACTTCAAATGCCAAATGCTTAAATGGCATAGGATTGACATGTAACAGCAGTGGTCAATCATAGCAAACAAGCACATTGCAATTTACCTAGACACATTCAGCAGATTCAAAACTTCTATCCCTAGTAGAGATATTGTCCAAACATGGGGAATAGATAGTACAAGTCTGAGCAAACAACTAAGCAATTGGAAATGGAATTTTTGGAAGCTAAGTACATAGAGGATATACTATTGGCAAAATAAACACAACATGGAAGAATGGCAGAGAAAGAATGTAAACCTTCAACCCAAGAGTATATGACCTTAAAACTGACAAATTAAGCCACTTATGCTCCATCAGACTCGGGCAGGAACCTACATAAGAAAACCATTTGCTCTCTGTTATTGTATGAAATTAAAAACGAATACAATGTCAAAAGGAATGGCTCTACAGTTTTGGTCAGGCGAGCTCAATCACAATTCTTGGCTTGTAAATCCTACTACAAAATTTCAGAGATGAGCATCTGTCATGCCTGCTTTGCTGAAGGAATGAAGTCCAAAGAAAAAATGCTTCCGCATGGGAGCATAAAGTAGCTATGCCACAGCTTTCAACTGCAGATTGGAAGACATTCTTTTTTCACTCTGTATCTAACTTCATTGGAAAGAGAGGTTCCCAATTGCATTTAGAAAAAGAATAGAAACAAAAGTAGTTTGTGATCAATAAGCCGATCACCAGATGTGGTTGAAAATAACACAGTTGTTTTCATGCATTCACAATTCATACTTTCGCTTTCTCAAGAAGCTAACCAAAACAACCATTAAATATCGCTCCCCCTACAATTACAGTGGAGTGGATCAAAAAAGCAAAGACGGTTATTTTCAGCAACCGTGTTATGTCAGTGCAGTATTTGCATCAAACAGATAGTATGCACACACTTTTCACAATTTGAATGGCCGACAAGATGACAACAAGTGAAGTAGCAGCACCGTTTATGCAAACTAAGCATCAAACTAGTGGCAGTTCCTTCATAAAAGGGAAAAAAAAACCCAACAACACATAATTACACAACAATGAGCCACAAAATAAAAAGTCACACCATAAACAATCTTTTGCTATTGCAGTAAAAAGGATTAGGGTCATTTGAGGTCCTCCCAAATTCCACGGCAATAGACAAAGACGTGTCCAACAGAATGAATGCACGAAAACATAAGAAAAATAAAACAAGAGCGCTCTACTTTTCTATTGATGAAAAATGAACTCTAAATTTGCAACTCACCACCCTGAGATAGTGTCCATAAAGTTGACGATGTTGAGGGCCACTGCTGGAGCATTTATATCCAAAAACTTTAGTATCTCCAATTCTTGTAATGCTGAAGAACAAAACTCGAGCTCTAAGTGCAGCTAAAAAGCAAAATCAAACACTCTTTAAGCACAAAACATACAATATTTGCAAACCCAATTAGCAAGACATGGGTGATGATCAGAATGAACGTACTAGTGAGAATAGAGGGAGAAAACACAAGATGCCCATCAAGCTTTGACCCCAGTGGAATGAAACTAACAAGAGAACCGTAAAGCGTAACATGAACTACAGGTCCAAAGGAAGAACCTTTTCCCAAGAGATAACGCACGACCATCGTCCCAGACAATTGTACGGACCAAGTTGGGGAAAAATCATAGAGAAAGGAAAGAAACAGTGAACAAAGAAGGAGATGGAGAACAAGGTCCGAGGTACCTGCTGCTCGGTGTCGTGCGTATTGGTCGGTCACTCGAGTAGAGAGACTCAGAGCGGAGCTGAAGCAGACGAAATGAAAATATCGCTTGTTTCGTGTGGGTGGGAATGGGAGAGCGAATTGAAGATGGTGAATATCTTGGGCTGGAATATGATACTCCCTATCTGACGTTCTTGAGGCCCGTCTTTGCTGGCCGTTGTTCAGAGTTTCAAGAACAGCGAACAACCCTCGTTTCGATTCCCAAGCTCAGGCCCAAGGAACGCCATGCATGATCCAAAGTAAAAGTGTGCTCGGGAAGGAGGTAGATGGCTTGTGCCTCATGCACCGACATGCAAGGGCGATCGGTTTTTGGGCGGGTAGGTTACAGACACTGGAAGTGATCCTAAAACCCACCTTGTTTATCCAGTCCGGTTTCATAATCTACCTGAAAACCTATTTTTTTCTTTTATTTTTCACAGCAAAATAATATGAGTAATGAAATGGTTTAAAATAAAAGATGCACGAGGATGAGCGAGCAAATGCAAGTTAGGAACGAGCGAGGAAGAGGGTGAGTTGCAACTGAAGTGTTTGAGTGAGGTTGGAGAGAATAAAGAAAATCAATGAGATAAAAAAAAGATGCCAAGAGAAAAATTAGGGTTTTTAGGCTTTATGAAACCCATTCAAAATTCAGTTCTGTTTTTGAGTGGTTCTTCACTCGGAACCGAAACCAGATAGGTTTTGATGAAAACCTAGAACTAGACTGTTTTTCAGGGAGGTCCGTTTTGGTGCCAAGGTAGAACAAGTCCAATTGCACAGCCCCACCAGCATGCCCATATTTGCATGAGTTGTACTCCTACTCTGCAAACTCGTGTGCAGTTTATACTTTCATGGCAACCGATATCGTTCCGACAAGAGGCATGTGGACAAGATGAGCAAAAGGGTTTCAACTGATTTGAATCACGATCTTATTTTATTGCACTTGAACTTGAGTTGAAGATTCAGGAGTGTACTCTTTTTCGAACCAGACAAAACCAATTCATGAATATCTTCACCAACACGGGAAGATAGTAACATAAACCACCCAAATACAAACAGTAACACATTTTTGGTTCCACAAAAGGACATAACTCTTTGTCGTTCTCCCCTAGACACATTGGATTTTCTCCATATTAAAATGCAATGCCATGACAGTGACACCTTTCCAATGGTAGCTGTGAAAAGCTAATCAAACACCTTATAGAAAGACCGTACCAACTACAATAGATGTAAAAGTTCTGTTGAATAGGCACCCTCTGGTGGAGGCAAAGGGAACTCAAAGGAGTCGAAACTATTAGTGCTCATAACTTGGGCCATGACCTATCACCCAAAATTATGCAACTTGCCGAATATGAGCTATTTTTGTCTCCGCTCCTATCTATATTTAAAAAGGTATGATGATTTTTTTCCAATTTAACAAAAATCTTACATCCAAAGTTCAAAAGGCAAAGGCCAGATCCACAGCACAAAATTGACATTACAAGGCTTAAAGGGAGAGGGGTTGAAGTTGTTATACAAAATTGATAAAGCCAAGCAGACACAAGAACACAAGGGCAAATAGATCTATCTAGTCTCTCCTGTCCAAATTTTCTAATTCTATACAACCAGAACTACAAGTATTTTCCCTCCTGGCAAACACTATACGGCAACACAAGCAAAAAATCATTTACAGCTGGCTAACACGGAGTTTATCACATGCATGAGAAGGCGGATGCTGTTGGCTTCAGAAGCAGAGAGGGTGGGGAGATTTCGATGATGTCCTAGTATCTGGTACACCTGTTCAAAGATTGGTCTCACGTGCACTGCAATCATTGGATCAGCTGGGTTGATGACGACTGCAACTTCCGTCATCCAACTCACCTTCCGCGGTGTTTCCTTGGTCATATCACAAGCCAACTGCTGTAGAAGTGCAAGAAGCACTCCCTGGCTCAATGGTAGTGGAGAGATGGACAAGATCTTCTGCAGATCAACCTGGCAATCACAGAGTAGAGTCAACCATATAATGTAGCTTCCGACTCATATCATAGCAAACCAATACCATATGAAGCAGGTATTCGTAGTCATTGCCCCTACTTTGGCCTATCGATATAATGTGATGATGGAATAAGAAAAATACAAGGCACAACCAATAAAGCCCTTCAGATCCAGTGTCATTAACAAAAATGCACCAGAAACCAGACAACCTAATAGCTCCGAGCCAAACATGTGAACTTGTCAATAATCCTTTTGCTTACTACCTTTGATTGATAAGGAGAAGGTATATATCCCAACTACAGAACAGGTAAAGAGAGCCCCATCGTGGAGGACTTTGTTTTTTTTTTGGTCGAATAGGACTTTGTAATTGAAAAGGCTGACGGGCAAAGACTAAAAAAATACTAGAAATTGTACAAGCTGACAGGGATCACTTGAAAAAAGAAGCACTAGTCAAGCGATCCATAATCATTTCACCTGTATTAAAGATTGACATAAAGAAGTGGAAGTGTGCCAGCTAATTGGTTTGCCGCTTTCAGTCCTTTCTCAAGAGTATATATAGCAGAAAAAGTAAGACGAGTTTGAAGACAAACCAATGGAGCAGAGACTAACATACCTGACTACATAGCCAAGATACTATTGATACGTCACTTTTGTGTAGGGCTGCAGTAAAGGCTTCTTCATACTTGTTCTCAGCTATCAATCTGGATAACTCTTTAGTTGGATCAATTGGTGCCTCAGCCTGTTGCATAACATATTAAATATTTGTCAAGGATGAAAGGAACTTCAGATACGGAAGCACCACATGCTTTACAGATGATTTTCAGATAACAAAAGGACACATTTTGGAGTCTATTTAACGAGAGAATGGTTGCCGGGAACATACAATATCATGCAGACCGGGCAATGGCCCGTTACTCAACTGAGTAACCAAGGGATTTGCAACATTAGAACTTGCACTGGCAGTTGCGATAGCTAAGAGCTTGCGCTGGCCCTCAATCAGTTCTCCACTTAATGTCTGAGTCATCGATGAAGCTGAACTGATGGCATCCTGCAGTACAGACCCACACCACTTAAATGGATTATGCTATACAACAAAAAAATAGCAGCAAAAATTTAGCCATATGAAGACAGCAGCGCAGAACATGTTTTCTTTCCTATCAATTCTGTACACATCGATGAGAAAGTTCCATGATGCCACAAGGAGGACGATACCTTCAATTAGACAAGTAACAAATATTCCTATATTGTACAACCAAAAAAGAAACAATGGAGAATTACATATGTGGAAATACCCACCCTTAGAGCAATGGCCAGGGGAGAGTGTGTAGACTCAAGTTGTTGCTGAGTAGCAGTGATATGTTTCATGAGTCCTTTCTGAATAGTAGCGTCAACTTGCTCGAACATTGCTTTGCATGACAACTCAAAAGCAGGTATTATGGATGCTTCCAAGCTAGATCTTAGTGTCTCCTGAAAGAAGAAAGTTCATTTAGCAAAGTTAGAATACTATTGCAGACAATTTCAAAATCAGAATAAACCACGAAACTCTCAAAGAAACCAAAGCCAGAAGCCATGGTATCAGATTGATATATACCAGTGCCAGAAATGATTCACCATCGAAATTGAGAAAATTAATGCAGATACAATATCCGTATGCTCTAGAATCCAGACTTTACCCTTTTCTGGTTGTATAAATTATATTTAATTATTAAAAAAAAAGAAACTATTCTGGTGCATTAGAGACATACAACAGAGAAATCCACACATCACAGACATATCAGCATTTGAGGGAAGAGAAAAGAGCAGTGAATCCATTCACAAATTAATTTCTTATAAAGCAACCATTTCAGCTTAAAATTCCACATATGAAGTACTCATATCAATCTTAAGCCACATGGATAATCTCATTCTTTAACCACTGGAAGCCAGGTAAGTAAAAGCAAATCATTACTGAGATGTACTAGCCTTGGTTATATTGATCAAGTTTGTTCCCAACTAGTTTCAGTTAGAAACTCATAGAAAATATAAATAGCTTTCACATTGACGTAGATTTTGGCCGAATTTGATTTAAACTGGCACACACAAGCTGTTAAAAATGAACTTTCGGTTAGATGAAATCCCAACTGGACTACAACATTTGAGAACCTTACTCTTGCAATAAAGGTTAGCTTATAAATTTTTACCTTAAGCAAAAGAAATCCACACCAATTGGTGACTTATTTAAAGGAAACTTATAGGCGACAAGCAAATTATGAATGAAGAACTCATAAATGGCAAAAAAAGTTCTTGGAAGAGTTTTAAACAGCAATTACCTGGAGAGCCTGCTTTCCGAAAGTCTGAAATTGCGATTGAATTTGCCTTCCTAATACAGCTTCTAATTTGGAGTTGACCGCCTTCTCCAGCTGGTTAACTGTCTTATCACCCACTCCTTTCTGAATAAAAAGCACAAGAAAGCAAATTTAGAGACGTAAGTAATGCTTCGTGGCAACCGATACCTTTGACAACAAAAATAAAAAAAAATAAGGTAAGGCAAGAGTCGCTATATGACTTCTGGTGACAGTAAAAAATGCTCATACCTGGAATGACTCTGTTATGGCCACTGGTATGCTCTTCTCAATAATTGGAGTGAGCGCACGAACTACAGATGGTCCAATTGCAGCTATTTCCTTCTTTATAGTTTTCTCCAGCATCGCCGGCAAATCCTTGTTCACAGAGTTCGTGATAAGACTTGTAATCTGTTGGGCTCGGTCGCGCTCTAACTTTTCATGTTTAGCATTTTCTTCTTGGAAACGAGCCCACAGAGCATCAGCATTTGCTTTAACAACTTTCTCCATATTTCGTCCAAGAGATGTTTCCAGTCTTCTACTCTCTTTGTTAAATGGGACAGACACAACTGTTGCCATCTGCTTCTGCATTTCCTTTTGCATGCTTATTAACTGTTTCATATTGACAAGCAGCAAGAATCAGCTATCTAGAATATTCTCTTCTAGGTGTGAAAAAGGGTGGATGCTCTAGCAAGGTTGTATATGCTCATAGCAGCAAAGTGGAAGATAGTAATCCATATGGATGAGACGTGATCTACGATAATTTGGTAGTGTTTGGCTAGTCAAAAAGCTACTACAGATTCATCTATAAAGTAGACTCCACTGTCTCATATTCATGATTTGTACAGCTCTGCAACTGAAGTCTATTATCGGTCAATATCTGGACTTGCTCCCTTGAATCCAACTGATTTACTTATAATTGTGTATTTTGATTCCATTAGTACTTCAGAATGTTTGGAAGAGCTCAAGTTGAGGGCCATAATTCATTCAAAAGGAAGATCATCCCATTCTAAGAATGTTTGGCTCCTTTTGAATCAAATGCTTGATCTTGTGATTCTTGGTGCTTCCAAATCATCTAATTTACTATTAATTGTGTTCATTTTGATTCTATTAGTACTTTGGAATGTTTGGAGCTCCAGTTGAGGGCCATAGTTTAGTCTAAAGGAAGAACATCCCATTCTAAAAAAGTTTGGCTCCTTTTGGGTCAAATGCTTGATCTTGTGGATTATGGAAGAGAATATCCAGACTTGCTCATTGTACCTAACTCTTCTTTAGGGAAAACTGAAAGGAAAACCAATCACTCGAACTGATGTCAGAGACTCTCTCATGTATTAATTTTAACTTTAATAAATTGTTTCCACATCAGTAGAATTCCTCCATTTCCTTTTGAGGTAGCATTGAACTTTCGCTCAATATTTTGACCTACACTTGGGAAAAAAGGAAATAGAGATCTATACACAGAAACTTCTTATGTGTAACTAGACGTAAGCTGGAAAAAGGAGGGCAGGTATGATGTATTACAACAGAAACGGTGGAAAACAGCAGAGAGGGTAATTTGTTGTGCACATCAAATGCCTAAAAAGGAAGAACTACTAGTTTATAAACTAAAGGTTACGCTATAGTATCATACACGCAGATGTATTAACAACCAATCAGCTTCCCCTGAAATCTAGACATTAAATGCGAGACTTTTAATAACTCGAAGATGTCACACAAACATCATGATACACTACAAACCGTGAAAGCAATTTTTGAGGCACTGAAGGCTCATTGCATATGCTTGCATTTGCATACAGCCCAATTCCAGCTGAAGCGATAAATACATCCCAGTTTCTTAGCACCATAACAATATTGGAGCTGATAGCTCACACTAAGAACGGCAATATCAGAGAAGATAAGGCGTCAGCAGGTAAATCAATCTCAATCATGTAACAGAATAATAAGGATACAAAAGGACCATCGACATATAAATATCAAGTCATCATAAGCAAAACACAATTAACATAAATGCAAAGTCATCACAAGCAACACACTAAATCAAAATCTATTGCAAAACCTAGCCAGTGCAAACAAAGAGAGAAGCACTGGAATACCGCAGAAAAATGTAATGTATGAAGCTTTCATGGACACAAATAGCAGAAGGACTAAAATAAAAAATGCAGGAAGTTCTTGTCATGTAAGCAGTAACTATCCATGTTGGATAGGACCCATTAGGATGACCTCAGAATAGTCAAGTGGATGGAACAAGAATCGATTACCTGGTCAAGGGACTCCTGCATAGCTAACAACTGGGAAAATGCAACATCCGCTGATGGGGCACCTGAACTACTGCCTGGGTCATTTGATGAATCTGTGGAGTTAAAAGGACTTGGGGATGGGGAAGAAGGGCCGGACACTAGAGAAGTTTTTCCTTTCTGTCTTTTGCCTTTAGAAGTTGGGGCTAAGGACTGGGGAACAGCCGCTGGAGTTTCTGACTCACCAACCTTCATAAAAGCATTGTTTGTCATTCCGTCATCACTGTTAGAGGGAAACTGATCTGAAGACTCACTAACACCAACATCATTAGTCTGATGAGCTCCTTCCACGCTGTAATTATCAACGCGACAATCTCTAGCCATCTGAATGCCAAGATCGGAAGCCTGAGAGTAGAAAGACTTCTCTTTTTGTTCAGCAATAGTTATTTGAGATTCTCTATGGAAGTTGTAATCATCATTCTGATCAATTCCTGTCTCCCCAACAACTTTAACCTCAACCTCCGTGCTTGCCGTGTCATTATTGACGACCACATCTTGAATTTTTGCATCTCCCATGCTCATACCTTGACTAATTTGAGTCTCAGAGGAGGATGGAGCCTTGGATAAAATTTCCGATGGAGTCACAAGATGAGTTGGATGCTTAAAAACCATTGGAGGATCTGGAACCACTGGTATATCATTTGACACAACATTTTTGTCATCCTTCCTCAAATCATCACATGGAGCTGGTCCGTCGGCACCAATCTCCAGTCTCCTATCAGATGAATATTCAACAATTGGCTGATCACCAAAATGATCCAGGAATGCAGGACCAGGCTCAAAGCTACCTACTGGAGTTCTGAAACCAGAGGACTTCCGCGACAGCCTAGGACTCAAAGGAAGAGGAGGAGAAGCAATGTGGATTTGTTCAACAGTTCTTGGAGATGGCAAAGCACTTAGCTTTGTCTCTAAGCCAGAAGTAACGGTCTCAGGCAAGGTAGTAATTTGAGAAGAAGGCACTCTTGCAGGGGGCGCTGCTCCAGGGGCACTACCAGCACCGCTCGAAAGCACAGATGGAACCAAAGTGCCATTACCTGATGTTATCTCAGAATGCTTAGTTCCTTGAGAAACTTCCAAGTTAGCAAATCCATCGGGATTGGCAGCATCAACTGCACGAGAGACATTAGATTCTGTCTTCTCTAACTCGGTGTTATCCAAGGGTGGTGGCAGGCATTGGGACAACGCCAATGCATACTGCTGAATGGCTTGTGTTTGGACACAATACACCTGCACAATGTGTTCCCCATCTGGTAAACTCTCGCTAGTTCCAGTGATACTCAAAATGGGCATTGTAACTGTAAATTCAGCCATATAGTCCATGCGGGTTGCAGCAGGATGAGGCCCATAATCTATGTGCACTGCATATATAGCATTCTTCTTTGCATTTGCAAGTAAAAGAAGCCCTGCACGAGGTAACGCCACAACTTGATTAAAGAATGCATCTTCAACCCGGAGTTCACCTGAACTCTTTAACTCCAGGGTTTGAGTACATTGCCAGGATTCAGAATCACTAGGCAACAACCATCCCTCTTCGAGGGAAGAGGTCCATATCTTGACTTCTCGATTCACCGGACCCTACAAATGATATAAATCAGCGAGAGATGTAATTACATCTCAGAAGAATGCATTAACTTGGAATTCTGATTTAAGAAAGGCCACACACTCTGTCAAAATTAGAACTTATCCTAAAGAAACCAACAATTGAGGGCAGAATGAAAACAGGGACCATAATGTCAATAAAAGAGAAGCTGACCCCTGTGATAAGAACGATGTGATCTGGACGGTGGGGAGCAGTCAAAAAGGTGACAGAGTTGACAGCATGACCATCATGAGGCCTCAGAACTGCAAGTGGTAATGGCTTGCGGTCTTCCCAAATTTTCACCTGCAAATCAAGCGCTGCCGTAAGCAAATCTCATATAGCAAGAAAAATCTACGACGTGATTTGATGACACACACATGGGTCTAAATGCCAAGCCCATTAAATAGGTCAATTGATAGAATAACTGCCCAATTTAATCACCTTCTAACATTAGAAAAACACTGTGCTATAGCAACCAACCTGCACCATCGTCAATAAATTACTGAAGATAGACTATTCTGTTAAAACATTTTCTTTATGTGACAACAAAGCTATCATGTAAATGCCTCTCCCCTCTATGAAAAAATGAATGAGTGCTTCAATTCGTCAATCACTAAAAAACATTGAAAACACTTTCTGATCCAAATTTTTTGATAATCTTACTATTTCTATTGATCCCAAATCATTTGTGCAGCTTCTAGAAACGACGGGGATCTATCACACCACAATAGTTACACATCATCACTTCTATCACCACTAGACTCTTAAGGAAAAAAATTTGAATGTTAGCAGTAATGGAGGATAATTCATAATCGTATATGTTAGTTAAACCCACCTAAGATAATACATTTATGTAAGGACAAATATGTCATTTATTATCAGGTTAGCTGCCTCAGCTAATCAGCATCTGTTGAGACCAAAGCCCAAGACACCAGTCTTTTCAGATATTATTCATCTTGACAACTTGCAGAGTAAGCAAGAGAGGGATGGAGTCAACGTCATTAACCAGGGATGCATTTCAGTCAAATCATAATGGACATTCAACATAAAAATATTTTATACTTTATCAGGGTAACCACTAGAATCATTTGGTTGAATCTCTCCGAGCAATCTAGATGAAGTAGATAACTTTTTATTCTAAAACTGACAAAAGATTTCCTCTTTCAATATCCAAAGGTCCCGGAAGCCGTGCAAAGCTAGCAAGCTCACCACAAAAAAAACTTGAATACCACAAATGCATGACCATATTCGGGAGTAAAGAACTATACAAACCGTTCCATCCACTGAAGCTGAGGCCAGTCGGCTAGTCATCCATTGGCACATTGACAAATCTGTCACTACTGCATCATGTTTACCAACAATCTGGACACCATCAATTAGCTTATCCATGGGACACTTTAGAGGTTCCTCAGCTGTGAACGATTCTGCTTTACCAACTTTTGTGGTATCGATCTTCAGGATACGGTTTCCAATTGCAACCATCAAAATTTCCTGCAGTTTTAAGTAACCAAAAAAAGACGAGTAAACTAGCAAGTCAAAAGATTAAAACAAATACCAACAGAACACAACCTGGATAGCGGATAGCTCTCGTAAAACTTTTTCTTACTTGCTTGTGAGGATGCCAACATAGTCGTGGATGCACAGGTTCTTCCTCTCCCACAATCTGAATGGCAATGACAATTTTCCCCGAGATTTGAGGCTTCTCCTCCTCATCTGCACCTTCATTAATCTTCCATATGAAGATCCTCCCGTCAATGCTTGCACTACAAAAGTTAAAATTTAGCGCACTTCAACATATACCCATTAAAGCGGCTTTTTTTTTTTTTATGATTGTCACAAATTACCTGGCCAAAAGGTGAACATCCTCAGCAAAGAAGGCCATATCTGTTACTCTCTGAATTGGAAAAAAGAACAATAAAGACCTAATTGAAACACAATATCCGACCATAAATGAAGGGACAACAATAAAGTTCAATTTTTCCATTCAACCCGCGTTCTTCCATGGTGGAGAGTAATGCAGTGCATAAACAATCCATGAGAATTACCGAACTTATGGCGTCAACCAACTCAGATAACTTACAACTACTCTCAACAATACAGAGCATACAAACTGAACACCAACACAAGGAAGCAGGGAGATCGCACCTGTGTATGACCTCGCAACAAAGACCTCAGCGCAGTATTTATATTAAGAACCCTAATATTCCCCATCTTCAACCCGTAGCATATATAATTCCGGTTAACGGCAATCTGCCGGCCCAAGACCAAACCCGGATCCGACTGGTATTTAGTAATCGGAGTGACCTCGAGCTGAGGCTGAACTTCACCCTGCAATCTAACGTCGATGTCGTAAACCAAATGATCGCCGATCAAATGCCGACCTTTCGGGAGCTTACTACTGAGCATCCGAACCGGCGCGCCGCACTGTGCCGCCGCGAAACCGACCGGCGGAGACGAAGGGGTCGTCGTCAAGTTAAGGTTCGCGTGCACCCCGAAATCGGACGGGGCGGACGGCGACGGGGCAAAAGCCGCCGCCGACGACTGCGGAGCCAGATCGTGGGGATTAGGGTTAGGGTTTTGGGTGCCCAGGAGGGCCATCAGCCGGGCGCCGCTCGAATTGGGATCGGCCGAGGGCGAGGGCAAGGGCGGGGCGGGGTAGGACGAGATGGGCGGCCGCGGCGGGGGTGGCAGGTGGTGGAGCTGCTGGTGCTGGAAGAAATGGAGTTCCTGCTGCTGCTGCTGCTGCTGCTGCTGCGGCGGCGGGGGAGGCGGCTGCGGGGGAGGGTAGGGCAGGTAGTGGTAGGAGAGGGGGCCGGTGGGGGGCGGGTAGGAGGAGGCGGTGGGGTATGGAGGGGAGGAGGAGGAAGGGATGATGGGGTTGCTGGAGGAGGGGCGGAACAGCTTCTGGAGCTCGAATTGCGGGTTCTGCTGGGGATGGTTGGGGTTACCCGGGGACGCCATGGAAGGTGTTCGATGAAATGACTAGGAGAGAGAGAGAGAGAGAGAGAGAGGGAAGATGAGTCTTGCCAATCGTGGGTAGTGGGGCAGTGGCGAGAACTGAAGGTGGGGGGTCGGGAAGGAAGGTGGGTTCTCTCGTTCTTGTACGGAGGAGAGAGATTCAAGAAGAGGGGGGACGGGACATGGATCCGGCGATTGAGATCAAGATTCAAAGGCGTCACCTTTACCACTCTCTCTCGCCTGCTGTGTCTCGGCGACCCAAGTGACCAATCTCATACCAGAGATAGAGAGAGAGAGAGAGAGAGGGAGGAGAGAGAGAGAGAGTGCAATTTGGATGGAAGTTTGGAGAGGGGATGGAAATGGGAGTGCTCTAGCATGGACTAAGGTGGGACATGGAAGCGGAAAAAGAAAGTAATAGAACTTCCAATAATGATATTTATCATCATTTTCAACCCCTTTTTATTCTTTTTCCTCTTTCGATTGGCCGATGATGACGTCCTATCTTCGGCCGGACTGAGTGATATTACCCGTGAACATATTGAGCCATATAATATGGAGTATTATAACATTGCGATTTTAGCTCTTTCTCACAGTACATCACCCTAAATGTATGTGACTGAATATGACAAACATACATTTTATATCATGAAATATAAGCAATCATCTTGATGGATAAATTTACTCTTTGAAAAACTGTCAGATCTTGTGCAGGCGACATGGTTATTGCAAGTCCCGTGTAGTCTTTTCTTTCTTGGTAAATTTAGTTGCCAGCGCACAAAACTAAGGAAAGCCCAATATAAACCCATCAACGGCAGCTGGGCTAAAAAACATTACAAGGCTAAACAAAACAGGAGACGAGTAAAAGAATGATTTTTTTTCAGTGAACAGCATTGCAAGCAAGCTGCTGCACCAAAGAGCTCTGACATGTGGACACAAAACTAGAGCTTTCTCCATTGGAATTTGCAAGGACATCTTCACCCAGACAGCAGTGAGAATGATATCCTGTGTGCCCTATTATCAACTTGAGAAGCAACATCATCATGAATAGCTGTATTCCTCTCCCTCCAAGGCCAATTTCAGTGACTTCTTGACAAAGGACTTGTCTTTCAAATACATCACTGCCCAGTCCAAGTCCGAATTCCAATCTCCAATAGCACGATGAACGCCACCAGCAACATATAGAAAAAGATTCCAGACTGTCTTCTTAAAGGAGCAATTAAAGAACAAATATGTATCAGTAGCCAACCCACAGAAAACACTAGGTGTCGATCACTTGCTTCCACTGTTTAACCCTGTCAAGAGTCTGCAATGGCTGTTGCATGTCTCGGATCTATTTCATTTGTGATTAATAGATATGA
The DNA here is from genome assembly GCA_031216405.1 of Syzygium malaccense. Lineage (NCBI taxonomy): Eukaryota > Viridiplantae > Streptophyta > Magnoliopsida > Myrtales > Myrtaceae > Syzygium > Syzygium malaccense. The sequence continues at coordinate 42,524,960 of CM062257.1, read as the reverse complement.
TTACTCTGCTTTATTTTAATGTTCCTGGAGATGATGATCAGTGATCATGAGCCCGGCGCCTGACTGAGCCCCCGAGACCTGTAAGACATGAGGCATAAATGGGTAAAATTTTGACAAACTAATTTCTTCTTCGCCTAGCCTTGCCAATAAGACCAGAACAGAACCATTCATGCCCAATGCAGAAATCATGGATAGAATTGGACAAGGAGTTTTAAATTGGGAAAAGCAGGCCTCACCATTCTGGTCTCGGTCTTGCTTATTGATCAGGTCTTGCCCTATTAGTGCAGGCAGCCAAACCGACAACCACACCTGGAAAAACTCCTTCCATGGAAACCAGTTAAAATAGAACTTCGAAAATAAAAAGAGAAGCAATAGTCCATCCGAACTAATAGCAATAAACTCAAAAGATACCTTGTGAAATGAAACAGAAGTTCCATTTGCCACAGAACGGACAATGGACGAAGAGTTTATCATACATTATTCAACTATCTTACACTTAACATTAGGAAATCAGCTAGAACAACTTTACAAGTCATGAGATAATCTCAAAGTACTTCGAGATAAGAGATTGAAATTAAAAGGAGGCCAAAATGCGCAAGTCGGATCGACACATTTAACCGCAACAACCTCCGCTTTGAGGTGGAGCACCATCTCTGCCGCCTGAAGGTCCTTGGATTCCCCCGTATCCAACTTTTATTCCGTAAGACTACAACAAGGACCAAGCAAGCAAAATAAGTTAAAACCAGGAAAGCAGAAGAATTGAAATCCAAGACACTTTGACAAAGTTTATGCAATGATGGCAAGTCCTTGCAGATATTTTCATCCTATTAACTGAATGAACACGGTTACTTCTCTAGATGTTTTACTTTAAACACAGGTACAGCCTCAGACCTCCAAAGTTTTCACAAATTTGGGAGAGAGTCAAACCTCATTTGAGACATCCAAAACACCATCCTGGATTTTCTTGTAGATTGTCGCGGCTGTCTTGATAAACGCCTACGCAAAATTTCTTCAAATCAGTGGTCATCGTAAAGAAGCATCTGAACAGACACATAAAAGGAAATAATATTCTCTTTCTACAACGTAAAATCAGGATATTTCTCACCTCTTCCACATTTTGAGCAGTTTTGGCAGAGGCTTCCATGAAAATTAATCCATGCTCTTTGGCGAACTGTTCACCTTCCTGTGTGCTTACAGCTCTTCTGTGAGCAAGATCGCACTTATTACCAATAAGTATAATCGTCATGTTAGCATTTGCATGCTGCCTTGCGTCCTCCAGCCAACTAGCCAAGTGATTGAAAGTCTCTCGCCTGAACCATACAATAATCAGTACTGTCAAGTCCAAACACTCGATCTGAATGATATGTCAAGATGAATGACCTACCAAATACAGGGCATCATAAGACTAAAAGCACCAAAAACCTGAGCTACCCTACTGCATTTACATACTAGGAATATATCGGGCTGAGAGTTGAATCGGCAAACCCAAGAACATCTGCATCCCCCCGCTGCCCCCACTCCTTATACTTACAAGATAAAAGTACCAATGAGAGGGCCTCTTTTCCCCTCATTTTTCTTTCAAAGATTCCTAAAAAGCTAGACTGGCAAAAAATGATTACACAAGTTTGGGAAGAAAATAATACCGTGTGATGTCGTAGACAAGCAATGCACCGGCAGCCCCCCTGTAGTATGATCGGGTGATAGATCTAAAGGATTCTTGTCCCGCCTGGCAAAAGTATTTAAACTTTCATATGAGATAACAAAACGATTAGACATTGGAGAAACATATCATTACAATACCGAATTCCCTTCCTAGTTTCACCGTGCTCTCAATGTTATTTGATGGGGAGACAAGATCTAACAAAGGACTTGTGGACTTGACAACAGCAACAGTGATGCAAGATAACGAAAAACCAGCAATGAACTAGCCAGTGAGACATCAGCAATTTCTAAAAGCTTAATGGAAGCCCACACAAACCGGTCCTTCTTTGTATTGAAGTGGAAGAAGTTGCTTCATTCAGCTGCGCAAAAGTCAAATTCTGCACATAGTTTCAAAAATACATAGAGGAGAGATAACCAACCGTATCCCATATCTGTAGCTTAATCGGTTTGTTGTCAATTGTGATCATCCTGGCTCCAAATTCAACCCCAATTGTCAAATCATGCACGGGCTGGAAACGCTTGTCGGTGAACTGAAGAAGAAGGCATGATTTCCCCACTCCTACAGAGAATGAAAAGGCGATGAAAAGTAAAACACACATGCGAGATGCCGAAAAGACTTCAAATTTCAAAAAGGGTCAGTCTCAAACCAGCCACAGCACAACAGATTGAGAAACTCCAATCAACCAATACACACAGCAAACGCATGCCCATCAAACGGTTTTGACACCAAAGCCTAAATCCACCATAAGCGCACGCTTAAACTTCACCAATACCAAACTCCAGAAATCATCAAAGATCATCATAAAGCCAAGTAATTCTCAATTCATCCCCCACGCCCATCAATCCGAATAACCCGAAAACACGAAGCTTGAAAACCAAACGACCCAAAGCAAAAGATGCAATCGCGCATCGCTATCTAAACCCCTCGTCACTAAGGCAATACGAACAACACCCACGTCGCGAACTTCGCAGACGAAAAAAGGCACGAAGAGATTCCGCGACGGACAATGCAATAGGAAGAGAGGCCGGAGGCGCTAACCGGTGTCGCCGATGATGATGTACTTGAAGAGGTAGGCGTACGACATCGCCGGCGCCCGCGGAAGTCCGAAGAACGAGAAACTCCCCCGGAGACGCCGCGCGCAACCGGAGCAGCCAAAGCTCAAACGTATTTGAAGGAGAGAAGAGAGAGGGAGAGTCAAAGGAGAGAGAAAGTCAAAGGAGAGTCGTCGCTTCGTTTCGACGAGGTTTCGGATCCAGCGAGGAAAACGATGACGGCGGTGTGCGTGCCTCTCTCTCTTTCTCTCCCTTCGCGGTAGATCCTCGCTGTCGTCTCCGGCTTCTCCGCCACCCCGCACGGCGGAGATAGAGAGAGAGAGAGAGAGAGTGGCCCACATCATATACACGCTCGCTAAGTTTAATCTGGACCGTCGAGATCTTGGAACGAAAAACATTCGCGTCAGATTTCACGTGAAATCTACCGTTTTTTAAATTACTCGAATTTAAATTAATGTGTGAACTAAACTTTTTATTAAAATAATTCCTTATGGAATGTCGAACCAAGCATACCTCGTGTCATGCATGCATTTATGGGGCGCGTACAAAAAGTCCATGATGTTTGATCAGATATATAATGTGATTTATGAACTTTTAATTTATTTGTTATAGCCACTAAACTTTACTTTAATGTGCAATGTGGTTTCTGAACTTTTATTTTGTTTAACGTGATCAATAAACTTTTGGTACATATTCAATGTAATTTTCGAACTATATGAAAATGTCCAATGATACCTCTTAATTAATTCAATATCAGAGACGACATTGAACATTTTCATACGGTTTAGGGATTATGTTGAATAAATTAAAAGTTCAAAGATCACGTTACATAATGAATTACAATTTACGGATCATTTGTGTCATTTTTCACGTATAATGATACGCACAAACATTTATTAAGCAATTGGCCGTGGTAAAAGCCTTATATTAAAATTGGGACGAGATAAAATTAGGAGGATCGGAAGAAGAAATCTTTCGAAAGTTCACGATGGGAATGAATAAACTTTCCAAATAAAAAAAATCTAAAAGCATAATATGTGTCAATTTATTCGTACCTATCCTAAACTTGCCTAAAAAAAATTCTTTGACCCTACATCAACATACATTAATAACGTATCGACTGCATAAGGATAAGGATGAGATCGACTTCATAAGACTTCCGAACCATCAAAATCTAAAAAGTATTCACGTAAAATCCATGTGGGATCTATCATTTTTAATAATTCGAATTCAGTTCAGTTCATATACAAAATTTATAAAGTAATTCCTTACAAATGATAAGCACGTATACTTATTGCGTATCTGATCATGATAATAACTTTATATTAAAAGCAGACGAGATAAAACTATGAGCATCAAAAGATGTAATCTTTCGAATTATTTAGATAAGGACAATTAATCGACGCATATTAGGCCGGCAATACAATTATATCAATATATGTGCAGAACTTATCAAGAAAATAATGATAAGATTGACTTCACAAGACTATTTAAACTCGATCTATTTTCTTTAGTTTTTTGTGGGTCGAATTCGAAAAAAAAATGAATAAATGCTATTTACTTATTACAACTAATTAGTTACCATGACCATAGCTCGACACTATTCAAACTCGATATATTTTCTTTGGTTTTTTGTGGGTCAAATTTGAAAAAAAGATGAATAAATGCTCTTTACTTATTACAACTAATTAGTTACCATGACCGAAGCTCAAGACTATTCAAACTCGTCTATTTTCTTTGGTTTTTCGTGGGTCAAATTCGAAAAAAAAAATGAATAAATGCTCTTTACTTAATGCAACTAATTTGCTACCTCGGCCTAAGCTTGAGAGTCATTGTGGCACCACTCAAATATTATCTTTCTTGTTTAGTGAAAGAAAATAAAAAATTAATAGGAGATTAATTTATTCTTTTTTTTGGGGCTTGATGAAGGAGATTTGAAAAATTAATAAAGTAAAAATAGATATATAATTCAGAGAAAAATAATTTTTTTTACTATGATAATTGGCATAGTTATCCTCTATAATTGTCTTTTGATAGAATCAAATTATAAATTAAATTTAATTTAGAAAAATAATCAACTAAAAGTAATGGATAAAGATAATAGAATCCGGTCCTGCATCAGTTAATCATCAATTAATACAGAGGAGGCCTCTAAAGATTAATTTAACTGTAAATGACTAAATAAATATTACTGTAAATGACTAAATTAATATAACTGTAAATGGCTAAATTGATATGAGCTTATAAAAAAAAAAAAACTAAGGAGCATGGACTGATGTATCATTGCATGATCTCGCTATGGACATTGTCCTTCCACGAGCAGGTTATTCTGTATAGACTGCTGCATCATATTGCAATATCTACTTTCTGCTAGTTCAACCGCAACACAATCTCTCCACTCCAGAGCACCATGAGTTTCATTTTTGTCAATCGGGACTGCAGTCGCGTCCGTCATTCCGATCATTTATTCAAAGTTTCTTCTGGTTAATATGAATCTGTATACTAGATCGAGGTGGATGTGAATCTGTGATGCTGTACTTCTGAGGCTCTTCCGAGACCGCAAGACCGAAAGGAAGGCCTCAATAAGAGATGACAATGTCCCATGAGCTGGGTCTCGCGGGAATTCGTATTTTCAGTAACTTGTCTTCCCTGAATTCAAACTCTCTCTCCTCCGAGTTCACGGCGCAATACCGAGGTCTTGTGCTGGAATATGCTCCAAATGTGCCCGGTCCTTTCCCTTTGATGTGTATTCCAGAAGCGGAAGATTTGCTGCGAATATCAACTGCTCGAATGGCTCCACCTGAATTGTACATGTCTATCAATCCGATTGGTGCAAACTGAACTTTCTGATTGTGAACCTGGATAATCGGACCACATCTTAGAGTGTGCATATTCCGGAGGATCCCACCAAAATATTTTAACTAGGTAAAGCTATAGATACCTTAATAGGAGAAATGGTCAAGATGTCGCACTCTAAAACCTTTAAGGTGACATTCATCGACTCTTCCACGGACAATCGGCGTACAGAGCCTATTCGCGTTGACACAAGGCCGAAGCATGAGCAATTGGACATTGCCAATCAATGTATTCGTGCGGTTGTTATTCTAACTGGATGCATATAAGACAGGTAGCAAAGGAGTCATAACATACCAGTCTTGAAGGAAAAGATCGCACAATCTCTGGTCCATGAATCCCCAGTAACCTCTTCCAAATACTCTACATCCGATGGAGAAACCGATGCAGATTTCTCTGGAGCAGCATCCTCAATGACTTTCTTGTCCGTGCAAGGCCAGCTTCCTGCTCCTTGGCAATTGAAAATGCCAAGAACACCGGTACAGTTGTTCATGTTCCAAATCTTCAGAAGACTGCAAAAGAGACTTAGAGGCATCAAGCGGTTGGAAAATGAACGGAGAATGAGCTCCATCTTACTAGTGAAAACGTCAAGATACCTTTTTCCATCCATAACTGGGTCGATGAATAGGCAATCTCGAGATGGCCTGCCAGGGTATTTTGCTCTAAGAACCGAGCCATCAGGAAGCACAAGCTTTTTAAGTATCTCGAAGTCATGATTTCCAGGTTTATCACTGGCATAAAATGGGGACAAAATGAATAAGCAAAACCTATAAAAAGTATGGAGCATGCAGTGGTAAAAATGCATCACAGTCGAACATCAAGAGTTGTAATCTTTTAAGTTCCTAAAACATGAGAATGTGGGGCTTCTGAACAAATGATGCATACATTAAAAGGGCATGACCTTTTAGCACACACATGAAGATGGTCATCCGGGGAATCATCGAGTTAAAAAGCCATGCACATTCCATACACTGTAGATATGATGGATGTGGCTTCTTGGGCTAAACTACAAAGGAATAAGAGGTCCTAGGCTTCCTGCTACATACATTTCGAAAGAGACAGAATATGTAATAAGCATGGCCAGAAAGAGCCAGGTTTGTCATCTTAAACAGAGACTTTGCAATGATTTGATGCCTCGTACATCTGTCTCTACAAGAGAACATCGGCACACCTTACATAGACAGGACATCCTCCCACTGCTCGAGCTACTGCATGGAACTCAGCTGCATCATGGAGGCTCTGAAGATGTAAAAAGAGTCGATAAATATTGTGGATATCGGCAAAGCATTAGACAGTACTATAGCAGCAAAGAGGGATGGGATATCATACATAGAACATGTCCCAATCTGGAACAACTACTTCTCCGAGAAATATGCTATTATATGCCACAGAAGCTATGTGTAGAGTCTGAGTTGCCGGATTTTTGGGATAATAATCATCAGACGCTCGTGTTATAGCACTTTGTTGACAACTGCATGGACAGATATGAAGCAGACATAAGATATTAAAGGTCTCTGATACCTGGTATTTCTATTCCAACTTCATAACTAGCATACGAGACATGCCATGCCAGAAAATTTGAATGAGTGATCTATTGGAGTAGGAGCTTATGTCATTAGATTCTGGTAATATATACGTTAAATAGTGACATCGAGGTTTGTGGTTAATTCACTAGCTTCCGTTGCCGAGACATATATGGTGAGTATGAGGCATTGTGCCATCATTATTCTTAACTAAAAGACGGAACTACTGGCATAACTAAAGTGAACTAATAACAAAATACAGTATAAACCAATTTCTCTCATTCTTCACTTCCAGAAATTCAGTAATCTATTCTATTCTTTTTAAATAAAGCACAAACTTCCTTTTAAATTTAGTATTTATATCCATTTGTTTACTTAAAGATTATCCAATAGTCCATAGTCAGGACATCTCTGGACTAAGTTTGAAGTTCAATTCAGTAATAAGCATCCTAACCATTGCCCCACTATAAAGCAATGTATCCAATTTTGAAGCAAAATATGATGGGAAATAGTAGTTATATACTGGTAAATGGAATCTGTGCCGTGACCCATACAGCAGATGATGCTGTTATCCTGGAAATTGGCAGCTATAGACTTCTCAAGGGCTTCTTGGAATTGTCTGGTAAGGGAAACGCGACCTCCTAGATCTGTCGCTATTGTTTCCAGAATGTTCTGCACATCTACCTTCACTCCATCCACACCCTGAGAAACCAGGTAGCTGTGTAGATCGTCATAGAACTGAGATATTGTTGCGGGATCAATTACACCCACGCCATAATTCTCCATAGCATCCAGGGATAGGTCCCTCATATTTGCCAAATTTCCTGGTGACTGTATGGGATACTTTAAAACTGGATTATACTTTGTCATAGCTTCTGCTCCAGGAAGAAGGCCTCCCCAGTATCCCATCAAAGCATGCCATACATAGACATACCTGAAATTTATTGAAAGATACGGAAGTAAAGTCTCTCAATCAATCGGTTTCAACAAACATGACATCGTCACTGAAAAGGTCACCATAGAGAGAAGTCACAATCGTGAAATGTAGAACAGCTAAATCACGGAAACAATTTGTGGCACCTCCTCACTTTTCATTTTTCAGTCTGGTCATCGTGGTTTGCTTAAGTACAAACACAGAAAGAACAGAAAAAGCAGTTCGAGTCATACTTAAGACAATAAGTTCCCTTGATGTCTGAAACAAATTCCTTTAAATCTGTAGGGGCCTCGCTAAGGGATCCTTTTTCAGTTCTTTGAAACTTTTGATTTTCTTTGATGCTGACTAATCTGCCACCAAACCTGCAATTTCACCAGCAGTGGAAAGGCGTGTTGTAGTTTCCTAATTGGCAGTTAATCATACAACATCACAACAGCATAACTACTTACTGTGACCCTTCAACAAATGGCTCTCCTTCTTTTTGGAACTCATTACTTGTATCTTGCCACCCATCATCAATTATGATAAATTTGGCTGGTGTGCCTCCATCAGATAAACTGCAAGGAGGGAAACTTGTAATGGACACTTCTCTTCAAACTTATCAAGTTAAAAAGTTAACTTCGTTGCCTAGGATTAAAATTCCTCGAGGGCAGAAAAGGGACAGTCATTCAACTTTATAGAAGCGTTTTTCGGAGAAGCAATTTAAAAGGACCATTTTCCCTCTCTTTTGAAAGCACAGCCAAGAGGGACCTGTGCAATTATATACATTAAAGATGCAGCAAACTGAAGTCCTCAAAACACATCGACATAAACTTTGCATGCATCTGCATCATTGACCTTTCAAGCCCCTGTCTGATTCCTTTAGGATTAACCTCTTGGTAAAAGGCATCCCAGGTGCACCAACCGAACCAATCTAAAATTGCAGGCATCTGCATCATACAAACCATCAGAAGACAATGTTAGTTAATCAGTCATTTCCCATTTCCAAGCTTGATATAACTATGCAGTTGTTCAATGAAGACCCACCTGCTTCCTTTCTTGGACTGCAAATGTTCCCATCTCCTTCTCCAAGAACCTGCATATGCAGTGAGTAAATGTAAGGGCGACAAGAACCAATTTGCAATGACTAACTCAGATTAAAATTAGTTGTCCTGAAACTTAAAGGTCTAATTTACAAGATCATGCACTGTTCAACTAATAGATTATGATTCAGACTCCTTGTAATCTTGAATTTCCAGTACAAACAAGAAGATTGCTCAGAGGGCAGCCCTACTTCATTGATTCCTTCATCAGGTCGAATGGATTTTCCCCATAATTGACAAAAACAGCTTTTCGAGACTGTGAAGTAACTATTGCAGGGTCACCTAACAAGAATTGTAACACCCCGCGTTATTAGAGTGAAAAGAGTAATACATTCAGATTAAAAACAGCTGCTGACTTGAAAAGCTTTTCATGTTCATTGTTTAAAAGCGTGTACACCACTGTAGAAACATGAGGCCCCACCGAGTGCTCCCTGGTCTGATTATTCTCTTCCATATTTTCTTAATGATAGTTGTTAATAGACACATCCGTATAAATACGTGATAATGTCAGCCTGCTGAGTGCTGACAGGAGAGACAGAACATAGTTTACTTTGGATTGCAAGCGGAAAGCAACACTGGCTTTCATCAGTGAGGATGAAAAATTACCGCTTTCTATACATAGCTCGAGTTCATCCGCCAAGTTCCCCTGCAAGCTGCTTCTGAACTTGCCGTCCAACACCGGCAAGAAGAGGATGTAACTTGGCTCATCAGATGAAATGGATTCCTCCCTTACTTCCAGCAGCAACATCTGAGTTTCAATCGGAATGTCACTCCCCGAGACACCAACTCGAGGTATCATCCACCACATCTTGAATCTAAACAGGCACAGTAGCCTAATGCCACTGCATCATCATTCACGAAAATCAAAATAACTCACGTCACTTCCCTACTAAATTTTCCCTTGAAATCCTTCAAATTTGATACAGCCAATTAGAATTTTCTTCACATGTAGCTGAAGGTCACAGGCAAAGAAGAAAAATCACTCACTGAATAACTCCTAGTGTAAAAACATGTCTCGAGCCTTCGACATTCGAAGTAGCTCCGACAAATGCGGACGAATTGGACAGTGGCGTGACCACCACATTCTCCGGCACGTCCGTCAACACATCCTTGCCATCGACGCTCAGAGCCCCTTCTTTCAACGCGACCCTCGTGCCGATGAACATCGAGTGCTTCCATGTCTTCTTCGACGCCCGGCTAGCTCCGGCCAGCCGCCGGCTCTGACGATGGGAGCACGCAAATGTGGAGAACCGGGCATTGTGCGGCAGAGAACTCAGCGGAGAGCACAACGCAGCGATTGGCTGAACCATCACAAACCCAATTCACGCAGCCCCGAGTAGTCCTCGGCGAGCTAAAGCAAACGTCTCGCACAGCCCGTTGCTTCCGACCCACGAAAGCATTCGGTGGCTGTACGCAGAGAGACCCGAAATAACGAGCGACCCGAGTGGCTAAGATGATGCTCGCGATCCGCCATTGATTAATGTCCACAATTTTTCAACTCGGAAATTAACTAAAGACAAGATATTCGAGAACTCTTCACCTCGAGCTGTCAAATTCTGACCTTCAATGGAGTCTCCAGAGGGCGCGGTGGGGACCAAGGACCATTGCTTCGACAGTGAAATAGATTCGAACCCGCCATTACAGATGACCACCAAGGCGAGGTTCGCCAACCATCTCCGAGATCAGGGAAAGAATGTCGACAGTCAGTCCCAGAATATCCCATTATCAAACCTTTGAGAGATTTTTCATTGGGTCTATCTATGGTTGTGCTCGAACGAGGATGACATGCGCGATGCTGACACTCGTGGACTTTATTGCTAAGTCGAGCGCATTCGATAACCTTGGTATATGTCCTGTTTTGGGAGGGTGAGCAATCAGGTCGGGCCGGGCCGGGCCGGGCCGGTTCCATCTGAATCCGGATCGAACCGGCTTTTTCTTGACCCTGTTCGGTGCTCGGGTAAAGAAATTTGAAAACTGGCTTTCATTGATTCGGCTTCCGATTCTACACCCTGAACCCTGACCGGTTCTACTCGGGAAATGGTTGGAACAGGCTTGATCCTACCCCCTTTCTAAAGTTGCTAGTCACGATGCCAATTCTGTTTGACCATACCAAATGTGAGCTTTTGATCTCTCGATTGAAATCGGCCGGCTTCAATCCAGTGATGCCGACACTTGTGGACTTTTTTGCTAAGTCGAGCGCATTCGATAACCGTGGTAAATGTCCTATTTTGGGGAGGGTGAGCAATCGGGCCGGGCCAGGCCGATTCCATCGGAATCTGGATCGAACCGGCTTATTCTCACCTGGTTCGACGACCGGATAAAGAATATTGAAAAGTGGCTTTCCCTAATTCGGTTCCTAGTTCTACACCCAGAACCCCGCCCGGTTCTACTCGGGAAACGGTCGGAACCGGTCTGAGCCCGTTCCCTTTCTAAAGTTGCCATCGGGATGCTAATTCTGTTTAACTGTACCAAAATGCAGGCTTTTGATCACTTGATGGCAAACCAACCGGTTCCACTCTGGAGATGGTCGGAATCGGCCCGATCCCGTTCCCTTCAATTCTGTTTGATCGTACCAAATAAGTGCCTTCGGTCATTCAATTAAATTGATTAAATTAAGTAGAGAAAACCATTTAATCAGCTAATATGCGGATTAAGCAACAGTCAGAAGAAATAAACACAAAATTACAAGCTACTCCCGGAGAAATATCTCAAATTGCATATTTGCCACCAAATTAAGCTAAGAAAATTGAAATTAATGTCCTAATAATTTTATTTACTCCTAACTAAGAAAACAATTCAAGCTAATTCCATATCTACTTCCTCTTGCTCCTTGGTGATCTGATCATCATGTTGTTTAACTAGGCAAGCCAACCACAATTGGGCTTCTCACGTAATGGCGTCCATCAGACCATCTCAGTCCTCCAAACACGTACTCCATCGCATGACGGGCATACTTAGCTTTCAGGGTCACCTTGAAGCTCTTCTCCTCACCGACCTGGTCGAACGTCAGTGTCCTTGGCTCGACCGAGACCGAGATGCCCGGCGGTTCGATGACCCGTGCCACGTACGTGCCAGGTGAGCCGACGTTCTTCAATCGGCGGGCGACGGTGGCCGAGCCGCGGAGATAGGGGACCGTGATCGAGGGGTAGTTGAAGTCCAGGAGGCTGATTGACTTCGGGCACTCGTAAGGGTCCTTGGAAAAGGATTGCATCAGAGTTTGGTTGTAGCCCAAGGCGCAGAGGAAGTCGAAGTAGTCGTCGGTGCTCAAGTCGTAGACTAGGCCGGGATCCATGGCGCGGTTCGGCCGCATGTGGCCCGAGCCGTGGTCGAATGGTGTCGCCTCGAGGAAGTTCGACCCGTCCAGCATCGCTTTGTTAGTGTTGTCCCTTGTCCTAGCTGTTAAGACCACAAAAATGCGAGAGTAATAACTTTCCTCAGACTTTACTAAAACGGTGAAATCATGTTAGTTCCGTCATACCGAACCAATGAAAGTTTTCCAAGAAGATACTGCGCATACGATCAGCAATGTTCAGCATGTGGTGCCGATTGATGAACTATGGAAGTTCTAGGACTTAGATACGACTTCAGAAAATGGAGGACTGAATAATCCTCTAGGACTACTATTACAATCTCTGTAGTCACTTGTTTTGCCTCCTGGCAGTTTATGAAATGTGAATTTCAAGTAATTGTTTCTGTCAAATAACTCTAGGACACTAGAAAACAAAGTTAACATTTTGAGTCTCAATTGGATATTGAACCGATATTCTGTCATTGTTCATGTAATTGTCAGTTCGCCGGTATGAATTGCAGAAGGAAATTAAAAAATTACCAGTGGTCATGATTGCTGATCGAATTGAAGACACGCTCCAATCAGGGTGGAGTGCCCTGAGAAGGCCAACGACTCCCGCGACATGAGGGCAAGACATCGACGTACCAGACTCGGTGTTAAAAGGAACCCTGCGATTGTCGAAGTCCAAATCCGTAGGACTTACAGCCTCGCTGAAGGCAGCTATTATGTTGACGCCCGGAGCAGTTATATCAGGCTTAACAAAGAAACAGAAAGTTTCGACAATGAACAGTGAATTGTACCAGCCAGAAATTAATCAGAAATGCTAAACATTAAAGGGGAGACAGTATTTTTCCGGACCTTGAGGATCTCGGGCGTAACCAAGTTTGGCCCTCTTGATGAGAATGCCGCCATGAACGGTGCAGGCTTTGTGTTCAATTTTGCCGTCGGTGCAGTGATGAAACCAACCGGATTGCTGTTCCGAATAATAACAAAATGGTAAGCTAGTGTTAGGTAAGATTTGGCTTTGGATTTTGAGCATGTCTTAAGCGATAAGCATGACGATAGAGAGAGTACGCGGTGGAGTTGATGTAGGCATAGACTTGGAGGCCATCTTTGTAGGTAAGTTGAGATGCAGGAAGGAGATGCGGGTCGGCAATGATCTCGTTGCCGCTGAGCTTGTCGTTGCAGAGAATCATTCCCACCGCACCAGCTTTCAAGGATTGTCGACCCTTGTCGACTCTCGCCGTATCGCCTCGGAGGCACACCATGATTTTGCCTGTCCCCTTCTCTGGATCCAAAGTCCCAGGCTTACACAGCGTACTTCACATTGTAGCAAAAAGGAAAAAAAAATTGTCAGTACCACTCAAAGCTTGGGAGCCAAGTCATTGCAATTCTAAAACTTTGTTTCGCAATTATTACGAGTCGTCGAAGGAGGCATTAGCTGCCTTCGCTTGCGCGCCGGTGATCAGGGGATAGAACTTGTCCTCAGGCAAAGGCTTTGAAAGACTCGTGCCCTTGAGGTGTGTGCCATGCACTCCGGTCGGGAGCTTGACAAAGGCTTCAAACTCACGGTCCACCGTGCTCGCTCCCACCGTAAGAATCCATGGCGAAACGTTGGTGACGGATCCAGCAATAGGCCCACTGTTTCCAGCCGAGCACACCACGGCGATCCCTTGCTTCACTGCGTGGAATGAGCCGATGGAGAGGCCATCCTTGAAGTAATCGCCTGGGAACCCTCCCAGGGACACAGATAGGACGTCCACGCCATCGTGGATTGCGGCATCGAAGGCCGCAAGGATGTCCGCGTCGTAGCACTCACCGCTGTTGTTGACGGGTGTCCAGCACACCTTGTACGAGGCCACGCGGGCTCTGGGCGATCCTCCTCTGGCGGTCCCGTTGGCAACGCCAAAGACATTGGCTCCGTAGACAAAATTCCCTCCTGCGGTCGATAGCGTGTGCGTCCCATGGCCCTCGAGGTCTCGCGCTGACTCGTAAGAAGCATTGAGCTTTTTGATCCCGGAATAGGCTGCAAAGCCTTTGTTAAAGTATCTTGCTCCAATGAGCTTCCTGCAGAAATGAACATAATTTCATATCAAAATCAATCAAAAACGGCAAAAATATATTATGCTGTGTTAAGTTTGAGGATCTGATCACATTAATAAACAGTCGATGCTATACACTGAAGACCTGCCTACATTCAGTCACAATCAAACTAATGTCATTTCATTAGTTTTCGAGGAAATAACTGAATCCTTCTCTTTATTGGCAAGATCATTCGATTGCTTTTAATTACTGATCAGTAGTTGAGGCTAGTATTAGAGCAGACCCGTTGCAAGGCACGCCAGCCGCAGTGTCGTTCTCGCAAAACCCTTTCCATTTCAATGGGGGCGGTCCGTAACCGTGGTCGTTAAAGCTTTGTGATTCTGGCCAAACACCTGCAACAAATATCATTCATTTAGGTACGCAGTCGCATGAAAATCCATAACTTAGAGCCCAGAAAGAGAAACTATGGACGGCGAGTTAGTAGTACCAGTGTCGAGGTTTCCGATGATGACATTCTCGCCGAGCTTGGCCTTTCCCCACAAAGAACTAGTGGGGATCACACCATTCTTCTCTAGCAACATGAAGTCCCATGAATGGGTTGTGTGCAGATTTCTTCCCTGGTTTGGAAACACCGAAATAACCCTCGGATCCTCTGCATTCAGCATTTTATTTCACATGTTTCAATTCAATCGGTTGCTGTCTATTTGATGTTTGTATACATAAATTGACGAGCACACTGCTCGTCCAAGGAAAAAAAAAAGGTCGTCCTCGCAGTGCGGTCAGTGAACACGCCATTCATGCAACAATTTACGTACTTTCAATTTTCGTAGCTTCTTCTTCCTCAAGGATGGCTGCGAAACCATTAATATGTCTCGTGTAAGAGTAGAATATTGCTTCCTTTGCCTTCTCATGACTGCATAACACGAGAAAAATAACGCCAAGAAAAAAAGTAACATGCAATCTGCAAAGGTTTCGTGGTATGATCATAGTACTTACCTACCCAAAAACGAACCAAGGAACTCGTGATGAGACTGGGCCACGCGATCGAAAACTTCTGTCGTGAGTTCTTTGCCATGCGCATGCGATCCCAAGTACACTATATAAGACTTCTCGTTGCGAGCAAAGAAGAAAGCACTCAAACCCCGTCAGATTAACAAAAAAACATCGTCTTTGAACAAGTATATGATCCTAAATTGATAATTCATAAGGAACGAAAGAGAGAGTACCTTCTTAGCTGAAAAAACTGGTGCTTGAAACACAGAAACAAGTACAAAGGCAGACAGCAAAATTGGTAGCTGAGGGATCCCCATGGCCATCTTCTCTTTGGCCTGAAGAAATTTCTGCAGCAAAATATTTGACTCGGATTGTCTTCTTCTTTTATTTTGGGTTTTCTTATGATGGGTTTTCTGCAATCTAGAGCAGCAACATAGCTGACTTCTCTACTGTGTTATGGTCGTGATCTCAACCTTGTAGCTTGGGTTCAGGTTCGGCAAATTTGAAAGCCAAAGCTCTTATCTTTTGGAAGATTTCGTTTGCACCTAAAAAGATCTCTGAATCGCCTGAGAATCAAATTGGATGAGCAACAGAGGAGATATGCAACTGAAACCGAGATAACACTCCTTAATTCTCTTGCTCATCCAATAAAAAGTGATTCCTAACGATTTCTTTTTGTTTTGGTATTTCAATTAGATTTTTCCAAAAGGCTGAAATTGCTCAATTTTATTTGGTTAATATCACGAAAAACCTCAAACTGGTGCACCTATGACAAATTTATCCAAAACTAATTTTTTTGAACACCAAAAGCCCCAAATTGATATACCCATGACAATTTTACCCTATGTTAACTTCCGTTGAATTTTACTGTTGTTACTTTGTTAAATGACACGAGACAGTTGACAGATATATCGATTTTGAGTTTTACCCTCCGTTTGTCCTAGGTGTACCAGTTTATGATTTTTTTTGTATTAATGTAATTTAATGAAAATTAACGGAGGGTAAATTTGTTACAAACGTACTAGTTTGAGATTTTTTATGGTAAAAATATTAGTTCAGGTAAATTTTTCACGGGTGTACCGGTTTGAGGTTTTTGGTGGTCAAAAAATTAGTTTGGGGTAAATTAGTCATTAGTATATCAGTTTGGGATTTTTTGTGGTATTAACATGTTATATTTATTTTATTTTTGTCACAAGAAGAGTATGCATGGAAAAAATTATAAACGTGTACCAAAAAAGGGAAATAGCTAGTGTATTTTTGTTGAATTGTATAAGACTGGAATAGTGTTAGGAAATAGTTTTAATGTGAAGTTATAATATGGATTTAGGAGATTATGTGTTTGTTACGCTGATCATGGTGTTTAAACTTATATTCAGCGTCGGGCTATAACATTCTAAACCTTTGGAAATGGAAATTTTCACATAATTCGGAGTTTCTCAAATTACAATTTCGTTAACAAAAAACGTATTATCATTTTTTTAATAGAGGATAAGGGTTTCTATAAACTTGGGTTTGAGTTTGAATATGTTGTTAGGTTTCAATAGTTTAAAAAGATATAGAGAAGATAGTTGTAATCGCTTAAAATTTGTTCCTAATGTACACCCTCAAGATTTCTGTGATCACATTACGCATTTAAAAGGTTAACGGGGAAGAGATCGTCATGCATATGACGTAATAACGCCCTGAAATTTAAAAGACAAAGGGAAATGTCAGGTCACGGTTCCCAAGAACAAATCTATTTCTTCGTTCCCGCTCTTTGTGAACCAAAGAACTAACCATTGAAAGGGTCACATTCATAGGAAAAAAAATTAAATTAAAAAGATCAAATCAACCAGAGAGTTTTCGAAATGACACAAATATTTTATGAATTTTGACCCAATGTGTAATGTAATCCCTGAACTTTCAATTCGTTCAATATGGTTCATCAACTTAAGCTCAATGTGTAATGTGGTTCTTGAATTTTTAAATTATTTAGTGTGGTTCATGGACCACATTACACATTAGGTTAAAATTCAGGAGCAACATTGCATATTGGATTAAAGTTCAGGGATCATTTGTGTCATTTTCCCTACCTATTAAGCATGCTGAATGAGTATATTTTGACTTTTTATTGCATTACAATTATAATCTGTAATTTGTTAATTTGGTGATTTAACAAGTATTTAGTACTTAGCTCTTTAATAAAATCTTCATTGGAAAGGAAGCTTGTGCTGCAACAAAAACGACAAGCAGTTGACTGTTGGATTTCATGTGGGACAAATTCTAGAGTCTTTTAAATGCTTTGGTTCTCACTTTGTCTCCTCGTCCCTCTCTTCCCCATGTAGGTGAGATATTTTAGGAACAAGTAAGGTAGAAATTGTGATCCTTGTATGATCCGTCATTTTAATCTTACATTTTTTTTTATCATTTAAGTCCTAAAACTTATTGTCACTCTTCAAATTGATCATTCCATTGACCTCGTCACTTTTCAGTTACGAAAATTTATGAGACATTTTTCACAAATCTTTTCTTTTATTTTACACAAAAATAGACGCCAATGTGGCATTATTTTTTCTTTTAGGTGAGTAGCGGCCGATGAGGGCAGGCTACTGTCACTAAGCCACTGGCGAGTTTTGTTGCCCTCACTTAGTGGCAGTGGCGACCCTTGCGATTGCCACGTGAGGCTGAGGTCACCATCGGGCTAGGCGGCCTTCACTAGAGTTTCCGGGGGGGGGGGGGTGACATTGCAACCTTTCCTAATCCTCTCTAGCGATCCGTTCCCCTCCCCACATTCGCCAAAGACATATGAGGAGCGAGAGTACATGGTTAAGGCGTCTTATGCATTAGTTGTTGGCAGTTTGATATATGTTATGGTGATCTTGCTTTTATAAGCAATTAAGGAGTTACTCATTTCAATTATGAACTTATTGTAACTTATTTTATTACATTTTTTTTATTAAGGGCGTCGAGAGATAAGTAATTTTCAAAGTATGAGAAGAAAAGATCAAAGTATCTTCTACAGAAAAAGTGAACCTTTTCAGGTGAATACGCTTATTTGAGTTGCTTACCATGTCTGTAATTGAAATCTTCCTCCTGAGCACTCACAGAAAATTAACCCTTTGATGTAATTGCTTGCAAAAGGATGATTCTACATGTTTAGAGATTGGAGGAAAAGAAGTGTTTACGGAAAAAATTGGAGGAGAGAAACAATGTGCTTTAGTATGGAATGGAAGGACTTACATAGGTAAAAAAACTTGCGCAGTTGCATTGCAACTTAAAACTACGCGTCGATGTGCACGGGAGGTACGGTAAAAATGGCTAGGTGTGGAAATTTCTATCTACGTTGAGCCAAGTGTAGAAGGTTCTTTCTGCATGGAAACCATATGTAGCGTCAATCCTTGGTCAACTTTGGACCCGAAAGGAGTCGTTTTTCTTGTGAAGAATGGCGTTTCTTTCATAATTAATTCACCATATTCAACAAAGGCAAGTAATTAGTTTTGACGTGTAGTTACCGCAAATCATGCAACCATCATGTGTTTTGCTTAACTACATATGGTGCACAAAACTTTCATGCGTCAAACAAGCAAGTTTTCAGAAAATACACAACCAGCCTTGCTGGCTCTTGATATAGGTGAACGCATGACCACTTTAAAAAATACTATGCACTACTAGGTTAATGACTTCAGAAGTTCGAATATTGCACTTCAGTCTTAAAGCTTTCTTTTCATACATTTAAGCCTGATATTTAACCAATAAATTTCAGCTTATTCATTTTTTCATTTTAAGAAGGCCAGGTGTGGAAAGTTTTGTTTGCATCGAGCTAGGTGTTTAAAGTTCTTTCTGCATGGAAACCATATGTCGCGTCAATTTTTGGTCAACTTTGGAACTGAAAGGAATCGTTATTCTCGAGAAGAATGGCGTTTCCTTCCTAATTAATTCACCATATTCTAATGAGGCAACTAACTAGTTTTGACGTCTAGTTTTCGTAAATTATGTGACTGTCATGTGTTTGGCTTGACTGCATATGGTGCACAAAACCTTCATGTGTGAAACAAGCAAGTTTTCGAAAAATGCACAACCAGCCTTGCTAGCTTTCGATATAGGTGAAGGCGTGACCACTTTAAAAATACTATGTGCTACAAGGTTGATTATTTCAAAAGTTCGAATAATGCACTTCAGTCTTAAAGCTTTCTTTTCATGGATTTAAGCCCTATATTTAACCAATAAATTTCAACTTATTCATTTTTCATTTAAAGAAGCTAGGTATGGAAAGTTTTTTTTTTGTATCGAGCTAGGTGTTTAAAGTTCTTTCTACATGGACACCATCTATTGTGTCAATTCGTGGGCAACTTTGGAACCGAAAGAAATCATTGTTCTCGTGAAGAATGGAGTTTCCTTTATAATTAATTCACCATGTCCGACAAAGACGTGTAATTAGTTTTGACGTCTAGTTACCGTAAATTATGCGACTGTTATGTGTTTGGCTTGACTACATATGATGCACAAAACCTTTATGTGTGAAACAAGCAAGTTTTCAGAAAATGCACAACCAGCCTTACTAGTTCTCCATATAGGTGAAGGCATGACCACTTTTAAAAAAATACAACGTGTTACTAGGTTAATTATTTCAAAAGTCCGAATAATGCATTTCAGTTGGTAAGCTTTCTTTTCATACATTTAAGTCTTATATTCAACCAATGAATTTCAGCTTATATATTTTTCATTTAAAGATGGCTAGGTGTGGAAAGTTTTATTTGCATTAAGCTAGGCGTATAAAGTTTTTTCTGCATGGAAACCATTTGTCGCGTCAATCCTTAGTCGACTTTGAAATTGAAAGGTATCCTTTTTATCGTGAGGAATTGCATTTCCTTCGTAATTTATTCATCAAACAAGAAGCGAGTAATTACTTTTGACATGTAGTTACCTTATATGATATGACTTTCATGCGTTTGGCTTGACTACACATGACGCACAAAACTTTTGAGGCGTCAACCAAGCAAATTTTTAGAAAATGCACAAAAGCTTTTCCTAGCTCCGGATATGGGTAAAGAAGTGGCCACTTAAGAAATTTCAATGTTTATCGGGATAATTATATCAAGAGTCTGGAAACTTATCATGATAATCTTCGAAAAGTTTCTTTTCATGCTTTTAAGTCCTAAAACTATTGTGCTATATTTATTGAAATTAATATAATGTCATATACGTTTTACAATCTTAATTCCAAATAGAAATTTTAGTTTTGTACAAAAACATGTAAAGCTCTATCTACAAATATATGCCCGTATTAACCAATAAATATTAACTTATTCATTTTTGTTTAAAGAAGGCCGGTGTGGAAAGTTTTATTTGCATCGAGCCAGGTGTATAAAGTTCTTTTTGCATGGAAACCATCTGTCGAATCAATTCTTGGTCAACTTTGGAACGAAAAAAAGGAAATTCTCGAGAGAAATGGCATTTCCTTCATAATTAATTCACCACAACAGACAACGGCAAGTAATTAGTTTTGACGTTTAGTTACCTTAAATTATATGACTTTCATGTGCTTGGCCGGACTATTTACAGTGCACAAAACTTTCGTGCGTGAAACAAGCAAGTTATCAGAAAATGCACAATTGCTAAATCTGGTTATATGTAAAGGCGTGGGCACTTCTGAAAATTCGACATTTATCGGGATAAATATATCAAGAGTTTGAAAACTTGTCATGATAATGAACTTTACTTTTAAAGCTTTCGTTTCATTCATTTAATCCCTAAAATTATCGTACTATATTTATTGAAATAAATAGCTTTGATATACATTTTGTGATCTAAATAGAAATCAGAAATGTTGGTTTTGTACAAACACATGTAAAGTTATATTTGCGAATATATGCTCGTACAAAACACATGGTATTCTTTTGTCATTTCATTTATATTTTACCAATAAATTTTAGCCTATTCATTTTTCCACATAAAGAGGGGGAAAATTGTCCAAAATATCATAAACCTAATGTATAGTGGCCAATTCAGTCCTAAGCCTTTTAGTTGTACCAATTTAATCTTAAACCTTTTCATAATTTGTCAATTTAGGCCTAAACCTTTTAATTGTGCCAATTTAGTTTTAAATCTTTTGATGATTTGTCAATTTAGTCCTAAATCTTTTAATGATTTGTCAATTTAGTCATTTTGACCAATTTTGAATTAAAATCGCTGACGTGGCAATCTAGTTTGTGTCGGTTGTCCTACATGGCGTGGCTGGCGCCAATATAGATAGTTTTTACAATTTTTTTTAAATTTTATAAATTTTTTCTTTTTTCCCTTTTCTTTTTATTTTTTCTTTTTCCCTTTGCTGGCCATTGCCTTGTTGATGGCTAGAGGAGGGAAAAAGGGAAAAATAAAAAAAATAAAAAAATGAAAAGAAAGAGAAGAAAAGAATAGGAAAAAAATTATCCACATTCGCATTGGCCATGTTACATGGACAAAGTTGACAAGACCGCCACATTAGCGATTTCTAGTCAAAATTGACTGGAAGGACTAATCTGCCAAATCGTTAAAATATTTAGGACTAAATTGGTTGATCATGAAAAGTTTTAGGATTAAATTGGCATAATTGAAAATATTGGGACTAAATTGATCGCCACACAATAGGTTTAAGACTATTGAAATAATTTTCCCATTAAAGAAGACCGGGTGTGGAAAGTTCTATTTGCATCTAGCCGGGTGTAGAAAGTTCTTTATGCATGGAAACCATTTGTCAAGTCAATCGTTGGTCAACTTTGTAATGAACAAATGACCCGTTATTCTTGAGACCACAATCGACGACGGTAAGTTATTAGTTTTAAAGTTTATTTTGCTATAATTAGATGACTCTCATGCGTTTGGCTTGACTACATATGGTGCACGAAATTTTCATGCGTGATACAAGCAAGTTTTCAGCAAATGCACAATTAACTTGGCTAGTTCTGGATATAGGCGATAATTATATCTAGAGTCCTGAAACTTGTTACGATAATGCACTTCACTTTTATAACTTTCCTTTTATGCATTAAAGCCCTAAATTTGTCATGGTAGTCCACTTTAGTCATTCTGCTAGCTTCGTTAGCTTTTGGTGGACGAAATGTTCTGAGCTGACCTTTTTATATTAATTTTTTCATCCAATGTGACTGCTCATAAGCAGACGGAGCTAGCCAAAACCCAAAAGAGTGCTGTTGACACAAAAGGCCGTTACCTAGTGCCACATTGAAAAAAAAGAATGAAAAATTAAGAAAAAGCTTAAAATTTAGGAAAATAATTTGTAAATATAGGGAATAAACTAAAAGTAAAAAAAAAAGAGAGTGATCACACTTTGCAGGGTTAAAGAGCTGGCAGCATCACCTCTGCCAAAGCTAAAGTAAAATTCAACATGAAATTCCTCAAGATTTTCCATCTAAGAAAAGCTGATGGAGTTGAAGAGGGATTAAATGGGACGATTGCGATAAATTTTGAGACTTAAATCCACAAAATGAAACTTTTGCAACTTTAGTATATTGTCACGACGAGTTTTAGGACTTTTGCTCTTATTCAAATAGAAATTTTGAAGGATTCATCGGAGTGAACTAATACTTTAGGAAATGAACCACAAGTTAAGTTATAGAATTAGAGAATACGCGCCCAAATGGAGGAGAATGGAAGTTAGTTTAAAAAAATTAAAAGGAAACATATATAATTATTGCATTGACTATTTGCTTAAGTGCATAGGGTATTTTTAATTGATTTTTCAAGGGGAAATTACGAAAATGTCCTAAACATACGGCACTTGTGCCTATTCAGTCATCAACTTTTCAATTTAGCCAATTTAGTCCTGATCATTTTAACAATTTGCCAATTTAATCCTTCCAGCCAACTTTGACCAGAAATTGTTGATGTAGATGCCGATTGTCCTAAGTGGCATAGCAGGCATTGACGTGGACAATTTTATAATTTTATAATTTTCTTTTCTTTATTTTCTTACTTTTTTTTATTGTGGCTACGAAGGCCTCACCTGTGGCTGGTGAGGCGGCGATGGCCTTGCCCAGGTCCTTTGCGGCCCCCACCAACTGTGCGCGAGGCCATCACAATGAAAAAAAGCAAAGAGAAAAAAGAAAAGAAAAGATAAAAATTCAACAAATACAAAAAGAATAATTCAAAATTCAAAAAAATTGCAATAATTGTCTACATTAGTGTTGGCTGTGCCATGTAGGATGGCCAATATCCGCATTAGTGATTGTTGGTGAAAATTGGCCGGAATGAGTTAATTGGAAAATTATCAAAATATTTAGAACTAAATTGGCCAAATTGAAATGTTTATAATCAAATTGGCACAAGTGCAATATATTTAGGACTTTCTTGAAAATTTTCTCCCGATTTTTCAACATTTAAATGATGTATCCCATTTTAAAGTAATTACTGCAAAGATATTCATTTTCCTATGCTAAGGATAGTTGGTCAAAGGTGGAGACTCGACAGCTTTAATATTTTTACTAAATTTATGAAGTGTCAATTTAATTTGATGTTAAAGATCATTGGTCAAAGGTAGATAGACTCAAGTCTCGACGCAAAAGGATCTACTGGCCAACAAAAAACTTGAAAGATCCTCACTTCCCGAGTTGATTACTCTTCTCCTTCGTGCATGACATAAATTTTCACTACCGAATTTTAGTAGATTTTGCAATCAAATCACTAATTTTTTCGACTTAAGTTGTGTCACTTTAGGCGTCTAGCTTGACTACATATGGTGTAGCACGTTCTTTCTGCATGAAAACCACATGTCAAGTCAATCCTTGGTCAAATAGCTAAGTCGACATGCCGAGAGCTATCATAAAGAAGGCCAGCACTGGAAAGTTCTATTTGCATCGAGCCAGGTGTAAAAAGTTCTTTCTGCATGGAAATCATTTGTCGCGTCAATCCTTGGTCAACTTTTGAAATGAAAGGAATCCTTCTTCTTGAGAGGAATGACGTTTCATTCGTAATTAATTCACCACAACTAACAACCGCAAGTAATTAGTTTTGACGTTTAGGTGCCTTAGTTTATGCGACTTTCATGTGTCACAAACTTTCACGCGTGAAATAAGCAATTTTTCAGGAAATGTAGAATTAACTTTGCTATCTCTAGATAAAGGTAAAGGCGGGAACACTTCAGAAATTTTAATGTTTATGGGTATAATTATATCAAGAGTTTGGAAACTTATCTCGATAATGCAATTTGCTCTTAAAACTTTCGTCTCCTGTATTTAAATCCTAGAACTTGCTATTGAATGAAATAAAATAATCCTTTCTCCGGTTTTTTCTCTCTGGAAAGGTTGTTGTATTTCACCATTAGTTCTTTTTAGTTTAAAATTTTAAGTCGAGGGATCTACAAATAAATATGTTTGTGTTATGCATTGCATTGAACTATTTTAACAAAACAAAGTCCATAAACAAAAGCTCCAACCTTAATCCTTATAAATACTCTTGGAATATATCAATAAAAATTAAGTTACTTTATCCTAATTTTAGCTATTATTCTACATTTATCCGCTTTGTTGAATCCAAAGTATTATTTACAATTTCTTTGGAAAAGTAGCAAAAAAACCAGAAAAGTATACAAGTACACTATCTCAAAAAAAAAAAAAAACAAAAAATGTCCACCAAAAGCTAGCGGAGCTAGTAGAAAGACTAAAGTGGACTATCATAGCAACTATTCAAGTACTTCAATTTAGTGCATCAAAAGACAGATTTATTTACATATCCCCTCATATAAATTTTTAAAATTTAACAGAAATCTTATATGCTATCGCCACAACGTTCATTTATATTTTGGAGTACGCATTATTTCATTGATCGAATTATTTATGCTTCAAAGATATATGTTATTTGACGAACACATTATCGCTCAAGATTAACCTATTTCATTCAAAATGCTTTATCATATAAACAAATCTACTTGATTTATAACTATGAATAAAAACCGGTTACTCTAAAAGTGGAATCAATTTAACATTTAAGTAGTACAAATTACCCAAATTACACTGCTAGTGGTGTGACTAGTTGAACTAAAAAGGATTTAGCCTTTGTTGTTCAAATTATCTTCGCTCGTGTATCTCGTCTCCAAACATGTCTAAAATCACTTCCAAACCATCCCGAGTTGGAAACATGTCAAGGGTGAACCCCAATATTTCTAATTTTTTTTCTTTGATATTACTTCGCGGAGAAAATTACCCAATCAATTCTAAACTCATTGTACGCATGCCAATTTAGTCCTAAACTTTTCAATTTTGTTAATGTAGTCCTAAACCTTTAAGTGAAATTTCAATATAGTCATTCCAATCAATTTCTGCCGGATAATTGCTTATATGATAGTATGCTACGTAGGATGGGCAGCAATAACTAGTCACGTCAGCGATTTCCGACGAAAATTAATCAAAAGAACTACATTAGAAGTTTGCGCAAAGTTTTAGGAATAAATTAACAACATTGTAAAGTTTAGCATTGAATTGATATTTGTACGGTAGATTTAAGTCTGATTGGACAATTTCTCCTTACTTCATGCATTGTGATTCTCGAGTCCCTTGTTATACCTAGGAGTGTCACTAAAGATTGTCGGGGAGCGGATCCCAACCCCTTGATGATTGTCAGCTAAAAAGAGGGAAATCTCGGCCATTAATTGGAAAATCTATAAATTTTTATGCATCATGATATTACGCATATGAGTTACAAAAAATTGCAATAAGTTATCACACCGTTCCTCGAAAACCATAACATTATCAAAATTCTCATGCCCTTCCAATCTTGAACATTTCGAAACTTGAAGGATAAGGTGAAATTTTTTGTTGGAAAAGTGCGAGTCGTCTTAATTTTCTAATTAACTTCTTTGAAATGAGACGGGCCGTTTACGTGGCTTAGTGAATGCTTGGTCCTATTTTCCGCGGCTCAAGTGGGCTACGTACCATCAATAGGCCTACTTACATATTTGTCTTTTTTCTTTGTTAATCCTACTTCTATCAATAAGCTTATTCAAATATTTCGAACAAAGTGAAGTCTTTCACCATCAAATCATAATTAGCACAAAACGTGATTTGCATGTCCAATCCAATTTGTACAATGTCAAACACATGATCATGCTAAATTTCTCGAAACACCAAGTGTGGTGGAGAATTGTTGAGGATATGTCTCGTTTTTAAACCTATAAAGGAAACCTGATTCAAGCAGATTTTCCAAGAAAAAAGTTTCCTATTTTGGATGTGAATCTTTTCTATCGAAGAAGTAGATTTTTTTTTTTACGAATTTTATTCAAGAGGAGTTTCTGATGTTCAAGCCAATAAATCTTGTGGTAGATCTTTTAATTCTTTTTACGAGATTGAGAGATTGGCTCACAAAAAGTTGAGGGCTCAATATCATGTAAATTATCAGATGTAATTTGGCCCTGGCAAATTCTTAAGTGATTTGAGTGTGATAGTAATCTCCGTTTTATCAAGCGCAATCAATAGTAGACTCATATGATGCTTTCCTCATGGAATAGGTCATATTGACCGAAGGCATAATTCGATTTCTGATCCATTTTCTTGTTCGATAGCTTATTTTTCGCAACTAGAATCACTCAAACGCAAGATTCATGAGTTAAATTTGACTGACATTATGTAGACAATATCCCTTCATTTCCAAAGTGTAGATAGGGTTAAACAACTTTCGAAGCAACTGCAATATAGAATCATAAATACCTGAATTAATTGGAAATGCAAGAATTGTTAGACTAAGACTGCGCATGTCAACCATTCTGTGCCCGAAAATAGATTCTGATAAGAAATGATTCTTTTTAATTATGTGCCCGGAAACAATTTCTAAGAATTTGAAGGCGTTTGGTAACTATCCAAAATTTCTATTCTTAGAATAGAAAAAGAACATAAATATGTTTGATAACGATACAAAATTTCTTTTTATTAATAATATTTTAATAATATTTTGAATTTTTTAATATTTATTTCTTTGTTTTTTCTTTTTTTTTTTCCATGGCCATGGCTGGCGAGGGCGTCGCGACCCTCACCGCCGGCCTAGCCGGTCGCGACAGCGAGGTCGGCCTCGCCTTGGCTGGGCAAGGCTTGACCTCGACGTCGTCGCCCCCGGCGACGGCGAGGTCAGCCTCGCTAGATCTAGGCAAGACCGATCTCGCCGTCGTCGGGGGCGGCGAGGGCCGACCTCGCCATCGTCGGGGGCGGCGAGGGCCACCCTCGCCGGCCCTGGCTGGTCGCTGGTGGCGGGTCGGGAAGAAGACGAAGAACAAATAAAATAAAAAGGAAGAAAACCAAGAAGAATTGGTTTCGGAAAAATTGTTCCAGAATCAAAAAGCTACTTTTTTTTGCTTCTTGATTTTGTTCCAAAACTGATTCTGGGACCAATTTTTTGCAAAATTGTGCCCGAGCACAAAAATTTTAACAAATGGATTTCTATTTCCAAACTGATTCTGGAAACAAAATAACATAAATTTTCACTATTTGGCACGTTGCCAAACGGGCCCTGACAAAATCGTGCACTGATATGAAGCCTTAGGGATCTCTCTCAAGCGTTCCATCAACTTCTCTGGAGAACGCCCTACATAATGCTCGGAACTATGTATAACTATTTCTCCAAAACCCTAGCCATCCTAAGCATAACTCATACAGCTAAAAGTTGATCATCATCCTCGTGAAAGTCGCGAATTGTAATCTCTCGGAGCGACGACAGGAAACACCGAGGCACTGGATCCGGTATCCCTTCATCCGTTCTGGACTCCACAAGCAGGCCCTTAATCAAAATCACATACCAAATTAAATGAGATCACGGAACTTTCAGTAACACGAAATGCTAACGGAAAAGGAAGAGAGTAGGGACGGAGTGGTTACCGAGAGGAACTTAAGACTCTCCAAACAAGAAGATTTGCTGAGAATTGTTTGAAGTGCTCTAGATTCCAAGCATGCACGATACATGTTCAATTCCAATTTCTTAAGATTAGCAAAGACGGGTAACGAGTTGAGGAAGTTCTTTCTTTCGTTCAAATCCTTAGGAAAATGTCAGGAGGTTCATAGATTAGATCAAACCAATTGAAGTATCAGATATAATCCAAACATTGAAGAATGATGACAATGAATCAAACATGTGTTCGGACGAGTATACCTGAAGGCCGTCATAAGACAAAGTCAAGTTTTGTACATTAGCAACATCTTTTAAGAGCTTGTATCCATGGAACGAGAATTGGTACGGCTTCTCTTCGAATGGATGATCCACGGAGATAGCAGCCTTAACAAGTGCGGACGAGCTAGATAGAGTCATATGCACATTCGCCATGATAGTAAAAGGACTTGAGACTAGCTCCATTGATAAATACCCGGCAATTGCATTTGAAATCCGTACAAAATTCAAGTTCAACAATGGACAAGCTCAAAAGCTTCGGAGCTGAAATATGAAGAGCCTGCAGCTTCCACCATATGCAGTAGTCAAGAGACAGCTTCTCAAGGGAAGGACCCGAAAGTAGCTTTTCAACCGAATCCTCGTCCGCGAATTCAACCCACATGAGAGTTAAGGCCTTAAGTTTCATCAGACAAACTGATGAAGTGAACCTGACATGACGACTCATTTCTACATGCAATTCTGTTAGCGTTTCGCACCTAAGTACACGACATTGTAACCTATAACTTACGGCAGCACGTTTGTCTACATCAAGGCACAACCGGAGCTTCTGAACATCGCACCTTATAGCAAAAGTGATTCAAGCATTGATGCAGGAGATATTGTAATGGATGGAACACCAGAGAGAAAAGCCTTTCAGGGGAGATAGACCGTGAAGCAAAAACGTTCTCTACACGAAGTTGATGAAGCGCAACCTCTGGGAGAATTCCTTTTCATTGAAGTTGAGCTTCAGAATGGAAACCCATAAGTGTTCGCACTTTTTGGACAAGGCGCTCGTTCTCACGACATCGTTCATTGGAAGAAAACTTAGGATGTGCAGGAGAACCGCTTCAGGCAGATCACATAAACTCGTGCAGCTGGCATTTCGGTTGTCATTCAACTTCCTGAACTTTGCTTTATGGATTATAGATCTTGTATCCATCTCTTCCTGCACTGAACATTAGTAAGCTTTAGCAAGTGTCTTCATGTGCTCAATGAACATTTCAAAGCTTAAATCTTTGAACATGCTGATTGCCACTCAGAAAGTCAGACTTTTCTTTTCCCAATCTTCACCAAAATATAGTCTTGGAAGCCTAGGAATTATAAAGCAAGGGGAAAGTAATTTCTTAAAGATACTTAATTCATCAAGAAGATAACAAATTCAGGTTAAAAATTAGATTGCCAGTGGCTTAAGAAACTTAAGTCCATTACCTTCAACTCAGCACACGTACTATATAACTCAATTTGCTAATGGAAATCAAGAAGTAGATTCTGGAGAAAAATTGAAGATCGCTGAGTGCAAAACTAGCAAAGGAAGTAAAAGTCGTGATCACCTCAGTTTTGCTAAGGGTGCTTAAGCAATGCGTGTCTCTATTTAGATTGAGAATTCGATTCCAAAATGACGATTTAGTGAGAGCTATAGCCAAAGTTGCTCTGCAAACCGTGTCGATTGCTCAGCAGAGAAATGATAAAATCTGGGTGAGGTTGATTGTAAATGAAAAAGGTACCGAAAATTTATTAAGTTTTTTATAAAGCGTCGCGTTGTTTCGCATTGTACTACTCTTGTCAATTCGAGAAAATTTGTTTTGACTACTTATGAACATAACCTTTTGAAGCATCTCAATTGGGAAAATAAAGATTTAGTAATGTATCTATCCATATTCATTTAATCTCTGAATTTTGATGCCTATACTCCATAGATTGTATGGAAACATTATAACCAAATGAGAGAGTTGTGCATATGGTAATGATCTCACTTTTTTAAGATAGCTGTCTACTGTAAACCTCCTATCAGAAGGTGTCTACACGTTGATTATGCTTTAGGTCAAGCTCTTTAGGTGCAAATAGACTGAAAAAAAAGTTATTTGACATCGTTCAACTTTCGTGACACTTGCCTAGATAATGTAGTGTACAGATGTTAGCATTCATAACCTATTTGGACAATCAACAATTAATCTTCCACGGATATCTCCAAAAACCAAACATTTACCCACCGTCACCATGTCTAACCCCTCTTCAGCAAGCGCTCCTTCAAAGGCTGGCATCGACCTTAGATTTGAGACCACTTAGGTCGCATGTTGTGGAAGTCAAGCGATCAAACAATAAAATTGACAGAATAAGAAAATAAATCGGACACCAGATTTGCGTGGTTCGATCGTAGTGACCTACGTCCACTGAGAGAGCAGCACGGAATTCTACTATAGATCAAGCGATACAATGGAGATTACAACCACACTCGAGTCACTCAAATACTCTCGGTGTTTCCCAAGCCCCAATTACACCCAATAACTCATGTAGTGTTTAGCTCCACAATTCCTCACGAAATAATCTCTTAATCTCACGAAAGAATTGTACACAAATCTTACCACAAGATTTAATCGCTACTAACACTTGAATTCTTGGTGTAATTCCACGAACAAAATCACAAACCCAATGCCAACCACTCGCTTAGAATAACTTCACGTTAACCGCAGCGCTTTAAGACTTCTCTTTGCTCCCTCTACGATGTGCACCCTCTAGTATATATATATAAGTTACCGCCAAGGGATGTGGATAATTGTCTCGGTCAAAGAAGTCAACACCGAATTTGGATAAGGAAACAAGTCTAGCCGAACTTTCCTATTTCGTTGCCTTAGCTGACTCCAGAAGAAATTTTATTTCCTTCTTTGTCTAACATGTGTTGATCCTATTTCTAGTTTGAGAATAGAGACTCCAACGTGCATTAGGAAAGTAAATTTCAGATATTTCCTTTTTGCTCGATTTCGGATGTTCGCAAAATATTAATTCGAAATATTCAGATTTTCGCTTCTGGCTTAAACTCGAGACATATATTCAACAATCTTCACCTTGGCTCGACATTTGAGCCAAGTCATAATCGCTTTGATAAAATCCGAATTTTGCTACTACTCTCCCACAGCCCCCGATGGGCTAACCGCCATAGATATCTTTCAAGTCCAAGCTTCGCTTAAACTTCACCATAGCCATGGATCTTATCAGAATACCAACTTCACATGCACCTTTAACCACTCCACAAGGATTTTCCGATACAATCTCTTTAACCGCAGATAAAGCAAAACCATCATTGCATCCATATCTGCTCGGAGATCGAATACGCATCTTGTCAATATCAGCAATTATAGCAACCGTTGGCTTAATAGGCTCCACCTCGCTACAAGCATCGTCCGTATCGATTATTTTGCTAGCACTCGCTACCTTAGGAGTTTCTGGTTACAACTCCAGCTCAAGCTGAACACCGTCAAGATCCGTATAACCACTGCTATTAACACTTCTAGTTAGAAGTAATAGAGACTCGTCAAATGCAATTTCTCTGCTGACAACAGGTGAATTTAATTTCGGGCACCACAACTTATAGCCCCGCTCACCTTGTGCATAACCTAGGAACATGCACTTTCTTGTCCTTCCATCGAGCTTACCATCACTAACTCGAACATAACATGGACAACAAAACATTCTAAGAATAGAATAATCAGCAACGTTACCTGACCATACTTCTTCGGGAGTCCAACATTCAATTGCAGTCGATGGAGATCTATTCTTTAGGTAGCTCGCTATACTAAGTGCATCCGCCTGGAATCTCCTAGCTATACCAGCACTAGAGAGCATTTTATGGGCCGTCTCTAGTAATGTTTTGCTTATCAACTCTGCAACATGTTGTGGTTCATTGGCACTAGTGTGGTATTTCACTATGCCTTCCTTCATGCAGAATTCATTTAACAGCTTCGAGCAAAAATCCATACTACTATGAGTCCGCACCTGCTTGATCGTTCTACCAGTCTCCTTTTCGATCAAAGCTTTTAACTGCCTGATCCTGATAACAGCATCAAACTTGTGCCGTAGCACAAATACCCAAGTCTTCCTCAAGTAGTCATCAACAACTGTTAGCATAAATCTAGCACTCTTCATCGAAGGAAATCGCGATAACTTGCAAACATGTAAGTGAATTAATTTTGCAATTCCCGTGGTTTCTCTGACAACCGTACTAAACTGCACTTTCCGTCGTTGATCTAAATCACAGCATCTACATATATTCAGTTCATTAGCCACATAAGCATATAGCAAATTTCTTTCACTTAGAACCTTCAGGCTTCTCTCGCTAATGTGCCCCAAACGCATATGCCACAATTTAGACTCTCGAGCCGAAGCTTTCGACGTCTCTGCAGCGAATTCCATCACTGTCTCACCTTGAAGCTCATACAGGCCATTATGCTTGATTCCTTTCATTATCACCAAGGTACCTCGAATAACTTTCAGAACTCCACATTCTGAATAATACCGACACCCAACTGAATCCAGGGCACTCAAGGAAATCAGATTTTTCTTCAATTCTAGAACATACCTCACGCCAGTCAATGTCCTCACAATACCATCATACATTCTGATTCTGACATCACCAACACGTATAACATCGCACTTAGTGTTGTTCCCCAACTGCACTTTACTACTATCTGTGTACTGATAAGTAGTAAACCAGTTCCTATTTGGTGTAGCGTGAAAAGAACAATAAGAATCCATAATCCATCCGCCAAACGACGAGTTATCAGTGACAGACAAAACATAATTAGCATTATCCGAATTACTGTCTGCTATAGTAGCAACATTATCCGCAGACTCAACTCTGATTCCCTTATCCTTGTCATTCTTCAGCTTAAGGCAATCCCTTCTAATATGCCCCCTCTTGCCACAACTCCAACAGACAGCACTACCAGTCCTAGACTGACTTCGTCTATTCGAGTTCATACTACTCTTGCTAACATGTATACCAATTTTTCCTCTATTTTCACCTACTAAAGTAGTAGATACATGTTTGCCAGATTCTCTTCTACGGATGTCTTCACTCAGAATTAAATCTCGAACACCATCAAACGTCAAACTTATTGACCTAGAGGAATTACTAACAACAGTAATAGTAGTATTCCAACTATCAGGCAATAGGGATAATAGAATCAAAGCACGTACCTCATCTTTAAAGTCAATATCAACTGAACTCAATTGACTAATGATCATATTGAATTCATTAATATGATTAGCAACTGACGCACATTTGCTCATCTTCAAATTAAATAGACGTCACATCAAATAGGCCTTGTTAATCGCAGAGGGCTTCTCGTACATGTCCGATAGGGCTTTCATCAAACCCGCAGTGGTTGTCTCTTTCACGATGTTAAACACGACGTTAAGTGCTAACGTCAGCCGAATAACACCCAAAGCTCGTCTATCTAGCAATTCCCAATCAGCTTGCTTCATCGTCTCTGGCTTCTCCCCAAACAAGGGTAAGTGTAGTTTCATTTGATATAGATTATCCTCAATCTGCATCTTCCAGAAACCAAAATCCTTCCCATCAAATTTGTCGATTTTGACTTTTCCTTCTTCTATCGCCATCGATTCGCTTCAACTCAACCAAGCCAGGCTCTAATACCAATTGTTGCGAAAGCCAAGCGATCGAACAATAAAATTGACAGAATAAGAAAATAAATCAGACACCAGATTTACGTGGTTCGGTCGTAGTGACCTACATCTACGGAGAAAGTAGCATGGAATTCCACTACAGATCAAGCGATATGACGAAAATTACAACCACACTCGAGTCACTCAAACACTCTCGATGTTTCCCAAGCCCCAAATACACCCAATAATTCACGCAGTGTTTAGCCCCACAATTTCTCATGAAATAATTTTTTAATCTCACGAAAGAATTATACACAAATCTTACCACAAGATTTAATTGCTACTAACATTTGAATTCTTGGTGTAATTCCACGAACAAAATCACGAACCCAATGCCAAGCACTCGCTTAGAATAACTTCACGTTAACCGCGGCGCTTCAAGACTTCTCTTCGCTCCCTCTACGATGTGCACCCTCTAGTATATAAAAAAGTCACCGCCAAGGGATGTGGATAATTGTCTCGGTCAAAGAAGTCAACACCGAATTTGGATAAGGAAACAAGTCTAGCCGAACTTTCCTATTTCGTTGCCTTAGTTGACTCCAGAAGAAATTTTATTTCCTTCTTTGTCTGACATGTGTTGATCCTATTTCTAGTTTGAGAAGAGAGACTCCAACGTGGATTAGGAAAGTAAATTTCAGATATTTCCTTTTTGTTCGATTTCAGATGTTCGCAAAATATTAATTTGGAATATTCAGATTTTCGCTTTGGGCTTAAACTCGAGACATATATTCAACAGCGCAACGCATATTCAAGGCCATATCATGGTCGAACAACCTCGATCTGGCTGCCAAGGTCGCTGACCGAGCTTTGTGGCTGGCCACAACCCTCGTTAGTCTTGCATGGGCATGGTGATTGTGAGCCACGAGCACTGGCTGAGCTCGTGTGGTCTCGCAGTCGCGCGGGTGTCATTGTCGGCTGAGGGCAAGGGTGTAGCTACTACGTGTGATGAGAGAGAAAGGGCAAGTGTGAGAGGGTTTTGGGTGTAGATTTTGAGTGTGCATGAGGGCAAATGAGATTTGTCTAGATTGGGGAGATGCAATATGTAGGTATTGAAATGTGAGAAGTTTTCTCACACTTTCAACTCTCTTGTATGACGAGTCTCAGTGCTCTCTATGACTCTTTCTAGTTTTCACACATATCCATGCACCAGAGACCAAATTCAATAAAAAAATATTTATATGCAGAAAACTATGAGCCCTCCTCCGACGTCAACATGGATTGCAACTTCAATAAGGAAAAGAAGTCTTTGGGGAAAATTAGTTTCTCTATTTTGCATCACCCACAATCTTGTTGCCAAGAGTTCGACTTGGACTTTTCTAGTATTGGTATGATTTCCTTGCATTTTCATTATCGATCGGATTCCAAATGAGATAAAATCCGTGCCACGGATAACCCTAAGGTGTTTGCAACTTGTTAGTTGTACCAAGATGGAAAGCACCATCCATGACATATTCTTTCGATAGGTGAGGGCAAGAAGAACATGCACATCGGAGGCTGGAGCTAGAAGAATCGCTAGCGAAATCATGTTCCTAGATTAGCTTATTCTCTCCCAAATAAACACGGCGATGAAAACATTTACCAGTAAATCATTTTCCTTGAAAAAAATGCAACCTGATCTATTTAATTCCCTTCTACTTAGATCAATCTTGATATTTCTTATTTGAGGATGAGCATTGGACATGTCAAAAGTTGTAATTGCAATAATTGAAATGATGGAGGCAAATTGTTACTGATTTAACTTAGTTTTGGTCATTATTCATAGTGTTTTTTTTTTTATCATAGGTCATTATTCATAGTTGAACATATGTATTACCACCTCTATCTTGTTCCCTTCGAAGGGTTCAAACAATGTACATAAGCAACGCCGCATGTAAGGCTTTGTTTGACCGTCGAAAAGGACAGTAGCCATAGCACTGCATGCTCTCAAGAAACTTCGAGGACGGCCTCAGTCAACACTAAAGTTCAACTGACTTCCGGACTTTCCATTGTTAAGACACCTTATAAATAGAAAGCAGTAGGGTGGTTAAGGGCAATGTACAAGACCCCAAAGTACCAACTCAGTTGTATCTCCTCTACAACGTGAACCCCATGAAGCTCTTTGTTCTTCTCAGCACCCTGATTGCTCTCGAACCAACCCATGTGATCGGGTTTGGTCCGATCGAATCTGTTGTATTTGACAACACCATCGGCACCCCGGACACTAGGTTCAAGCAAGAAATCGGGGGCGTCTTACGCCGGCATCGTTCTGTTAGAGGCTTCAGACTTCGTTTTGAAGACTTTTAAACAAACTTATGGAGGAGAGAAGAACTACATGTCTATAGATGCAACCATCGAGAGCTTTAGGGAAAATGGGATCGGATGGCAACCCCTCCAAGTCGCAAGTACCAGCGACAACCTAATTATTCTAAATGCAAACTACGTTCAGGCTTATATTGGTGATGTAAAAGCCGAGTTCACTGGAATTCTGTATCATGAAAGCGCACTCGTTTGGCAATGGACTGCCAATGGCGTCACCCCGACCGGCCTTATCACGGCATTGCTGATTACATTAGGTTGACCTCGGGATGGCCGTCGAAAGGCTGGGTTGCGAAGGGGTCGAGCTCGAGGTGGGATGAAGGATATGCTGTTACGGTGTACTTTCTGGAGTACTGTAATGGGCTCAGAGACGGATTCATTGCCGACCTGAATGCCATGATGAGGTATTACTATATTGATGCTTTCTTTGTGTAGCTACTCAGGAAGTCTGTATACGAATTGTGGGACGACTACAAACTACAATCGGCACCTGCACCGGTACTGGGTTCGGGATGTTAATTGAAGAAGAAAGCCATCCTTGGGGCTACTAAAGTTGTTTTCCTGTTAAATTTCTCTAATTTTCCTGTTATGGAAATAAAACATATGCTAGAATTATGACCACATGATGGATGGTATTCTTGTAGACATGGTTTCATTTCAGAAAGATAAAGACACTACAGAATCTATCAAAAAAACATGAATACAGAATTCTCATCAAGAAAAGTATGCAATTCGTGCTATGGACTAGCAAGAGTCTTGAACATCTTACAAAACTGTACATTGATACAACACCCTTGGAGTCGAACGAATAATAGAATGCTACTTCTGCACTTAAGCAATGAAAAAAGGGTTAGACAACTAACAAAATTTGACACTGATCCGAAACCCTAATTGTTGTCATTGCAATGTCCTCAGTCATAACAAAAGCCGTCCCACCATCGTGCCGAAAGATATTTCTCCAAGAAAGTGAAATGTCCTTTAAATTTGATGGATCGACTTAATTGACAAAGGTCCTGGAGGGTCCTTGTTGATCTTGGATAGAAAAAGTATATGATACGTATGAATACTAGGAACAATTGTTGACAGAAAAGTAAACGATATTGGAAAATATAAAATTTAGAAAGTAAGAAATAATAATTGTTTTGTAATCGATTGGGCAAGTAAAATACAATGTGGGTTTAGATAGCCCTTTGTCGACGGATACTTACAAGTAGTGTTATTGAGTTACACATGCCGTACGTGGCTCCAATTATTTAGCAAAAGTTATGTATAAAAAGTTACAATCGAATTTGTCGGCACCACTACTTGGCAGCTACATCTTTGTACTGACATGCTAGCAGATCTCCGTTCCATTAATCGATCATTCTGCTTCAACACTTGGTAACAATTTGTTAATGCTTGTTGTCTATAATTCTGTCGATGGCTTCGTCAACCAACTTAACTCCTGAAGGCCTCTGTGTCGGCCGAATTTCATTCTCGATGATTTCAAGAGTCGGTCATTTTTTGGGGTCAACATAATAACATATAAATCTTTTTCTCTGAGAAATATGTTGATTTATAATTTATGCATATATTAAATTCAAGTAATAGTAAAGCAATTTATTTTTCGAGATTTTATGCAATAAACATTACTCCTGTCCAACTTTAAATTATATACCAATGAAAATATTATATATCTTTTTCCTTTCTTTGTTAGTGCCGGATTCCACATAGGTAGTTAATTAATACGATAATTTTGTCAGATTTATTGACATATCCACCATTCAGTCATCTTTTTATATTCTATATAAACCTTGCTCGTTTGTTGTTATCATCGTCAACATAAGCACAAGTAGTCCTATCGTACAACACAAAGAATATGATGCTTCTGCTTGATTTATACGTGATAGTTGGTCTGTCAATGAGGAAAATTATCGATTCATGAATTATTATAATGATTTTGGTTTTTGGAGCATAGTAATAATAAAACCCCCTCGATTGGGGTTAAAAATGCTGGTGCATCCTCTAATAAGTCACCGGCTGTACAAGGTCCGCGCCATAGAAGTCGTGGTCATAGTCGAAGAAGAAACTCTTCCAAGATGCCTTCTATTGACTCTGATGTTGGTTGGGTAACCCAACACCCGCATGTAAATGAACGATCTGTGGATAGGCGTCACCACAGTAAAGGGGAATCAACTGCCAAGCCAACACCTCGTGAACCTCTGCCAGTGCCAACCCAGAGATCCTGGGCAGCTGTTGCAAGATCTGCTGAGAAAGGTTTTAACCTCTCCTATATTCCACCATCCATGAAGGATGGTAAACCAGTCGCCCGAATGTCGGAGGAGATCCTTGAAGACATCGACCCGAAATGGAAGGATTGCCTTGTTGGCTATTTCGTAGGTAAGAAATTACCTTTCAAGATGACGGAAAATGCAGTCAAGAATCTTTGGGGGACTCAAGTGGTCGATGTCCTAGCCAATGTTGATGGTTTCTATTTCTTTCATATCCCCGACACCTCATTTAGGCGGAAAATTCTGGATGGAGGCCCGCTCACTATCCTTAGGGTGCCATTAATTCTCCAGCAATGGCATCCAGCTTTGAGATTGGTTAAAGACCAACACCAGTTGCTACCCGTGTGGGTTAAGTTAAGGAACATTCCTCATGCGCTGTGGTCAGCCTCGGGCATCAGTGCGGTTGCTAGCGTAATTGGCAAGCCGCTACATGTGGATATTCAAACTGAAAAAATGAGGATGATCTCATATGCCAGGGTTTGCATTGAGGTCAAAGCTACTCATTCATTGGTCGATTCAGTTGATGTCATTTGGAACGATGAAACTTGGTCGATCAAGGTCGACTATGAATGGCGACCGATCTCATGTCTTGCTTGTGGAACTTTTGGCCACAGATGTACTCCACCTAGTGAAGTTCATGCTGTCACTCAGAAGCTTACAACTCAAGTAGCTGCTGCTGCAGATGCCCCTCCCTCTAGGGAAGACACATGGGAGATAGTCGGCAAGAGAAATACTCACACTTATGTTTTGGCGTCCTCCTCTGCAACAGAGTTGGGTGCTGCACATATGCCCACCCCTGCCTTGGCATCTTCCTCTCATGCCCCCAAGATCATGGCTGCTTCTGCGGTTATACAGAATCTCCCTAATCCAGGCTTGATTTCTCGGGCCTCCCCTGAGGATAGTTCTGATTCGGATACTCCTGAAGTTGAATTAGTCAGTAACATTGGTAGCGACTCGGAGGAGCTCTCTCCTTCCCCTGCCCCGACGACTGCTAGATTGAGATCCTCGGTGCACTAAGGTTGAAAACCTCAAACCGAGGGTCCTGACACTTCCCCTTCTGCTCCTGTGATGGCTCTACCCACTCCTGGTAGCAGCCCTATGACGACCAAGGTGCCTCTCCCGAAATCTAGAAAACGGGGTGGCACGAAAAGCACAAAAAGGAGGTAACTCCTTCCCCTCCTGTACATATGTTTTTTGGTATTTGGAATATAAGGGGTCTCATGAACTCCCTCAAACAAGCGGAGATTAGATCCTTAGTTAGATCTAACAATCTTTCTTTTATTGGTATACTCGAGACTAAAGTCAACCCGGTTCTTTTTGACAATTTTTCCTCTGGGTTGTTACCAGGTTGGTGTTGGTCCTCTAACTGCATGTTCTCCCCTCGTGGACGAATTTGGGTGGGTTAGAACCCTTCACAAGTGGATTTCGTTGTCCTCTCTAATCCCTCTCAAGCCATTCATGGGCGTATGCATCTACTGTCATTGAACTTGTCTTGTCATATCTCGGTGATATATGGGGAGCACACCTTTGTGGCTAGGCGCGCACTTTGGCTTGATCTTTTTCAGTCAAGCCTCCAGTTTGCTGGTGAGCCTTGGATTGTTGCT
The DNA here is from genome assembly GCA_031216405.1 of Syzygium malaccense. Lineage (NCBI taxonomy): Eukaryota > Viridiplantae > Streptophyta > Magnoliopsida > Myrtales > Myrtaceae > Syzygium > Syzygium malaccense. The sequence goes on along the minus strand of CM062257.1, from coordinate 42,484,801 downwards.
GGTGATTTTAACGCCATCAGAAGCCACTCCAATAGATTAGGTAGCTCCAATTCTTGGATCCCTGCCTTCGATGAGCTTGGCACTTGTTTAGACCAGGCCGGCCTTGGTGATCTAAGATTTGTCGGCCATAGATTTACTTGGGCAACATCTTCTGGTGCGCGTTGCAAATAAAGGAAGATTGATAGGGTCCTTATTAATGAGCATTGGACCAGAATCTTCTCTTATTCGGAGGCTTCCTTCTTGGCCCCGGGCGTATCAGACCACACTCCCATGATTGTTAGAATCTTACCTTTCGAGACAACTCGGAAGCCTTTCAAATTCTTTAATTGCTGGATGTCTCATCCTTCTTTCTCGAATACTGTTAAACAGGTGTGGGATTCGCACATTGATGGGACTCCAATGTACATTCTGTGCCGAAAGCTTAAGTTACTTAAAGGGCGCCTGAAACAACTCAATCGGGCCTCCTTCTCTGATATCTCAAGCTGTACCGCCCATGTAAGGTTAGCTTTAACCTCTACTCAAGATGCTCTGGCACTTGACCCCTTTAATCTCTCTCTGGCCAATCTTGAAAAGGATCAACTCCAGGCTTTCTCGGACCTTAGAATCCAGGAGGAATCATTTTTCAAGCAGAAATCGAGAATTAAATGGTTGTCTGAAGGGGACTGCAACACCAAATATTCCACCATTTTATCAACAAAAGACACCTCCACAATCGTATTTTATCTGTCTCTGATGATAATGGTTTTGTCCTTAGTGATTTGGCTGTAGTCGAGCTTCATATAGTCACTCACTTCGAGAATTTGCTTGCGACTAATGGGCCACCGGTTCGGCCAATTCTTCAGGATATTCAGGCTGTGGTTGATCGAACTCTCAAAGAGAGTCAGTCCCTTTTTCTTTCCAAACCAGTGACAGATATTGAGATTCGAAACACTTTGTTCTCCCTTCCCAAAGGGAAGGCCCCAGGTCCGGATGGCTACAATGTTGATTTCTTTATCTCCTCCTGGGAAATCGTGGGACCTTCTGTCACATTGGCTATAAAGGATTTTTTTTCAATCCGGCTCTCTGCTTAAGGAGATTAATGCTACCATTCTCACTTTAATCCCCAAGGTGCCCAATGCCTCAGCAATGAATGATTTTAGGCCCATAACGAGCTGCAACACGGTGTACAAATGCATCACTAAGATCCTAGCTAATAGGATGGCTTCCGTTCTGCCTTCTATCATTAGCCCCCCTCAGAATGCGTTTGTCAAGAAACGGAGGATAAGCGACAATATCCTTCTTGCACAAGAGCTATTTGCGGGTTTCCACCATCAGCCATATTTGCTTAAATGTGCCATCAAAGTCGATTTTCAGAAGGCTTATGACACGGTCGACTGGGGTTTCTTGGAGGTAGTCTTACAAACTTTTGGCTTCCCGCGAATGTTTATTAGACTCATTATGGAGTGCGTGACATCCCCGAAATTCTCAATTGCCATCAATGGTTCCCTCCATGGATTCTTTCCTAGCGGTAGGGGCATTCGTCAAGGAGACCCTATTTCTCCCTATCTATTCACCCTAGTGATGGAAGTTTTCTTCGGAATCCCCAATGCTAAGACTCGGCTCGCGGGTTTCAATTTCTTTTGGCGGTGCAAGGCCATTAGGCTCGCTCACCTATTTTTCGCAGACGATGTCCTCTTATTTTCCAAGGCCAATGTGCTCTCCACTGCCCTCCTCAAGGAAGGCCTTGATCTTTTCTATCGGTGGGCTAGCCTGAAGCCAAATATCAACAAAAGCGAAATATTCTTCTCCGGAGGAACATCGGATGTTCGTAACCAAATCCTACGGTCCTTCGAATTCCATGAAGGCACACTTCCTTTTCGCTATCTCGGGGTTCCTATTATCGCCTCCAGATTAAGTAAGGCTGATTGTACTTCTCTAGTTAATGCTATTACTGCTAGAGCATGCTCGTGGTCCCAGCGCTTCCTCTCATTTGCTGGCCGGTTACAGCTGATCAAGTCAGTCTTACATGCCATACATGTGTTCTGGGCTGCGGTTTTCATGCTCCCTCGATCAGTTTTGTCGAGGATTGAATTAATCCTCAGGCAATTTCTATGGAAAGGTCCAAATTTGGGTGTAGGAGGCGCCAAAGTCCCTTGGAGTTTTGTCTGTCTTCCCAAACAAGAAGGTGGGTTGGGCATTCGCAGGCTAATAGATTGCAATCGTGCAGCTATGCTCAAGCATATTTGGGTGCTCTTCACGGACAAGGAATCCTTATGGTGTAAATGGATACACTCCACATTTCTCAAAACTAAAAATTTTTGGGTTGCCTCCAAGCCAACTCTGTGTTCTTGGGCTTGGAAAAAAATCTTAGATATCCGCCAGGAATTCCAGGAGCTTTTCAAATGGCAGATTGGTAATGGAAGGTCCATCTCATTCTGGTTTTATTACTGGCACACCAAAGGCCCTCTCTGCAAGCTCTTCTCGGATAAGGATATTTATTGTTCGGGCATCTCCAGAACGGCTTCAGTATGGGATTTTTTCTCTTCGGAATGGCACCAATCTAATGTGCTCCAATCTTTCCATTCTTGGTCAGAACCTCTCCCTCTTTTTGACTCGAAAACGGGTGATCGACTACTTTGGCAAGGTCATTCTTCGGGAACCTTTTCGGTTTCTTCGGCCTGGGACTTGATCCAGAATAGAGGACAAGTAGTTTACTGGAGTTCCTTCATTTGGGACCACAACATTGCTCCAAGACACGATTTTCTGATGTGGGTGATGTCTCTCAATAGGCTGCCGAAGCAAGTTTTCCTGCTTAACTACCGCAGAATCTCTGAAGGTGTTTGTGCTTTTTGCCACAATAGACCAGATTCTATAAATCACCTTTTCTTCGAGTGTCCTCGTACATGCACCCTTGCGCAATTTTGGGCTGCTAATTACAACCTTTCTTGGCAAAATGGTACATGGCAACAAAATCTCCGATGGGCTTCTCGATTTATTGGAGGTCCAAACTTTCATCACCGCATTGCTCACTTTGCCTTTGGGGCTCTGTGCCACATTATTTGGACGGAGCAGAATCATATCCTGTTTAGGAATCGGACCCTCTACTTGCCGGCCCTCCGCAATCACCTTGCCAAGGTGGTTAGGGACAAAGGCCTTTCTCTCAAGCCGGTTCAAGACTCTCCCATTAATAGAAGGACCCAGACCAATTGGGGTATCTCGTCCTCCATTTTTGAGTGATCTCTTGTTGTTCGCTTATTATTAGTCTCTTTTTCTTAGTTGCCTAATGTTTGGGCCATAGCTATTTGCGCATTTGTTGTTCACCTTTTGACAAAGTCGCAACACCTTTACACCCGTCGGGACACCTCTTTGTGTCACTTCTGGTACGAGGTTTTTGTGTTCGGCTTCTCTTTGTAAGTCGCGCGTTGAAAAGTTTATATACTACTTACCTTACCAAAAAGAAAAAGTCTTCCTCCTTCCGTACAACCTTAAATATGTCGAAAACTTATGATCACGTGTCGCATTAGTGACACTATCGCTTGCGTTGAACTCTTGATGGCAGACGGTTGAGGGTATTATGTAAAACCCTAAACTCTTCATCACAGACGTTGGGCGTACAACATGAAGGAATACGAGTATGCTTAGTACACAGATAAGCACTCATCATGTGAGATCACAAGAAGAAATCATAACCGAAATGAGTCTCCCTCCTTCCATACAACCGTGGGTAATTTTAATCCTCAATAGGCTTTTGTTTACATTCGACTGAAATGAAGATTACGGTAAGAATTCCTTACCAAAAAAAAGAATATTACGGTAAGAATATACAAGAATCACTACCCCTCATTAATTGTCAAGAAGAGTTAATTTTCTTAGTTATCTAACTATCGATGCAAACAATATATACAAATTTTCAATGGATCCTCTTATTACCGATAGCATTGCAATTTATTTGTGTCGCAAAATATTGTTCATTGGCAACCCAAATCAACTTCATTTCGATGCATATATAAGGTATCATGTTTCCAGGAAATTTTAGATCCATATATAAAGGATCTAAATGAGGCGAGTGTGTGGATATGATATGGTAATTTTGGGTACTCGCCGTTAAGCTGAGGAGGTATGTACAGCAGGTAAATTCTACATTTGGGTTGAATCTGGATAAGCAAAGTATCTATACTGGCTTGACCTGGCTCACTTTTTTTTTTTTGGTAAGGACCTGGCTCACTTTTGTATCTTGACTAACCTTGAAAGGATCATTGAGTTTGTTACAACTAGGATGGAAGCGTGTGCAATTGAAACAATTTGAGTAAGAAATGTGTTGCTGAAATAAAATGTGAATAGAGCAGATTTACGTAATTCCGCTGCGTGCATGCTCTATGAAAAGAGATTGACGAGATGATTTCCTTATAATGGGCAAAGATGGTATTATAATTGCTCGATCATGCTCTTTCATTAGTATTTCCCAATCCTAGATTAAACCCGCATCCATAAGAACCAATCATAAGAAAAGAGTTTTCTCACACTCTCGACTCTCTTGGATAAAGTTATTGAGTGGTCTCCATGTCTCTCACAAAGTTTTTCACTCATTAAGGATACTCCCTTTGTGTTAGAGATCAAACTCGACGACAGAATGTAAAAAGGATTAGGCAAATTGTTACTGATTTAACATATTTCGGTGATTATTCATAGTTAACAGTTGTGTTTCCTGCACATGTCCAAACTATGCGACAGAACCAATGAGGCCTGCCAGCTCTCAAAAAACTTCGAGGATTGCCAAAGTCAACACTGAAGTTCAACTGACTTCCGGACTTTTCATTGCTGAGACACCTTATAAAAAGACAGCAGTACGCTCGTTAAGGGCAATGTGCAAGACCACAAAGTGCCAACTCAGTTGTAGCTACTCTTCAACATGAGCCCCATGAAGCTCTTTGTTCTTCTCATCACCCTGATTGCTCTCAAACCAACCCATGTGGTCGGGATCGAATCTGTTGTATTTGACAACACCAGCGGCACCCCGGACACTAGGTTCAAGCATGAGATCGGGGCGTCTTACACTAGCTTAACTCTTTTTGAGGCTTCGAACTTAGTTTTGAAGACTTTCAAGCAAACCCTAGGAGGAGGGCAGAACTACTCGTTTATAGAGGCAACCGTCACGAGCTTTCAGGGAAGTGGACTCGGAAGCTACCCCCTCCAAGTTGCCATTACCAGAGGCAAACAGATTCTTCTAAACGCCGACTATGTTCAGGATTATATTGGTGACGTAAAAGCCGAGTTCACTGGAATTCTGTATCATGAAAGCACGCGCGTTTGGCAATGGACTGCCAATGGTGCCGCCCCGAGCGGCCTTATCACTGGTGTTGCTGATTACATCAGGTTGACCTCAGGATGGCCGTCGAAGGACTAGGTACCAAGGGGGTCGGGCTCGAGTTGGGACGAAGGATATGCTGTTACGGCATACTTTCTGGAGTACTGTAGCGGGCTCAGGGACGGATTCATTGCCGACCTAAATGCCATGATGAGGTATTACTATAGCGATGCTTTCTTCGTGCAGCTGCTCGGGAAGTCTGTGTACGAATTGTGGGATGACTACAAACTACAATATGGAGGCAACCCACCGGCACCTGCGCCGGCACCGGGTTCAGGATGTTAATTGAAGAAGAAAGTCGTCATCGGGGCCACTAAAGTTGTTTTCCTGTTAAATTTCTCTAATAAAGCTATGGAAGAGACGCAGAATAAGAGACGGCATGATACTAAAAAATATGCTTTCCTTATTTAATGCAAAAACCACATGATGGTTGTTTTCCAATTGTACGAGTAATGGTTTCATTTCAACAACATAAAGAAACTGGAGAATCTATCAGTACTCATTACGTAAAGTATGCAATTTGTGCGCTGCACTAGCAGAAGTCCTGAACATCTAATAAGACTATACATTGATACAGCACCCCTAAAGTCAAAAACAAATGACGGAATTCTACTTCTGCACTAAGGCACGAAAAAGTGTCAAGACGTCTATCCAAAACTGACATTGATCTAAAGCCCTTATTAGGATGCTCGCTCAGAAGTACGGACAATATCTCCAAAACTCCAGCAGTCCTCAGTGAAGTCCCTTACGGTCCATTAGAAGTAGGTTAAAAGGAAGCAAAAAGTCCAACAAGGTTGGGCCTGTTGTTGTTTCTTATGTTCGGTCAACCAAAAGTCCAATCAAGACTTTCTTAATGTAAATCACACGGTTGGGTTTTGGATAGGATTTCGTTCACGAGCTCAAACTCGAGACATAATTTTACAATTCTCCACTTTGGCCCGATATTTAATCATTATGCCCATTATCTATGCTGGCTCTCCCGATGCCCCGATGGGCACTCAACCATTACAAACATCTAACAAGCCCAATTTGAAGTTGGATTATCCTAGAGTAATGAACTCGGTCCACATGTCCGCTGGATTTTCCACTGCAAAAAGCTTCTTTGCTGTCACATCTTCTCTTGACCTACAGTTTTTGACACAAAAATATTGGTCACCAATGATATCTCCAGCTTCCACTAAACACCGCATAAACTCGATTTTCCATACTAACATCACTAAGTCATTAGACCTCGTTGCCTCTTCAACTTCTTTTGTTGTCACCATGTTTTCAAGCTTAGTCGTTGACGAAACTATCGTGTCTCTCAATAATGCCTTCCAAACTCACCGCACAACTAAAAACTGTAAAGACATAACTGCTAAGAAATCGACCATCGTTTAAGTTCCATGGATAACCCAGGTTCGCAAACCCAGTGACTCCCACATTATCTGAATTGCATCCTCTGGAAAAATACCCCAACGTATATCATCCCCGATAAAACCAAGAAGATCCACTTCATAGCATCACAAGGTATATATGAATTAATTCTATACATTATCTTGACTACATGTCAGACAATGAGTAGATCTAATATGTGAAGCATGGGACAAGTGCTCCACCTCCATCCAAGCATACAGTGATGGTTTAGACAATTTATGATATGCAGCAAGTGGGGAACTTATAGAATTTCTCAACTGCACGTTGAAGAGCCTCGACACTTTCTCGACATAACTCCTTCAAGCCACTTGCAACATTTCTATATTTTCACTCTATGCATCTCCAAATTTGAAGTTGTCTCTATTGCAATCAAATTATCTTTTTTCTATATCTGCATACAAATATTTCTCTATCTCATCCACCTTCAACAAGCACCTCGAAGCTTCATCAACTATGACCTTGAAACAATTGTAAGCTACTATGGAATCTAGAGACTTTGAAAACGCTATCACATATATTGCACTAAGATCATATCTCGACTCTCCCAAAAGCTCCACCTATTTCTAAACACTGTCTCAATCTTTCACTACAATTGATTCGTCACTTAGTTTTTGAAATAGGACAGATTTGTCAAAGGTACATTTTAATTGAAAAAAGCCCGAGTGAATCTTTCTCACTGCACCATAGTCTATATCCCTTCACCCCATGTTCATAGCCTAGGAATTTGTACTTCCTTGCCCTCTGCTTTAGTGCGTCATCACTCACAAGAGCATAAGTAGGGCAATTGAAAATTCTTGGTCTGCTGTAGTCAGCAAGCTTACCTGACCACGTTTTCTTTAGAGATTTTCTAATCAATTACTAGTGATGGTGGTCTATTGACTAAACAACCAGCGGTGTTCACTATTTTAGCTAGAAATCTTCACTTAATCCAGCACTAGAGAGTAACGAGCAAGCCATATTAGCATTTTTCATTTTAGCTACAATTGATTTATCATTTTAATTTTATAATCATATTTTAGTAAGGTAATGCCACGTAGGAGAGAGAAAATATTTAGAAAAACCACATTAGCATTTTTCGTTAGTCTAATTTAATGGAGTTAATGGAAGGATTCAATTGCACTAATTTGACAAGTTTTATGACTTAATTATATTTTTGGTAAGTTTTAGGACTCAATTACACTTTTAGAATAAGTTTTAAGATTTCTAATGCACTTGTTTAGATGTTGCCTCTATTGAACAAAAACTAGCAATTGTTGGGTGACGATTGAACAAAAAAAGGACTTCTCTAATTTAACGGAGGCCTCACAGTGAGCTGATTTGACGTTTAGGTACTTGATTGAATAAAAAAGAAGTTCAGGTACGCGATTATAAAACTGATAAAAGTTCATCTATTTGCGCTATCATGACCTTTTATTTGAACTATTGTTGTCTTTAGGCATTCATTCTTTGTCATTATTGTGAATTGCGAACCTCTCAAGTAATGTTAATATGCATGTAAGTGATGCAAAATAAATGGTTTATGCATGTTTAATATTAAAAAAAATAGAAAGTCTCTATTGAAACGAAGCAAGTGTGTGGATTAGACATGCTATACAGACTTAATTTTTCATACCTTATTTAAGAAAATTGTCCCAAAAATCCTAAATTTATTTTATGTTGGTCAATTTAGCCCTTAACCTTTCAGTTAAGCCAATTTAGTCCTAAACATATTGTATATCAATCAACTAAATCCTAAACCTTTCAATTTTGTCAATTTTGTCTTTAACATTTTGACCATTTGATAGTTTATCATAAACCTTTGAATGATTTGCCAATGTAGTCTTTTTGGCTAATTTCGACAAAAAATCGCTAATATGGCGATCCATTTAGTGTCGGCCTCGCATGTAGAACGATTGGTGCTAACAGGACCGACACATAGAAAGATCAGTGTGGACAATTTTTGCAAATTTTTTTAAATTTTCCGAATTTTTTTATCTTGTCTTTTTTACTTTCCTTTCCTTTACTTTTTCTTTTTCTTTTTCTTTTCTTCTTGTTTTTCCCTTTCTGTTTACACAAGGCCAATAGGGGCGATAGGCTGGTGGGGGTTGCCATCCCTCAACCAGTGGCCGGTAGCGCCATTGGCCCTATGCAAAAAGAATGAAAAAAGAAAACAAAAAATGTTAATAAAAAATAAACAAAAATTGGAAAAATTATCTACGTTAACGATATCCGGCCAAAATTATCCGAAATGACTAAATTGACATATCGCTAAAAGGCTTAGGAGTAAATTAGCAAATGGTTAAAAAGGTTTAGAACTAAATTGATACAATTGAAAGGTCTAGGACTGAATTAGCTACCGTATAATAGATTTATGACTTTTTAGATAATTTTCCCCTTTAATAGCATAAACCCTAACTTATGGATCTCTTATTAGGATAGAGATTTTATACTAATACGTAATTATTTATATTAATGGAAATATGTAAGTTATAACTTCTTCTTGCCCTTTTTGGACGAGTCTTCTTGTAATTGAAATAGCTTCATTGTCGAACGATGGTCAGACATGAGTGTAAACCGGAAAGCATCTCTGAGTTCTTCACATTTCCCTTTTCATCTTCATTTTCAGCGTTTTATTTTTCCTTGTCAATCTAGAGTAAATGTAGTTAGAATGTTCTAAATACATCTGAATTTATTTGCCATCAACTCCGAAAACGCGAACATATCAAGTGTGCCACTCTTTCTGCACTTTGTCTTTATGACCAAACATAAAATTTATATTCTCTTACCGATCTTCAATCGTTTGCCTACCAAAATCCATCGATTTCGAATGTTGTAAATTTTCAAGACCGCCAAAAAAGATAAGTCGAATACTCAATAGCATCAACCCATTTTAATAAGAGCCAAATGTATTCATAAAATCCTTGGACACATGCAGCACACCTTTCTCTTATTCCCTTTTATTCTTGCTTCCTCTCACAAATACGCTCGCGACGCGCGTCAATCATTGGATACACACGCATGCACATTTGCCCTCGGCACACACCGAGCATTTCAGATCCTTCGGTTAGCCACAGACAGAGACACAATCGTGATCGTTGGAGCAACTAACCGAGGCATCCTGGCGCTTTATCGGAAAACATTTACTTTTGCCGTCTACATAGATGGCTTTAAACCCGATAGGACACGCCTATGGAATACAATAGCCTCCGAGACATCCCGGCGCTGTGACGGAGGACAGAAACATTGGTCTTTTGTAAGGACGGGATGAGACCCGACAGGACATGCATCAGCTTTGCCCTGGCTGTCTAGGAGACAGTACGCTGTTCCTTGCTTGAGAGGCATCAAGACCTTAAAAGAAGGGAAGTTTGTAAAATTCATTAGGTTCAGTACTCCATTTAGAATTAATAATAACATCAAACGAGAGATGAGACAAACCTACTAGATGCAATCACTAATAGAATGACCAATGCACTGAGCATGGCTTGACCCTTCTCCATTTCCAAGTATGGTGGCTTGATTGTCTGTGGTATGATTGTGTAGAAAATTTTTTAGGATTATAGAGAGGAAATTTGAGCTTGATTATTAGAGACAATTGTGGAAGATATATATGACGTGTCCTCTGGCAGGGGGTATATATAGATGTCTAAAGTAAGGTATTTTTGGACTTTGAGTAGATGCCAGATCAGAAATTGAACGAATAGTAATTAACTTGATACATATTCCATATTGAGTTGCTGATATGATTATCCCAAATTGAATGAATAGTAATTAACTTGCTACATATTCAGATTTGGATACTGAGTGAACAGTAATTAACTTGCTACATATTCATATTCAGTTGCTGATATAATTATTGGGTTTTTTTGTTGCATTTATTTCGTGGTATGCAATTGGATAATTTAAGATTCTCCTGAGCATTTATTTCGCGGATCTCGATCAAAATGTGCACTTGCTTTACATATTCATATCATTTAACATTTTGTTGACCGTAAATTAAACTCTCGTCACTTGTGAAAAAGGTCGAAGCGGTTAGAAAAATACATGTTATTTGTCCATGACAAAATAAAAGATGATAATCACCCATTAATTTTTACTCCACTTATTCACTAATTCTTTCCATTTATCCTACCTTTAGGGGATTTAATCTTGCTTTCCTTTCCTGTATATTTTTAACTAATTGCTTTTACACATATGGTGTTCATAGAAAAATACCCTATTTTATCTCATGTACCTTTTTTGGGATACAAAACAAATTGAAATACAAATTATGTCCCAAAATCAAACACCCCCTATTATATCACATAACAAAGAATGAAATTATTCCGTGGGAGGTTGTGAGTAAAATGCACTGTCCGAGTGCTTCTCTATTCCACGATTGACGAGCCAATCAGTAGGATGATTTCCTTTTCAGATATTTACCTAGCTCTGAACATGCACCAAAATAAAAAAATTTCGCTCAAAGTACATTTTATCCCCTTATAAGTATTCTTTGAGCAGAAAATTTTAGTTTCAGCTTTGCTAACAACCTGCCCTGATCTGTGACAGAAACCATTTGAACATTCCATGAGGATATTAATTTGTTCTCTTGTGGCTTCCACCATTAACACTAGATCATCCGCATATATTAGATACAAAATTCTTGCTCCTCTCCTTCCAAAATAGAAAGGTTTCCATTGCTTTGACTTCGCTGCAGCATTGATAGGATGAGATAGTCTTTCAATGCATAACACAAAGATATATGGCGAGAAAGGTCACCATGAAGAATTCCCCTGCTTAGAAAGAATTCCTCCGTTGTATCGTCGTTCCACAAAACTTGGAAGGATGCTCAAGTGATTCAATTCATAATTAATTAAACCATACAGTTTAGAATATCGGACATGTGATGAGATTCCAAATAAATACTACTGAAGAGGATCATACGCCTCCAAGTCAAAAACCCTACACTTGAGGATGTGTGGTCAGGAAGGCCGCACAATCAAAATGAGATAATATAGAATCTTTTAGTATATGCACAACGTTGAGAGGTACAAGAACCGTTAGTTAAAGAGAGAATCGGCTGACCTATACAGGTTGTGCAGCAACAAGCTAAAGTGGCTGCTTACGTGGCTGTTGTGTGGTGGTGGCTGTGAATAGACTACGCGGAAATAGGCAGCTGTGGCTGCTAGGCGGCAAAAGGCAGTCGTGATTATTATGCACGCTACGTGGCAAGAGGCAGCCATGGCTACTTTGCAGGCTAAGCTATAGAAGCTGCCATGGCTACAGAGCAAGCTACGTGGCAACTGAACAGGTCGATGTGTGTGTGTGGATGCGATGAAAGATGTTAAGAAGTGACGTTGAGGGACAAATATACTAAAGAATGACACCAGATATGACACGTGCTTCAAGCGTGCTCCAGTGCATTCAAAATTTCCTCGGAATTGCCGAGCTTAGAATATATATGCTCAAAGAGAGAATTTGTATTTTCTATATATTTTCGTGTGTCTCGTAATAAAGAGTACATGAATCTAATAATTATCTTGTTAGATTTTATTATGGCTCACGTGATTAATGACCTGATCCATATGTGATTTAAGTTTAATAATTATTATGTGCTAAATTTCTATTGATTAATAGAAAGGTGTATTCTAATTATCGTATACCCTGATGGATGGTATGATTATAAAAGATCCAATTAGAAACTGATCCTCTCTTAACCCTAGAATAAAATGACGGTTTCTTTTCCATCAAGAACGTTAGAAAGCGAAAATGGGTCAAAAGAGAGAAACCGATTTCTTCAAAGGTTTCTCATCTACAATCAATTTCTTCACAAGGAATCATCATAGATCAAGGTGTGTCTCTCGTCTCTTATGATGTTGTGAAAATCAACTTATTTTAAGATTTTGGGAATTATGTCTTGTGCAAATATTAGGGTTTAATTTACATAGAATTGTTTCAGTTTACATGTGGTATCAGAGCAAGGTTTGAGAATTTGTGATTTTCCATTGATTGTTTGATTGATGGAAAAGATTATTGATGTTTGCCATAAATGTGAGATTTTGTTGTCTGGCGGGATTTTCTCCTTTCCCCCCCTGCTCGATTCGTGGCTTCTTCTCGATGTTGCTGGATGTTGATTTCGACTGCTGTTCTGATTCTCTCGGTGCTTTTAAGTTCTTATTTTGGTTTTCGAGTAAATCTAATGCGAGGCGTGAGAGATGTGGAGGCTCGTTTCTTAGCTGATTGTCGCCAGTCGGTTGTAAAGTTCTGGAGCATTTTGTTCCTCTCGTGGCTTTCTGCAAGTCCGCTAGCCAGTTTCGAAGATTGGAGGATGTCGAATTATGTTTTACTTCGCGACTAGGCAACACTGTAAAACTTGTGATAGGTCTGTTGTTATAAGTCAATTTTCTGGATACTCTTATTGCCACTAGTGGACATAATGATTGGTCTTGGTAAAGAGTAAAAATTTTGTCGTAGCATGTATCAGGACAGGAACGAAACCACAAAGCCTAATCTGGGCTTTCCACACTTCACCATTCGTTTCTTGATATTGGTGACATGCTTAATTGGGGTAATCCGTCTCCACTACATCCGACGAATTGCTACGTATGGATTCTCTCATTGTTATTCAAAACTTGGTTCTGCCTATATGGTGCACAGCATTTTGTGCGTGTGGAGAATGTCTTACTTGAGATGTTATGGAAGATTGCTGGAGGTCTATAACATCGTCTATGATTTCGATTGGCTGACCCTGAACACTCAGGTCGCAAGAATTAATTGTATTTCATTCAATTGAAATAATTATTGATATGATTATTTAATTTGGTCTCTATATTATGTATAATTCGTTAGTCACCATAGTGGCCGAATTAGAAAGTTTCTCATAGACGTCAAATTAAATAAAATTCAATTATCCATGATATGTGATGCTACTAATGAGATGACATGATGTTATATATATATTGTTTGTCATGGGTAATTTGAAGTTCATTGATTATAAAATATTTAAGGATCACCCAAAGGTTAATCGGTTAATTTTATAATCATGAACATAATAGTGGTTAATTAGTATACTTGGTTAGATATGTTTAGCATATCCAAAGATAGCAAACGTGTCTAATTGGAGTATATATAATTACCAATTATGTGAACTTAAATTTAAGCATCAATTATGTTTTATGGCTGTACATTGTTGTATCACCCAAAGGAGAACTTCGATGTACAGTTAATGTTATGTGTTTAAGTTACGACTCAAAGTATTAATGTGCGAGTATTCTATGTATTTTACAGCATTTGTTTCTGTTTCTCTTCATTCGCAAGCTTCATCTATTATTAAGTTCAATGGGCTTAACTTTTCTAAATGGAGTGAACAAGTCAAGTTTCACCTAGGTGTTCTTGATCTTGATTTAGCACTCATGAATGACAAGCCTGCCGTTCTTACTGCTTCTAATAGCATTGAAGAAAGGTCTTTCTATAAGGTTTGGGAAAGATCAAATAGACTGAGCTTAATGTTCATGCGGAGGATAGTAGCAAACAACATTAAGTCAACCATTCCTGAAACTGACAATGCTAAGAAATTTATGAAGTTAGTGGAAAGTCATTCTCAGTCTGATTCTGCTGATAAGTCAGTTGCTGGGACATAAATGGGTACATTAACCACTACGAAGTTCGATGGTTCTTGTACCATGCATGAGCATGTCAGTGAAATGGCAAATATAGCAACAAGATTGAGTTCCATGGGAATGAAAGCAGATGAAAGTTTCTTACCAAAAAAAAAGTAGATGAAAGTTTCCTTGTGCAGTTTATAATAAATTCTTTGCCTCCTGAGTATGGTCTATTCCAAGTAAATTATAATACTATAAAGGATAAGTAGAAAGTGACCGAACTGCAAAGTATGCTCATTCAAGAGGAAGCAAGGCTTAAGAAGCAAGGAATCCACTCTGTCAACCTCATGGGTCATCCAGAAGCTAAAAGAAAACCAGGAAGGAAGAATGGAAAGGGCAATAAAGGACCGCTAAAGATTAATGAGTCATTTGCCCAAATCCATAAGAAGGAACAAAAGAATGACAAGTGTCATTTTTGCAAAAAACCTTGACATTACTAGAAAGATTGCCTAAAACATAAGGCATGGTTCGAAAAGAAAGGTAAGCCTAGTTCTTTTATATGTTTCGAATCATACTTGACAGAAGTTCCTTATAATACTTGGTGGATTGATTCTAGTTGTACCACTCATGTTTCGAATACGATGCAGGGATTCCCTACGACCCAAATCATAAGTCCAAATGAAAAGTTTATTTTCATGGGGAATAGAGTCAAAGCTCCAGTTGAAGCCATTGGAATATACCGTTTGATTTTGAACACTGGACATCATTTAGATCTTTTTCAAACTTTTTATGTTCCCTCTGTTTCTCGAAATTTAGTTTCATTATCGAAACTTGATACAGCTGGATATTCTTTTAAGTTTGGAAATGGATGTTTCAGTTTATTTAAACATAATCATTTTATTGGTTCTGGTGTGCTTTGTGATGGTTTATACAAATTAAAACTTGATAATTTATTTGCTGAGACTCTATTGACCCTACATCATAATGTTGGTTCAAAACGTGGCTTAGTGGATGAAAGTTCAGCTTATTTGTGGCATAAACGTATGGGTCATATATCCAAAAAAAGAATACAAAGATTAGTAAAGAATGAAATCCTTCATGATTTGGATTTTACTGATCTTGGTATTTGCGTGAATTGTATTAAAGGAAAACACACAAAACACACAATTAAGAAAGCAGCCACAAGAAGCACACAACTCCTTGAAGTAATACACACTGATATATGTGGACTTTTTGATGTTCTATCATTTGGTGGAGAAAAGTATTTTATCACCTTTATTGATGATTTTTCGCGTTATGGTTATATATATTTATTGCATGAAAAATCTCAACGGTAGACACATTAGATGTGTTTATCAATGAGGTTGAAAGACAGCTAGATAGAAAGGTGAAAATTGTCAGATCTGACAAAGGTGGTGAGTATTATGGAAGTTATGAAGAAACTAGACAATGCCCTGGTCCATTTGCTAAATTCCTTGAAAGGCATGGCATTTGTGCTCAATACATTATGCCAGGAACACTGCAACGAAATGGTATTGCAGAAAGGCGTAACCGTACATTAATGGATATGGTTAGGAGTATGTTAAGTAATTCGTCTGTACCTTTATCATTGTGGATGCATGCTTTGAAAATTGCCATGTATTTATTAAATAGGGTTCCTAGTAAGGCAGTTCCAAAGACTCCTTTTGAACTGTGGACAGGAAGGAAACCCAGTTTCAGGCACCTGCATGTTTGGGGTTGCTAGGTGAAAGTAAGGATTTATAATTCTCATGAAAAGAAACTGGACTCAAGAACAACCAGTGGTTTCTTCATTGATTATCCAGAAAAATCCAATGGGTATAGATTTTACTGTCCTAACCATAGTACAAGAATTATTGAAACTGGAAATGCTAGGTTCATTGAAAATGGTGAAACTAGTGAGAGTGTAAAACCACGAAAAGTGGAAATTCAAGAAGTTAGGGTACAAGTACTTTTACCTATAACTCATTCTCAGGTTGTTATTCCCACAGTTGTCGAACGGCTTGACAACATACAAGAACAACAAATAAATGAGCAAACACTCCATAATGAAGTTGCTACTAATGAACCTGCAGTAGATGAACCACATGAAGTGGCATTAAGAAGGTCTCAAAGGCAAAGAAGATCTGTCGTTTCTAATGATTATGTGGTTTATTTACATGAATCTGAATTTGACTTAGGAATTGATGAAGATCCAGTTTCGTTTTCATAGGCCATGGAAAGTGTTAATTCTGCTAAGTGGTTTGACGCCATGAAGGAAGAGTTAAAATCAATAGATCACAATGAAGTTTGGGACCTTGTTGATTTGCCTGAAGGTTGTAAAAAAGTCGATTGTAAATGGGCCTTTAAGATCAAACGCGACTCAAGTGGCAATATTGAAAGATACAAGGCTAGACTCGTTGCCAAAGATTTTACTCAAAAAAATGGTGTTGATTATAAAGAGACCTTCTCTCCTGTGTCTAAGAAGGACTCTCTGAGAATTAATATGGCTATGGTGGCTCATTACGACTTAGAGTTACACCAAATGGATGTGAAAACTGCCTTTTTGAATGAGAATTTAGATGAAGAAGTTTATATGGACAAACCAAAGGATAAAAGGAAAGGAACACATGGTGTGTAAACTTAAGAAGTCAAAATACGGACTTAAACAAGCTTCCTGACAATGGTATCTTAAGTTCAATGATACTATCACTTCCTTTGGATTTAAAGAAAACACTGTTGATCGGTGTATATATCTGAAGGTCAGTGGGAGCAAGTTTATATTTCTAATTTTGTATGTTGATGATATCTTGCTTGCTACTAATGATCTTGGTTTGTTACATGAGACTAAGAAATTCCTTTCTAAGAACTTTGAAATGAAAGATACGGGAGAGGCATCATATGTGATTGGAATTGAAATATTCTATGATAGATCACAAGGATTGTTAGGGTTGTCTCAAAAAGTATATATTAATAAAGTTCTAGAGAGATTTAAGATGGAAAAGTGCTCTGCAAGTATTGTTCCAAGTCAAAAAGGAGATAAATTGGGCCTTATGCAATGGCCTAATTCCCTAAAAAACCCCAAACTTTTTTTATCTTAAAAAAAACCCTCAACTTTCATTATAATCCCAAATCTGCCCTCTTTAACGCTTAGTAAAAAATCACCGTTAAGCCTTCTTACATGGAAATTCCATGTCAGCACAAAATCCACATCATAAGATGACATGGAATAACTCCAGAAAACATCGACGTTTTTGCTCTGGATATTTGGGGAAAATTAGGGCTTTCATTGCTTCGTCTTCTTCAATTTGCTTTCAAATATCGACCAAAAGAAATTCGCACTCAAAGAGGCAACACCGCTCAATCGCTCCTAATCAATCGCTGCCTCCATCAGGTTCGCTCTCTACGCCATGAAGCCAGAGCCAGCTAGCATCTCCGTCGCCCTCTCCATGGGTTAGCCTCTCTTTTGTTTTGTTTGAAGGAATCGATCGCAATTCACACTCAAAGAGACAACACCGCTCTGTCGCTCCCTCCATCAGGTTTGCTCTTTACGCCACGAAGCCAGAGCCAACTAGCTTCTCCATCCCCCTCTCCATGGGTTAGCCTCTCTATCGTTTCACTCAAAGGAATTGATCACGAACGGGAGGGATTCCTCCATAAATCGACTGAGTCATGTACTCCAAAGCACTTGATCTCTTCCTATACAGACTCGCACTCGGTCACTCGGTGGAGAGAGTGGCGAAAACTGCGATTAACCCTTGTGATAACCAGGTATTTGTTCTTCCGTTTCTTTTGCTCTTTTTTTCCCCTAAATTTAACTTTTATCGTTTTTGATGAAGTATGCGTACATTAATCTTGATGTTTTCAATTTTTGCTATCCCTATTACGTGTATGATTCTAGGTAAAAGCTACATGTTTGGGGCTTGCTATTATTGTTTCCCTGATCTGTCTATTAGTTAGCACCTTTGTAAATGTGTTTGTTGTTTCCTAGTGGTCGTCACCCTCAAGCAGTGGAAATAACAAAAGATGTGCTCAAAGTCCTCAGGTTCTTGAACATAATTCAATCGCACAAGAATGTTGGTTGATTGTTGTGGTAGTCAATTGTTCTTATGATGTGAATTGTGTTGTTTACAATTCGCTTCAATCAGTAGAATGTGTTTGACATTGAAATTGCAGGTTGATCGTCATTTTGCTAGCAAGTTTTGCTCATAAAAAATTGGAGTATTACTAGGTTGAATCAGAAGCAATGGTGAGTTCATTCAATTGTTGACTCTTTATGTTCGAATATTATTTTTAGTTTTCAGTTAATGACTTTGTGTGTTTATTTAGTAGAATGAAAGTGACAGTGATAATATTTCATTGGATTGGAGTGATAGATAACCAAATATATCAGATGATGAAGAGTCGATGACAAGTGAGATGATGAAAGAACTCAAAGAAGCAAGAATGGAGGAGGAGGAGGAGGAGAAGGTAGATGATGGTCGAGCTTTAGTTGTAGGTTCCACCAATATACAAAGAGAGGAGACTAATGATGATCGAGATTTAGTTTTATGTAAAGACGGGGCAGCAGATGAAGATGCGGATTCTAAAAATGAATCTCTAAGTGGACCTGATATCGATGATTTTGAAGAAACCCATGGCATATCACGCCTAGTGGTTAATAGGTATGATCCTATATGTGACCATAATGAGGAAGTGTTTAGCCTAGGTATGAGATTTGAATCTCATGAATAGTTCAAGAATGCTGTGAGAAAGTATGTCGTAATTAATGGATTTGATATTTTTTGGCAAAAGAGTGAATATAAAAGAATGGAAGCGAGATCCTTACCAAAAAAAAAAAGAAGAAGAATGGAAGCGAGGTGTGTAAGAGGATGCGGTTGGAGATTGCACGGCGGTTGGATTCAAAATGAGTGTACAAAACCAGACATAGCTTATGCAGTGGGAGTTGTGAGCAGATATCTAGCTAATCTAGAAATAAAGTATCGAAAAGATGTAAAGTGGTTATTAAGAACTCGCATGATAACTATTATATTTCTCTATTTTTCTATTTCTGGGAATAAGTTTATAACAGAAATCCATTGGGTAACCGAATTTCATTTTCCAATTTCTAGAACAAAGTTTTAGTCCAACAATAGGTTTGAAACATAAATGAGAAGTAAGAATTTTCTACTTTTCTATTTCTGGAACAAAAAGAGAAATAAAAACTCTGGAAAATTCCAAATAAGGACCCGAAGTGGGATTATTTTCTCAAAAAAGGGTTCAGAGTGCACAATGTGTCAAATAAGAGCATGAAGTGATCAAATTTGTCTCAAATGAGGGCCCAGCGAGCACATGCATCGCACATGCCGTTTTCTAAGCCATGTTGGGGGCATTTTCGTTAAGAGGCAATTTTTTTGTTTTCATTCTTTTTTTGTTTCTTTTTTTTTCTTCATTTAGTGTTCACCTTCTTCCTTCTTGTTCTTCCTTCCACCCACACTCGTCCAAAACCTAGCCCTAGGGCTTGATTTCGGTGGTGATTCAAAACCAGGCGACAATAATGGGAGAGTCGTTGTGGCTCCTAGGAAGCACTCGCAATACCTTGCCGATGAAAACGAGCTGCTCCACTTTGACAAAACCACCGTGGCATGCCCGCTAGGCCCGTTGAGCCGTCCACGTCAGAGTGGTGTCGCGTGTGCAAGATCATGGGGCATGGTTTCTCTGTGAAGAAGGAATTGAAGGGAGGTATTGGGTGTTCACATCTGCGGGAGTGGTCATCGATGATGACATAATAACAAATACAGATGAGCGATACCGTAAAGGGTTAAATTGCATTGATGGTGTTTTTCATTGACTAAGGATTCACCGAACCTTTTTAGAAGAGGATTGAATTTCTCCGATTTTCTTAAAATTTTCAAATCTGGACACGTTCGAATACTCTGCATCAATAAACAAATAGATGAAAAGCACATCGGACAAATTCTTTTGTTGAAGCTTTAGAAAACTATGACACTTAATCATTTGATTCATTATCGTGAAGTCTTCCGATCTTGCTTGCAAAGCATCTTCCATGGCAGAAAAGTCCAGCTTGTACCGGTTTGTGACCAATAAAAAAATGAATCAATAGCTGATAGAAAAAGAAACATGACATGGCCTAAACCATAAAAGCTTTTTTGATTACACAAAAAAACCCAGTAGATCGAGCGAGATCGGGCACCGGAAGCTACTCAGCGATGGTGCAGGAGGACGAAGAAGAACAAGACGCAAATGAACAAAGAAAAGAAAGAAAAAAAATTGCCCCAAGACGAAAATGCCCCCTTAAAAAGTGGTATGTGAGATGCATGTGCTCATAGGGTCCTTATTTAAGACTAATTTGACCACTTCAGGTCCTTATTTGGCATATTATGCACTCTGGACCCTTTTTTGAGGAACATATTCCACTTTAGGCCTTTATTTATAATTTTCTATAAAAAATCTTCTCATTGCTTGCCCTCATCTCCGTTGCTTGCCGCTAGCTGGCCAATGCCACCCCCTGCCAACTTGTTGCCATCGCCACCCCCCATAGTTACCTGCCGCTCGTTGCCCTCGCCGATCATCACCCACCGCTAGCCTCTCGCCACCACCAAACGCTGCTGCTAGACACCGCCCTCCCTCGCCAGCTGTCAATGAGTGGAAAAGAACGTAAGTGCAATAAATTTTGTGTCGTTATCAAATTTCTGTTTTGAGAAGAGAGGTTTTGTGTTGTTATTAAACGCGTATCTCTATTCATAAACTTGTCCAAGGAATAAAATAAAAATGTATATTTCTGGCCAGAAATCTATTTTCTGGAATAGAATGATTATCATTTATGCCTTAAGATACTTAAGAGGCACTTCAAGTATAAATCTTTGTTTTATAAAAAAAAAAACAATGTAGCTTTACAAAACTTTGTCGATGCAAATCTTGATGGTGATTTGGATAGTAGGAAGAATGCATTGGTTATGTCTTTTACCGTAGATGATACTGCAATTAGTTGGATGTCTAGATTTGAGAAGTATATGTCCCTCTCAACCACTGAAGTAGAGTACATTGTTGTATCTGAATTTTCTGAAGGAAATAGATAAGTAGTAGGATAATAGTATTCTTTTTTGTGATAGTAAGAATTCTATTGGTCTCGTAAAGAATCCGGTATTTCATTCAAGTAAGTATGATCATATTTGTCAACTGATAGGTGATGGTGATCATATATGTCAACTGATAGATGATGGGATTTTGTCATTGAAGAAGATCCCTGTCGAGAAGAATCCAGTAAATATGTTAATCAAAATTGTCACCGCTAAGAAATTAAGACTATGCATTGCCTCAATTGACCTCCATGTTTAGTGATAAGGAGGCCGCAGGACTAGGACAATTTATATTACAAAAACAAGTGAAGACTATGAAATTCTATTGCTGTTTTGAAGATCAGTCTTCAAGTGGGAGGTTAATGGAGTTGTGGAGCTTGATGGAGGAAATAAGTATTACAATAAAGAGGTTTTTTTTGCTAATGATATACACGTAATTTTCATGTTAATATAAAGAAAAAATTGCTGCTGCTAATGCCATACATATAATTGTCATCATAACTTTGTATACTCTAGCCTCCTACTATATATTGGGGTTATATCTTTTGTAGTTGTAACTTGTAATTTTGAAAATTGATACTAATACTAATATGGAAAAGATAGCTTAGTCCTGCACCGTGATTTTTTTTTTCTAATTTTGAAATGTAAAAGTTGGTGTGTTTTCTTCTCTCTTTTTTTTCTCTTCAACCTTTTGCCCTCGTAACATGTGTTATTCGATGGGCCTTCTCGATGAAAAGCTTGACTTATCACTTACATATGTTATTGTGTTTCACGTGTGTGGTGCCCCCATCAACTCATCAATTAATGATATCCCGCCCACAAGTCCCTCTTTCTAGCAAAAAAAAAAAAACCCACAAGTCTCTCTGTACACACAGAATTAAATATACTATCTACTTCATGTTGACATATTGATATCTGTTAATGAAGCTTGACCCATAAAAAGTGCTGACTAGAAAAGCTAGATCTAAGAGACAAGGGCTCGAAAGACTCACACAGCCGAATCAGAACCAACCGATCATGTGTGATAGTCCGAATCTTCATTGCAACGAGCAACATTGGATCGTGGAAGAGCAAACCAAAGAACAAAGCCACCAAGAATCATCACCTTTTGTTCACTACCGATTCATGAAACAAGAGAAGCTTGAAGAGGAGGAAGAAGAAGAAGATGAGCTTGCGCTTCAAACCCTCTTGTCCAGAGAAGAGCAAGCACATTATGAGCCGCTATTTCACAGTTACCAAGATCATCTTCAAGAGGACTTGGCTCTCAACGGGGATCATCGAGAGGCGATCAAGTGGATGAATCGAGTGTGTTGACGCTACGCATTTTCTTGCTTCATGGAGATCCTGTCGGTTGACTATTATGACCGGCTTCTCGCGAACATTCGGGTTGCGGAAATGAAACCATGGATGGTGCAGTTGGTGGCTGTCGCTTGTCTCTCTTTGGCTGCAAAAGTTAATGAGATCCATGTTCCAACTCTTTCAGCTCTTCAAGTAAGTTGAAGTCTTGTGAATTTTTTTTTAGCTTGTCCTTCTGCTTGTTTTAAAAATCAATTGTTTCAATCATTTGCATTCTAGAGAAGTCGATTGGGTGATGATAATGGAACACTTTACTATTTCCACAGGTTGAGGGACCAAGCTACATGTTTGAGCCTAAGACAGTCCAAAGAATGGAACTCTTAGTGCTCTCTACGCTCGAGTGGAGGATGAACCCGGTCACTCCATTTTCCTTCCTACATCACATCATTGGAAGGCTTCACTTTCACACCAGCTCACAAATGGATCAATTCTTGACCTTGTTCGAGCTATACCTTCTCGCTCTCCTCTCCGGATTCGAGGTTTCTCCATCACCGGCCTTCGGTGATTGCAGCAGTGGTGACTTGCCGTTCAATTGAGAAGATGCGATGTGAGGGCATTCAGATCGATTGCTACCGGAATGCTCTTCGCGATAGTCTCAAGTGGAGTGAGGCTGGGGGGACGTTCGAGGAGTGTTATGAGTTAGTAGGTGAATTGCAATTTAAAAGTGCCGATGTGAGTTGTCATTAGACAATAGAGGCGGAGAATTACAAGTTGCGTACAATATCAATTTCAAAATACGGTTTAAAAGTCATATCAATCGAGTTTGGGACGGGGCAATCGCCTATCAAAACAGGCCAAAGCGTTTGAAAGCGCTCTAGCTTCTGGGCATCATTTTTCATATTCAGTCGTACACCATTGTCTTTATGTTCTTGCAAACATTCTGATTGTTCCAATGATCACAAACTTGTGTTCATTTCGAATCGAATGGAAACTTCTGAGTCATAATCCAGAGAAAGTTATTGAAAATTGAGCGACATTAGTGTTTTACACCAATTTTTTAGTCATTTTGCTTAATTGGCAATGTTGCGGCTCTTCTCTCTGTTAACATTCACGAGCACTTTATACTATAGGAGAATAGGTAACACCTCAGTAACCAAAATGGGACAAAGATCTTGAAAGACATTTCAACTAGCAAAAGAAAGTTCTCTTTAGTCTTTGCAATCGAACTCCATGTAAATGAAAATTCTAAAATTTCATTCAACGTATCCCACTTTCCTCGAAGAGTTTCTCCTTATCTTGGCATACATCATGCTTCAAAGATGAGCACCCTTTTCACTTCCCAATGATATTAAGTGAAGCAGCAATCTTCACTGTCAAATGGAAACAAACCACGTTGTTGCATAATTCGAAGTCAGCTTTCTTCTACTTAATTGGCCGATTTGGTTTAGTTCCCGAGGATTGGTGTATGGGCTGTCTGGTTCCCGATTCCAAGGGGGAATCGGACCGACTACAAATACTCTTTTTTAATTTTTTTAAAAATATTAATAAAATGTGAACTAAACCCTAATTGAACTTCATTGACAAAAATAAGTAAAGTGTGAATTGAACCTTAAGTGAACATCATTGACATAAATTCATTGACAAAAATTAGTAAAATGTGAACTAAATCCTAAGGCTACGTTTGATCGCCTGAATTGAATTATGATAGGATAGGATAATGTGGGATTAGAAATCCTTGAAATATCCCGTGGATCGTAATAAATCATTTCTCATATTTGGTGCAATCCAATATAGGATTCAAAATCTTTGAAAATCTTACTTGCTCACCGAGGTAATACTTTCCAAATCTAGGGTAGCATCCTCTTGATGTAATTTCACACGACTGAGACTTACACCAGTTGGAGCAATCACCGTTTTCATCATAGCTCCTCCTCCTCCTCCTTCTCCATTGTCAACACAGAGTCTCATATCTGAATAGAGGACAGGATCGGACATCGAAGCAATGGCAAAATTAACTAGGACCAACATACGAGCGCCCAAAACTTCATGCATTTTTTTTCTTCTTTTTCAAAGATGACTTTTTGGGTCGACCCATCGATTTAGGGTCATTCATCAATGACAGCCGATTCGGTTCGATAGTCATTGGAGGACAATCAGTTGAACGGTGATGACGATCAGCGTTGGTCATAGACAATGACGATTGCACGGTGGTTGAGAGCGATCCGTTATTGTGGCGGTGGTCCTTGCGTGGTAGCTGGTGATGCCGGACTCCATCACTCCATCATTGGAAGGAAATTGTTATGTTTTTTTTTATACTTTTTTATCCAATCCGAGTCTATCCCACCCCTAGCCCGGATTTCTTATCCTGCATTTGATCTTGGTATATCTAAGTTTATCCGATCTAGAAGACATCGCCAAACACATGACAGAATATTTGGTTATCCTATCTAGAGTCAAATTCGGACTACCAAATGTAGTCTAAGTGACCAATTTTATTAGATCGGACAGGACCGGTTCAGTTCCTGGACCTAGGACCAACCAGTCTGGTCCCTAATTCTCAATTTTGGGAACCGGTCCTACCGGACCGGAGACTGATCACCCTTAGCTATTCTGTCCATAACACACACCTCTACGAAAAGTTCACCAATGTCTTGAATGTTGATTGAAGATTTCTGCAGCCGATCGACCACCGAAGCCTAAGGACTTAAATTTGTGCTAAGTGCATTTATGCAAAACTACGTAGTGACAGAAATCTAGTTCATCTTCACATGAAAACTTTCTACCTTTTCTTAATTAAAAAACAGACCATTTTGACAAGGCAGTGCTTGTATGCATCAAATTAGCAATATGTGAATAGTATTCAAACCTTTGCAGCTGCAAAGGTTTATTTCGTGTTGAAAGAGACCTGCGGCCTACAAGACATGCAAGCCTGGGTCAATACGAACGAAAAGAAGATGCCGAATCGAGGACCGGATGAAATAGTCCCGACCAGGAACTTCGGCCACAAAGAGACCTCTTCTCACGAAAAAGGCAACATGCTGGAGATCAACCTCCTCGTTGCGATGCTCATAGCCACGGTCACCTTTGCAGCTGCCTTCACGATGCCTGGCGGCTATCACGGCGACGGACCGGACAAGTGGATGGCCAGTCTCACCTCGGATCTGGCTTTCTAGGCATTCATGATTTTCGATACTATGATGTTTGCCACCCTTATCGATAAAGATTTTTATTAGATCTATCCTCAGCGCAAAATTCGTTTTTTACACGTGGTGAACATGTAAAATTAATCTAATAATAATCCTATTAGTTAAATCACATATTTGCCACTGGATGAAAGGAGAGCATAGCCTCATTGGTTAATGGGGGGAGAGATCGTCATGCGAATGACGTAATAAATAACGCCCCGAAAATTTAAAAGACAAAGGGAAATGTCAGGTCACCACTTCCAATAAAACAAACTATTTCTTCATTCCCGATCCATGTGAACCAAATGAATAATAATTGGCAGGACCTTATTCATAGGAAAAAAACTAAAATTAAATATATAATGAGAGGGTTTTCGGACTACTTATTGTTCAATAAGTACAATTTGATTTTAATCATATTATAATTATATGAAAATTTATGAGTTTATGGTCCGGTGATTTAACAAGTAATTAGTACTTAGCTCATTAATTAAATCTTCATCGTAAAAGGAGGCTTCTGCTGCAACAAAAGGACAAATAGTCGACAGTACAATTTAATGTGGGACAATTTCCAGTGTCCGCCATTTATAATTATAATTTGGTTTGGTCCGCACTTTGTCTCCTCGGTCTTCTCCCTCTCTTCCTCAAGAAGATCTAACTTCTTAGGAATAATTTCGGCAGAAACCCTAACGCTTTGTGTGATCCGTTAACTCCTAAAACTTATGAAATTACGCGATATTTATTATTATTATTGTTATTATTATTATATTTTTCACACGACTTTTTTTCGAAGGAGAAGGGTAGGAGTGCCACCCCGATGTTTGCCGACCTTGCTTCGCGGTAGTGGTGACCCTTGCGCCTGTCATGTGAGGGCTGGGCGAGTTTACGGAAAGATTAGTTCAAAGGATAGCAACAAGTTCTAAGACTTAAATGATCCAAAAAAATGTTTTATAATAAAAGGGATCGACTGACGCAAGGTTCAAGTCTTTCATTATCAAATTTTCAATTTTTTATTACATAAATCTGTACATCCATGCGTACATATTTATACCTATATAATTCACTATCAACGATAAAGCCCAAAAGTCCATGGTAACGAGTCTCCTTATGAAAATACTTTTTAAGTATAGATTTAAATTAGTACACCATTGATAATAGAACCGCTAATGCTCATGCTAACTTTTACGGGTGCTTGTTAATTATACATGTCAATTGAAGTGTATTGAAATTATAATTTTTTTCCTATTTGATTGCTTATGGATACACTAAGGACATCTTAGAAATTTAAGGGTTCAACATTCCTAGGAAAAATTACCCAATTGATAATAAATCTATTGTATGGATATCAATTCAACCTTAAATTTTTCAATTTTGCCAATTTAGTTTTAAAGCTTTATGCAAAATTCCAATATAGTTTTTCTAATCAATTTTTGCAGGAAATTACTGTCATAGTGGTCCAGTCATTGACATATGTCCTACAATGTGTGAATTCTTGACATTGCATCTACATCTCTGAATTCTCGAGTAATTATATATATGTGTGCACGGATCAATGGACCATCTTGATAAGTGTGTGGTACCATCAACTCTTCAATTAATGATATCCCAACCACAAAGTCTCTCATTCTACCGAAAAAAAAACGACAAGTCTCTCTGTACACACATAATTACAAGATGTATTATCTACTTCATGTCGACAAATTGATATATGTTAATGCAGGTTGACCCATAAAAAGTGCTGACTAGAAAAGCTAGATTTAAGAGACAAGGGCTCGAAAGACTCGCACAGCCGAATCAGAACCAACCAATCATGCGTGATAGTCCGAATCTTCATTGCAGTGAGCAACATTGGTTCATGGAAGAGCAAACCAAGGAACAAAGTGACCCAGATTCGTCACCGTTTCTGCACTACCGATTCATGAAACAGGAGAAGCTTCAAGAGGAAGAAGATGAGCTTGAGCTTCAAACCCTCTTGTCCAGAGAAGAGCAAGCACATTCCGAGCACCTATTTCGCAGTTACCGAGATCATCTTCAAGAGCACTCGGCTCTCGATGGGGCTCGTCGAGAGGCGATAAAGTGTATGCATCAAGTGTGTCGACGCTATGCTTTTTCTTGCTTCACGGAGATCCTGTCAGTCGACTATTATGACAGGTTTCTTGCGAACATTTGGGTTGTAGAGATGAAGCCATGGATGGTGCAGTTGGTGGCTGTTGCTTGTCTCTCTTTGGCTGTCAAAGTTAATGAGATCAATGTTCCAACTCTTTCAGCTCTTCAAGTAAGTTAAGATCCGGTGAATATTTTTTTGCTTGTCATCCTGCTTGCTTTAAAAAGTAATTATCTCAATTATTTGCATTATAGAGAAGTAGATTCGGTGATGATAATAGAACACTATACTATTTCCGCAGGTTGAGGGACCAAGCTATATGTTTGAGCCTAAGACGGTCCAAAGAATGGAACTTTTAGTGCTCTCTACGCTCGAGTGGAGGATGAACCCGGTCACTCCATTTTCCTTCCTAGATCACATCATTGGAAAGCTTCACTTTCACACCAGCTCACAAATGGATCAATTCTTGACCTTGTTTGAGCTATCCCTTCTTGTTCTCATCTCCGATTCGAGGTTTCTCCGTTACCGGCCTTCGGTGATCGCAGCAGTGGTGACTTGCTGTTTGATGGAGAAGATGCGATGCAAGGACAATCAGATTGGTTGCTGCCAGAATGCTCTTCGCGATAGTCTCAAGTGGAGTGAGGCCGGGCCGATGTTTGAGGAGTGTCATGAATTAGTAGGTGAATTGCAATTTGAAAGAGCCTGTGTGATAGAGGAATAGAATTGCAAATCGTGTACAACATAGATGTCAAAATAGGGTTTAAAAGTCATTTGAATCGAGTCCTTGATAGGGGCAAGCGTCTATTAAAACAGGCTTGGGCGCATGGCCAAAGCACTAGAAAGCGCTCTAGCTTCTGGGCATTTTCCAGGCAACAGAACCTGGCCAGCAGCCCGGTCACTTCTTTGTCAGTCGCCGACCTGGTGGCCAGGTTCGTCCAAGCACTAGGCGGGCCATCATTTTGCATTTTCAGTCATCCACCATCGTGTCTTTATGTTCTCGCAAACATTCTGATTGTTCCAATAATCACAAACTTGTGTTGATTCCAAATCGAATGGAAACTTCGAGTTACAATCAACAGAAAGTTATTGAAATTTGAGCAATATTAGAGTTTGACACCACTTTTTAGTCATTTTGCTTAATTGGCAATGTTGCAGCTCTTCTCTTAGTTAACATTCATGCGCACATTATTCTCTTTTCCTCCTTTTCAACTTCTTCGTTATTTGATCACTTCGTCTGTAATTCTACGGGAGATATACAATTAAAAATATCTCTGTAGAAGATATAACCCAGTCCGAAATATCATCTCACATTCAAAAATACATTAGATTCTTTAAATACTACGTATTAAACCTGGATTTATATACTTTTTATTATTTTTTTTATAGAGAAGCTTGGCGATGCTCGAGAGTATGGCTTGTGTCAATATATCTTAAAACTTAAACCACAAAACACTAATCCATGTTATTTTCAAGAAGATAATTGAAATTTATATCCAAGAATGATTCCTTAATTGGTATAGTATTTTGACTATGGTTCAAACTTACGATAAGTTTCATTGTGAACTTATTTACAGTGATGGGTAGGTCGTGGTGAGGGCTTCGCCTACAACGACGATAGGCGTGGCGAGTCCAACGGTAGTGTGGACGGAGGGCGCAGATCGGCATTGTGGCTGATCAACCCACTAAGAAGAAGAAAGAGGGGCGCAGAGAAAGGAGACGTCAAATTTTTATTATGATTTTTTTTGTTGTATGTTTATTGGTATGAATGAGAAGGTAAAAATCTTGCATATGAAAAACGTGACTTCAACTATTGCAATTCGGAGATTAATATGGACGAACATGGAAATCAACACCGTACAAGTGCTACGGAATCTTGACAAAGGGATGACTTTTTCTCAGCGAATTAATACGCTTCCTACCTCAACCGGCCCATAAATATAAGGTTAATATTATGAAGAATTCCAAATTGATATACATATAATAAATTTGTCTCAAATTAAGTTTGGATCAATAAAAACTCTAAACTCGTATACCTGTAACTAGAGACGATCGATTCCCAAACGATCTAGTTCCTGCTCTAGAAGCCGGAACCGGAACATCTGATCCTGGAACTAGATCGGATTGGAGCAACCAGTCTGGGTCTCAAGTGATTCAATGGAACTGATTGCATGTTTTTTCTTTTTGTGACAAAGCCGGCGCTAGAGGGAGAGAGAGAGAAGAGAGCCGCGTGTTCCCTACTTCCAGGCTATCTCATGTCCCAAACTCCACCTAAAGCTCTTACAAGTGTTCTCTCTCTCTCTCTCGCATTTACTTTTATTTCCCCACAAGTCTCGTCCCATGACTCAGGTGAGAGAGGGAAAGAGTGATTAGCCGATTAGGATTTGTGATTGTGAAAGAGGCGTGAGAGCCGAGAGGGAAGGGAGGGGCATGACCGCGTGAGAGGGAAAGAGCGATTAGGTTTACAATCACTACTGTGGAATCGGGAATTGGATCGCCACCTCGAGAACTACCCAGAATTGGTCAATTCAGTCTGGTTCGAGTTGTATGTCACTCACTCCTACTTGTGAGAAATTTATCATAAACTAATTTTTGGATCACTAAAAACCCAAA
Organism: Syzygium malaccense; assembly: GCA_031216405.1. NCBI lineage: Eukaryota > Viridiplantae > Streptophyta > Magnoliopsida > Myrtales > Myrtaceae > Syzygium > Syzygium malaccense. Next base: position 42,454,214 of record CM062257.1, on the reverse strand, counting down.
ACCGATACACCGGTGACAAATCTGGCAAAAACTAATTTTTAAGTCACAAAAAATCCTAAAATGATACACGCATGATACATTATCATTTGTTAGAATTTCCACATGAGCTTCTCATGTCAACTGAGTTATTGCCAATGTCAAGAAATTCACGGTAACATTTGATGAAAACTAACGAAAGGAAAATGGGTCACGTGTGTACCATTTTGCGGTTTTGACTTAATAATTAGTTTTGGGTAAATTTATTACAGATATACCAGTTAATACCATGAAAAATTCCAAATTGTAACGTGGATGTAGAGTTCATTTACATACACAAATATATGTGTGGAAAATTATCCAATCAATCATAAAACCAATTCTACGAATGCCAATTTAGTTCCAAACTTTCCAATTTTGTAAATTTAGTCCGAAACCTTCGTGTAAATTTCCAATGTAATCCTTTGATTAATTTTTGGTGGAAATCGCTCATGTGACGATCTGCCACATAGGATGACAATGATTGGACCGCTACGTGAGCGATTTCAGTCGAAAATTAATCGAAATGACTATATTGAAATTTAACGCAAAAATTTAGGACTGAATCGATATTCATATAATAAGTTCAGGACTAATTTAATTATTTTCCCCGTCTATATCTATTTATTTATTTATACAAACACGCACGTACCCCGGCAAATCATAAATGGCCGCTTGTTTGTCCAGTACAAATGTACTACATGTATCCAAATTGGGTGAGGTGCGACAAGAAGTTGCCTTCCTTTTCTAAATATCTATTTCCTTCAAGTGGTTTCCCCCTAACAAGTGGGAACAATTTTCATTTACGTTTCCCAATTAACGAAGGTTGTGAATTTAACGTATGTAGATAACTATAGACTATTTTCGACATATTAAACTAGCAGATAGATTTGTTCGAGCAAAATATCATAAATGAATGAAATATTACTGACATTTCAAAAGAAACACAATATAAATCTTTGCAAACTATAAAAAAATTAGAACATAAAAAACATTTATTGTGCCTGGTATACAGAACTTTGAAGGATTAACTTAAAATTTATCTTACGTGCATGAGGAACATCATAAAAAATGATAAAAGTTAAATACTTATTACATCTTAAAATGTAATAAGTATTTAATGTTTGATAACGTTTTGTAAAAGAGAGTTGTAACTTAGAACTAGTTGTAACTTAATATCGAAGAGAAATTGATAAATAACTTAAACTAAATTTAGTATTTTTCCACAAAAGTTGGTAATTTTAGGATGTAATTAAGAATCGACAAAAAAAGGTGTAATTAAGAAAAACAAATAAAAGTTGGTAAAAGATAAGAAACTATGGAAATTAAAATAAAAAAACTTGATAAGTAACTTAAATGAGATTTGGAAACCAAAATATAGTTGATTATTTAATTATAAAAAAGTTAGTAATTGATTTTGATTAAGATTGGTTATTTTAAAAAAATATGGATAGATTTAAGGTGTCACTAAGAAATGAAAATAAGAACTTGCAAACAATAAGAAAAGTTGACAAATTAAAAGAAACAATAGTGTCCATAATTAACTCAAATGAGAGCGGTGACCCAACACTTTTAGTAAAATCTAACAAAAGTTGATAATTCATCCTAACTTAGGATGGTAATTTCATGTAGTACTTATTAAATTTGAAGCGCTAGTAAGTTAGTACCTAAATTGCTAATGCCCAAATTATTGGTAATTTCGTTGAAGTCTTGGTATTGCTCCAAAAATTGGATAGTTCGTTGATATGGATAAAGCACATGACTAGAGTGTAGGGTATTATGAAGCATGTGACCCATTGTCAACGACCACAGAATTTATTGGCGATATTGATGGATATCGAAGACCACTATTGATCGGTTGTTGACATATGACGACGTATAATTAATGAAGTCGACAAATGTATTGATTAGAAAGGGCGACAGAATACCAATTGACGCATCAAGATAAAGTTGGATGCATAAAGGGCATGAAGATGCAATCATGAGTTTGAAGTTACTAATGAGTGAGGCAATGGAATAGTGGAATAACCGAAATGCGATTCTAAGGCAGAAACCGCTTGGAGACTAGATCATGGTATCGTGAGAGCATGGGCGTGAAATTTTTGGAAATGAAGGAACATGGGTACAACCATAGGAGAATTGCTCAAAGATGGTTATGGCACAACTGCTATAAGTATCATCATTTGTCGATTAAATTTTGGCACGATTTGTGTATGTACAGTTTTGTTTGAAGTAATGCCTTGATTTCCTTGTCTACTTGTGATATTTCCTGTCCGAAGTCGCTATAAAACCTGTCTCCTGTAAAAAAATTGAAGAATGACTTTTGGTAAAAGATATTTCACAGCGGGATCCAATTCGCAAGAAACGGTAAGGAACCAACAAATTACCTTAAAAATATTAACCGTTCATTTTTTTACTAAAAGTTTTTTGAAACCTACCAACTTCAATTGGAATTTACCAGCAGCATGGATGAATGCGGAGCAATGGAATTCTACTATCCAAGATAATGGACATTCGAATATACTTGATCAATCATCATGAGGATATTCCAATTTCCTCTCACTCATGGGAGTCTTCCCTCTCCCCAGTGAGAGCTCTCTCTACCATGGTGATAGCCAAACCTTAACAGCTAACCTTCCTCCTGTGAAACCCTTAGGTATATTTGCTTCCATTGTACCCTCACATAATCGCCAATCTCCCATCTACAATAAATCCTGTTCCATCACCATAAGAACCCATTGGTTACCCCTACACCCACACAATGTAACCATCATAACCCCACCAAACCCATGGACAGATGCAACCCCACCATCACCTTTGGAGTGCTTGACTCCTAGTTACCATATCCATTTCACCCATTCCATGCCCTAAATCACAAAATCTAATCATTCCCCGTCAAATCCTAATTCCGCTTAACCAATTTGCTCCTGATCTCCCTTCATCCTTCAAGTTTTATTGCCGTGAATCAGTGCTACTTGCCCATTACAGAAAGTTCTACACAATCCCCTAGGTTGCAGGAACAACATATTGAAGAGGTAAGTGGCGATCAAACTGGAAGCAAAAACTACCATCCTTCTTTGTAAGCATACGACATTGTCTTCTGAAGGTGTCACATACCTGTTTAGAAATAGAGGAGCGAGTACACTGGAAAAGGAAAGGTTAAAAGAACGTAGACTTGCAGCCCTTTGTAATCGAATGGGAAGAATGTGGATGAATAACTTTGTAGCCAATGTGTTCGAGGAAATTCTTGAGGAGAAATTAGAGGCTTGTAATTTGACTTTACTAGGCAAACTCCACTCTAGGCCCAATGTTAATTTTCAGGCCGTCCTAACTACTATGAAGAAGGATTGGAAAACGGAGAATGTGGTAGTAGATCAACCACAACAAGGTCTGTTTGCGTTTACATTTAGGTTGGAGAGCGACAAAAAGAGGGTTTTGGAGGGTAGACCGTGGTCCTTCTTAGGCAACTTACTCATCCTCCTGCATCTAAACCCCAAAATACTAATTCACCGCCATGTTTTCACGCATTGTGCCTTCTGGGTACAAGTTCATGGAATGCTGACAGCAAGGATAACTAAAAACTCTTTGCAAGAGGTGGCCTCTAAGATTGGGAAAGTCATAGAGATAAAGATGGAAGCAAAAGAAGGTGGCCTGTGCAAGGTGGGGAAAGCTAGAGTTCTTCTAGATTTGGCACAAGCTCTCACTTCAGGGATCGTGGTGAACTTTGAAGACTATCAATATTGGGTTAATTTCAAGTATGAACGTCTTCCCCATTTTTGTTACTCTTATAGGAAGATGGGGCATTTTACTACTAATTGCGAGGAAGTACCTTATAAAGAAGCTAAAACAAGAGAAGTTAGTGAAGGAAATTATGGCTACTGGTTAAAAGCGGAAGCACATGAGGCTAACCCTTTTTGGAAACTGTTCCATGGAGAAGAGTTTATGGAATCGGATGAAGATGAAATTTTTCCGAAAACCCCGGAACAAGGTGGTGTGATGGAGGTTGTGCTGCCCACTGTAGTGGATGAATTGAATGGTTTGAGTACTATGGAAACTCAACAGAAGGCAAACGCTAAATTGAAGGGTAAGGGAAAAGAGATAGTGGTAAGGGAAACTCGAGAAAAGAGGCATCAAAGTACCCAACTCCTACTTTCAGATACTCCATGGATGGAGGCACCTCCCAAATACAATGTCGAGAGCTATTTGAAAGGGAAGGAATACTATCAAACCCCAGCATCAAAGAAGTTGAAAAGGTATGAACTCTATAATTCTCATAGGGGTAATGTCCACAATCTAGATGTTACTCAATTTCATGAGATCCTGATTTCAATTGAGGATGGCTTAAAGGAATGGGCTTTGGTGGCTAACCCTAATAAGTCATCGGGGGATATATGAAGATTATGAGCTAAAATTGTCAGGGTCTGGGTTCTACCTTGACATTCCAGCACCTGAGAGCCTTAGTGGCTCAAGAAAGACCCAACGTAATGTTTTTAATGGAAACTAAGAATAAAAGAGCAATGGTGGATAGAGTTAGAAATAGACTCAATTTTCAGAATTCTGTGATAGTAGACCCAAAAGGTTTGGTTGGAGGTTTAGTAGCTATGTGGGATGAGGAGGTGACGATGGAGGACGTGGAAAGCATAGAGAATCTTGTAGATTTAATATGCAGGAATCTTAGTAGCGGAAAGAGAATACGTGTAACTTTTCTCTATGCGCCAACTAACTTTTGGGAAAGGCTCCTCCTGTGGAGAAAGCTGAGATATATTCATCATGAAAATAGACTTCCTTGAATATGTATGAGTGACTTTAATGAGATTCGGTACTAGTGGGAGAAAGCAGGTAAAAGAGAGGAGGATTATTATAGATTGATGGCTTTCCAGGATATGTTAAATGATTGCGAACTTATGGATGTAGAGAGTAAATGGTGTGCTTATACGTGAACAAACAATAGAGATGGTGAAGAATTGGTAAGGAAAAGACTAGATAAGGTGGTATGCAACATGGAATGGAGGGTGTTATTCCATGAGGCGGAAGCTTATAGGCTACCGACCATTGGCTCCAACCATAGCCCAATCTTATTATCCCTGGCCCCACCCAAGGATAAGAGGAAAAAGGAATTCTGTTTTGAGGCTTATTGGCTAGATGAACTTGAATGTAGAGACATTGTGGAGGAGGCATAGCATGACAAGGCAAACACTAATGCAGATTTTGTGAGTAAGTCCAGAAAAGTGGTTGAAGCCTTGACTAGGCGGAGTAGGAGGAGATTCTCAAATGCACATAAATGAATAGAATTCTTGATGAGGAGATTAATGAACATGACAAACAGCCCAGATGGGGGAGGGGGAAAAGTGGCCATTCAACAAATCAAGGAGCCAATTGAGAGACTATGGAGGCAAGAAGAGATGTACTAGAATATGAGGTCCCGAATTAGCTAGTTAAAGTGGGGAGATAGAAATACCAAATACTTCCACACCATCACGATTCAAAAAAGACAAAAAAATATAATTTCTATGCTGAAAATGGGGGAGAATAGATGGAGCAGGGATCTTTCAGAGCTCAAGTCACATATCCAATCATTTTATCAGGCTTTATATGAGTCAACGGGATGCAGAAATTTCCAATCAGTAATTCATTGATGTCGATACACTCCTAAAGAGGGGATGAATGAGGCCTTAATGAGAAGAGTGTCGATTGACGAGGTGAAAAAAGTTGTGTTCCAAATGGGTGCAACCAAGGCTCTAGGACCGGATGGACTTAATGACCAATTCTATCGGCATAACTGGAAGACTATACAGCATGATGTCTACTGTTTGGTGGATAATTTCTTCATGTCAGGTATGCTTGAACCCACCCTAAATCATACTTATATAATCATTATTCCTAAGGTGGTGAATTTAGAGTGCATTACTCAATACAGGCCGATTAGTTTATACAATTTCAGTTACAAAATCATTTCCAAAGTCATGGCCAATCGTTTAAGACCTTGGCTTTATGAACTTATTGCCACCGAACAAAGTGGATTCGTGAGTGGGAGGCAAATACACGACAACATATTAGTAGTTTAGGAAGTACTCCACAGTTGCGTACTAGGAAAAGGGAAAGAAAGTTCCAAGCAGTACTCAAGTTGGATATGCAAAAAGTTTATGATAGAGTAGAGTGGGATTTCTTATGTGCCAGTATGCTGAAAATGGGCTTCTATGACAGATGGGTTCAGTTAATCACGGTATGCATATCTACGATTTCTTTTAGCGTCCGAGTTAATGGGGAATCCCTATAGGATTTCTAGCTGTCCCGGTGCATAAGATAATGGGATTCGTTATCGCTGTACTTGTTTATTATTATGGTTAATTCCTTATCGTCTCTATTGAACAAAGCACTTGAGGAGGGCAGCGTCAGAGGTATAAAGTTGAATAGGCGGTGTCTAATATTATCACATCAATTATTTGCAGACAATGCAATTTTTTTCTTGAATGGAACAGTTTGAGAATGTTAGAATTTGGCAAGTATTTTAAACCAATATTGCTATGCTTCGAGTCAGGCTATCAATTTGAACGAGTTAGGCGTTTTCTTTAGCAACGGATGCCCTGAGTTACTGAAGAGGAATATGGCGGAGCGGCTACAAGTTCCTATTATTGACAAAAACGGCAAGTATCTAGGCATCATATCAGATTGGAGACAGTCAAAGAAACAAATGTTTGCTTGGATATTAGCAAGAGTTAATATGAAACTAGAGAGGTGGAAGGAAAAGCTGATTACCAAAGTAGGAAAGGAGATTTTAATTAAAACTGTCATTGAAGCTTTGCCACAATATGCAATGTCCATTTTTAAGATTCCTATCTTGATTTGTAGAGCGATTAAGAAGAAGATTTCCTCCTTTGGGCGGAAGCAAAGTGCAGACAAAGCAGGTATCCACCGGAGAAAATTGGAACTTTTGAAAATTAGGAAAGACGTAGGTGGCTTAGGCTTTAAGCACCCGATTGCCTTTAATAAGACAATGCTAGGAAAACGGGCTTGGCAACTAATACAAGCATCGAATGCCCTTTGAAGTTAGGTACTAAAGGGAGTCTATTTTCCCAGTGGTGAGTTTTGGGAAGCCAACAAGGGCCATCACCCATCCCGGGGGTGGCAGAGTCTACTAATGGGTGGAGATGTAATTGAGGCAGATGCTAGATGGATAGTAGGTGACGATAAAAAGATAAAAGTTAAAGATGACAAGTGGCCCCCTTCCGGCAAACTTGGAGGCTTGTTGAACCAGGAGGTACCAAAATTCGCAGCAAAATTGATTAACCGGGAGACTCATGAATGAAAATCACAATTGATTAAGGAAATTTATGAAGAGGATGTAGTGTAAGAAATATTGACAATCCCACTAAGCACGAACACCTCGGAGGACACTTTGGTATGGACAAGGAACAAAAAAGAAGTCTATTCGATTAAAAGTAGCTACAACAGGTTATGCTCCCAGATTTCACATCAACAAACGAATTTGGCATCATCATCATATCAGCCTCCCAGGAACCTATGGACTAAAATATGACAAATCCCACTCTACCCCAAGGTTCGTCATTTCTTATGAAGCATATGCACAAATGCTATGCCGACAAAAGAAAATCTGTACAGAAGAAAGTTGGCACATGATCCTCTCTGCCTGATCTGCCGCCGAGTCTCGAAGACTCCCGAACACCTCCTCCTCCTTTGCAACTAGATAAGAAATGTTTGGTTAGACTCTTGGTTAAATCTAGACACCTCACCTACCAAAATCTCCAGAATGGATAAGTGGTTTGCGAATTACCTATCATTGGGTGACACCCTTTCCTCGTTGGAAGACCCTCCCTCGTCGGCGATCTTGGCCGGCATAATCTGGTTAATTTGGAAGGCACTAAATGCCTTGGCATTCTAGTAGTGCAAACCGAATCCATGAAACATAGTGAAAGAAGAAATTAGCGATTATAAGATGTTTAAGAGGTGGAACACTAACAAAGAGGAAGGAACACAAAAGGCGAATACCTTAGTAGATAGATGGTCTCTGATAGCGAAGGGGAACCTCAAATTGAACGATGATGTGGCTTGGTGCAGTGAAACACGAGATGCCGCAGCTGCGGGAGTCCTCTGGAACCATGATGGACTCATAATTTTTGGGTCGCGAGGATATTTTAAAACCCCATCAACTAGCGTGGCGGAAACCCTTGCTTTTACGCAAAGGGCACTCTTCTCTATTGAAGTTTCTAAGTCAAAAGGAAAGGGCAAGTGATCTGTACAATGACTTCTCTGAATTGCGCTTGGAAGTGGAGTCTGACAGCCAAGTGTGCGTGAGGTAGGTTTTGGGCCAAGAAGAAAGTCCGTGGACCGTGAGCTCAGTGGTGGAAGACTGCCGAAAATTGATGGCCCAACTAAAAGTGGTATCCTTAGCCCATTGTTCCAGAAATGCCAACCAGGCTGCGGATTGGGTGGTGATGGCCTATCGTACTAATTCCTTAACTCCAAACTAGATTTTTAAACCTCCGTATATCCTGTAGTCTTTCTTATGTTATAATTGTGAAAACTCACGTGGGTCAGTTTCAAGTGTTTAATGAAAGCTAAGTGTGTTATCAACCCTAAAAAAAAATCATCATGAGGATTGCTCTTTCTCAAAAAATGTTTATCAAACCTCTTTCTAAGCATCTGCTTCTTCTCCTTATATCTACTTGATTGGCTATGGTTTTGTGGTTGATGCGCTAGACTTCATAGAGATGACATGAAATTCAAGTAACTTCCGCAGGAAATTCCTACAATGTTCGAATAATTTTCGAGCATTTATACCTAAACAATGAAAACTCTCGCTAATTCACCATATACATGTTAATTTATTTTGGTTTGCATAACGCTGAATTCAATCTTCCACCCTTGTTCATTGCAAGTGACAGTAGTTTCGCTGATTTCACGCTAGCTAGGAATTAATGCCATCCCCTTCTCTGTAGAACCTAGCAATTGTACAACAATAGCAAAACCCCAGCTAGCATCCAGTACACAAGGTCCAGTCTCCCATCGTTCAAATTCTCCAGCAACCATCCTGTAGGCTGATGGGCTAGATCGACCAATCCGGTGCTCAAGTAGTAGGCGATCCCCGCTACTGCGGCCACCGTCGTGGTCGCACTATTTGAAAACTTTTTTAGGAACTTCGTACATGTTAGAAATTAAACCAAATTTATTAGTACTTGTTTCCTTTTTTGAGTCTGTTCGTATTTCTATATTTTGATTTTTCATATATACGATGAGATATTATTTCTAGTTATATTTTAGGAAAGTTTCCTAAGTCAAGTAGGTTTCTTAATTAGAATAGGTTTCCTAGAAAGAGGTTTCCTATTTCGAATCAAACTATGGTCTATATATAGTCTATTTCTCTTGTAATTGAGACACGCAATAGAAAGGCGCAAATTGTGATCGTTTCACCTTCAAAAAAATTTCTTCCATCATATCAATATTGTTGCCGCGCCTTTGACGCTCAACAAATTGGTATCAGAGCTTACGGTTCGTGATCATGACCTCAATGAACAATTAGCTTCCTTTTCAATACCCTCGTCTTACCAAAGAAAATTATGGTAACTGGGCTGTTAGAATGAAAGCTCTACTCGGCACCTACGGTGTATGGGAACTTGCTAACACTGGCTATGATGAGCCAGAGGATGAAGCCACGTTGAATCAGAACCAGAGGAATGCCTTGGAGAAGGCTCGAACGAAAGATCAATATGCCCTGTCGATCATCTATCAAGCGTTAGATGATTCCATATTCGAAAAAGTTTCGAACGCCACTACCGCTAAAGAGGCATGGACGATTCTTCAAAACACACATCAAGAAGTTCAGAAAGTTCAGAAGATTCGCCTTCAAACCTTGAGAGGTGAATTCGAGGTAATTCACATAAAAGAATCTGAATCGATTGCTGATTATTTCACGAGAATTTTGGCAATTGTTAATCAGATGAAAAGGAACGGAGAAGACATTTTCGATGTTCGTGTTGTTGAGAAAATACTTCGGTCCTTAGACAAGAAGTATAATCATATTGCTATTGCAATTGAAGAATCCAAAGACTTGGATGCCATGACAGTCGATGAACTTATAGTTTCATTACAAGCCCATGAAGAAAGATTGAGAAAGAAAAAGATTGAATCGGTGGAGGAAGTTCTCCAAACGCAATTGATCATACGAGATGAGAAGGAGCAAAGAAAATATCCCATACAAAATCGCGGGACAAATCAAGATCGTGATCGAAGTCGTGGCCGAGGTCACTTTCGAGGAAGAGGTCGTGGACGAAGCAAAAGAGATCCTGCTCGAAGTGATGGAGGATACCAGTATCAAAGAGGCATTCGTGGAATAAGAAAGAACTCGACAAACCAATGGTATGATAAATCTAAAATCCGATGTTATCATTGCAATAAACTTGGCCATTATGCTTCTAACTGCTGGAATAAAGAAAGTAACAGAGCAGACGAAAAGGCAAACTTGGTGAATAATGCTGATTAAGTTCTCTTATTAGCATTAAAAGAATATGAAGAAGGTCAAAGTGATACATGGTATTTGGATACCGGTGCAAGTAATCACATGTGTGGGAGAAAGAAGATGTTTGCCAAGTTAGATGAGACAATTAAAGGAAATGTCTCATTCGGTGATAACTCTAAAATTCTTGTTGAAGGGAAATGTACAATTTTGATTCGCTTAAAGAATGGTGCACGTCAGTTTATTACTAATGTTTATTATGTTCCAAAAATGTCAAGCAATATATTGAGTTTGGGACAACTTTTAGAGAAATGTTATACTGTTCATATGAGAGATCTTAATCTTATGTTGAGAGATCGAAATAATAAACTGATTGTAAATGTAAAGATGTCGAAGAATAGGATGTTTATTCTTAATATAAAGAGTGAGATGTCTCGATGTCTAAAGGCGTGCGTAGATGATCCTTCATGGTTGTGGCATTTGAGGTTCAGCCATCTCAATTTTGGCGGACTCAATTTGCTTTCTCGTAAGAAAATGGTTTATTGCTTACCACATATTGATCATCCCGATAAATTATGTGAAGGGTGTATTATCGGCAAGCATTCCAGAACCAGCTTTCCAAAGGAGACGACTTATCAAGCGAAGAAGCTGCTTGAGTTGATTCATGCTGATTTGTGTGGCCCGATCAATCCTCACTCATATGGTAATCATTGATATTTTGTTACTTTTATTGATGATTTTACTCGGAAAACTTAGACGTATTTTTTGAAAGAAAAGACAGAGGTGTCTGATACTTTCAAACAATTCAAGAATCTGGCTGAAAAGGAAAGCAGCTATTTTATCAAGGCTTTAAGGACTGATCGTGGTGGAGAATTCACCTTAGCCATATTCGACAAATTCTGTGAAAATCATGGTATTTGGCATTTCTTGACGGCCCCGTATTCTCCTCAACAAAATGGTGTGGCTGAAGAGAAAAATAGAACCATTCTCGATATGGTTCGAAGCATGTTGAAGAGCAAAAATTTGTCTAAGGAACTTTGGGCTGAAACTGTTTCGTGTGCTGTCTATCTTCAAAATAGATGTCCAACATATGGACTTGAAGGCGTAACTCTACAAGAGGCATGGACCGGGAGAACACCAAGTGTTTCGCACTTGAGAATTTTCGGGAGCATTGCCTATGCTCATGTCCCGGACCAAAAAAGATCGAAACTTGAAGACAAGAGCAAAAAGCTCATCTTTATCGGGTATGACTCATCATCCAAAGTCTATCGATTATTTGATCCTAACAATTTGAAAGTGTATGTAAGTAGAGATGTCAAGTTCGATAAAGATGGAATGTGGGAAGAAAATCCAAAAGAAGAAGCGAATGTTCGTGGTGATTCCAATCAAACGGAGTTGAAAGATCAATCTTCACCTTCTTTTCCAACATCTTATTCAAGTTCATCAATACCATCCTCTTCAAATAGTGTCGATGAACCGTTATTGCCCAGATCAAGAAGATTGTCTGAAATTTACGAAGCTACCGAAGAGCTTCATCTTATATGTCTTGCAGATTATGAACCACTAGCTTATGATGATGCGGCCAAAGAAGAAAAGTGGAGGAAAGCCATGAACGAAGAAATTGAAGCCATCGAGAAAAATCAAACATGGGAGCTTGCTAATCTTCCGAATGACAAGAAATCAATTGGTGTTAAATGGGTGTACAATGCCAAGAAAAATGAGAAAGGTGAAGTGACAAGGTACAAAGCTAGATTAGTCGCGAAGGGGTACAAGCAAAAAATCGGAATTGACTATGATGAAGTTTTTGCCCCCATCATCCGCATAGAAACGATTAGATTGATTATTTCCATTGCTGCTCAAAATAATTGGTGGATTTATCAAATGGATGTCAAATCAGTATTCTTGAATGGCATCCTTAAAGAAGAAATTTATGTCGAACAACCCGAGGGGTTTGTTGTGAAAGGTTATGAAAATAAAGTACTGAGATTGAAGAAAGCTCTATATGGGCTTAAACAAGTACCGAGAGCATGGAATTCCAGAATTAATGCATATTTCAAGGCGAATGAATTCTTTCAATGTCCATACCAGCATGCACTCTATTTGAAGTAAGAAAAAGGTGATATTCTGCTCGCCTGTTTATATATTGATGATCTTGTTTTTACAGGAAATAATTCGACTATGATTGATGCTTTTAAGGCATCGATGGTGAAAGAATTTGAGATGACCGATAATGGTCTCATGAATTATTTCCTTGGTATCGAAGTGAACCAAAGTGCCGATGGGATTTTTATTTCCCAAAAAGGATATGCAGAAAATATCCTTGAAAAATTCAACATGAAGAACTGTATGTCGGTCAATACACCAATGGAGTGTGGAACCAAACTTTCGAAGTTTGATGATGGTGCCGATGTTGATTCGACATATTATAGAAGCTTGATTAGGAGTTTGAGATACTTGACATGCACGAGACCGGATATTATGCATAGTGTTGGAATTGTTAGTCGATACATGGAGAAGCCGAAATCATCTCATCTTAAAGCTGCAAAGAGGATATTTCGATAAATCAAAGGTACTATTTCTCATGGTTTACACTATTATTGCTCTGAATCTTTCAAACTTAGAGCTTATTCGGATAATGATTATGGTGGAGATATCGACGATCGAAAAAGCACCACCGGATTTGTATTTTTCTTGTGCGACACTGCTTTTACGTGGTCATCAAAGAGGCAATCAAGTGTTACTCTATCGACATGTGAAGCTGAATATGTAGCTGTATCTTCATGTGTTTGTCATGCAATATGATTGGGAAGACTACTCAAAGATATTCTTATGGAGCAGAAGAAAGCAACGGAGATTTTTGTTGATAATATTTCTGCTATTGCTTTAGCGAAAAATCCAGTTTTTCATGAACGAAGTAAACATATCAATGTTCGATATCACTTCATCTGAGAACAGGTTGAAGAGAATGAAGTTGAAGTATTGCATGTGAAGACCGGAGATCAAGTAGTAGATATTTTTACTAAATCTCTCAAGATCGATACTTTTCGAAAGTTCAAGAGCCTGCTTGGAATGATCGATGAAAGAGAATTTGGTTTAAGGGGGAGTGTTAGAAATTAAACCAAATTTGTTAGTACTTGTTTCCTTTTTTGAGCCTGTTCGTATTTCCATATTTTGATTTTTCATATATACGGTGAGATATTATTTCTAGTTATATTTTAGGAAAGTTTCCTAAGTCAAGTAGGTTTTTTAATTAGAATAGGTTTCCTAGAAATAGGTTTCCTATTTCGAATCAAACTATGGTCTATATATAGTCTATTTCTCTTGTAATTGAGACACGCAATAGAAAGGCGCAAATTGTGATCGTTTCACCTTCAAAAAAATTTCTTCCATCAAATCAATATTGTTGCCGCGCCTCTGATGCTCAACAAATAGAACGTGACTTGTCCAGGCAAATGAAATGTCTCTCCAACCCCGACAACTACAAGTTGAGGGAATAATGTCGCGACCGGACTCTCCCGAGCCTCTTTTTTCGGACGACATGCAAAAAGAAGGAAGGCTCGCCTGGTACGTGCTAAGTCTAGGTTCAGGACTTAACTCGGGCTCTCCCAAGCCCATACCATATCGCGACTTAGGGTTTAAAATTTTTAACATGCAAATGGTTTATACCAAGGAGTCGCCACTAATCGATTTGGGGTAGGTCGATTAGAAACCTAAATAGGGTGACGGGAGAATCGCCCTATTCCTACGAATCAGAGATTAACTGGGTTCGGGGACTTGATTACATTAGTTAAATAACTAATGCCCTTTCGGTACCTTTCTACCCTGTTCATTTCATGAAAACATTTGTCAGGCAATTTGGATTGATTTTAGGACCTTTCTCCTAACACGTGAGGTGATCAAGCGAGTGCATAATCAGAAACGATCAGCAGTCAGGAACACAATAATTCATGCAACCTAAGGTTCTAACCTTAACTAAGTCAGATGACATTCAAAATACAACCGCTCATGCAATTGTATTAAAAACATGCATAACAACAACGCAACGGTAATAACATGCGAAATACCACCGCGTAACTTAGGCTTGTCTAATTTAAACAAGATGAAAACACGCATAATAATAAAACACTTAGATATATCACATAAAAAAAAATTTTTTTTTTTTAAAAAAAAAATTTAAACTTTTTTTTTTTTAAATTTTTTTTTAAAATTTTTGTTTTCGGAAAAAAAATAATACTGAAGAAAACAAAATAATAAAAAAAGAAACTTTTTAAATTAAATTTTTTTAAAATTTTTTTTCGAAAAAAAAAATAATAATAATAATAATACCGGAGAAAACAAAATAAATAAAAAAAAGGAAATTTTTAAAAATTTTTTTTTTAAAAATTTTTTTAAAAATTTTTTTAAAAATTTTTTTTTAAAAAAATAATAATTTTTTAAAAAAATTATTATAATATTAAACCGGGCGGGTCGGGTCCGACCCGGGTCAACGGACCCGACCCGGTCGTTGACCCGGGTCAACGGATCCGACCCGGTTCGTTGACCCGGGTCGGATAAGTTAAACCGGATCGGTCAAACCGACCCGGGTCAACGGATCCGACCCGGTTCGTTGACCCGGGTCGGATAAGTTAAACCGGATCGGTCAAACCGACCCGGGTCAACGGATCCGACCCGGTCATTGACCGGGTCGGGTCGGCTGAACCGGGTCAGGCCGAACCGAATAAGTGTAGTCGCCGGCGAGGCCGGAAATCGGCCTTTCGCCGGCGGACCCAGACCGGCGCTACCCCCACTTCGACTCCTGGAACCAAAATCAGACCTCTCCACCTTCTGGGGTCACCGTTCGACCGCCGTTCGCCGGCCGGCGACCAAAACAAAAACCGGCTTCATTGAGGTTTTTTGTCGAACAGGTGGGGGGCGTGATGAAAAACTGGAGATTCTAACCTCCTCCGGCGAGCCGGTCGACTCCGATGACTTACCTCATCCACGACTGCGACACACAGACAGCGGGGAACGGCGGTATGGGCCGGGACTCGCACGAAATGGCCGGTGCGAGTCCCGGCCAAATCCGGAGCAAAAACAGGGGAAGACAGAGCAGCTTGGACCGGGGGATGACTCACCGTCGACGGTGCGATCTGAAAGGCTTCCGGCTGACCAGGGGGCGACGGAGACGCGACTGAGGACCTGTAAAACGAATCACTCTCCTCTCTTTCTCTCTGTTTTCTCTCACTCTCTCTGTTTCTCTGTTTCTCTGCTTCTCTGTTTCTCTCTCTCTCTCTCTGGATTTTTCCGACCGGCGTCTCTCTCTCTTTCTGGCCTTTTATAGGCGGCGTCCCCCGTCTCCGTTACGTCGGCAATGACGACGGCCTGCACCGGCCTAGGCTCCGCGAATTCCGCGGCCATAGGCCGGTGCAGAGGGGGTGTCAGTCCATGAACGCAGAAGGGAGAACAGGGGAGCGGGAGAGAGGAGAGGATAAGGGGCTCCGGGAAAGCGGGGAGGACGGGACTGGCCTTAATGGCCAGTCCCTGTGCATGCTTGTCTCGGCCTTCCTCTGGCCAGATAGCGACGGCGAGGAGCGGCGCCGCCGTGCGTCGGCGTGACGTCGTGAACAGGGGAGAACAGAGGAGAAAGCGACCGGCGCGAGGGGAAGAGGAAGGAGAACTGGGCCGGGCTGGGCCCAGCTGCGCGCGGGGAGAGGAAGGAGAAGAAGGCTGGGCCGTGCAGGGGGGAAAAGGAAGAGTGGGCCAAGGCCCACGCGGAAGGAAAAAAGAAAGAGAAAGGGAATGGGTCGGGAGGCCCGCGCGGAGGAGAAAAAGAAAAGGAAGGGACCGGGCCGGGGGCCCGCGTGCGGAAAGAAACGGGCCGGGTTGGCCCGGCCCCGTCCGATCCGATTTTTTTTTTTAATTAATATTTCTTCTAATAAACCCTATTAATATGAAATGTACCTAATTTCTATATGCAATGCATTTAAATTGAAATATTTTTTTGCTTAGGAATTAAGGACATTAATTCCTAAATTTTTGTGTAATTAATTTTTGGGCAAATTAAAAAATAGGTGTCTACAGCTGCCCCTCTTTGAAGGTGAGCTCGCAGAGATTGAGCTCGCAGAGGTTACATTCAAAGATAAAATAACACCTAAATTTGACCCATGCATGCTTAATGAATGCTATTTTTGGTGAGACTGTGAGTCTCATTTTTATGATGTAATACAAGATGATGCATGCTAAAGCAAATAAAAACACACCTGAGGTTACTTACCTTGCTGAAGGGTAGAGTAATTCCGGACAGTTGATATTGTGTGTCAAGGACCCGAACCTGTCTTCGGTCGCCTTGACGAAAAAAAATGGTTTGTCTAGGACCCGAACCTTTCTTCGGTCGCCTTGACGGGGATCGTTGTTGTCTAGGACCCGAACTTTTCTTCGGTCGCCTTGACTGGATTTTGTTTGTCTCGGACCCGAATCACCTTCGGCTGCCGTGACTGGGGAAATTATTTGCCTAGGACCCGAACCTTTCTTCGGTCGCCTTGACTGGATTTCGATTGTCTGTCTAGGACCCGAACCTTTCTTCGGTCGCCTTGACTGACTGGATTTTGTACGTCGAGGACCCGAACCTTTCTTCGGTCGCCTTGACTGATTGTACTTTGTCCGTCTAGGACCCGAACCTTTCTTCGGTCGCCTTGACTGACTGGATTTTGTACGTCGAGGACCCGAACCTTTCTTCGGTCGCCTTGACTGATTGTACTTTGTCCGTCTAGGACCCGAACCTTTCTTCGGTCGCCTTGACTGACTGGATTTGTACGTCAAGGACCCGAACCTCTCTTCGGTCGCCTTGACTGATTGTACTTGTTTGTCAAAGTACTTGGAGATTCTTGTCCAAGGATTTGACGATATGCCTGGTGGGTCCTCGCCAGCAGGTCTTGAAAAGGCTCAAACGATGAGCACCTGGGGGTCCTCGCCCTAGGATTTGATGTATCATCTGCTGAATACCCGACCTTTTTCGGGGCATCTCATTTGGGATGATAATGAGGGCTTCTCCAGCGCTCGAATTTTGTGTTCTATCACTGGGGATTAGAACTCTGAGCTGTCAAAGATGATTAGCGCAAATATGCATGCATTGATTAAGAATAGACAAGTTAGTCTATTCTAGAATGTGTATTTGAAAATTCATGCATGATGATTTTGCCATGTTTGCATCACCAAAAATCCACCGAGGGTCAATCAAGACAATTTTCGCTCATGAGGTGGACTTCTCAAGATGCTGAACGAGTGACCTTCAGTCAGAAAGGACTTTCCACTCGCTCTCATTGAAAAGGGTTGTTTGTCCCGTCCATTAATGCGGGAACATTGAAAACACTCAATCTGACCTCTATCATATCAACAAGGGTCTGAGTTTTCTCGCGAGCGGTACGACACTGCCAATCTGAGAGGTCTTCTTCAGGGTCGTAATGTAGGCTTGGTCAATGGCTTAACAAAGGTGACTGTCCAAGTCAAGGCCATGAAAGAAAATATTTTGCAATTATCTCCAGGTTTACAAGTCAAGAACCCTGCAAAAGAGATAGAAGTAAACCTGCTCGCACTTCTTCGAGCGATGTTTATAAACATTTGAAATTCCACGTTAATTCAATTGCCCTAGTCAGAAGAGACTTCATGAGGGACGTAACGTGGGCTTGGTTTACAGGTCGAGAAACGAAATGATCGTTAGACTCAAAAATGTGTGTGAGGGTGAAAAATTGGTGATCATCTAGCATCGTCACCAGTCTTCTTCTCTGCCGTCAGGATTTTTCTGGCAAACTCCCTGGGTAATCTTGTGTTTTAGCATCTTTGACAACTTTTTCTTGAGGAACTTCTGCGTCAAGCATTTTCCTGGATACCATTCTATCTCTGTCCCAATTGCTTTCTCGAGAATAGGTTCATCTTCGTCTGTCATGTGGCAGATCTTTGCCAAGACAAAGTTCCTGAAGCAGGAATTTACATTGAAGAAGAACTCAAGTTTAAACTCTTTGGGGTTGTCTATTCTACACCACTTAATGTCTTTGAGATATTTGAGAGCGCTTTCATCACGCTCAGAAATCTCCATTCATGGGCATTGTCTTTGCTTTTACCAGGCACACTGCTTTTTCATGCCCCAAATTTTCAGCATTTTTTTTTTTGTTGGGACTAGTTTAAACGAGTTTGAAGTCTTCATCTTGACTCGATGCTTTGGCCCCTGATGCTCAAATTGTGGTGACTTTTGTCTTGCCCCGGCGTAGGGGATGATCACCAACTAGGTTTGTATGAAATGAAATCGCCGGCTCAATTGGGGCTAGCAAAGGATATAAGTGTATGGGATAGAAAAAGAATTGCTCTTCGTCATCCTAGGGCACTTAAATTATCGTGAGAGTTCATCTGCAATAAAAACACTCAAAGATTAATGCAAGTGAGAGCAAGAAAACTTCTATTCATCTTTTCACCTTGTGTGAGCTGTTGCGGCTGCTGATGATAGAAAATTTTAGATATTACAAACTCCTCATCCATCTTAGTGAAAACATCGCTGTTATCAATAAGATATTGTCATTTTGGACAGGCTTTAGTTTGCTGCTCTTCTCTTGACAAAGCCCTCTTAGCCTCGACCGTCCGGCTGTCAATGGTGTGCTTGTCTTGGAGGGCTCTGTCGAGGATCGCCAGACCTCAAGTTGCCCCAATGTGGGGTGGTTCTTGACAGGGTTGATTTAAAAGAAACCATTAAGTGTATCGGTTCAAATGGTTAAGCAAAGGATTAGTTGTAGTGTATGGGGCAGAGAAATGAGCTGCCTCTCGTCATTTTGGCTACCGTACCTTATGCGAGGAATCCCTTTACCTTGTAGAAATGAAACCTCTTCGCTCATCTTGCAAGGGTTTGGTACTTGAGAACGTGTATAAATCAAGGGTTGCCTCTCATCATCCCGACACACCTCGTTCAACACCTCGGAGCAGTTCGACATCATTCGTCGAATTGTCAAAATTTTCTCAGGGAATTGATGAATTAAACAGGTAAAACTACCATGCAAAATTATTTTCCACGTAATGCATTTGAGGAAGAAAATAGTATCGATTTTCTTTGATTATTTCTTCCTTCTTGTTTCTTTCTACTCTTATGAGAAGAGTTTTTTAGGGAAAGAGATACTTACCTATGCTACAATAGTAGAGCAAACCTGCAAGGTAATGAGGAAAACAGTGTTAATGAACAGCTCTTTGAGGGACAAGAATTAGGAACGATACAACATTACCCTTCGTGAATCTCTTCATTTGAGATTAAACCGGTAACTCCTTAAGTTTTCTCGGATGTTGATAATTCCCTTCTGACAAAGACATGAGTTTATGTTAGAAATGAGACGATTGAGGGTAAATTGAGAACGATACAAATTACCCTTCTTCCATTTTGCCTTCAAAGCTAGCAGAGTCTTTTATCCTCTTTACTTTGTTCAGCCTTCTCTGCCTCAATCTGCTCCTCCATACTCTTGGTCTCGAAGCTCGAATGAAATCCTCTATTATTAGGGATGCTTCCAAACAGAGAGTTCTATTGTCAGGGCATGTTGTGTCAATGCGGCTCCGGTATGTTGAGGAGTTTCTCGGGAGTCATATGATTCCTGACAGGCACAGGGCATGCGCAATTGCTTGCATGGGGAGCTTCGCGGCAAAGCTAATCTCTACTTTAAAGGTCTTTGACGGGCATGGACGTGACCACCATCGAGGCTTCTGTGGTTGTCAAGATTGGCTTTGACGCCTTTTTTGCCATATGCGAAGTCCTTTCCAGGTTTGATCCGCCGACAGGGGTGTTCCTATCAAGAACTTTTCTGCCAATTCCCTTGTTATCAATTGAGACATAAAAGCTATTTCAAGGATAGTACTTCTTCACAGCATCCGAGTTGACCGGGTTGGAGAATTGGCGTCCATCCATTTCAGTGAGAATCAAAGCCCCTCCAGAAAGTGTCCTTTTCACGACATAGGGACCCTTGTAGTTTGGAGCGAACTTACCTCCAAGCTCGGGAGGTAACGGTAGCACTTTTCTTAGGACAAGATCGCCTGCTTCAAAGCGTCTGGGGTGTACCTTCCGATTGAAGGATCTAGCTATCCTCTGTTGATAGCATTGTCCATGACAAAGAGCCTTCAGCCGCTTTTCATCAATCATATTCAGCTGCTCCAATCTTTGCTGCTTCCATTCTGCATCAGATAGTTTCACTTGGGACAATACCCGAAGTGAGGGAATTTCTACCTCCACAGGCAAGACTGCTTCCATGCCATACACCAAAGAAAAAGGGGTTGCCCCGGTAGATGTCCGAATTGATGTTCGGTAGGCCATTAATGCGAAAGGCAATCTTTCGTGCCAGTTTCGGTAGTTTTCAGCGGTTTTGGCCAAGATCTTCTTGATATTTTTATTAGCAGCTTCAACAGCTCCGTTCATTTGGGGACGGTAAGGAGACGAATTCAGATGGCGGATTTTGAATTTGCTAAGTAAATCATCAACAATCTTGTTATTTAAATTCGTCCCATTATCTGTGACGATGGCTTCAGGGATGCCATAACGGGCGATCATATCTCGCTTGATGAATTTCATCACATTCCGAGCAGTGACATTGGCATATGATGCGGCCTCGATCCATTTGGAAAAATAATCAATTGCGACCAAGATAAAGCGATGTCCATTTGATGCTTTCGGATTAATTGGGCCGATTACATCGATGCCCCACATTGAAAATGGCCATGACTCAGACAATTGATGTAATTCAGTTGGAGGAGTATTTATCTTGTTTCCATGGATCTGACAACGGTAACAATTTCGAACGTGTCGGATGCAATCACTTTCTAAGGAAAGCCAGTAATAACCTAGTCTCGTTATTTTTCTAGCTAACATGTGTCCATTCATGTGTGGACCACATATTCCTTCATGCAATTCTTGCAGAATCCGCGTTGCTTCTGTCGCATTCACGCATCTTAGCAGAACAGAGTCATAGGACCTTTTGTACAAATTCTCACCATTGACGAAGAACTTCGTCGCCATCTTCATTATATACCTTCTGTCCGCAGAGCTAATTCCTTCAGGGAACTGCTGTTCCTTGATGTAGTTCATGATATCGTAATACCATGGTTTACCGTCGGGCTCCTCGGTCACGGTCATGCAATGGGCTGATTTGGTCAAGACTTCAATCTTTAGAGGTTCTATTTCCAGTCCATTGGTAACCTGCAACATGGATGATAACGTGGCCAGTGCATCGGCAAATTGGTTATGAGATCTAGGCAGGTAGTCAAACGAGATCTCGTCAAATTCTGAAACCAATTCTTCCAGATAATCATGATAGGGTACTAGTTTAGCATCCCTAGTCCTCCATTCACCCACAGTCTGGAGTATGATTAAGGCAGAATCGCCGAACACCTTCAGTTTGGATATTTTCATATCAATTGCTGCTTGTAGACCGAGAATACATGCTTCATACTCGGCTATATTGTTGGTGCAAGGAAACACCAATTTCGCGGCCACAGGATAATGCTGCCCATCTGGGGATATCAAAACTGCCCCGGTGCCAGAGCCAGACAGGTTTACTGCTCCATCGAAGAACATGGTCCATGGGTGTTCCTCCGTTGATAAAATGCGATCATTTGGAATATCGTCTTCATATGTTTCCCCAGGACATTCAGCCAACATATCAGCGATCACCCGACCTTTCACTGACTTTTGCAATGACGTTTGGACATCAAATTCTGAAATGAGAATTTGCCATTTGGCTAATTTTCCCACTAACGTCGGCCGGTTAAGTTAATACCGGATAGGGTCGTTTTCAGTCACGAGGAACGTCTGGTGGTGCAAAGTATATTGTCGGAGCCTATGCAACACCCACACCAATGCGACACATGTTTTCTCTGATTCGGAATAATTCTGTTCCGAGCTGATGAATTTCTTACTCAGATAATAGATGGCTCGTTCTTTTCCATCGTCGGGATGGCTTTGGGCCAATAGGGCTCCTAACGATTCATTGTGAATCGTTAAATAGAGAGTTAGAGGATACCCCGGGATAGGTGGAACTAGGACCGGGGGACTCATCAAATACTGCTTTAGCTTTTCGAATGCTTCCCGACAGTCTTCATCCCAACTGATTTGAGCGCCTTTCTTGAGGAGTTTGAAGAAAGGCCGTGCAGTCTCAGAGAGTTGGGAGATGAATCGAGCAATGTAGTTTAACCTTCCCAAAAGGCTTCTGACCTCCTTTACTGTGGACGGGGGTTGCAATTCACATATTGCTTTGACTTTCGAGGGGTCAACATCGATCCCCTTACTACTCACGATGAATCCGAGTAACTTACCAGAGGTTGCCCCGAAAATGCACTTCGCAGGATTCAGGCGTAATTTGAACTCACGCAACCGGCTAAATAGCTTTTTTAAAGCTTCAATGTGGTCTCCTCCGCACCTGGTCTTGGCGATCATGTCGTCGACATAGACTTCAATTTCTTTGTGCATTAGGTCATGAAAAAGAGTGACCATAGCACGTTGGTATGTTGCCCCGGCATTCTTTAAACCAAAAGGCATAACCCTATAGTGAAAGGTCCCCCAAGGAGTGATGAACGCTGTCTTCTCCTTGTCTTCATCGTTCATCCTTATCTGATTGTACCCAGAGAATCCATCCATGAAAGAAAATAGTTCGAATCCAGCAGTGCTATCCACAAGGACATCTATGTGTGGAAGCGGAAAGTCGTCTTTTGGACTGGCCTTATTCAAGTCGCGATAATCAACGCAAACTCGAATTCGACCATCTTTTTTCTTCACTGGGACAATATTTGCTACCCAATCAGGGTATTGGGAAACCTCAATGAACCCTACTTTCAGCAACTTCATTACTTCTTCTTCGATCTTTTTTGACAGCTCGGGTTTAGTCCTTCGTAATCTTTGCTTTTTGGGAGGCATGTCGGGATTAGTAGGCAAGCTGTGCTCGACAATTCGAGGGTCTAATCCTGGCATATCAGAATAGGACCATGCGAAGATGTCTTGATACTCTTTGAGGAGAGCAATCAAACGTAAGGCTTTCTCTTCAGGAAGGCTAACCCCGATCTTCACTTCTTTTGGATCCTGGGTACTACCTAAATTGATGGTAACAGTATCTTCGATTGTAAGGGGTTTGATTTGTTCATATTGCTCCCAATTTCTTTGGATTTCAGCAGGGTCATCGCTTGAATCGTCAGAATCGCTGCTGTCAGTATTTACATCACCGGGCTGGACCTCACTAATTCCCTCGCAAGTCGCAAGATTATGCCTGAAACACAGGGTAAATTAATCAGAAAGACAAATGGGGATATGGACTTTTCATTGGCTTTTTCCACTTAAAACATTAAGAAATCGTGAGACGTTTTTGATTTTTGAAAGAATCTCGAAACGAGGAAGCATGAGATAGCCCGGGCCTCAGAATACTTTCCTTTCCGTGGCAGGATATCATCAATGGGCCGGTTTGGCATACTACCTCACGCCCTCAAAACGTTATTTATTTACAATACTGACTTACAACTTTAAACAAGGGAAGGTTTTAAAAAGACATTTCCTTCAGTAGAAAAAACAACAAAAAACAAAACACAAAGATAGTCCCTTTTCTAGGGATTCATGCAAAAAGGATGAGAGGAAATCTACTCAAGCGGGCCTGCGCCCATTCCCTCCACTGGTCCTTCGTCTATTGCGCCGACGAAGAAATCTTCGAAATCATCATTCCAGGAATCCAGCTCATCGGCTCTTCTCTTCACTGGTGTCAGCTTTTCCATGTTGTCCCATCCACCATAAACGCTGTTCTGTTGGTCTTCATAAAAACTTGATGGCATCTGGTAGTCAACATAATAGTCGAACTTACCACTGGGCTGGCCCAGGGTATCCATAATTTTCTTTCCCTTGCGTGCCTTATTAGAAAGCTCAGGGGCAGCGTCTCGAAGGTTAGGTACCACCAAAAGATCGTCTTTACCATGACACAACCACGGGGCACGAAAAGTAAATACCCTAGCATCCAGTAGGTCTTGAATTCTATTCTTCAGAGCATCACAATCATCCAGTGAGTGTCCGACCTCTCCTGAATGAAAGTCACAAGACCTGGAGGGATCATAGTTAATGAAGTATTCAGGAGTAGGGTGTTTTGGCCTCCTTGTGATCAGTCCCTTCTGCAAAAGAATAGGGAATATCACATCCATGGATTTGGGAACTGGCGAATATCGTCTCACATTGCCTTGCCACTGTAGGAGCTGGACATCTCGCCAAATCATGTCAGAAAGGGCCCCCAGCGGCGGGTTTTCTTCGGGGTGATTTACTTGGGTCACCTGCTCATGATCGGAAAGCGGCAGTAACACGTCTGAGATTCGGGCAATGACATTTATTAAGGGGGCAAGCAAATCTCGTAACTCGTCTAACTGATGCTGTAAACGTGCAAGCAACTCAGGTGGATTTGCACTCGTTTCTGAAGTCGAATCTTCGTGTATGGCTCCTATAAAGATGTTGTCAAATAGGGTGACCACACCATCCAGCGTTTCCTCTCGTCCACAATCTTCCTTAATCGGTAGCTTCTCTGGGTTCCGATGTCGGTCGACAGCAACATTTACAGGGAGTGTCGAGGAGCTCGGTTGACCTGAGCATTTGACAGGATGTTTGAACCCATCACTGGATTGTCTTGAGAGGTCAAGATAAATTTTTTCATCCTGCAATAGCTTAGCAGGTGACGGAAAAGTTTCCCGGATATGGGGAAGCGGCAAACCAACTTGACCCGTTGTGTGCCCTTTGTTGGCATGTGGGTTTCCTCCATGGTACCCTAGACCAGCTGTACGGTGATTCTTGGTAGCCTGGACAGGTTCTCGGATGCCCCGGCCTCCTCTGCCGAGTCCCTGGCCTGGGGTGAAACCATTCCCAACCATGACCTTCCCTACCATGATTGAGGCTTTGGACATATCAGGGACAGGGAAAGAATTTCCTCGATACCCGTGAATAGTTGAAACGAGTTCAATGGACTGATAGCTGGATTCGACCTTGCCACTTGGTTCGACGTATGGGATGGCAGTTTCTTGGTAGATCCGGTGATCCTCCTCTCCAAGAACTGTGATCAATTTCCCTTGGACTACGAACTTCACACTTTGGTGAAGACTTGAAGGTATAGCTCCAGCAGAGTGAATCCAGGGACGGCCCAACAGAAAACTAAAAGCAGTGGGGATGTCCATTACTTGAAACAGAATATTGAATACTGTTGGGCCAATTTGGACATCAAGATCAATTTCACCCACAGTATCTTTCTTCATTCCATCGAACGCTCGAACGGATGTCTTGGAGGTGCGGAGTTTAGTCACGTCCACGTTAAGGCGGTGCAAGGTTGCCAACGGGCAAATATTCAACGCAGACCCATTGTCTATCAGAACTCGAGCTACGTGGGCATTTCTACATTTAACGGAAATGTAAAGGCCCTTAGTGTGTCCCCTTCCTTCAGCGGGAAATTCCTCTTCTGAGAACGTTATCTGGTCTTTCAAAAGGATAGACCCGACGAATGCTTCCAGCTTGTCATGCTCAATCGTTTCTGGTACGTTCACTTCACTAAGTACTTTCATGAGAGCTTTCTGATGTTTCACAGACGTTTGGAGCAGCTCCAACAGAGAAATCTGAGCAGGCAATTTACGTAATTGATCCACGACATTATATTCACTGGCCTTGACAATGGCCAGGAATTCTTTGGCTTCTTCATCGGTGACAGGCTTTGAAGGCTGGGCGCTGGCTTGGGCATACGTTCGTCCAGACCTGGTGATTAGATCCACATCCAAGTCGTAGGACCACGGGACAGCTTTGTCATTTTCGTACCGGTAGGGCTGAGGTATTTCGATCACTATTTGCTCTGTGGGTAGGGGTATCTCAATCGTCAGCTTCTCCTCCTCGTCTGGGTTGTCGGACAAGGGTTCGTTCACTAGTGTGGGGGTGGATTCACTCGTTTCGGCGTTCAATGTTGAGAGTTCTTTGTCCCAGTCGATGATGACTTCAGAGATGGTGGCTACTATGCCGGTACAGTTGGCATACACGATCAGACCTGCTTTCGCCATGCTGGTAACCCTTTCTTTCATTAGGGACAAAGGCAGTACTTCACCAGTAGGATAATACCCTGCTTTCACTAGGGCGTTATAAATATCAACGACGTATACCCTCTCACTCTTGATTCGACTAGCATAAAAAGCGGATATGGCATTGATTCTGTTTTCATGTTCGGGTAAGGGGTTGCTTTGGACATTTGGTTTTGGCGTTTGGAAAGAAAAAGCTTTGGTGTTGAGCAAGTTTTGGATTCGGTGTTTAAGAGTATAACAGTCATCTGTCGAATGCCCTACCTCGCCCATATGATAGTCACATTTTTTGGACGGATCATAATTCGAAAAGCTCTCCGAGTTGGGCCGTTTTGGTTCAGTAGAAAGTAAGTTTTTCTTCCGGAGTATGGCTAGGACTTGAGAAGGGGATCCAGGCAGAGGAGTGAATTGTCTTTTCTTATATTGTCTGGAGGGCTTGCGGCTTGAGGTCGGGTGCTGCTCACTGTTCACTTGGACTGTCCGGGGAGGCTGAACAGTCTGGGTATATGCGACGTTCCCATCCGTCAGGGGCTCCTTCTCTTTTCGCGTGCTGGGTCTCCTGCTTGTGGAAGAGGGGTCTGTAAACCATCCGTCACGCAAACCCATTTCAATTCGTTCACCCACAGGAACAAGACGATTAAGGGACTCAGCGGTGGCACCAACTAGGCGGTGTCTGTATTCGTACGGAAGAGACTTTATGAACAACTTCACTTGTTCATGGTCAGTGAGTTGTGGGGTAACCTGGGCGGCCAAATTTCTCCATCTGGTAGCATACTCCTTGAAGGACTCATTCTTCTTCTTTTCAGTGCGTTCCAGATCGTCACGAGTAAAGGTGACATCGAGGTTGAACTGATAATGCTTGAGGAATGCATCAGCCGCATCATCCCAAGACTTGAAAGCATCCACGTCCTTCGACATATACCATGTTAAGGCTAGACCCGTCAAACTGGCCTGAAAGGTTTGAATCATAAGAGGTTCATTTTCAACGTACTGGGTCATCCGCACATGATACATGTGCAAATGGTGTCTAGGGCATGAGGTACCGTCATACTTCTCGAAATCCGGCATTTTGAACTTTTCTGGTACTTTGACCCGTTTATATATGGACAGGTCAAGTGGTGCAGTATTCTGCGGGCCTTGTAGTTGTTTCAGCATCTCCTCGACTTTTGCAAGGCGTTTGTCATGCTCTGTCATTGATGCAACTTCAGGTTCAGGCTTCCTGACAGCAAGGGGAAGCGGATCGTCCTCTAGCGGAGGCATTTTGTTGTCGCTGGCAGAGGCTTTGTCTTTTCCAGTGGACGGCGGTGGTAGCACTACCTCAATTGCTGCAGGGGTGGGCGTAAGCTTGTTCTGAATAGATTCCACTTGCTTTGTGAGATTTTGGATCGCGTTGACAACCATCTTCATCTCGTCCTCCATATTATTGAAACGGACGTTTTCTTCGGCCATTTTTTTTATAATCACCTGGGAAAACGTTGAAATGAATGAGTATAATGCTTAATAAATAATTATTTTATGACTTAGTCATATTATTATTGCATAATTTATTTATTTGCAAAGAAAAAAACGAGAAAAAGGTTTTTATTAATATCGATATTACAAACGGCGTCCCCGGGATTCGAACCCCGGTCGCCTCGGACCCTAAGGCTTCACCCCCGGATACCACTGGGCCAAAGGCCGCGGTGGTGTCTTGAAGGGGTCAAAAAATTCATTTAAAGCATGAAAAACGGCCCGAGCTATATTAACACTAGTACAACCCAAAAACATTTTTACAAAAGAAAATCAAAAACCCCTAAACATAATTACTAAAAAAACATAAAATACATGGGCTTTTTTTTTTTTTTAAAAAAAAATTGCCCCTCCGGGATGCTCATTCTACAAACGATGGGGAAGCTGCAGTCTCTCGGAGCCGCTTATTTTCACGGACAAGCTCCGCAATAAGCGTATCCCTCGTCTCCACAGTCCTTTCAAGATTGTCAATCTGTGTTTGGCGACTGGGCTTATTGGTTACATCCGGGACTTTTGGTTGTAGTTCGGCTGGAATTTGGTGATGTAAAATGTAGAATAGGGAAGCATGGTGGATCTTTTCCTGTCCTTTCAATAGTCTGGGCACGAGAATGTTCTCAGGCTGACACTCAGTCCACACCCTCTGGATGGCGCGAATTTCTTCGGCATAATTGTAGTTCGATCGGGTGAATCGAACCCGAAACGGGTCTGTTTTAAGAGTCGGTGGGGTCTCCTGAAGGGCCCTGTACTGACGGGCTACCCGGTAGGGATAATATGAAGTGGCACCTGATAACCCAAGTAACGGGACAGGGTTGTGAAACTGGTGAGCAAACCGAGCCTGACCCTCGTGGAACCATTTAGCGTGCCATAAGAAAGCCTTGGAATCGGGGTCTTTCAAAAAGTTTACCCAAGTGGAGTAATCCTTATGAGGAGAATTATTTTTCAAGACCTCAAATCTTTGTATCGGATGCATAAAATCATCGACTTCAAAAAGCTGCATGAGGTACCCAAATCCTCTCAAATGAGATAAAAACCAGATTTGCAAAATTTCTGGAGCGGCCCGCATGATTTTATCATCATTTTGTTTAAAACGGTTTAGAGATAAAAACGCTTCTGCCAGAATCAAATTGACATAACCTGAACCGGTGCAAATTTGTTTGGCCACATACGCAATGGAGGGGTTTATGGAATTCCTGCGGTGGGGAAAAATAACACATCCGACAAAAGCAAGGATGAAAATCTTAGCTTTTTGGCTCATGGGTTGGCTTTCAAAACATTTATTTAAGAAAAACCAAGGGCAGGCATTGCAATAAGATTTAATAACCTTTTTCACAGTATCGCTATTAATTCGCAAAAACTGGGATAATTCAGGTAGAGGGGACACGCCCAAAAGTGGTTTGATGAGCTCAGATCCCAAAGGCTTTCCGATGAGAACACTATATTCTTCCAGAGTCGGGGTCATCTCAAACTTACCAAATATGACAGTGGATGTTTGCGGGCACCAGAAATGGGCTAATGCTTGCATCATACCAGAATGGATATTGATTTTGAGTAATGGAAGTAGGCGACCAATTCTGGCTTTGACATACTGTTGGCCATTTTGATCGAGTTGGTCCCACCATGCCAGAAGTTCTTTTTTAGGAGCAGGGACGAATTGGACATCAGCTCTTCCCATCGTGTATAGAATGCGACCGACGGGGGCCTAAAAATAACAAATCAAATGTATAAGTAGGCCAATATAAAAATGAGAAGGGATAGAATGTATACCTTTCCTTGAATCATGGCAATCACAACAACATGCACATGAGAAGTGAGGTTCGATTTCTATCTAGACTGGCTCAGCAAAATGAAATTAAAAGGGTGCCTGACCGTCGCAGTCTCGCGTTGGTGTCAAGTCCTTTTAACATCGGCTAAATCGAAAGGAATATCTTATAGTCACGCAAATAGCGGCTAAAGATATTTCTTTGCGATTTTTTAGAAATAAATTTCGGGGAAAAGAAAGGCAACCTCTACATCGCGGGCTCGCGTTCGAGGTTGTATCTTTCTTAACACCATCCTAAAAAAAATCCTATTGCGGCCCAGGTCCGGCAGCGTGGTTGTGTGTGCAACAGTGTAGTGCTAATTCATTAAAGCATGCACAACAATTTATAAACAACCAATTTAAACCTGCAAAAACAAATAACACCCCAATGTCAGGATCATACCTGGAGTCCTTGCTGCCAAACAAAAATTATTTTGAATAGGATAAAAATTTTGGCCTAAGTCCACTTTTTTTAAAAAAAAACACGTCCTCCCCAGTGGAGTCGCCAGTCTGTCGCGACCGGACTCTCCCGAGCCTCTTTTTTCGGACGACATGCAAAAAGAAGGAAGGCTCGCCTGGTACGTGCTAAGTCTAGGTTCAGGACTTAACTCGGGCTCTCCCAAGCCCATACCATATCGCGACTTAGGGTTTAAAATTTTTAACATGCAAATGGTTTATACCAAGGAGTCGCCACTAATCGATTTGGGGTAGGTCGATTAGAAACCTAAATAGGGTGACGGGAGAATCGCCCTATTCCTACGAATCAGAGATTAACTGGGTTCGGGGACTTGATTACATTAGTTAAATAACTAATGCCCTTTCGGTACCTTTCTACCCTGTTCATTTCATGAAAACATTTGTCAGGCAATTTGGATTGATTTTAGGACCTTTCTCCTAACACGTGAGGTGATCAAGCGAGTGCATAATCAGAAACGATCAGCAGTCAGGAACACAATAATTCATGCAACCTAAGGTTCTAACCTTAACTAAGTCAGATGACATTCAAAATACAACCGCTCATGCAATTGTATTAAAAACATGCATAACAACAACGCAACGGTAATAACATGCGAAATACCACCGCGTAACTTAGGCTTGTCTAATTTAAACAAGATGAAAACACGCATAATAATAAAACACTTAGATATATCACATAAAAAAAAATTTTTTTTTTTTAAAAAAAAAATTTAAACTTTTTTTTTTTTAAATTTTTTTTTAAAATTTTTGTTTTCGGAAAAAAAATAATACTGAAGAAAACAAAATAATAAAAAAAGAAACTTTTTAAATTAAATTTTTTTAAAATTTTTTTTCGAAAAAAAAAATAATAATAATAATACCGGAGAAAACAAAATAAATAAAAAAAAGGAAATTTTTAAAAAAAAAATTTTTAAAAATTTTTTTTAAAATTTTTTTTTAAAAAAATAATAATTTTTTAAAAAAAATATTATAATATTAAACCGGGCGGGTCGGGTCCGACCCGGGTCAACGGACCCGACCCGGTCGTTGACCCGGGTCGGATCAGCTGAACCGGGTCGGTCAAACCGACCCGGGTCAACGGATCCGACCCGGTTCGTTGACCCGGGTCGGATAAGTTAAACCGGATCGGTCAAACCGACCCGGGTCAACGGATCCGACCCGGTTCGTTGACCCGGGTCGGATAAGTTAAACCGGATCGGTCAAACCGACCCGGGTCAACGGATCCGACCCGGTCATTGACCGGGTCGGGTCGGCTGAACCGGGTCAGGCCGAACCGAATAAGTGTAGTCGCCGGCGAGGCCGGAAATCGGCCTTTCGCCGGCGGACCCAGACCGGCGCTACCCCCACTTCGACTCCTGGAACCAAAATCAGACCTCTCCACCTTCTGGGGTCACCGTTCGACCGCCGTTCGCCGGCCGGCGACCAAAACAAAAACCGGCTTCATTGAGGTTTTTTGTCGAACAGGTGGGGGGCGTGATGAAAAACTGGAGATTCTAACCTCCTCCGGCGAGCCGGTCGACTCCGATGACTTACCTCATCCACGACTGCGACACACAGACAGCGGGGAACGGCGGTATGGGCCGGGACTCGCACGAAATGGCCGGTGCGAGTCCCGGCCAAATCCGGAGCAAAAACAGGGGAAGACAGAGCAGCTTGGATCGGGGGATGACTCACCGTCGACGGTGCGATCTGAAAGGCTTCCGGCTGACCAGGGGGCGACGGAGACGCGACTGAGGACCTGTAAAACGAATCACTCTCCTCTCTTTCTCTCTGTTTTCTCTCACTCTCTCTGTTTCTCTGTTTCTCTGCTTCTCTGTTTCTCTCTCTCTCTCTCTGGATTTTTCCGACCGGCGTCTCTCTCTCTTTCTGGCCTTTTATAGGCGGCGTCCCCCGTCTCCGTTACGTCGGCAATGACGACGGCCTGCACCGGCCTAGGCTCCGCGAATTCCGCGGCCATAGGCCGGTGCAGAGGGGGTGTCAGTCCATGAACGCAGAAGGGAGAACAGGGGAGCGGGAGAGAGGAGAGGATAAGGGGCTCCGGGAAAGCGGGGAGGACGGGACTGGCCTTAATGGCCAGTCCCTGTGCATGCTTGTCTCGGCCTTCCTCTGGCCAGATAGCGACGGCGAGGAGCGGCGCCGCCGTGCGTCGGCGTGACGTCGTGAACAGGGGAGAACAGAGGAGAAAGCGACCGGCGCGAGGGGAAGAGGAAGGAGAACTGGGCCGGGCTGGGCCCAGCTGCGCGCGGGGAGAGGAAGGAGAAGAAGGCTGGGCCGTGCAGGGGGGAAAAGGAAGAGTGGGCCAAGGCCCACGCGGAAGGAAAAAAGAAAGAGAAAGGGAATGGGCCGGGAGGCCCGCGCGGAGGAGAAAAAGAAAAGGAAGGGACCGGGCCGGGGGCCCGCGTGCGGAAAGAAACGGGCCGGGTTGGCCCGGCCCCGTCCGATCCGATTTTTTTTTTTAATTAATATTTCTTCTAATAAACCCTATTAATATGAAATGTACCTAATTTCTATATGCAATGCATTTAAATTGAAATATTTTTTTGCTTAGGAATTAAGGACATTAATTCCTAAATTTTTGTGTAATTAATTTTTTGGGCAAATTAAAAAATAGGTGTCTACAAATAACCACAAGACAGACATTGGTACTGGCATGGAATGATTATTGGAGTGCACTGATTGGAGCCTATGTGATTCAACCACTGCAGATATAACCATTCCTAGCACATTCAACACATGGCCCACTCCGATTCTTTGGAGCAAAGACGGGCCGAGCCAATCAGCTTTTGCCACATGGGGCATAGGAAGCGATCAATGATGGTGAGAGAGAGGGTTGCAGTGATGGTGCTCAAGACGAGGACTGACCCGGGTGGCATCTCGAAATGGGGTCCTAAGTGGCGATCCGTTGTGAGAGCTTGGAGGTTTGTCATGCTGCTTTGGGCAGCCATTGGAGTGGCCAAGAATATGGAAGTTGACCATAATGGTAATACACTTATTAGGATTTTCAGATCTTCCACTTCGCCAACTGTGCATAACCTCCAACTTTTCTCTATGAAGCCATCGGACTTGGCATCTCCTTCGGTTTTTAAGGCTGCGCGGTTGAAGAACCTGCCAAAAGGTTAGAAGAAAATGAAATATTTTCACTTAAGTGCAGAAAGAGCACGTCTAAAATTCTCATATCGTGCCTCAAGTTCTTTTGAGGCTGGACGAGTACAACATTTGCCTCACTGTTTCTGTCTTGTCCATAGAAGTAGTCGTCACCGTTAGATGTAACTGTGACCTTCCTTTTCCGGATACTAGCAATGAAGACGCGAGCTAAGCTCAGGAATAGACTCCCACAAGGCTTGCCGTGGCGGTAAAGTCGGCTTCCAAGCAAGAAATAGCAAGGCCAATTACATTCGTGACAACACATAGCCAAAACCCTAAGCCCCAGCTCACACTGTCCTCAATATAAACGATCACTGTGCTTCCGATGATGAGAGACCCACATTGGACACAGAAGATCCAGTTGAAGAAAGTGGATTGGTCATGCTGGGTTTCATATTGGTTCGCTCCTAACGTCACCATGGTCAACCTCATTCCCGACGCACCGAGAGTCGGTAGGGCTATACCCGTGTAAAGGAACCCGAGTCGAAGATTCGATGGGGATGTGCAGGAGCTTGATTTGCTCACGCATGGGTCAGGCCTCAATGGAGCTAGGGTCGTTGTTAGGAATAAAAGAAGTATTCCCTACAATGGTAGCAAAGAAAATTGAGAATAAATAAGGATATCACCACCCATACATGTTTTTTGTCCTCAAATGTTGTTATGGATTTGATAACGCGAGTTATTAATTTCCTATGCACTGTGTTTATTACCATCAAGGCAATAGAGGAAGACAGGGAGGTGACCCAAAAACAGCCGAGGAAAGAGTCGGCGATGATTGCGGCAAGAACGGGAAGGAAATTCATGCGACCATTGAAGACATTGTAAATCTGCGCCACGTCGATGCTGTTCACGTTGAATTCTTCGATCAGAAACACGATGAAGTTCACCATCCATCCCGTTCCGCCTATCCCCATGAACACCGTTGTCCATGTATAGATTGAACTAACACGTCGTATCAAACTTTCGATCTAAGACAGACATCCATGGAAAACTCATTAGTTTTCTGACTAAATAGGAAATGTATAGTGAGATTAATCACCTAATTTCATGTACATCTGTCCCTATAAAGTCGACATACAATAAACTGTCAAACTCGGTGTGAAACTCTAATTGAATTTATCTGTTCTTGAGTTTAATATTAATGCTTCAGGAATAAAACCAATTTCACAAAGGTATTAATCATTATGGGATGAACTCCCTGCATAACTCTGTGAATGAGATTTAAGTGCCGATGACAAATCCAGCAAGCATGCACACGCAGAGAGAGAAATCAACCTGCGATGAAGGGGAAGGTGATCCAACCGGCTCGTTTTTTGCTCCGGGAACATGGGATCTCTGCTTCTACATCAAATTTCTCTATTTTTGAGTCGAAATTCACCATTTTGACAGGTTTGATGAGTGCAAGTTAATTTGGGAAATTTAGGCTATTTATATAGAGTTAAAGTAATGGATGGTAATAGCGAGTCGTGAAGTGATGGAAACTGCTCTTATTGGGGAGAGCACTCCCAAAAGCATATTGTAAATCTGTACCGAAAATTACTGAAGATTCGTTTTAAGATATCAAGTCAATTATATATCAAGACATCATGGAACCGAAAACATGAGACCATTAAAAACATACACTTTCAAGGACAATTTGTGCATTGTAATTGATTTTACTCTCCATAATTCATAAAATGATTCTGAAAAAGTATAATTTGATGACTCATCTCCCTATTGTTCCCTAATTGCATATTTTAACTCAAAAAGCTTTTGAGAATGGCCCAGGTACTGGAATTAGGTGAAGGGCGCAAAAACAGGATTCATTTTCCTTTTAGGGTTTCTCAGTGTTTTCACAGAATTATGATTGGCTTGTTCACTGCTCAAAAAAGTCAAGCTTTATATCTCGTTGTATGTGTATGATCACACCCTGCATCGTGTGTTTTGAAAACCCTAAAGCATGTTTAGCATGAGTTCACAAAGTTAAGTTTGGACTTACATAACAAACTTACTTTTTTAGAGCCATATTGCATCTAAATAGCCTACAATTGCAAGCTTCGTTTCTTCTTCTAGCTTGATAGCATTAGGGTTAAGATGTAAACACGATATGATTAGTCGCTTGCATGGCCGGTTAGAAAAGTCTATCTAGTTTCATTCCGATGACATTGTGAGTTATTGATGAAAAAACAATTATGTTATCGACGAAAAGTAAGAATTGCCTTCCATCGATGGCTCAATTAAGTTGAGAATTTACTGTTACCATATGACATGCAACATTCCTTTCTGAAACATGCATGATATGTTGAATCGATCATTTATCGTTAAACAAGCCAACAATGCTAGTTTTGGTGGCATGTCCAAACCCTACATTGCGGGGACAGATAAACATTTGGAACGACTGGAGAAAGGGGAAGGATAGGAAAAATATACTGTCATGTTTCGGTCGAGTGAGAGTAATGTTAACTTGAATAACTATGTTCTCAAAAAAAACAACGCAATTTGGACATTTTGTTAGTCAAATATAAATCTGAAGCAATGTTGTACAATGCTAGAGATGATGCTACTGTTGAGATTCTCACACAAAAGCCTAATTCAAAACTGTACCCTACACACGCTTGCGCTGGCAGTCATCTCTCTCTCTCTCTTGAGGCCACAAACATCGAGCCACCATCTATCTTCCTCGGGCCACCATCATCACATTGTTGCTCCAGTCATCGTAGTACCATTCGACCACCCTTTGCCATCATCTCTCGCTCTCGTGCGCACATGCGCAGGGTTTCCACGGTTGAATACCTAAATCCATATTTGACAATGGTGAACGGCTCCTCTGAGAGAGAGAGAGACAGAGAGAGAGAGAGAGAGAGAGAGAGAGAGAGAGAGAGTCAATGTGGGTAATTTGACTGATGCAATAAATTAATCATGGGTCATGTGTGTGAAGATCCGGCCACTGAACTCAAACATGTAGAAACATTTGTGGGCTTTGGGCCAAATATAGCTACAAGATGAGATAATTATCTAATTAGTCCTGAATTTATTATACGAATGCTAATTTAATTATAAACTTTTTAATTTTACCAATGTTGCCTTTAACCTTTGCACAAAGAATAAGTCTTATTTATTTAATTATCCATTCCTTGCACTTATTGTTTATTATGTATACTCAATTAGATATGTTAGTGGTATTATAGTTTGAAATACTTTGGTGAAACAGAAAGTGGTAGAACGCTAACTCTTGTCGACGGTCAAACAGCCCATCTTGCTACTCCCCTAGAGGCACCTATTAAATCGAAGACTTCCCAATCCCCTTACTCTCTATTCTCTTTCAAATAAAGCTGCTGGCTTCAAGTCATCTTTTTTTTTTTTTTTGGTTCGAAAACACTCCATTATATTCTCATTCAAGGGAAAGTCTGAGATGACAATATACAGGCTTATGAACAAAGCAATTCCAAAAGACAAGTATGGGGATAAGCGACCCAATTAACCTGTAAACACTTATTGCGGTGGGCTTTGGCAATCCAATCCACGACATGGTTACTTTCTTTTCAACAGTGGGCCATCTTTTAATTGCTAAATAACTTTTGTCACGACCGACCTTCTTGGAAGAAGGTGCCGCTTGGCGTGGCACTAAGTCTAGGTATGGGATTTAACATGGGCTCTCTCAAATCCATATCATATCGCAACTTGTGGTTTAGGTTTTAACCTGCAAGCGATTTTTATCTAGGAGTCACTACTAATCAATTTATGGTGAGTGGATTAGACACCCAAATAAAAGCAGTGGGAGAATTGCCTTACTTCTACGAACCAGAGATTAAGTGAGTTCAAGAACTTGATTACACTAGTTGAATGACCAGTGTCATTTCTCTACCTTTTTTCCTGTTCATCTTTTTTATAAAATATTCATCAGGTAGTTTGGATTGATTTTAGGACTTATCTTCTAATATATGAGTTGATCAAATGAGTGCACAATCATTAAGCTAACAATTGACAATCAAAATACATATATAACCTAGGGTTCTAATCCTAACTAGGGAGATGACATTCAAAATATCGAAATCATGCAATCAGATAATGATCATAATAAATTGCACAAATAACGACATGGCATCCATTTTTAGGACATTTAGAACCATGTGGTATAGCCCTGAAGGCTTGTTCAATTTGAGCACATTTTTTTGGAAAGATTTTCACATTTTTTAAGGAAAATTACTCAAAGCCTAGCTATTTAGGCTATTTCCTTTTTTTAAAAAAATAATGTATTTTTCTTTTGAATTTTCATTTTTTTTATTTTTTATAAAAAAAATTTAATATTAAAAATAATAATATAATAATAGTCGGATCCGGGTCGATGGTCCCGGTCCGATTCGCCGGTCCAACCCGGACCAGGTCCGGGTTGGGCCTGGAATTCGGACCGACTTTGGGCTCGGTCTGAATCAACTAAATTCAGCCCAAACAACATTTGATTTAAAATGCAAAACAGGCCCACAATGCTCTAAGCCCAAACATTTTTCAGCCCACACGCTCAGAGCCCATGATACACAAAATCTCATTTCCATATTTTCTTTTTCTCTTTTGCTTTTCTTTTTTAATCAATTTTTCTTTGGTCTTCTTCTCTGGGACGTCTTCTTCGCCGAGAGCACCTCCATCACCATAGTTTCACCGAGGCCCCACGATGAGACTTCTTCACTTCCGGCCACCGGCGCCTACCGCCAACACTGACGACCACCACCAACCGCACACCTTCGCCGGGCCGTCACCACTCCGCCGGCCACCACTCCGCCGGCCACCACTCCGACCAACACCGAACACATTCCGGCGACGTTAATGTCACCGAAAACACACATCTAAACAAATACCCTTCCAGCAAATCAAGACATATATTCACACTAAAGGTGAAGAGGAATGGGCTAACTAAGGCGG
This sequence comes from Syzygium malaccense, assembly GCA_031216405.1. Lineage (NCBI taxonomy): Eukaryota > Viridiplantae > Streptophyta > Magnoliopsida > Myrtales > Myrtaceae > Syzygium > Syzygium malaccense. The sequence goes on along the minus strand of CM062257.1, from coordinate 42,415,848 downwards.
CCTCGAACCGCAGGCTTCATTGTTGCGGGAAAATGTCTCCGGCGAAGGGATGCGTATGCGTGGCCAACTCGGACATGTGCGAACCGTGGTGTAAAAACACAAGAAAAACACAAAGGCAGGCAGGGAATGTCGATTCAAGCATAAACGAAGCGTGAAACGAAGATAACGAGGACAACTTCCGTTGACGATAGTTCCAGGCTTCATTTGGGCATTTCGTCAATCAGTTGGCACTCATGGCCAAAAATGGGGAACTCCGACCTGTTTCGAGGTTCCGGCCTTCTTCGATGACCCATACTTACCTTCGACCATGACATGTGGACTACGAGAAGGACCGGTATGGGCCGAGGTTGGCGCGAAATGATCGGCGCGAGTCCCAGTCGACCCGTGAAACAAAACAGGGGATAACGGTGGAAAGAAGGGGACGGAGAAAAACTTACCGATCGGGGCCGCTTCTGGGGGTTCGTCGGTCGGTCTGCGGGCAACGTCGAGGCTGGCTACTTCCCTTTGCGACTTTCATATATTCAAAGCTTACGCTTCTTCACCCTTTATTTCCCTTAAACTCTCTCTAAATCTATCGGTTTCACTTTCTCTTTCTCTGCTACGTTTCTTTCTTTCTGACTGTGGCCGCCCCGTTCTCTCCTCTTCTCCGGTCTTTTATGGTCGACGACCACTTGCTTCTGCTCCATTAATTCGCCATGGAATGACCTGCACCGGCCTACTCTGCATCTTTGACTTTTGTCGCCGTCTTAGGCCGGTGCAGGGAGGCAAGCTTTGTTTCTCTGCATCTCGATTTCCATGGCAATAGGGAGGGGAAGACGAGAGAAGGAGAGGGGCTGGGCTGAGCGTGGGCAACGGGAATGGCCGTGGGCCGTGCGCAGGCAAAGGGCATGGCTGTGGCTGTTGGTCTCGCGAGGGAGAGAGAGAGAGATGGGCTATGCACGCGTCTGAGGGGAAGAGGAAGAGGGGGTCGGGTCGGGCCGGGCGTGGTTCGGCCTGATCTGATTTTTTTTAAAATTTTTTAAATTTAATTAATTTTTTAATTAAATGAAGAAAAATATATTTTAATAATATAAAATGTACTTAATGTCTATATGCAATGCAATTGAATAAAAATATTTTTGTTGTAGGAATCAAAAATTTAATTCCTAATTTTATGCAATTAATTGGGCAATTAAAAATAGGTGTTAACACCTTTGCACAGGTTGTGCTTCGGTGATTAGTGCATAAGCTTTCCAACTCACTCGCTATGCTCTCTCGCTTGTCAACTCCACTAGATCAATTCGATCCATTTCCAACACGATCTTCAGTTCGCTTTTTGCTTCAAAGTGTTTTAGGGTTTCAAGCACAGTAGCTGCCTCTACCTGGATCACCGACAAGACCCTTACCGATCGAGCAAACCCACCTATCAAGATACCCTAGCTATCTTAGCATACACACGCAATGGCCTCTTCCCCTGTTTATCCAACAAAAGACCCATTGATGTTAATTTTAATCACCATGGGGGGAGGAGGGGTCTCGATCGAAGGTAATTCTTTTTGTAATCGTAGTTTTCCATTCATTTTCTCCGATAATTTATTGAAGTTTTTCTCCGCGACGATGGTTAAGGTGATGATGTGTTGGGGATTTAACTTCTGAGCTCCGAACACCAAGTCGTTCTGAGATTTCCAGATCTGTCATAATAATAAAGAAATGAGCTCAAAGGATATGGAGGTATATTTAAAATCTAGCACTCCTCTATTCGAGTTACGGAGTAACTATCGACTTTAGTATTTACTAATGGGTTGTTCCATATTTTTTGAGTCCCGAGGCATAAAAGAAAAAAATGCTCAATGAATTCTGGATGCTATTGACATATCGAGTAAGTGGTTGAGGTATTATCTGTTTCTGAACCAGATTCTCCTTAGTTGCTAGGACATTTTGGTAAACTTGCCAAAGAAAAAAAAATTGATTTTAGGTTATAAGTTTGCCTTCCAAAGCCTATTTCATAATTCTCTAAGGGTTTAGTACGACGTTGATGCTCGATTCTGATTCGATGTTTCTTTTTATGCTTTGAGGTTGTTTTACGCACTCTTCACTATAAACTACCCTGTTTTGGTTGGTGTCCACATCAATATGTCCTCTAGAAGTTGGGGGTTAATGGGAATGGCTAGAATTTCTGATTTGTTTCATAGTCAAACAAATCTCTCACCCTATTTTCATTCCATTTGGCTTCCTCCCTAACCATTAGTTCGGATACGCGAGTTGGATCCTGTCTGTTTGCACAAATCTCTCGGCAACCACTGATATTCTCTTATGTTAATTTTCCAACCACCCGTCGAATCGACTGAGTAATGATATTACGGCCTAAAAGTCATCTTGAATAGTGTACAATCATAGCAAGAAAAAGTGGGAATAATGAAAAACTCTCTTACTGCTACTGAAATCATTCTTGATTGGGGAAACCGGGTAATTAAGTGAATAACAAATAAAATTAGGTAGTCCCTTCCCTCCACATCAGCAAAGTTTCAGGCCACTCAGAAATTGACATGTGGTGGCACGTCAGCAGATGGGTCTCCTTAAAAGGATCCAAAAATTCACTCTCTCTCTCTAATTTTCAAAATTTGGGTCTGTCTACCTTGTCCCCGATCTTTGTGATTGCAGCACCATCTTTGACCGCTTCGCCCACTGCCCGCCCTCCAAGCCCGAGACCTGCCACTTCGTCAAACACATCCTCGCCACTGTCATGGACTACCACCGCCTCCACGTCCTCCATTGCGACATGAAGCGCGACAACGTCCTGCTCGACTTGCGCAACAACCCGAAGCTCGCTGACTTCGGGTTGGTGATCTGGCTTGGCGGCGAGGTTAGGGCAACAGCGAAGTGTAATATTTGGGCCCATAAAAACCCAGCCATGTCTCTTAAAAGCCCAAGCCCAACCAATTTATTTCCGCTTCAGCAAACGAAGCGCTGAAGCCAGCAGAATAAATGAAGAAAGCAGGAGAAGACGCGCAACCGTGAAGAAGGAAAGAGGGAAAGAAGAGAGGAGAGAGAAATTGACACACGTAGCTGACCTGGACACTCCATCTAGCCGAATCAACTACGAATCGCAACGCCTGGTAAGTATTCAAGCCAATTGTTCGTCTAATCGAAGTAACTTTGGAAGTTATGGCTCATATTTCGGAGTTATGTGTTATTCGAGTGGCGAAATCCGATTTTTGAGTCGTTGATCTATGAATATATATAGAATTGATAGTTTAGGGTATTGCGGGGCTGTGGGATTTTACGGAACCCGATTTGGACTTACGGTTTATCGGATACGAATTTTTGCAGTTGCGCGCGAGTGGTGAACAGTGAGCGGTCAGCGGCTTTTAGGCCGATTTTCGTCAGTTTTCGGCTTGATTTTGGATCGGCCAAGTTGGGGTTCTTGTAGCTTTGGACAAGCGATCTGCGGGCGCCTTTGACTTGTTTCGTTAGCGATTAAGCATCGTTTAGTTGTTTCATAATTATCACCATAGTATTTTACTTGATTTTGATATCGATTCACGTTTAATTGTCAGGATTACGAAATCGTCGGTTGGAGTGAACGCTGTTGTTTAGTTTTGGGACATTCTCAGTGAGTGGTACTATTTTTTCTATGAATTTATAAGCTCATATTTTGAAAATGGTAGAATTTTAATATAGTATGAGTTATTAAGAGCATGTTTCTTGCATAAGTTGGATCGAACTTTACTACATTTTTAGTTGATTGAAAAATGATTGAGAATGTTTTATGAAGTGGTCTAAAATGACCAATTGTGAATGTTTTGGTTAAATGTTTAGGGAAAGGAATTTCCAAAAGTAGTTCGTATTGATGATGAAATGTTTTATGAAATGCATTTTAATTGATAAATGGAATTGTGAAAGGTTATGTGATTCGGTTTGTAAAACCGGTTTATGAAATAACTTTATGGTGTTGATTGTGTGTTGTTGGAGAAATGTTTTGGTTGATATGGCTCATATTGCTATAATGAGAATCCACTGAGGGGGGAGTATGCATACTTTCAGGACGTCTTTTTGGGCTGAATCGCCGATTATATAGGTGGTAGACCTAGCCAAAGGGGTAAACTTGGTTGCTTTTGTCACGGCGTTAAACGTGACCATAGTTTGATGATGTGCATAAGATTAGTTGATGGAATAGACAATCGATGTGTGATTGATGAGATTAATCAATGGAATAGACCATTGATGATTATTTGTTATTGTTGAGTAAGTTTTGATGATTGATTTTGTACGTATAGATTTTTATTGGAAAGTTATCATATATTTTTTTGATATTTTACTTATATCGTATATTGAATTTGAGATGAGAAGTTATGATATCGTTTTATAACGATGCATAGTGAATGTTCGATCCGCTTGGAAGAAATGTATTACTCACTGAGCTGAAGTTGCTTTACCCAATTCTTTCCAATCTTTTTCAGGTTCTTCGGCTGGTGATGAGTAGTATGAGAGCGATATCCAAGAGGACTTTTGGGAGTTGGCTTTTGGGTGATTTTGAGGTTGCGTCGATAGGATGAAAGAACGGTGACGTCATCCCCTCTTTTGCTAGGAATCAAGGTGTGACACGAAGGGCGTGGGTGGGACACGGCACTATGTCGCGTCGGAGTTGCTGCTTGTGAGGGAATCGCCATCCAACAAAGAAAGAAATCAAAATGCCCATAAAAATATATCCCTTTTAATTCCACAAGCATTTGAAATTCCACAAAAAACACTCAGATTTTTCTTCCAATTTAGAACCGGAACAAGAAAACCCCAATGTGAAGAAACTCAAAATGACTCCTTCCTTAAATCCACAAGGAAAAAAAAAACAAATCCAATTTACAGTTGGGCAAGCCCCGCATGAGGTCGGGGGGTTGGTTGCGGGGGCTTCGTCGGCATGACTATTGACAAAGGCGGTGGTATAAATGAAGAAAGGAAGAAGAAGAGAGCGAAATGTGTCGTGACCTCTTTTACGACGCAGTCGGGAAAAAGATAGGTTTGGGGAAATCGCCCAAAAGGCGGGCCGACAGCTTTTGATTAGGTACTGGCTCTCCCAAGCCCTTACCTCTCAGACATTATTTTCATTTTAAATTTCAATTTAGCCTAAAAGATTCGATGTGAGATGAGAGTCGCCATCAACCTATTGGAGTCGGATAGAAACCAAGTGAGTTGCGGGATGAAACTTCACTTCTTATGCATCCAAAGATCTAGGATTGAAGATTTGATTACATTAGTTATTCGACTAATGCCCTTTCAATACCCTAACTTGATCATACAATCTTTTTACCAATTATGGGTCCTAAAATTCTCATCCACTAAGTGTCCATGCAATGTTTTTGTGTTTATTATGATCTCAACATGTGGCCTAACCATTCAACTAAGCTAAAAGGAGCATGATCCCCGTAAGCACGAACATCAAGCACGATAATTAAAACTGGTAAGTAAAGTGCAGAAAGTAAACCCGATAAGATGTCGGGCAAAGAATAATACATGACCATATTATTATGCCCCGGGACAAGACCCCTGTAAGTGAAGTGGAGATTTAAATATGCATGAAATTACTTAAAATGCATGAAATTACACCAAATAATTCTAATCTACGCAAAATGAGTTATTTACAAAAATGATTATTATAGTCCTTAAAACATAAAATCGGAAAAAATTAGGAAAGTGACTTTGGACAATTAGGTACGTTAAAAGAAATCATTTTTTCCCCATATTTAATACTATCCTGCATTTTTTTTATTTATTTTGGAAAATTTTCAGAGTTTTCATTAAACCGGACTATGCTTGGTTTACAGAACATGGATCAACGCAGAACATGAATATCACAATAACCAAGCTCGAATTAACCTTTTCAAGATTGAAACTTTGTTCGAGCATTTTGTCGAACAATTAGTGCGCATCACACTTCCCCCACCAGTTACATCGAGCTATGTTCATGGCTTTCAATCTCGACCTATAGACTATATTAAGCAGCAACAAAGCATTATGATTACACTAAAACATGCAGAAAACAAGATTAACAAGAAAAATCATCCTAAAAACACACTAACATGATCAGAATGAGCCTCAGAGTCACAGGTCTGACCTTCTTTTAAGAAATCTTGGTTTGAACCCAGGTTAGACAAACAGGTTGCCTGCCCAGATTCAAGCCCCGACATTTATCACATGCGAGAAGTGCATGAAAACATACTGGATCCAAATGAAATTATATAACATGGAATATCAATTGCAACAAACATCACGGAGAACGATCAATTACACACATCTAAGCAACCTCTCCAAGTGGCCTACATGCATGGTCCACACTGGCCAGCCATGAACCAGTGTGGACCAACTTAGTTTTTGGTTCAAGTTCTAAGCACACTTAGGGCTCACACAGATTTAACGACCAAACCAAGCTGACCTAAGCATCATTTGTAATCGCATATAACATTCATTTGTCTCACGAAGACAGAATACATGTAAAGCAGCATATCGAGTCAAACATGCAAGATACCTGAAACTGGTTCTACACCCAACAAAAATTCCAGCCTCAGAAATAAGTTTTCTAAGTATGGTTTTCCTCAAGATTTTACTCGGTCAAAACATGGTAAAATTGGAACAAAAATACATCTAAGATCCTTACCTTTCTTCCTAGTTGCTGCGTGAAGTAGCTCTTGGCCGAGGAAGCCAAGATATGGTCATCTGAAGGTGCCTGGAAGTTGGCCCCTTCTCAATCAGGAAAATGGGATCTGCAAAGAAGAAAACTGACAACAGGGGTTTTCGTTAGCCTCCAATACCAGGCTCCAAGACCCTTCTTGTCATATCCTTTGAGACCTAATCCAACTATATGTATTCTAGTTTAATTCCCAAGCCACAATTTTCCTTAGATGTCTCTCATTTTTCTTAAAAAAACTCACTTTCTTCAGTGACCATTTGATTTCAACACCCAACAAAATTTCTAAGCTTCCAATCCTACCTACCAATAACACGATTTTTGAGAGGCGTTTTGAGTGCCTTCCCAACCTCCATTTGGGCCGTCCAAACTATGGTTGGAAAGATATTTGAGTGTAATTTCACTCTCTAGTTGAAGGTTTTGGCTAGTTTTGGCTGAAAGTTTGTGAAAATTTTGTTTTCTCACAAATGGTCAGTGTGAAATTTCTGGGTTGAGGTTGTTTTATGAGTTGCTTGTGGGGGTGTTTGTTGGGGACGACCGTGAGCTCCCCTAGCTGCCTCTTGTCTCGAACCTTTTATGCCTTAATAAAGCATGCGCATAGAGCTTATCCATTGAACAAAGCAAGGTTTTGGTTGGTCCTTCTAATTGAGCTGCTTTTACCAATTCTCTCCCCTTAGCCAAAATTTTGTAACTTTTGCAGCTGTTGAGGGAGTTGCTTTGGCTGCGACTTTCATGCTACTTTTAACAGCTTATACCTGGCCAATTTTTGTCCGTTTGCACATCTAATTATTGTCCTTCACTGCAGCCAGAGATGGTGCTAATTGGGCAGCTGAACAGGATACGGTGGAGCCAAGAAGTTGGTTGCTTAGGACTCGAATGACAACATTTCTTTTCTGATCTTACTTCTGGCTAGAAATTAAAAAATCCATTTATTTTTTCCGGACGATTTTTTGAGCAAAAAGTAGCATTTGATAACGATATAAAATTTTTATTCCCGCCAGCCGGTGAGCAGCGGCGAACGGCTGGAGAACGGCGGTGGTGACGGGCAAGCAGCTGCGGTGGCGGATGGCCGATGAGTGGCTGTGGCAGTGGGCAGTGGACGACCAGCGAGCAGCTGCGGTGGCGGATGGCCGATGAGTGGCTGTGGCAGTGGGCAATGGACGACCAGCGAGCAGCTGTGGTGGTGAGCGGTGGCGAACTGTCGGTGAGTGGCGAGGGTTGGCGGGCGAGCGACGGTGGTAGACAGCTAGCAAGCGGCAGCAGTGGGTGATAGCGGGTGACCGGCGAATGGCAGTAGCGGTGGCGGATGGCCGGCGGGTGGCAGACAGCCGGCAAGCGGCAGTGGGTGACAACGGATGGTCAGCGGCTAGCGACGAATGGTCGGCGGTGGGCGGTAAGGGTGAGCAATAAAAGAAAATTGTTATTTCTGTTTGTGTTCCTGAAATAGAAAAGTAAAAAATTTTAGCTTCTAATTTCTGCTCTAAATCTATTTATGGGTCAAAATATAACCCATAAATAAAAAATTAAATTATTTTACCAAACAGATTTCTGTTCCAAATCTGTTTTCAAGAACAAAAAAACAGAATGGAATGGTTATCATTCGCGCCCTTAGCATCTTTGAATCGTGGCCAAATCATGGATTGGGTTTTGACATCTGGTTTATGTGCTTTAATCCACCAATTTTGGCTCAAATTTTTGATCAATTGGCAAGCTGATCCGTAGTAATTTAAGTCCCTGACCAGAATTTGCAATTTTCTTCGTCCCAATTTTGCAAAAGAGTCCCTCAAAGTTGGTCATTTTCTTGCTCGAGAATGCCCAATTTCATTCAATTTGGTCCTTTGGGCTTGATTTGATCAATTCGACCTGGCTCGAGTTCAATTTCAAGCTTAATCAAGGATTAAAATGATAGAAATGATTATTTAAGAGTTTGGGGAAATTTTATAAAAAATGCGAATTGGTCCCCCAACTTTTGGAAATTGCATTTCCCCCCCCCCCCTTCTTTTTTTTTTTGGGAAAGTAGTTTTTAAGAAAACTACTCCCATTAACAAAATTATACTAAATGTCTAAGTAATTAAGATGAAATATTTTTTTGTGGAAAAAAGTTCCAATTTTTTCGAAAATAATTTTTGGGAAAAAATTTAGGTATCCATAAAAAGAAGAAGAAGTGAAATGCAAGGTGTAGAAGATAGAGATAAAAGACTGACAAGTGAGCCCCTCGACACGCAGCGCCACGTGTTGATCACTGAGTGATTCAAAATTGCCTGGTTTGGTGGAGTGGAACTACCTAATGTTTTTTATATAGATCTACCTATTAATGGTTCCGCTTGTATTGAATCTGTCATGTCAACATAGCAAGTTGTGACGCATTTTTGGCTATGACATTGTTCAATACATATTTTATTTTGCATATTAAATTTGTTTATCTATGCCAATTTTGTTTGACAAACTTGTTGAAACGGCTAGTAAATTATCCTTATAGTCAACATCATCATAAGTTTCGCCCCTATTGATTAAACTTATGGATTCATCATCGGCAACGTACAAATACATTTCAAAACACTTGTGGAATCGAACAAAAACTTTTTACTTGCCAAAACAAATGTTCCTATTGAAACTTATTAGAGTGATGTCTTACTGTAAAGTACGATACAACATTCAGATGGTTTATTCCATAGTGGGATATCAATAGCCTTTGTCCTTAGAACTTAAAGCAAACAACATCCTGATTATGATCCGGAACAAGGGGGCATGTCTTCGGGCGGCGGAAGCACCTTCTGATCGTCATTCGTCCCATCTCTTACGACAAGGACTGTGTCCATTCCCCAGCTGGCATGGCGTTCTAAGTGACAGTGCATGAACCACACTCCTGCAAGCACCCGTAAAAGATTAATCTGTCAATCATGCATTCATATACAAGTCTAAACCCGTGCAAACTATATGTTTCTATGTGTTTCTACTTATGCAATCATAGTACCTGGATTATCGGCTTTGAATCTGATTGCTGTCCACCCATTTTTGGGGAGTCCAACTGTGTTAATATAGGGTGGATCCACTGTATTATAATCCGATACATAGGAATCGCTGAAATTTCCATCGCCCATTCCGACGACGTAAAAGCTATAGCCGTGTAAATGCATGGGGTGATTTTCCGCTGCCCCGAAATTGGTCCCTTGGAATCTTATTTCAACCTCTTCATTATAGTTAATCATCAACACTTCGGTGCTCACATTGGCTGCTTCCCCTAAGGCCGATACATCTCCGGTGTAGTCAAACACGAAAGGTGGTTTATCCGGAAAAGTTTTGTTGTAGACTCCACTTATATTGCTGCAGACACCAGAAACATATAGTTATAGAGACATTTAGATGTCGAATTATGCTTTTGCTTTAAGACAATGAAGGTTTTAATTGGTTAAATTGGTTCAATTTAAAGAATATTTCGGCCTGAATCAACTCTATTGGTCTGAGAAAGATATTCAATACTAACAAATAGGATCAAAATTGGTAGGTCTAGCGATTTACGTACTTGTAGTATGCTTGGAGAATGCTAATTGATGGAGCCCAAAAACTTATGTTGTTCAAACTTGCTGAATGCATACTGCCGTCTGGACCGGTACAAGTTTTATTAGCAGGACATGGCTGCTGATTCACAGACACCGTGATGGTAATGTTCCTTGTGACGTTGGTCGGAACCGTGGACGGATGTTCTATGCTATTCAAACTTCTCAACTGAATAGTGAAGTTTCCAGCATCACTCTTGTTGGTAAAACCTGGAAGCTCGGGTAACACAGGAGTCTCCGAGTGGTTATAGGTGCCATTGTATTCGAATATCCCCCTTGTGACATTTTCGTTGGATGGGGCATTGGTGTCCACGAATGGACTGAATACCATGTAATAGCGATCGGGGGTTTGGTTCGCGGTGACCAAAACGTCCATCGTTTGACCGGGAGTTATCATGAGGTAATCGGTATTAAGTGGCTTCAAATAAGCTCCATCCATTCCGACCACAGTGATATTGTGCTCCGCTATGCCGAAGAACATCTCTTCGTTCAACCCCGAATGGATGATTCGGAGGAGATACGTTTTTCCTTGTACCACCGTTATATTGTACGTTGAATCTGCAACACCATTTTAGATAGTATTGACGGAGATCCTGAAATTACTTGTGCTATATATCAATCATCATTAATTAATTTTAAGGCATAATAATTTCGCAAAGATCTCATTTCATTAATTATGGACTAGTAAGGTTTTATTTCAGTACCTATGAATAAGACCTTTTCTGTTAACTATTAATTTTATATATCACACTCATGTACATAGAAGAATTTGTACCATTAGAGCATGTATAACTGTCTCCGGGTTGACCATTAATGGTATAGGCCACAGACAAGTCGGGATCGCCTCCGGATTCAAGAGCCTCGGTGATTATGTCCATCACATCTCTCGCATACCATTCAGCTGCATGCCACAAAATAATTTTGTTTAGAAAAACAATGCAAACTGTTATCTGTCATTTAAGTTAGTTGAAAGCAGCATACAAATCACGATTGTGTGTTGTTCGTCAAACTCGTAAGGGTAGTTGGTGTCGTTGACAGGCAAAATGATTATAGGACCGTGTATAGTGGCACGCGACCAGTCGCTGTGAGCGTGCCACCATAGTGTGCCTTCTTCATCAGTGAGTATGATTTTCTGGAGGAAGCTCGAGTTTGTAGGGATTGGGCACTGCGTGACATATACTGGACCATCAGACCAGGGATATCTTATTTGTCTCACTCCGTGCCTGCAAGTGTGTGTACAATTTTAGGAGGGAGAGAGAGAGAGAGAGAGAGAGAGAGAGAGAGAGAGAGAGAGAGAGAGAGAGAGAGGTGGTTCAATTATTACCAGTGAATGGTGATTCCATAAGGTCCTATGTTGGTGACATTGACGTAAATAGTATCGCCCTTGTGAGCACGTATCTCCGGCCCAGGAAATAGACCGTTCACGGTCAATATAGTCCGATTCGTCTCACACAACATGTCGATAGGTGTCTCCTTCACCTGCAACAAAAATTAACCTATAAATCTTGGACCATTATGCACATGAAACAATCTCTCTTATCAAACTGATGCAGAGTCCTTTTGCTGCATCATTATTTACGAGAAACATTAATTAATTCAAAGGCCTGCAGCTGAACGTTTATTTCTGGAATAAAGACTCCAGATGGAGCTGGAGACCACATCCCAAAAGAATAAGTAAATAAATCAAACAACTGTAGACATTGCGGGATTACTACTAAAGAATCAAGAAGTTGAGTTCTTCAGAGATATGCAACTAGTTCGGTACATGAATGCTACAATACTCGGCCTCAAGCATAGTCCAAGAATTAGTTGTGAAGATCATTTATGAAATAAGGGAGATTCTTGTACCGAATATTCAAACATTATAACATCTACGAATCATGAGATCGTGGTTAGCTGCAATGCTTTTAAAAGAGTCTAAAACTTGTAACAAATGCGCGAGTGGTCACTAAAAAGGGACACGCATAAAGAGCTCAAGAAGGGGATGTTCCTACTCACCACGAAATCATAGCGGAGGACTTCGCCTTGAGCCTTGCAAAAGAGCAGGGTCATAGTGAATGCAAACCACAGAAATGTTCCCATCTTCTCTCTCTCTCTCTCAACAAGACAGAACTGAACTTGTACCAATCACTTAATCCAGAACAAAAAAGGAGAGTAATGTTATGCTCAGTCTCTCTCTTCTTGTGACCTTCACCTTCCATTGAAGGGGGCTACTTATAGGAAACTTCTTTCAATGTTTCGGTGATCTCTGTGTAGACGACCCCGTCTGCCCCACATGAAAACGACGTCGTCGTGCTGCCCACAAAAAACGCGTGTCACAGAAAAATGAGCATCTGTCTTTCAAAGGCTCGTAAAAAACGTTTTCTTGGAGGGATTGCTAGTCAAAAAAGTTTCGCGATCGCATCCGTATTTTCTTTTCCTGGACGCCGAGTCCACGAGTCGCATGTTACCACCGAAATTTATGCTAAATAGAGCCCCTAGAAGTCAAGAAATATTCGGCAGAGAAAATTGCATTTTTCAAGAAAAAGAAATCATAAGAGAAAAATGTTACACATGATAGTTTTTTCTTGTTTAAAGAATTTTTTCCTAGCATCTGTTCAGTTAGCTTCGGCAATCAAAGAAGGAAACTTTCGAGCTTTCTAATTTGTAACTTTCTTGGGACATGTGTAAACAAAAAATTTAGAAATCAAATCATATCTTTAAAATGCGTGACTTTCTATTGAGAAACTCTTATAATTAGCGGTTAGAGGTTCAGGTTCTATCTAGATGGACGGAAAAGTCAAGAGCTATGTCATAGGTTTCAATACTACCCGAGTGAAGAGATGTACCAAGAACCGAAACAGAACGATCACGCAGAAATTGAAAAAATAGATGATGCACGAATTTACTCCGGTTCACCCTCGAATAGGGTTACATCCTGCAAAGAAATTTCACTATATTTTCGGTTTACAGCCACTCGACTCGTTACAATGATCAGAAAAATGAGTAAAATATATATATGCCCCAAACGGGCCAAAAACCTAAACCTATATGAAATCTCTTAATCTCGCACCATACGGGCCAGTCCAAACCCGTTGAGGTTTCGGGGGCGCTGCCCCCAAGCTCCCGCCCGCTCACCGGCGAGCGGGGCAGCCGTCCGCTGACCGGGCAGTGGAACCCCCGTTGGGGGGCGCTGCCCTCGAACCCTCGCCCGCTGACCGGGCAGTGGGGCACCCATGTCGGGGGCGCTGCCCCCGAACCCCCGCATTCCGCACGCATGGGTCACATGTCGTCGGACAACACTTCAGTTTCCCTAAGCTCATGTGGGCGTACCCGGTGTATGAAACAATGGTCCTCGAAGTATTCGCCAACTCCAACATTCTCCCACTTGGTGGATACTTCGCGCAAATGAGGGCCTTTCCAAAATCATTCTTCTTCAATCCAATCGCAGTAGAGCACCATTCAAACTTCACACCTGTGACGGCTTTAGTAAGGAAGTCAGAACTATTTTCTACCCTGTCGACCTTTATAAGTCGAACCTCTTTCTTCTCTACCTTTTCTCGGATGAAATGATATTGTATATCAATGTGCTTTGTGCGAGAGTGAAATGCTAGATTCTTAGCTAAATAAATAGCCCCTTGATTATCACATCTCACCTCTATGGCACCTTGCTCAAAACCGAGCTCCAAGCACAACCGCCGTAACCATACGACCTCTTTTCCAGCATGAGCAAGAGCCATATACTCGGCCTCAGTAGAAGAAAGCGCTACCACGCTTTGCCTCCTGCTCATCCAACTCAATGCAGCACCAAACAATGTGAAAACATATCCGCTAGTGGACCGTTTATTATCAATATCTCCACCCCAATCAGCATCTACATGGCCTACGATATCAAGCTTGTTTCCATTCCCTGTACCTTCAAAACATAAAGAAAAATTCAATGTTCCACGAAGATACCTGAAAACTCTTTTGATCGCATTCCAATGTTCTCTACCTGGATTAGACATGTATCGACTCAAGACTCCCACTGCTTTGGCTATATCCGGACGCGTGCACACCATAGCATACATCAAGCTACCCACTGCACTCGCGTATGGAATTCGGGCCATCTCTTCAGCTTCTTCATCGGTTTTTGGACATTGTTCCGTAGATAGCTTGGTCCCTAAAGGTATAGGGGTACCAACAGGCTTGCAATCTATCATATTAAATTTCTTCAATATTTCTTTTATGTATTTCTCCTGCCCTAGCCACAACTTCCGTTTCTCACGGTCCCTCCTAATCTGCATGCCCAAAATAAAATTTGCAGGCCCCAAGTCTTTCATTTCGAACTTTTTGGCCAGCAAACTCTTCACGGAATTCACCATCTTCACACTATTCCCGATCAATAACATATCATCCACATATAGCGTGAGAATGACAAACTGATCGCCCGTTCTCTTCACATAAACGCAATGGTTAGAATTTGAATGCACAAAATTAAGCTGGAGCATATACGTGTCAAACTTCTGGTACCATATCCTCGGTGACTGCTTCAGCCCATATAAAAACTTTTTCAATTTGCACACTAAATTCTCCTTTCCTCTTACTTCAAAACCTTCTGGTTGCCTCATATATATCTCCTCCTCCAAGTCCCCATGAAGGAATGCCGTCTTTACATTCATCTGTTCTACCTCAAGATCATATGTAGCTGCTATAGACAGAACAAATCGTATTGAGGTCAACTTCGCCACGGGAGAAAAAATCTCGTCATAGTCAACTCCCTCAATCTGAGAGTACCCCTTGGCTACAAGCCTAGCCTTGTACTTCTCTACAGTCCCATCCGGTTTCAGCTTTCGCTTGAACACCCATTTACACCCAATTGCCTTTCTATCCTTAGGCAATTTACACAAGCTCCATGTTTCATTTTTATCAAGCGATTGCATCTCATCTATCATTGTAAGCTCCCACTGATTCACATCATCTATAGATCTCGCCTCTTTTACAGAACTAGGATCATCTCCGGTAATGCTCAAAGCATGAAACGTACTCAAAGCACTAAGTGAGTATCGAAGTGGTACCTTTTCTTTCCCGCGTCGATCTCCTGAGAGCCGACATGCTATCTATATCCAAGTCTTCATCTGAATCTGCATCCTCGACTTCATTATCCGAGTCCCCTTGCTCCGATTCAGAATCAGACTCTACTAGCGTGCCTTGTGAAACCATATCTATAATTGCAGTTTTAGGACTTTCTTCAAGCACTACCACTTTCTTGGGCTCATCACCTTTTTGTGTGCTAATATGGGGTTGTGATTCACGAAAGACAACATCCCTACTGTATACAATGGTCTTTGATTCTGGATTCCACAGCTTATAGCCTTTGACCCCTTCCTTGTATTCGACAAATATGTTCTTCTCAGACTTGTTGTCAAGCTTACCCTGCTTCTCCTTAGGTACATGAACATATACATCATAGCCGAACACCCGAACATGCGACAGATTCGGCTTCTTCCCAAACACTGCCTCATATGGTGTATGATCTTTCACTGATGAGGTCGGTGACCGGTTCTTCAAATAACTGGCTGTGGCTACAACTTTGCCCAAAATTCTTGCCTTTTCTATGAGTGACCGATTTAACCTTTCGGCTACCCCATTCTGTTGAGGCGTATATGGAGTCGTCTTCTACCTTGCAATACCATTATCCACACAAAATTGCTCGAACTTATCCGAACATAATTCACCTCCGTTATCTATACGAAGGACCTTGATTTTCCTGCCCAATTGGTTTTCAACCAAAACTTTAAATTGTTGAAATTTCTCGAATACATCTGATTTACTTTTAATAAAATAAATCCAACTATATCTCGAAAAATCATCTATGAACGATACATAGTACCTGGATCCTCCAATAGATGGAGTCGGAGTAGGTCCTAAGACATCGCTGTGAATCAGCTCGAGAACCTCAGTTGCTCTCGTACCAGTGTGTTGGAAGCTAACTCGGTTCTGTTTTCCATGGAGACAGTGTTCACAGAACCCAAAACCCATAGAGTATTTTTGGAATTCCTTCTACCAACTGACTTGAAGCTAGGGTAGATAGTCCCTTTTCACCGATATGCCCTGACCTCCGATGCCACAACATGGACGTCTCATGTCCATCTTCCTTGGCCTCTTCAGAAATGAACCCACTACCAACGGTCACTGTTTCCCCGAGCAGCTTGTATAATGTCCCGTAACGGACTCCTCGTGCAATCACAATAGAACCTCGAGTCATCTTGCACGAATCCTTATCACAGCTAAAAATAACCCCCAAATCAGCCATCGTACTGACTGATAACAAATTTCTACTCATCAAGGATATGTGCATCACGTCTGGAATAGTCTTCACCGTGCCATTACTCATCCTCAGCTTCACCCTGTCACGCCCGACAATTTGAACTGCAGTATTATCTCCGAGCATGACATCCCCACCGTTATATTGCTCATATTCACAAAATCAATGTCTATGAGGCGTCATGTGATATGAAGCACCGGTATCGATCAACCATATATCCTTGTCTGACTACACCATACAAGCAGCAGCCAAATACATATCTCCCGCATCGACATCCTTTTTACCCTAGGATGATTCAGCTTCTTTCTTAAAAACTGGCTTGTTTTTACAATCCCGCTTCACATGACCACACTCTTGACATTTCCAGCACTGTACCCTCCTCTCCCTACTCTTCGATCGCCCACGAGATTTGGATCTGGATCCTCTCGGATTTAGAGTCTTCTCTACTGGCCTTCCCCTAGCCGCCAATACCTCTTTACCGGAATTTCCCAATCACTTTCTTCGTGTCTCCTCCGATAACAAAGCAGAACACACACTTTCATACGATAATTCCTTATCCCCACTACCGATCACCACAATTAGATCATCCTATGAATCCGGCAGTGAACAGAGTAGTGTTATTGCCTTATCATCATCCTAGAACTTAACACCGATTGATACGAATTGACTAATCAATGTGTTAAAGTTATACAAATGTGCAGAAAACGAGTCGCCCTCATGCATCCGAAGATTATACAGCTTTTTTCTCAAGAACAGCTTATTAACCAACGACGTACTTTAATACAGCGACTCTAATTTCTGCCACAAATCTCTGGCTGTAGGTTCGTTCATTACATTCGTTAAAATTGAGTCCGCGAGACAAAGCCTAATCAACCCCTTTGCTCTCCGATCAATCCGATTCCAGTCTTTAATCTCCTTCGGATCTGCCGGTTTGGAAATTGAATCCCCTTCCTTCACAGCTTCCTTGCCTATCACGACACCAGGTTGCGCAACAACAGGCCTTTCCGTTTCGATTGCCGACCAAAGATCTCGATCACAAAGAAGATCCTCCATCTTCATCTTCCACATATCAAATCGCGTCCCATCGAATTTTTCTATCTCAATTCGTGATCCTCCTGACATCTCGAATAAACCCTAATTCCTCGAACAACTCCGGCTCTGATACCAATTGAAGAGATGTACCGAGAACCGAAATAAAATGATCACGCAGAAATCGAAAAAATAGACGATGCACGAATTTACCCAGGTTCACCCTCGAATAGGGCTACGTCCTATAAAGAGATTTCACTATATTTTCGATTTACAGCCACTCGACTCGTTACAATGATCAGAAAAACGAGCAAAATATATATATGCCCCAAACGAGCCAAAAACCTAAACCTATATGAAATCTCTTAATCTCGCACCATACGGGCCAGCCCAAACCCGTTGAGGTTTCGGGGGCGCTGCCCCCGAGCCCCCGCCCACTCACCTGCGAGCGGGGCAACCGTCTACTGACCGGGCAGCGGAACCCCCGTTGGGGGGCGCTACCCCCGAACCCCCACCCGCTGACCAGGCAGCGAGGCACCCTTGTCGGGGGCGCTGCCCCCGAACCCCTGCATTCCGCACGCATGGGTCACATGTCATCGGACAACACTTCAGTTTCCCTAAGCTCACGTGGGAGTACCCGGTGTGAGAAACAAGAGCTCTCGAAGTATTCGCCAACTCCAACACCGAGAACCATGCTCATGCCTACTCTCATAAGATCTCTTGTAACAAGAAAAAGTTGGGTGTCATCATTTCCTCTTACCATTTGTTGACTGGTATAGAAAGAGAGAAAAAGGAGAGAATTTGAAGAAGAGTCTATCATCTCTATCATGACTCAAAGCTGGTTCAAAACCTTAGACCTTTAGTGTTGTACAAATTTACTCACGGATGCAAATACTCTGATTGACGTTGATTCTTTTGTTGCAAACAATGCCTTCTATTGTTTCTACCATCGTTTTCCCTACGTACCCTCTAGAAAAAAAAAAGTTTACTTACAACTACAACAACGGATTTTCTGGGTTCTTCCATGTAAGCCACACTATTGGTGCAACATATATATATATATATATTAATGCTGGGAGTATTCACTTCTTTTCAGACCATGTTTTCAACAACCGCTCAAAGAGATGCATTGCCATAAAGCACTAAACTGTAAGGATATCTACAGGTAGCATTAAGGATAAATAGTCTCGATTTCAAGTTCGGTCTGGTTCCCCCCGAAATCGAGAACTAAACCGCATAGTACAAGTTCCTAAAAATAGGAAACCGGGAACCGGATCGGGTCTCACCAGAACTTGGAACTGGTGCTCACCCCTATTTCTAATATCACCATCTTTTGAAATGTGCAAATTTTTTGCCGAAGATTGTATAGTTTATTGAAGTAAAAATAAAACACAAAAATTACCATTCTCCAGTACATGAAAAATCTCAGAAAGTACATTAGAAAATTAATTTCTACAAAAGAAGTTATTGCAAATTGCGACACATAGGAATGTAAAACCCAATTTGGATATGGTGTATGTTATTTTGCCAATGTGAAGTAATGGCTAATAGTCATGGCCACTTCTACCAATTTTTCTGAGGTCTATATAGTAGGATATAACCTAAGATCAATTTGTCTCAATTCCTATGCAAAACAAGAGTGTGTGCGAAATATCAAGAAAATTGTCAAATCAATCATAAATCTATTGTTCGGATGCTAATTCAGTTCTAAAATATTCCAATTTTACCAATTTAGTGCTAAACATTTGCGTGAAATTTCAATAGTCTTTCCCACTAATTCTTGCCAAAAATTGCTGATGTGGTGTGCCACATAGGATGGCCGATGATGACTATAATTACAAGTTATCAATTTTCGGCAAAAATTAATCCAAAAGACTACATTAGAATTTTTGAGCAAAAGTCTAGGATTAAATTGACGAAATTATAAAAATTTTGGACTTAATTAGCATTCATGTAATAAATTTAGGATTGAGTGGGTAATTTTCCCTTGAAATATCTTTTCGGATCTTACTCTTGGCAAATTGGCATGGGATTTGGATCCAGATCAGAGACTCAGCAAAAGCCCGTTTGAGTCTCGTATTCAAACTGTCTTTGCAAAAGTGAGGTGGACCATGAGACAGGCCGTGGATCTTCTCCAGCAAAGATTGACTCCCTTGGGACATTTTTCAACGAAATATGCCTAAAACATGGAGAGCATTGTTGATTAACATTGCATTATGTTTGCTAAATACGATTTTCTCGATTAATTCTCGATCAATCAGCAAAGAAAAGCCATGAAGGGACAGATACCTACTGACATTGAAAATTGCATGGCCTACCATTAAAGATGAATGAAAACAAAATTTGTATGATCTGCATGATTGATGCTTTAACAGATAATTTTAGGACAAGTGCACTGCAAATCCTAAAACTTCTCACAAAAATACATTTGAATTTTAAAACTTGCAAAAAGTGTAATCGAGTTTTAAAACTTGTCAAATTAATTTAATCAAGTCCTAAACTTAACACCATTAGATTTATTAACGGAAAATGCTGACGTGGCACTGACGTGTCATATTTTATTACTTTTCTTGAGACACGTGGAAATAATGTGCCGTCTAACAAGCACCACGTTAGCAAAAATAAAAATAAAAATTAAATTAGAAAAAAACTATAAAAAAAGCCCTCAACCAGCGACTATGGCAGTGGCTAAGCTCTCGCTTGTGGCCGCCGCCACAGCCGTTGGGAAGGGCTAGCAGAGGTCACCTAGGCCTTCCCGAAGCTCGGCGACTCTTGTCAGCCCCGGGCGAGGCCCCACCAGTCCCCGGCGACGGCATGAAGCCCCTGATCTGGGGGAGGGCGCGACCCTCGCCCCAGATCTCAGCGAGGGTCACCGGCCCTCACTGACTCCCGGTGAGAGCTGGCGACCTTCGCTCAAATCTGGGGCGAGGGTCGCACCCTCCCCCAGATCGACCCTCACCCTAGATTGGGGGCTGCAGGCCCTCAACGAGGACTCGCCCGGGGTCGGCGAGGGTTACCGGGCTTAAGGAAGGCCTAGGCGACCTCCACCAGTCCTTCTTGACAGCTGTGGTGGTCGCCACCGGGGAGGGCTTGGCTACCGCCGCAGCTACTAGCTCTGGGTTTTTTTTCCTTTTTTATTTTTTCATTTTTGATAGCTTTTTCTAATTTAATTTACACTGTTTTTCGACTTTTTCTGACGCGGCGCTTGTTGGATGTCACAAGTCTCAAGAAAATTAATAAAATAAGACATGTTAGCATTTTCCGCCAGTAAATTAGACGTTAACTTTAGGACTTGACTAAACAAATTTGATAAGTTTTAGGAGTCAATTGCATCTTTTGCAAGTTTTAAGACTCAAATGCGCTTTTGTGACAAGTTTTAGAACTTGTAGTGCACTTGTCCCGATAATTTTTTATTCCCTTGAGAGGATGCCAAATCAATAATAGATCCAAAAGTTACGCCTCCCCAGTAAAAAGTTATGCACTGCCGATTGCCCGACATCAACGATCCATCCAAATGAATCATCATATATTATTCCCTTTTCTCTACCAAACTGAAGAACTTTGACACATAACTGTCATCTGGGATGATTTATTCCACGGTGGGATATCAACAGCCTTTGTCCTAAGAACTCAAATCAAACAACATCCTGATTATGATCCGGAACAAGGAGGTACGTCTCCGGGTGGTGGAAGCACCTTCTGATCGCTGTTCGGCCCATCTTTGACGACAAGGACTGTGTCCATTCCCCAGCTCGCATGGCGTTCTAAGTGACAGTGCATGAACCACACTCCTGCAAGCAACCGCAAAAGAATAATCTGTCAGTTATGCCGTTCATACACAAGTCTAAACCCGTGCAAGCTATGTGTTTCTATGCCATTCTACCGATGCAATTATAGTACCTGGATTATCGGCTTTGAATCTGATCACTGTCCACCCGTTTTTGGGGAGTCCGACGGTGTTAACGTAAGGTGGATCCACCGTATTGTACTCTGATATATAGGAGTCGCTGAAATTTCCGTCGCCCATTCCGACGACATAAAAGCTATAGCCGTGTAAATGCATTGGGTGATTCTCCGCTGCTCCAAAATTGGTCCCCTGGAATCTTATTTCGACCTCCTCATTATAGTTAATCATCAACACTTCGGTACTCACATTGGCAGCTTCCCCTAAGGCTGATACATTCCCGGTGTAGTCGAACACGAAAAGTGGACTATCCGGAAAAGTTTTGTTGTAGACTCCATTTATATTGCTGCACACACCACAAACATAATGTTATGGAGACATTTGAATGTTGAATTACCCCTTCGCTCCAAGACAATGAAGGTTTTAACCAGTTAAATTGGTTCGGTTTGGAAAGTATTTCAACCCGAATGAACTCTATTGGTTTAAGAAAAATGTTTAATGCAAACAAATAGGAATAAAGTTGGCAGTCTAGCAATTTACGTACTTGTAGTATGCTTGGAGAATGCTAATCGATGGAGTCCAAAAGCTTATGTTGTTCAAGCTTGCCGAATGCATAGTGCCGTCTGGACCAGTACATGTTTTATTAGCAGGACATGGCTGCTGATTCACGGACACCGTGATCGTAATGTTTCTAGTGATGCTGGTCGGAACTGTGGATGGATGATCTTTGCTATTCAAACTCCTCAACTGAATAGTGAAGTTTCCAGCGTCACTCTTGTTGGTAAAACCTGGAAGCTCGGGTAACACAGGAGTCTCTGAGTGGTTATAAGTGCCGCTGTATTGGAATATCCCTCTCGTGACGTTATCATTGGACGGGGCATTGGTGTCCACAAATGGACTGAATACCATGTAGTAGCGACCGGGAGTTTGGTTTGCGGTGACCAAAACGTCCATCGTTTGACCGGGAGTTATCATGAGGTAATTGGTATTAAGCGGCTTCAAATAAGCCCCGTCCATTCCAACCACAGTGATATTGTGCTCTGCTATGCCGAAGAACATCTCTTCGTTCAACCCAGAGTGGATGATCTTGAGGAGATATGTTTTTCCTTGCACAACCGTTATATTGTACACAGAATCTGCGAAAGAAGAAAAGCACACCATATTAGATAATATTGACAGAGATTTTGAAATTATTCATACAGTTTATCAAACATCATTAATTAGTTTTAAGGAATCATAATTTGGCATGATCTCATTTCATTAATATAGCGTAAAAAGGTTTTATTTCATTACCTTTGGATAAGACCTTTTCTTTTTAATATAACTACCATATATCACACTCATATATATACACGCTAGAATTAGTACCATTAGAGCATGAATAAGTGTCTCCTGGTTGACCATTGATGGTATAGGCCACGGACAAATCTGGATCGCCACCGGATTCAAGAGCCTCGTCGATTATGTCCTTTGTATCTCTCGCATACCATTCAGCTGCATGTCAAATTATAATTTTGTTAAGAAAAACAATACAAACTGCTATTTGTGCGTGTGCGAGTAAAAAAATTATTTATGTCATTTAAGTTAGTTGAAAGTAGCATACATATCACAATTGTGTGTTGTTCATCAAACTTGTAAGGGTAGTTGGTGTCGTTGACAGGCAAAATAATTATAGGACCGTGTATAGTGGCACGTGTCCAGTCGCTGTGAGCGTGCCACCACAGTGTGCCTTCTTCTTCGGTGAGTATGATTTTCTGAAGGAAGCTTGAGTTCGTAGGGATCGGGCACTGCGTGACGTACGCCGGGCCGTCAGACCAGGGATACCTTATTTGTCTCACTCCATGCCTGCGCGTGTACAATATTAGGAGGGAGGGAGAGAGAGAGAGGGGTGGGGGGTTGAGGTTGGAGGCGGGGTGGTTTTATTTTTACCAGTGAATAGTGACTCCATAAGGTCCCATGTTGGTAACATTAACGTAGATGGTGTCGCCCTTGTGAGCACGGATCTCCGGCCCAGGAAACAGACCATTCACGGTCAATACGGACCGATTCGTCTCACACAACATGTTAATGGGTGTCTCCTTCACCTGCAACAAATAAAATATCATCCTATAAAACTTTGACCATTAAGCATTCTAAATAATATCTCTTATACCTTACCAAAAAAAAATAATATCTCTTATTAATTAAATTGATGTAGAACCGTTTTGGTGCGTCATTGTCTACGACTAACATTTAACTAATTCAAAGGCCTGCATCAGCACTTTCTTCTGGAATAACGACTACAAATGGGTTAGAAACCACCTCCTAAAAGAATAAGTAAATAAATCATACAACTGTAGACATTTTGGGATTACTACGAAACTCTCAAGAAGTTGAAATCATCAGAAAAATGCGGGTAGTTTGATCTATGAACGCTGTAATACTCGGCCTCAAGCATAGTCCAAGATTTAGCTGGCTGTAGATCTAGATGTGAAAATCATCTACGACAGAAGGACATTCGTGCATTGAATATCCTAATTCGATAACATCTACGGATCACGAGACCGTAAAACCTGTAACAAATGCTCTAGTAGTCGCTAAATGTTCTGTATGGCCCAAAAAGACACACTTAAGAGTGCTCAAGAAGGAGATGTTCCTACTCACCACGAAATCATAGTTGAGGACTTTGCCTTGAGCCATGCAGAAGAGTAGGGTCAGAGTGAACCCAAGCCCTAGAAATCTGCCCATCGCCTCTCCCTCCCTCTCTCTCTCTCTCTCGCTCAACAACACAAAACTGACCTTGTACCACTTACTTGATCCAGAACAAGAAAGGGGACTTTGTGTTGTGCTCAGTCTCTTTTTTCTTGTGACCTTCACCTTCCATTGAAGGGGGCTTTTTATAGGAAACTTCTTTCAATGCTTGGCGATCTCTGTCTAGACGCTCACCGTCTACCCCACATGAAAACGAAGTCGTCATATTGCCACGAAACGACGTGTTCTATGACATTACAGCAAATAAACTATTAAAGAAAAAAAGAAACGATCATTTGTCTTTCAATGTCTTGTGCTCGTTTTTCCCGTGTTTCCACAAACAAGAAGAAGATTGGTTTGAAGAGCACCGCATAGGAAAGAGCTGATAAACTTCTCTCAACTTACTTAGTCACACCGGCAAGAAAGAGAGACAACTTTAAAAAACATTTTCTTTACGCGCTCATCAACTGCTTCAAGACTCACTGCCGATTCCTGTCTCGTTCTTTTCTGGATACAAGTCGACCAGTCCCCATGACACAACGGTAACTAGAGCCACTAGAAGTCAAGAGATATTCGGTTCAGCTGAGAAACTTACATTTTCCAAAAGAAAGAAGCACAAGAGAAAAATGTCTTTCCTTGTGGTTTACCAAATACCGCAAACAAAGAAAAGGAATAACCCTTAAAGAAGTCTAGTTAATGATGTTCTATAGGTGCTCTAGTCCAAAAGGCAAGTTTGTGCCTTGAGTTGATGATGCTTTCTCTTGTCTAAAGGGCCTTTTCGGAGCATCTGTTCCGGTCGGGTCCAGCAATCACTAAACGAAACTTTCTTCTAACATGTTTAAACAAAAGTTTTACAAATCGAATCATTCCTTAAGATGTAAGACCGTTTTTTGAGGAACTCTTTCGGCGCGACCATCATTTGAAGTGTGCATGCACTTTTTTCTCTTTTGCGAAAGAATATGTAGATTATCGAAGTAAAAATCAAACACAAATATTACCATTCTCCCCCAGAAAATGGCAAATGTCAGAAACAAAATTAGAAAAACCATCTTCAGTTTTCTCCTCCCCTCGCAGTCTGTTCTTCTGGAATGTAAAAGCAAATCTGGTTTATTTTTCCAATGTGAAACAATGGCTTATAGTCATGCCTACTCCTTCCAATTTTCTATGAGATCCATGTTGTGCCGTTGCACCTAGACCAAGCTCGTCTCAATTCCTTGGCGAAACAACCAATGCGTGTATGAAATCTCTCTTCCGATCATGCTCTCGACACATGACTATAAGCATACAAAGTGGATCCAGATCAGAGACTATTGCGATAGCCCGAGAAAAAATATATGTTCGAGCAGGTGACTACGTGATTTGAATAATAATCACGCGGTGTGAATTCACCATTAATTTGACTAAGGTTTTTTTCTTTTTTTGGGTCCAGATATTTGACTAGGGATTGGTCGGTGTGTTTATGATTTGTTTTGCAAGTTGCACATGCCCTGCACCTTTATAATAGCTGGAATCTACATGATTAGACGAGATGCATATAGGTCAAACTTTCTTTTACCAAAATGAAATTGGACCCCCCCCGACAGGCAGTGGATCTTCTACAGAATGGGGTGATTTCCTTGGGATATTTTTCAACAAAACATGCCAAAAACATGGAGAGCATTGCCGATCAACATTGCATTATGTACGCTAAAGACGATTTTTTTTCCAGTAATTTAAGTTAGTGACATAAATGTTGTCGCGTGATTTTAATATCCCGATGAACTTTTCAAAACCGTTGTGAAAATAATCCAATTTTCCGCTGATTGCGTGGTGATTTCCGACTTAAATGCTCGGGTATAAAACTTTTGCCGAAATGTCAATTTTTCGGTATGAATATTGGTGCATAACAATTCCAAAGAACCAAAAAGAAAATCAATCCGACAAAGAAAAGCCATGAAGGGACATATACTGATTGATTCTGAAAATTTCATGACCTACCATTAAAGATGAAAGGGATACGAAAAGTGTGTGAACTGCATGATTGATGCTAATAATTTCAAAAGTAAATGTATAGAACTTTAAATTTTGACGCAAAACAAAGGGTTGTTTTTATTGCTTTTTAAAAATGAAAACAAATAATGTTTCTTTATAGATCCAAAAGTTACGCCTCCCTAAGAAAAGTTTTACACTCTCGATTGCCCGGTACCAACAATCCATTCAAATGAATCATCACACATTATGTATTATGTAATTCTCTCTATTCTCTACCAAACCGATGAACTTTAACACATGACTGTCAGTTTGGGCGGACGGGTACATTTTACGTTGCATGTTAAACAATCTCACTCGTCGAAGATCTGCTTCTACCGGCGAATCGACGAAAGAATGTGGGAAAAAAACAAAACCGAATGAATGTGCTCGAGGCGTGTAAACACTTTTCTTAAATTGATGCTATCCTGCGGAAGTTTCGTAGTGTATTTCGACACCATTTCATAGGCCTGTTAGTCCACTCCTCAAGCAACCATTTTTCAATCGCCATGTTCCCTGCACAGCACAGGACATCGTTTCACACTTGTATCGTTTCACACTTACAATCGCCATGATTAGAACTTCATATTTTCCTCGGATACACACATCGTTCTAGAGCACAAATGGGAAACAACGGCTTAGCTTACAATTAGTCAACG
This sequence comes from Syzygium malaccense, assembly GCA_031216405.1. Lineage (NCBI taxonomy): Eukaryota > Viridiplantae > Streptophyta > Magnoliopsida > Myrtales > Myrtaceae > Syzygium > Syzygium malaccense. Next base: position 42,389,018 of record CM062257.1, on the reverse strand, counting down.
CACTACCAAGAAAAATTCAAAAGTAGAGTAGGCCAATGGAACTTTGTTATCATGGCAAAAAGGAAAAACAAATACCGGAGCTTATTATATAGTGTATATAATAATAAAACATCTCTATCAAACTGGAGTTTACTTCAAATATGGTAATAGCAACCCACTCCATTGGTCCGGCTGAGGATAAGTGCACTGAAAACCTTAAAATTTATTACTAAAGAACAATGAGTCCTAAAATTTTTATAAAGCACAATCGAAGTGCAATTAAATTCTAAAATTTTCAAAAAGTGCAATCAAATCCTAAAATTAGTTGCGAAAGTGCAATCGAGTCGTAAAACTTTCAAAAAGTGTAATTAATGGAGAGATTTTATTGGACAAGTTTCATAAATTGTAGGACTTGATTGCTTTTTCGAAAGTTTTAGGAATAAATTGTACTTTTGTAACAAGTTTTAGGACTTGATTACATTTTTTTAAAGTTTTAGGACTCAATTACATTTTTGTGAAAAATTTTACGACTTTCAATGTACTTATCCCATTCAACTAAAATAGAAATTTTCACGAAAACGCTACAAATTTCTATAATTTGCAAAGAATTATTTTTTATTTATATTCACGGGAAATTATATTTTTATGACGTAATTAGAATCTCGCATTTCGTGAGGCCCATCCTCCTCAATTATGTGGCCGACACTACTATCAATTGATGATAAGAACGCGAAGACAAAAACAATGCAATAGAAGATAAGCGCGACATGGCCATCCTGTCAATCACTGTAATGGTGGACTAGATTAACTTATCGCATGCATGGCAGTGACCTTGTTTTTTAACTTATCATAATGCTCCGTGGCCCCGACGAAGTACAAATTGACCAGGTTCGTTGCATGTAATAATTATATATTTGCTATATGGACCACGTTTTAGGGTCACTTGAGATGCCAATGACTGTCAGCCCAAGTTTTTACTGGCCGGAAAACAAAAAGATCGTTTAAGTTTTTTTTTAATGTATTTATGAATTAGTAAGAGGGAATATAACTTTAACAAGCAACAGTGCGTGAAAGAACCGGATCCTAGAAGGCCAACTAGGGTTTTACTGTCTAGAGATCAAAATATTCCTACTCTTGACTCTAAGAATACGAAATATTGCATGACAATGTAGACCGACTCCATTTCTAGCATTGATCATGTGGGCTCGACAATCGATGAATAAGATGATGTCGGTTTACATGATATGTAGAAACGTCCATGCAATGAGATTTCTCTAGCATTATCGCTAATGACGACGCGTAGTGTTATACTAAAATAAGCGTTAAAACATTGGTGTTCTTTGTCGGATCGAATGATCATCTGATGTCTAGAAGTTGCTACCAGCTAGTACACGTTTGGAAGGTGCGTTAATCAGCTTGATTCCAAACGCGTAGATCAAAGCAAAAGTTATGCAAATAATTAAGTAAAAAAATGATTAATTAATTTGTGAAAATCTCCTTTTTCTACCCAGAAGGATCTCCTCGCTATCAGCTGGACATGGACAACCTTTTGCTTCCCTCCAAATCACTTGGTGCACAGAATCATGACATAATGTTTAGCATCCTCTGCTTTATTATGTGCGCACGTGGTATGTATGTAACGCAATTATTGATTCAGACATGCTTAGAGTTGAATTATTGATTTCTTGTCTGACAAAATGAATTCCACGTGACAAAAGAAAATTATCTTCTTCACAGCTTTGTGAGTACTGTTCATATCGTTCGCTTGGCCAAACTCCTCCTATGCTCTTTGCTTCTTTGCCCACCGCTACCTAGCAAAAAAAATTACTGTTCATCAGAGGAAGAACGGTACTTTCTTGTCTAAAAAACGAAGCTTCGAGATGGTCAAGCTTGAGTGGCCGCCACGACTACTCTAGCTTGAAGCTTGGCTTGGGGGTCTGAACTCGACCTTCGAAGCTCGCGGGTAGTCGCAAGCGGCCGAGGCCAAGCTTCTAAGCTTGCGGGTGGTCGCAAGCCGCCATGGCCAAGCTTCGAAGCTCACGACTGCCATGACCGCTCTAGCTCGAAGCTTGGCTTGAGGATATGACCTCGACCTTTGAAGCTCACGGGTGGTTGCAAGCGGCCAAGACCAAGCTCCAAAGCTCATGGCCACCATAGCCGCTCGAGCTCGAAGCTTGGCTTGAGGGTCAGGTCTCACCTCGATCTTCAAAGCTTGTGGATGGTCGGGTAAGTGCCGATGAGAGCCGCTGGAGGTCGAAGTAGCAGTGGGTAGGGAAGCAAGAGCGTCGAAGGAGAAAGAGCACGATGAACAGTACTTTGCAAAGCTGTGGAGAAGATGGTGAACAGTAAAAAATTTTCATGAAGAAGACGATGAACAGTGCGGTGAACGGTGATTTTGGATGGAATTGTAACGGAGGGTAAATGTGTCACAAAATACATAGTTTGGAATTTTTAATGTCATAGAAAAAAGTTTTGAGTAAATGTGTTACAATAAACATAATTTGGAGTTTTTGGTATCATAAAAAAAATTTGGGATAAATATGTCACAATAAGTATAGTTTGGAATTTTTTGTGATATTAATCCAATAATTAACTTACAAAAAAGAAGTGTAATCTTTCATGAAATTATAAATTGAATAAGTGCAAAAGGATCACTCAAAACGCATGAGACATCGACCCACTCGGAAAAAAATGAAGAATAGAGAACCATAAATGAAGTGCTTAAGCCCCTTTGGATGATGTTAAGTTCTTTTTTTTTTTGTCGAAAGATGATGTTGAGTTCGATAATACCGCGAGTGTGCTGATTCGGATAAAGATAGATATCCTAATAATAAGTCACAGTTCATTGAAGACTCTATGTGGAACTTATGTGGTATGATGAGCGAGAAGCCATGATGCACGATCCGGGACACGCATTATTGGCCTTTTTATCTCGGTGATGGGCAAGTCGTATGAACTGCACATATGGGCTCCGCACGTGCAGGCATCACTTAAGGACGTATCGACTGTACCACATGACATCGACATGAATAAGTGAGATAGGGCAACACAAGAAATTGAACAGGTGGAAAACAAGACAAAAGCTTACCTTCTGATGCCATAAGAATGGGAGGTGATTGAGAAGCATGATGTGCCATGATCAAAGAAGGAGAAGAAAGTGTGAAGAAGATCTAGACTTCCACTGCATTTAATCACACCAGGAAACTAAGTAGTACATGTCCATACATTTGGGAACGTAGTACTAGGAAGTACAGTGTACTTTCCCCCACCTTCAAGATGGGTCCTCAAAGTTCTTTTAGTTTAGTTCACTGATTATAGCGAGCTTAATGGTCAACATCCCTTAAATTTAGGGTTTGACTTTTAGGTTAACTTTAAGAATTTTCCTCCTATGGTTGTTTGGTTTTTAGCAATTTCTTTTAGTTGTTTATTGTTGTAAATAGAACTACTCTGCCATGGAAATAAGACATTTTCCTCCATTAGGAGCAGTTGATTGTAAGACTTTTGATTTGTACTACATTTACTGAGATATTAAAAGAAGTACTTATAATTATGTGGTTAAAAAGAACAATCATTTATTTTCTACATGAAAATTTACATTACCATGAAAATGGCACCTGCGTGGGCATAAAATAAATAAAAAAGGAGATTTTGACAAAGAAAAATGAATTGGATAATAATTGCTGTTGCAAAGATGTCGCGACCGACCTCTGGGTTTTAATAAAAGGGGGTTTCGCCTGGTACGCGCTTAATCTAGGTCTGCGACTTAACTCGGACTCTCCCAAAGCCATACCATATCACAACTAGGTTTAGGTTTTTAACTTGCAAATGATTTTTATCTAGAAGTCGCCATTAATCAATTTAGGATTGGTTGATTAGTAATCCAAGTAAGGTGAAAGGAGAATCACCCCACTCCTACAAACTAGAAATTAAATGAGTTTCGGACATAATTACACTAATTAAATAACTAGTGTCCTTTCGGTACCTTTTATCCTATTCATTTAACATTTAAATGTGTTCGTGCAGTCTTCCTATCGATTGTGGATCCTAGGGTTTTGATCCTAACCAGGCTAACGAAACGACAATAAATACATCGGATGTACGCAAACAAATGCCTAACATTCCTTTAATTGGATACATGTAAGGTCGAATTAAATATGCAATTCTAGCATGCGAATCAACCAACGTGCATTTAAGCTTGGCATTAATCACACACAACATGCAAGGGACAATTTCAAAGCATAACTTTCATTTTTTGGATTTTCGAAATTTTTTTGTTTTATTTTTCAAAAATAATATTTTGATCCTCGCTCGACCCGGCTTGCGCGGATCACCCTCACAGACCCGACGACTCCGTTCCGTTCCATGGGGAGGCGCTTGGCCGACCTTCGCTAGGCCGCCGAGAGGCGCCAACGTCCACGGCCGGCAACCACAACGACATCCACAGCCGGCAGCCACGATCGGTGGCCATGACTGCCCTCGGCTCCCCTTTCCAGCATGGCCCTGGCCCCATCTCAGCCAACGCGACTCCGCACCCCCTTTGCAGATCCGACCCCCCTGCCTCTCGCGGACTTCTCCTTGGCGCTCGCAGCGCTTCACCTACCGCGGCCGTGCGTCGACGCCCAACACCTAAGCCACCGTCGCCTCGCAACCGTGATCTGAACTCGGCACCGCTCCTCCACCCGTGTCGCCGCCGGCTCAACTCGACCTTGATCAAGACAGGAAAACAAAAACCGGATCTGATTGAGGCATTTCAACAAATAGGTAACGGGCGCTTCAAAAAATGAAGGATTTTCGACTCAACCGAGACTCAAACCCGATCCCAACTCGACATACGGACAGGACGCAAGCCACAGTCAGGCATGGGACGGACGGGGACCGAAGCCGCGTGTACCGGATGGCCACGAGCTCTGGTCCGAGTCGCCCATAAAAAACAGAGCCAAAACAGAGGGGGCCAAAACACGGGGGGGTCGACGGAGCAAAACAGGGGCGCGGTGGTCGCCAACCTTACCCGGCTCGACGGCGGCGGCTAAGAGTCGAGCCTGAGATGACTTAGGTCGTGGCTAGCCGTCTTAATGCCGTCGAGCCGGGATCCTCGGTGAAAACGATCCCGAATCAAATAAAAGTAAAATAAATAAATAAATAAAATAGGGAATCGAGATTTATGGCGGCTCGGCGTAGGAAGAAGACATGGCAGGAGAGCAGGCGTCAGCCACAGTTGAGATGTGGTGGTCGCCGGCAAGGGCCTTTTTCTCCTCTGGTTCTCTTTCTGTTCTCACCTCCCCGACTTACCTTTCGCCCCCTGCTCCCCCTCTCTTCTTTCTCGGCTTCCCTTATGGCCGAACGGCCACCTGCCTCACCCCGCATCCTCTCCATTAACTCCTCTTAATCGCTCTCTGCTGTGTTGACTTTGGTGGCCGATTTTTGTGCGGTGGAGCGGGTTCTCCGCTTGGTCCCAGGCGGCGGTCTGCTCCCCTGCGTCCAACCGAAGGAGAGAGGAAAGGAGGAGAGGGAAAAGGAGGAGAGAGAGGGAGAGCTGGGCCGGGCCTTCCTCGGCCCGGCTTTGCCCCTATAATTTTTTTGTTTTTAAATTTATTTTAATTAGAAGAAGAAAAATACATTCTAATAATGTAAAATGTACCTATGTCTATATGCAATGCAATTGAAATTAAAAATATTTTTTTTTGTTTTAGGAATCAAAAATTTAATTCCTAATTTTTTGCATAATTAATTTTGGACAAATTAAAAAATAGGTGTCAACAAGAGACATTTTGTAATTTATATTACCAGCAAAATGGTACCTGTGTAGGTAAAAAAATAAAACAAAAGAGGATATTTTGACAAAGAAATATGACTTGGATGATATATTTGGAAACATATTTTGGAAAGTTGATTTGACCCATAGTACATAAGAAATGTGCAGAATAACATGATGATTTTGTTCACCTTTTAAAGTTATCATTTTGGCAGTAGTCCTACAAAATCATACAAATATAATATATAATTATATTTTGTATTATTAACAATTAGTAAAATGAAATTTTTATAGAGATCTTAAATCAAATTAGATTTGTTTCTACTTTGATCTCTGTTTAGCTCCAATTCCACTAACATCAGCAAACATTCACAATTTTAATTCCCATATGTCCGTATAATAAAACACCCATATCTAATTTATTCTTTATGTTTTCTTGGTTAAGATGACGTGGATTTGTTAGCAATTAATTAAGTCAGATTATATATCTGACCTAAATCCTCCTCGAGCAAGCATCTGATGACCCTTGGCTGATCCATATGGACAAGTTCACCATACTAAATGGTTGTCACTGATATGTGCCTGGACAATTGACATATTAAATAGACTAAGGTCCTTTTTTTTATTAATGACGTACGTCGCATTTAATAATGTTAGGAAACTATTCTATTATTTCCAGAAGCGGCATACATGCTGAGGGATTCCTCTTGTTTCCTTGGAAAAATCGATGCAGTCCAAATTAATTGGGTGCGTTCATGTTGCATGGTACTGCAGCTGATACTTTATATATATATATATGGCATAAACAAATAAGAAATCACCAGCAAAATTAGCTATCAAATGTAACGATTTAAGATATATCGAATTGATTGTATGAGGACAGTCCCGGGCAGGAAAATGGTGCGAGTTTTGTTTAATATTGCAGAGTAATGTTGAAGTGATAGTAGACAAGTACTCGTAAAATTAATAAATCGGTTCGAAGTTTGGACAAGGAAAATGGTAGGTGAGATTTTGACTTACGTGTTTTTGGCATCCCAATTGTTTATAATTTATATACTCCACAATGTTCTTAGCTATGAGGCTAAGCAATAGTTTTTCTAGCACATGTTTCTACGATGGCATTTATTTCACGAAAAAAAGAATGATTTACAAAAAAATTTTCCTAAAAGTGATCACTTATATTGCCTATAAAAATAAATGAACCGAAAATATTTTAATCGTCTCACGAAAATGTTTAGACATAAATTATTGTGGATAAGGAAAATATTTTTTATTGATTAATTATTTCATGCAATAGAATCAATTATTTTTATGAAAATGTTTTTCAAATCATTTATTTTTATTGATTAGTCATTCTCTCTATTCTCTATCAAGCCAATGAACTGTGACGCATGGCTATCAGTTCGGGAGGACGGGAACGTCTTACATCGCATGTTAAACTATCTCCTTCATCGGAGATCTACTTCTACCGGAGAATCAACGAAAGAATGCGGGAAAAAACGAAACCGAATGAATGCGCCCGAGGTGTGTAAACACTTTCCTTAAATTGATGCTATCCTGCGGAAGTTTCCTAGTGTATTTCGACACCATTTCATAGGCCTGTTAGTCCACTCCTCAAGCAACCATTTTTCAATCGCCATGTTCCCTGCACAGCACAAGACGTTGTTTCACACTTACAAGCGCCACGATTAGAACTTCATATTTTCCTCGATTACACACAAAGTTCTAGAGCACAAATGCCAAACGTGGGAAACAACGGTTTAGCTTACAATTAGTCAACGCACCACCAAGAAAAAGGAAAAACAAATACCGGAGCTTATTATAGAGTGTATGTAATAATAAAGAATCTTTTTACTTCAAATACTGTAATAAGAACCACTCCATTGATCCGATTGCGGATAAGTGCACTGAAAGTTAAGTGCAATCAAAGTCCAATTAACTCATAAAAATTTCAAAAAAGTGCAATCAAGTCCTAAATTTATCACAAAAGTGTAATCGAGTCCCAAAAATTTCAAAAAGTACAATTAATGAAAAGATTTTATTGGACCAATGTAACAAATTTTAGAACTTGATTGCATTTTTGAACACTACAAAAAAACATGGATTTTGCCACGGAAAGTTGCCGTCCACATCACGAGGCTTCCTGCACCGCGACACTTGCCTGTACCAAGACAACGCCCGCTGTCAAGCTAAGTCCCGCCACAAGCTGCTCCTCGTCGAGCCAATCTGTGGCTTGGAATTTCTCTATTTTGCAGGTTTTCCAGTGACCGAAAAGCTATTTTCCCCGGTGCCTACTCGACATCGCTCCTTGGCCAGCCACGAGTCCTGTGATCCTCTCACCATCGAACTCTCCTTGGCCGAGTCATATCGCAAGCCACCATTTGTCAAGTCCCGTGATCCGCAATCCGGATATGTCGTCCATCCGAAATTGGAAACGCTATCCAAGTGGTATTGCGAATTAGGTAAGAATCTTCATTAATTCGATTTTCGTATATTTTGTTGCCTAATTTGTCAAATTTCATTATTGTTTGAATCTTCAAATATTATTCATATCAACGAAATCCTCAAGCAGATTTAAATGAGAAATTATTTCCTAATTTCACAACGTGCATATGATTGACAGTCCGATTTCATGCCCGAAATATGACTCACGATCGCACGGAAAATCGTCAATCCAATTTCATGCTCGAAATATGATTCGCGATTGCGTGAAAAATTGGCCAATCCGATCCTCATGCCCGGGATATGATTTGTCAATCTATTGTTTCTAAATTTAAATGAATGTCAGTAATATTTTGTGATATGGTGTCGTTTGATTTTTTTAAAGAAAATCCAAAAATATGTTAGTTAGGATTTCAATTAGAAGTTTTGCATGTTTAGGGAACTCTAAATGTATCTAGAAGATAGGATAATTATTTAATTTAAATTAGGACTTGAGATGATTTATTTCCTAGTTTAAATTATGTGTTATTCTAATCCTAATAGATTATTTAGCTTATTTTTAGATTCCGAATTTCCATGAAAATCCCAAAAAAAGAATGAGTTCCTTTAGGATAGATTAGGATAGATTGCATTCTTAATTTGAGTAATTTTTAGTTTCGAATTTTAACAAAAAAGATACAAAAAAAAGGTTGTTAGATTGCATGTTATTTTAGGCATTTTTTATTCCGAATTTCATTGAAAAAATACCAAAAATAAATTATTTGTCCGTCATTAGAATTACGTCACATCGTCGCATGACATATAGTTCGCATGCTAGGTTGCATTAATCGCATGTCATCTTTTGCACGTCATTACATATAGGTTAGCTTTCATGTAAATAAGTGAAAATCCTAAAAAAAATATCGAGTGAACTGATGGTTAATTAGAAATCATATTAGGATTATTGATGTGATTTTCTAGCTAACCATGCAGATGCTTACGTTGCTTCGAAGTAAGTAATTCTCCCAATTTTGCAATTTATTTAATGTTTTGATTACTGGGTGTTACTTTGGTGGTTTGCGTACCCGCATGAACACCTCACATGTTAGTGACTAAGTTAAAATGGATCCAAACTGCATGCATAAACATTTTTTTGAAAAGAAAAGGTACCGAAAGGGCGTTAGACTAGATCTAGCGTAATCAAGTCCCCGGGTTCAGAATCTCTGGTTCGTAGGAATAAAACATACCTCCCTATGTTTTATTTAGGTTTCTAATCGACCTACTATAAATAGATTAGTGGCGACTCCAAGTATGAAAACACTTGCATGTTAAAAAACTTAAACCCTAAGTTGCGAATTGGTAGGGCTTGGGAGGGCTCGAGTTAGGTTTAGTCCTAATAATCCATTAGCCTAGGAGAAATTTTAGGTCGCGACAGCTTGGCGACTCCACTGGGGACTTGAGTTAAAACTCTTAGTGGACTTAGGCTAGTTTTTCTTTTCAAAAAATATTTTTGCTTGGCAGCGAGGATCCCAGGTACGTCCCTAACATTTTAGGTGTTAAATGTTTTTGCAGAATGGGAGTTATAAGGGGTGGAGTATTTGTTAACCATTTTCTTGCAGGGAGGTGTTGAGATTGGATGTTTTAATTTTGATATTGAAGCGATGTTTGCATATGATCTGTTGTGCATGCCTGTGCATTTTCACTACCCTCTAGCACACACAACCTGTCGCCGGACCTGGGCCGCATAGGATCACCTAGGATGGTATTGAGATGGATACTACTCCGACCGTTCGCCCGCGGTACGAGTTGCCCATCTCAATCCCGAAACTTCTTTCTTGATGTCAAAGAGATTACCACCCTGGTCTGCATGCCTGCGACATGGGTTGACTCTTTGATGAAGCTGGAGTCATGAGGACCCGACTTAGTTCGCACGCCCGCGGCTAGTCCGATCATTCTTGTGGCTCCACTTTGTTAAGCCTTCTAGAGTAAAAATCGAGCCCCACGTATCATGTGCATATCTATGTGATTGCCATTATCCTATCGGGTGAAGTAAGTTTTCTAATCCTATGCTTTGCAATTTACTTACTTTTTCGTATATTTGGTCGGTCCATGATAGGTCTAGGTCACCAGTAATTTTTGAAAGTAATAATCATTGAATTTTTTGAGAAGAAGAAAAAATAAAGCTTTGAAAAGAAATTACTTTCAGTTCTTACTATTATTTTCCTAGGTCTGTCATCAGTCATTATTTCCTGAGAAATTTGCCATCATTTTCACAAGTACATGGAGTAATGAAAAATGTCATGAAAAATGGGAATAAAAAGGGACAATTAGACTGTGTCATGGACTGATCGTTTTGAGGACGTATACTTACCATGCTCTATTTTTTATTAGGTTATTACGGACCGTCAACGTTCCCCAATCCGTACTCGCTCAAGAGCAAGAATGACTGACCAAATTGAACAGGCTCGTGTTGCTGTCCTTGAAACCGAGATGAAGCAAGTCCTGAATGTGCTCGAGAATCTCACCAAACAAGTTGCTTCTCTACAGACAAGCATTTCCACACTCTCTGTAGCCGCTCAACCGAGTGTAGAGATTGTATTGCCCGATGACTCTCCTCCTATTGAGTCAAAAGATAAGGGAAAAACTGTTGCCATTGGCACTTCCTCGACCGAGAATGGTGCAACTTTAACTGATAAAGCTCGTCCGATCATTACAAATGGGAGCGGTGCATCTTCTAAGCCACCAAAGAGTGATGAGGCTGAGCGTATTGATAAGCTTGAAGAAAAATTCCGTCAAATGCAAGGCTTTGATGATCAATTCTCACGAGGTCTTGCTCACATTGTCAAGGTTCAAGTCCCTAAGAAGTTTAAGGCGCCTGAGTTTAATAAGTTCGATGGCCTTTCCTGTCCTAAGGTCCATTTACAATACTACACAGCAAGGATGGCGCCGTATGCTGATAATGTGCCACTCATGATTCACACTTTCCAAGATAGCTTAACCGGACCCCCCTTACAATGGTTCGTTTTGAAAAAGATTCATTCGCTCAAGACATGGGAGGATTTGTCTGATGCTTTCATTCGTCAATACAAATTCAATATTGACGTGGCCCCGTCACGTGAGGATTTGATTCGCACTGAGAAGAAAAAGACTGAGACCTTCAAGGCCTATGCTACTAGGTGGAGAGCTCTAGCTGTGCAAATTACCCCCGAGTTGACTGAGAAGGAGATGCTTGATACCTTCATGAAGACTTTACCATTCGAGTTTCGTAATCGAATGTTGGGTTCTAATTTCAATTCTTTAGCTGAGTTGATACCTGCGGGAGAACGCATTGAGATCGCTCTGCGTGATGGTTGGGCCACTGAGCAGGCTACCTCTGCTAAGAAGTTCACCCTCAAGAAGGATAAAGAACCGACACCTGAAGTGAATGTAGCTTATTCTCAACAAAGCCGTGACACTGCCTCGACAATGCAGTCTATTGGCAAACAAGGTGGACGCCAATTCACTAGTCGGCAACAAGGTACTAAAAGGAACTTCACGCCTCTGCCTGGGCCATTATCCAAAGTTCTACCTGTTCTCCAAAAGAAAAATTTGCTTTCAAGTGAGCCGAAACGCCCGAACCCCGAGCGGTTCTCTGGTTATGACTCCTCTAAGAAATGTGAGTATCATATGGGGGAGGTCGGTCATTCTACTGATGATTGTTACGTACTGAAGCATAGAATTCAAGACCTCTTGGACACAAAGGCATTCTCTTTCCGCAGTGATCAACCAAATGTCCAACGGAACCCTCTACCCAACCATGCTGGAAGCACGGATGCTGTTATTGAGTAGAGAAATTTCTGTTTTTATACTCCTCTGCGAAGGAGTCTTTCATGCTTTCTAGGATTTCAAGTATTTTCTAGGATTTCAATTCATGTTTATGTTTTGATTCGTAGGGCTTTGATTATTTGCATTTCCCTTCCAATAATGTAATTCATTTGATTCTATTCAATGAAATTGCAAGTTTGTTTTTATTTTGAGGACATGTTAAAGTATATCAAACTAGCCCGGTGATGATATCCAACCATGAAAAGAAAATATCATCCAAGGAGAAATTCTGAGGGCTGGGCTTTCTCATGCTCCCTCCAAAAAAAGACTTTTCGAAAATTAAAACATTTCATTGCTTTAAAAAAAAAAACTTTCCAAAGCGTGCATCAAATAAACCCTGTTTGTTTGTCTGACTCATTTACTTCATGTCTCAGAGCATAATTCTCCAGCTTATTGTGATAAGGAATTGACACATCGAGTTCTATTGATGATGAACCTATGGGGCAAAGGATCGCCACCTACTTGGGCATGCTGCTAGAGCGAAGATGAGTGCTCAACAGTAAGGGATGACGAACTGATGGACATGTTGAACTTTGATGATGATAATGGACTGACAAATCCAACAGAGATAATGTCATGGTTCTAATTGGAATCTTCTGAGTCTCAATTCACATTTGCTTAATATCCAATTCATGCACGTTTTCTTGTGTAGGGGCAAAAGCAAAGATGGAGTGTTCATGTGTCCATCCTTTCCAAATAAGAGCAATCAAAGGACTCTCATTCCTAAGGACACTTTTCTTGTTTGATATTGTTGAGCGATGACATGTTCTTGAAATGGATGTTATGCTTCTCATGCATTTAATGAAATTTTTGAATTATGAACCTTTGCATGCCTAAAGCCAATAGGTATTTAAAATACTAATATCCTTCGAAAGAGGGTTTTGCATGATAATTTACCTGTTTAACTCACCAAGTTCATTGAGAATGATCCAAATGGACAATTTATTGAATGATGTGGCATTATTTGAGTATGTTAAATGAGATGTGTCGGGATGATGAAAGGCAAGCCATATCCTATGCACTAATCCCCAGTGAGTTGAGTGAAAAAATTTCATGTCTGCAAGGCAAAGGGTTATCTCGCAAAAGGTAGGGCAACTGAAATGACGAGAGGCAGTTCATTTCTCTATCCCAAAAACTACAGTTTATCCATTGTTTCGCCACTTTGAGCCTAAACACTTGGAGAAATTCATTCAAATTACCCCTGTCAAGAACCACCCCACATCGGGGCGAACTGGAGGTAAGTCAGCATCATAAGGTGAAAAATGAGTAGAAATTTTCATGCTCTCACTTGCATCAATCTTCGAGTGTTGCTTTTTCAGATGAATTCACGTGAAGTTCAAGTGCCTTAGGATGACGAAGAGCATTTCTTTCTCTATCCTATACACATTTTATCATTTGCTAAGCCCAATTGAGCCCGCAAATTCGTTTCATATAAACCCAGTTGGTGATCATCCCCCACACTGGGGCAAGGCAAAAGTCATTATTGTTCAAGCAGCATATCCGGAGTGCCGATAAAAGACGAAGACCCTGAAAGTCCAAATGTTAGTCATTCGATCAAAATAAGCCAAAGTGTGGCTGGCCAATATATGCATTGTAGACAGTGTGTGTCAAAGTCAAAAAAAAAAAAATGAAAGCTAGGGGGCATAAAAAAGCAGTGTGCCTGGTAAAAGCAAGGCCATCACCCTGAAAAAAAAAAAAAGAAAAAAAAAGGGAAGAACTTTAGAAAAAAAATGTCAAGATATGACATGTCAAAGTCATGAATCCCAATGGAGCAGTAGTCCTACAAGTTTCGAAGGAATCAAGTGACGAACTCTCAAGGCCAATGGAGCATCTACCAAGAAGGCAACCCCTAAAGAAAAGAGGACCGGTGATTATGCCTAGATGATCACCAACTCTCACCTTTATACACATTTTTGAGCCTAATATATATCCTTTCATTTCTCAACCCATGAGCCTAGCCTACATTACGTCCCTTACAAAGTCTCTTCAGATTAGGGCACTTGAACTAACGTAGAGTTTCAGATGTTTATAAGCTTAGCTCGAAGAAGTGCGAGCAAGTCCACTTCTATCTCATTTTGCAGGGTTCTTGACTTGTAAATCCGGAGATGATTGTGGAGTATTTTCTTTCAATAGCCTCGACTCGAAGAGTCCCCTTTGTTAAGCCATTGACCAAACCGACACTACGGTCCTGATAAAGACCTCTTAGATTGGTAAGGTCGTACCACTTGCGAGAATACTTGGATCCTTGTCGACATGATAATAGTGAGACGGAGTGATTCTCATAAAATAGCCCTTCTGAATAAGAGTGAGTGAAAGCCCTTTCTAACTGAAAGTATCTCATTTAGCATTATTAAGAAATCCACGTTATGAGTGAAAATTGTCTTAATTAATGATTCTCCCCAGTGGAAATTTGGTGATGCAAATATGGTAAAACCATCATGCTTAAACCTCAATTGAATTGATGAATTCTAAAATGTGAGTTCTAGAATAGCTGAGATTGCTAATCTCCTTGAATGAATGCATATGTGTTTTGCTCTAATCATGTCTGACAGGTAATGTTTCCTCAAAGACTAAAGAGTTCCTGACGCTACAGTTGTTTTTTGAAGCTTCGTGTTCGTCTAAATATTTTTGAATATTCAATTACCTGATTGTAGTTTCAGGTATCATTTCCGAAAATCTGAAGAGAATTTTCGATCCTATTAATCATATCTGATTGCAGTTTCAGATATCTTTCTCGAAGATCCGAAGGGAATCATCGAGCCATTCAAATATCCGATTGAAGTTTCAGATATCTTCCTCGAAGATCCAAAGGGAATTTTCGAGCATATCCATATTTGATTGCAGTTCAGTTTCAAGTATCTTTCTCAAAGATCCGAAGGGAATTTTTGAGGCCATTCAAATACTTGATTGGAGTTTCAGGAATTTTTCTTGAAAGTCCAAAGGGAATTATTTGATACCTTTTATCGAAAATCCGAAGGGAATTTTCTAGCTTTCAAATACTATTGGGAATTCCAGATACTTGGCGGGTTTCGAAAGTTGTTGCATACCCCAATTTTGCTTTCCCAAATCTTCAGGTAAGTAAATGCAGGTATGTTTTCTATTTTTGCATTTGCATTTTCATATCATATTAGAAAATGGGTATGGGCTCATTGAGATCTCATTTACTCGACAAAAAGACTAATTTTTCTCATTGCATTTGTATAGTCAAAATTTAGGTATCATTTAGTCTTTGAATGCAACCTCTGCGAGCTCACCTTCAAAGAGGGGCAGCTGTTGACACCTAAATTTTAACTAGTCATTTAGGAATAATTGCATAGAAAATTAGGGATCGACCCCGACCCCTAAACAAAAAATATAATTAGATGGCATTTCATATAGATATTAGGAGCACTCCATTAATAGTTAATTAGGCCCATATAGTTTGCATATTTATCGGAACGACGGCGAATGAACCCAAGCGAATGGTTTCGAGCTTAAATGAAATTAATTGAACCAAGCCCATGACCAAAATTCACATGTGTTGCACGTGTGACAATTCAATTGAAGATATTCTGTCACAAAGCAATGTCTCGTACATATATTCTCAGTCAAATTTGATATATTTGATTCTATTCGCTTCTATAAGACAGGACACTTTGCAAAGTGATTGGGGCCATATATTGCGAAGATATTTGCAGTGGGGTGATAAAAGCTTATTCAGAGCCATATTCAAAGCAACGTTATATTCATCTACATTAAAATAAGCAATAAAACATTGCAGGGAAGAGGAGAATTCGGTGGATTGTGCACAAAAAGGGAGGAAAGAATAAGATAGAAATTCCAAAAGTGCACACAATAGGAAATAAGATCTGGCCTCTTTCCTAGATAGCCTTCGTCCCCTCACCTATAAAAGGGTGTTCGTGGACAGAAGCGAGGGGGGCGGTTCTTTTGGGTCTGACGACACACAAAGTTTGACACACACGAGAGAAAAGAGAGAAGAGAAGTCGTTATAGATGGCCATAATAGAGAGAGAAACATGGCAGTGGCCTTGAAGAGTAAAGATGGTGATCCAACATTGATGTGTGTGGTCTTTCTTGCGAGTGCAGTTTGACTTGGTCAAGCATCCACTTGCGGTTCAATTCAAGACACCCACCTAAAGGATTGTCGTGTCCCTCGCACGACACGCGTGAAGAACGAATACTCCCCGCGGGCTTGCTGCTGCCATCTCGCCATTGGACCTTACATTCACGCTACTGCTACGTTAGTCTCGGCCACGCTACTTCAACAACACCGACGCTTGCTGCCTTCATACGATTTATCATCACGAGTCCCTCGGTTTGTCCGACAAACGCCGGAGTTGCCGTCCACATCACGAGGCTTCCTGCACCGCGACACTCGCCTGTACCAAGACAACGCCCGCTGTCAAGCTAAGTCCCGCCACAAGCTGCTCCTCGTCGAGCCAATCTGTGGCTTGGAATTTCTCTATTTTGCAGGTTTTCCAGTGACCGAAAAGCTATTTTCCCCGGTGCCTACTCGACATCGCTCCTTGGCCAGCCACGAGTCCTGTGATCCTCTCACCATCGAACTCTCCTTGGCCGAGTCATATCGCAAGCCACCATTTGTCAAGTCCCGTGATCCGCAATCCGGATATGTCGTCCATCCGAAATTGGAAACGCTATCCAAGTGGTATTGCGAATTAGGTAAGAATCTTCATTAATTCGATTTTCGTATATTTTGTTGCCTAATTTGTCAAATTTCATTATTGTTTGAATCTTCAAATATTATTCATATCAACGAAATCCTCAAGCAGATTTAAATGAGAAATTATTTCCTAATTTCACAACGTGCATATGATTGACAGTCCGATTTCATGCCCGAAATATGACTCACGATCGCACGGAAAATCGTCAATCCAATTTCATGCTCGAAATATGATTCGCGATTGCGTGAAAAATTGGCCAATCCGATCCTCATGCCCGGGATATGATTTGTCAATCTATTGTTTCTAAATTTAAATGAATGTCAGTAATATTTTGTGATATGGTGTCGTTTGATTTTTTTAAAGAAAATCCAAAAATATGTTAGTTAGGATTTCAATTAGAAGTTTTGCATGTTTAGGGAACTCTAAATGTATCTAGAAGATAGGATAATTATTTAATTTAAATTAGGACTTGAGATGATTTATTTCCTAGTTTAAATTATGTGTTATTCTAATCCTAATAGATTATTTAGCTTATTTTTAGATTCCGAATTTCCATGAAAATCCCAAAAAAAGAATGAGTTCCTTTAGGATAGATTAGGATAGATTGCATTCTTAATTTGAGTAATTTTTAGTTTCGAATTTTAACAAAAAAGATACAAAAAAAAGGTTGTTAGATTGCATGTTATTTTAGGCATTTTTTATTCCGAATTTCATTGAAAAAATACCAAAAATAAATTATTTGTCCGTCATTAGAATTACGTCACATCGTCGCATGACATATAGTTCGCATGCTAGGTTGCATTAATCGCATGTCATCTTTTGCACGTCATTACATATAGGTTAGCTTTCATGTAAATAAGTGAAAATCCTAAAAAAAATATCGAGTGAACTGATGGTTAATTAGAAATCATATTAGGATTATTGATGTGATTTTCTAGCTAACCATGCAGATGCTTACGTTGCTTCGAAGTAAGTAATTCTCCCAATTTTGCAATTTATTTAATGTTTTGATTACTGGGTGTTACTTTGGTGGTTTGCGTACCCGCATGAACACCTCACATGTTAGTGACTAAGTTAAAATGGATCCAAACTGCATGCATAAACATTTTTTTGAAAAGAAAAGGTACCGAAAGGGCGTTAGACTAGATCTAGCGTAATCAAGTCCCCGGGTTCAGAATCTCTGGTTCGTAGGAATAAAACATACCTTCCTATGTTTTATTTAGGTTTCTAATCGACCTACTATAAATAGATTAGTGGCGACTCCAAGTATGAAAACACTTGCATGTTAAAAAACTTAAACCCTAAGTTGCGAATTGGTAGGGCTTGGGAGGGCTCGAGTTAGGTTTAGTCCTAATAATCCATTAGCCTAGGAGAAATTTTAGGTCGCGACAAAGATGCACTTCGCAGGATACTCATCATCTCACTAGATGACTAGTTGGGCAACATAACATTGAATTTGCATAAGTGCGAGGATGAGAATATTGGGAATTGGATGGAATGGATGAAATGCTGCTCTCAAGCGTGTAGCTTTGGCAGTATTGGTGCCATACTATGAGGGGTTGGCAGCTGGATCTGCCTGGAAATTTGGATGAGATGTGAATGTGACTGGAATACATGGTCCTGCTTATTACGTTGCCGAGAGCAAGTGAACGGCTCAACATTAAGACTCCAATAGGTGGGGTGCTGCTTAATGAAGATATGGGATTTGTTGGCCCAACACCCAAAGAAAAGAGGGAAAATAGTTTAGGTGTTAGTGGGTGGGGGGCAACTGTCCATCTTCTTGCATAAGCTTGAGTGTGTACTAAGAATTATCCATCAAAGTGGATTTAGTGTAGTAGCAGTTCTCTACTAAGGGTTACCCATCACTGTATGGATTTGGTGTAGCGGCAGTTTTCACTAGAAAAAAGAAGAAGCTTTGATACCTATAGTGTGTCTTGCTATCAGACTAAAGAAGGTATATAGTGGACAACTTGATGAGGAGTTGTTCTTTAACCCGAGCCAATATAATAATTGGACGATTGTCATAATGCATCTTGAATACGAAGAAAAATCACAGCTGAGATTTTAAAAGTCAATTGAAGAGTTTTCTTATGGATGAATCTCGATTAACTATTTGACAAAGCTTCAGTTACATATCTGTTGGAAGATACATGATCACACACTCTGTTCATCCGACATTCCTCGTGTCCTAGAGTCTTTCTAGTTTACTTGTGCCATAATTGAGTGTACACATTCTGCTAGGCCTGTGCTCGAGTTGGAGCAGCTGGATCTGATCCTATATCGAGTAAAGTCTCTGATTTTAAAGATGCATGTTGGAGATTTTTAAGACCTCATACAATAAGAGGAACAGCTCTGGGTTCCTTGTAAGTATTCTTTTCCTTCTGCCATAGTTATTTACAATTAGCTGATCATAACACTTTAGTTTTTCTTAAGTTTTGTCTCTCCCTGCTTTCCCCAGTTTACTTGAACTTACTCTTGCTCATCAACAGTTCATTGGTGGCTAGAGCTCTGATCGAGAACTCGCACCTGATAAAGTGGTCTCTTCTACTTAAAGCATTCTCTGGTCTTTTTGCTCTAATATGTGGGAATGGATATATTGTCGGCATCAATCAGATATATGATGTCGGCATTGACAAGTACGCGGTGCTTGCTGGAACATTGTTTTATTAAATTATATCTGGCTAGATGGGCGTTGGTTACGGCGTCACTATTACTAGCTGTTTCGTCGGAAATGTCTCCACAACGAAATATAATTCACCGAAAGTCGTTCTTCAGTTTTTAATGAAAGAAGACTGAGTTCTAGATCTAATTCCGGATAGGAGCAATCCATGCATACATAATGAACTTGATTTTTACAGAAGATCCAGATGAATCCATCCAATTGCTGGTGGCGTCCAAAGTTCACAAAGATTCGAACAACTACAGCTAATGAAATAGAAAATGCGAGACTAGTGAGTAAAGGCTACAACTATGAAAACTGAAAATGCGAGACATGGAAGTAAAGATAAAAGATAACATTTGTTCAGTTTTTGTATGCTTGCGGGGGTCTTCTGTTGGTAATCAAACGTTATTTATAGCGCGGACTTGATAACCGTTCTTGGTATTGTATCCAATCTCCACCGTTGATTTCATCTTCACCGTTTCTTTAATGACACATGTTTATCAACTGCTACCGATCTTATCTTCTGTATAAAATGATAACCGCTCTTGAGTCCATTCAATCTCTACAATGACAATCGTCGTCGAACCCATTAATTTTCTAAGACGACAACCGTCATCGAATCTTTCTCCGTTTGGTACCTGTCTCACAGAATAGTAATGGTCATCGAGTTTTCTCTCTGTCTGCCATCTGTCTCCCGAGACGATAACCGTCATCTTTACCATTGATCACGTGACAATGCAGACCGACTCCATCTTTACCATTGATCACGTGAGCTCGACAATCAATGACCGAGATGATGTCGGTCTACATGATATGTAGAAACGTCCATGCAATGAGACTTCTCTAGCATTATCACTAATGACGATGAGTGGCGTTATACTAAGAAAAGCGTTAAAACATTGGTGTTCTTTGTCGGATCGAATGATCATCTGATTTCTAGAAGTTGCTACCCACTAGTGCATGTTTGGAATGTGCGCCAACTAGCTTGATTCCAACCGCATAGATCAAAGCAAAAGTTATGCAAATTAAGTAAAAAAAAGGACTAATTAATTTGTGAAAATCTCTTTTTTCTACCCAGAAGGATCTCCTCGCTATCAGCTGGACATGGACCACCTTTTGCTTCCCTCCAGATCACTTAGTGCACAAAATCATGACATAATGTTTAGCATCCTCTACTTTATTATATGCGCACGTGTTACATATGTAACGCAATTATTAATTCAGACATGCCTAGAGTTGAATTATTGATTTCTTGTCTGACAAAATGGATTCCACGTGACAAAAGAAAGGCTGATCATATGAAATAATTAATTGACAAAAAAGAAGTGTAATCGCTGATCATATGAAATAATTAATTGACAAAAAAGAAGTGTAATCTTACATGAAATTGAAAATTGAATAAGTGCAAATGGAATAAATAGTATATTCGCTCAAAACGCATGAGACGTCCACCCACTCGGCGAAAAATGGAGAATAGAGAACCATAAATTAATTGCTTATGTCCTTTTGGATGATGTTGAGTTCGATAATACTGCCAGTGTAAGGATATGGATGAAGATAGATATCCTGATAATAAGCCACAATTCATTGCAGACTCTATGTGGGACTTACGTGGAATGATGAGTGAGAAGTCACGATGCACGATCCAGGACACGCGTTATTGTCCTGTCTATTTGGGCGATGGGCAAGTTGTATGAACTGTACATATGGGTTCTACACGTGCCCGCATCACTTAAGGACGTATCGACTGTACCACACTATATCAACATGAATAAGTGAGATAGGGCAACACAAGAAATTGAACCGGTGGAAAACAAGACAAAAAGCTTACCTTCTGATGCCTTAAGAGTGGGAGGTGATTGAGAAGCATGATGTGCCACGATCAAAGAAGGAGAAGAAAGAGTGTGAAGAAGATCTACACTTCCGTTGCATTTAATCACACTAGGAAACTAAGTAGTACATGTACATACATTTGGGAACATAGTACTAGGAAGTGCAGTGTACTTTCCCTCACCTTCAAGATGGTTCCTCAAAGACCTTTTAGTTTAGTTTACTAATTATAGTGAGCCTAATGGTCAACATCCCTTAAATTTAGGGTTTGACTTTTAGGTTAACTTTAAGAATTTTCCTCCTATGGTTGTTTGGTTTTTAGGAATTTGTTTTTGTTGTTTGTTGTTGTAAATATAATTATTCTGTCATGGAAATAAGACATTTTCCTCCATTAGGAGCAGTTGATTGTAGGACTTTTGATTTGTGCTACATTTACTGAGATATTGAAAGAAGCACTTATAATTATGTGGTTAAAAAGAACGATTATTAATTTTCTACATGGAAATTTACATTACCAGCAAAATGGTACCTGCGTGAGCATAAAATAAAATAAAAAAGGAGATTTTGACAAAGGAAAATGAATTGGATAATTATTGCTGTGGCAGAGACAATTTGTAATTTTTATTACGGGCAAAATGGTACCAGTGTATGCATAAACATAATAAAAAATTATATTTTGACAAAGAAATATGACTTGGATGATTATATTCGGAAACAAATTTTGGAAAGTTGATTTGACCCATAGTACACAAGAAATTTGTAGAGCAACATGATAATTTTGTTTTGCCTTTTAAAGTTATCATTTTGACAATGGCACCGCAAAATCTCACAAATATAATAAATAATTATATATTGCATTATTAACAATTAGTAAGATGTGATGTTTTTAGAGATTTTAACTCAAATTATATTTGTTTCTACTTTGACCTCTTTTTAGCTCTAATCCCACTGACATCAGCAAACATTTTCTAATTTTTATGCCCATATATCCGTATAATAACACACCCATATCTAATTTATTCTTTATGTTTTCGTGGGTATGATGACGTGGATTTGTTAGTAATTGATTAAGTCAGATTATAGATCTGACCTAAATCCTCCTCGAGCAAGCATCTGATGACCCTTGGCTGATCCATATGGACAAGTTCACTATACTAAATAGTTGTCACTGATATATGCCTGGACAATTGACAAATTCAATAGACTAAGGTCCTTTTTTTATTTATTAATGACGTACGTTGCATTTAATAACGTTAGGAAAATATTCTATTATTTCCGGAAGCGGCATACATGCTGAGGGATTCCTCTTGTCTCCTTGGAAAAATCGATGCAGTCCAAATTAATTGGGTGCGTTCACGATGCATGGTACCGCAGCTTATATATATATATATAGTTTAATAATTCACATGGCATAAACAAATAAGAAATCACCAGCAAAATTATCTATCAAATGTCACGATTTAAGATATATCGATTTGATCGTATGAGAAGGACAGTCTCGGGCAGGAAAATGGTGCGAGTTTCGTTGAATATTGCATAGTAATATTGAAGTGATAGTAGACAAGTCCTCGCAAATTAATAAATAGGTTCGAAGTTTGACCAAAGAAAATGGTAGGTGAGATTTTGACTTACGTGTTTTTGGCATCGCAATTGTTTATAAGTACAATATTCTTAGCTATGAGGCTAAACAATAGTTTTTCTAACACATGTTTCTAAGAATACATTTATTTCGCGAAAAAATGAATAATTTGAAAAATATTTTCCTAAAAGTGATCACTTATATTGCCTACAAAAATGAATGAACCAAAACTATTTTAATGGTCATCGATAATGTTTAGACATAAATTATTATGAATAATAAATATATTTTTATTGACTAATTATTTCATACGATAGAAGCAATTATTTTTATGAAAATTTTTTCTAAATCATTCATTTTTCTTAAATCTTGACAATTATCTTAAATTTGTAAAGATCTGAAATAAAATATATTTCTCATTAATTGCAAGAGATAATTTCGTAAAATTCATGATCGGAAGGGATATTAAAAGTCAAAGTTCACTAATCCACTCATTGATTATATTTGATGGGGTTCCACCTAATGATCTGTAAATGTTCATATATGCATTTGCTAAGTAAAGTGAAACAATTATATAATAAGCATGGGCTTATGTGGTCTTGTGTAGATATGGATCGAAGCCCATTAATGTTTCTACATACTTGAGTTTGGTGGACAGATCTTCATGTCCGAACCTTAGTTTACTTCATATTTTATTAGTTTTATTCCTTGTATTCCTAGATAATTAAACTTCTTTTGATGTCGCATAACTGGTTTAATAAGGAAATTAAACACAATAATATATTATAATATGATAGAATCACGAACAAATCTAGATAGACTTTACTAACCACGCATGCAAGTGACTAATCATATTGTGTTTACATCTTAAAACTAACGCAGTCAAGCTAGGAGAAGGAAGTTAGATTGTAATTGTGGACTATCTAGATGCAATATGACTCTTAGAAACTCAGTTTGTTATGATGGTTAGATGATTTATCACTAAATATAATGTGAGTCAAAACTTAGATATGTGAACCTAACTCATCCTAATCATGCTTTTGGTTTTTAAACACATGATGCAGGGTGTGACCACACACATACAGCGAGAAACAATGCTTAACTTCCCTTATTTGTGAATAAGCTAATAATAATTAACTTACTATTGAGAAACCCAGAAAGAAAAACGAAAAGCTCATTTGGAACGAATATACATGTAAGTTAAATATTAAAATGTACGTGTAAGTTATATCAGAAAAGTTTCACATCAAAGAATTGAAGTGTGGTGAAGTAGTTAATAAATCCTAATTGATCCATAATTCATTGGCTTAAGTTTCCCATTGAAGGTGGATCCAACTGAATATATTGATAGACTCAGATTTATGCTCTTTCTTGGCGATCTTTCTATTTAAAGGTATCGGATATTTGTCGTGCGCTCTCAATAATATTGCCATGACAAAATAACTTTGTTCGGAGAACATATGTAAAAAGAAATTACTAAAATCGAAACCACAATAGGAGAATAATTCTTAAAGTCAACCTCATGAGAAAACCTAAATTTGTTATTTGTTGATTATTAACCTAACTATGATAAATAAACTAAACTAAAAGATCTTGAGGACCCATATTGAGGGTGAGGGAAAGTACACAGTACTTTCTAGTACCATGCTCCCAAAGGTATGTAAATGTACTGCTTTGTTTTCAAGTGATTAAATGCAGTGAAGTCTGGATCTTCCTCATACTCTTCTTCTCTTGCTTTCATCATGATCCATTATGCTTCTCAGTGACCTCCCACTCTCATTTATATGAGGTCACGAGTTGACACGTATCTTTCGACTGTTTTGTATGCTATGGTACCAGGAGGTAAGCTTTATTGCCTTGTTTTCAACCAGTTCAGTTTCTTGTGCTCCTTCATTCACACATTCATGTCGTGTAGTGCAACCGATACGTCCCTAGCCGGGGCAGGAACACACACGGAACCCACATGCACAAATAATACAACTTAATCATCGCCCACACGGACGGGCCATCATTGCTCGACAAAATTGTGCACTGGGCTTCTCCCTCGTTGTATCACGTAACTCTTACATAGGTAGTGAAATCAAGCTTCCTTCCGCTTGTAAATTGCTCTTTATGAACTCTATCCTTGTGCAACTGATACAGAGGAATATTTTATGGGTCCGGGTTAATTTACCTAAAGCCGGCTTCCTCGTCATTAGAAAATAAAAATAGGGAAAATGACCCAAATAATTCCCGAACTTTGTAAAGGCACTGATTTATCAATCACGGAAGAAGAATCTGGAGATTTTAGAAATATCAATCATTATATTACAAGAGTTGTCAATCGCTTGATTCTAGCATCTCCATAAATCATCTCGTGATTTTGATTGATATTTCTAAAATCTCCAGATTTTTCTTCCGTGATTGATAAATCAGTGCCTTTACTTTGGCCCAATGAAAATATTAAGGAATAGTCAAGAGAACACGTGATATCTTTTTCAATAAAGTTTAAGCTATATGTAGTACATTTTCTTTCAATCCTTATGCATATCAGTTTGTTGAACTCATCTTTTCATATCAGTTTGTTGAATACTGGCAGTATAATCTAATTCAACATCATTCGAAAGGCTTAAGCATTTAATTCAACATCGCCAAGTGGGTCAGCCTCTTATGCGTTTGGAGTGATTGCACTTATCCATTCAGTGGGATAGTGCCAAAAGCACCATGCACTCCACTGTGCCAATCCATTATTCCATGTCATCGACCTTTCTTTTGTCTTTCTTTCTTCTTTGGCACACCAAGGCTTCTTCTTACTCCTCTACTATCTATTAACATTCTTAACACTGCAGACATGCATTAACATAAGGTAGGAGAATTTCCAAAAATGTTCTAAACTTATAGTACTGCGGCTAATTTAGTCCTAAATGTTTCAATTGTGTCAATTTAGTAGTAAACCTGTGGACGATTTGCTAATGTAGTGTATTCGGTTAATTTTAGCTAGAAATCACTAAAGTAGAGCCGACAGCCGGCGCTGATGAGAATAAGTTTCGCAAACTTTTAAAAATCTTATGAATTATTTTTTATTCTTTATTTTATCTTTTCTTTCCATTTTTCTTTCTTTTCCATTATTGCCGGCACAATGAAAAAAAGAATAAACGATAAAAAAAATTCAGAAATTTTTTTAAAAATTGCAAAAATTATTTATGTCAGTGCCAGCCGTGCCATTTAGGACGGTCGGCATCCATATCAACAATTTCTTACCAAAATTAGCCAAAATGACTAAATTAGCAAATCATCCAAAGGTTTACGACTAAATTGATAAAAATAAAAGTTTATGACTAAATTGACCGCCATATAATAAATTTAGGATTTTTTGGACAATTATTTTCCTCCACACACACACACATATACACGCGGCCCTTATCACGTGCCATTATTCCTTTTTCCAAGAGCTCCATCCAAGTTTTTTTCTTTTTTTCACGTGATATCCCTTCAGTGTGACGAGAAATCAGTTATTCAACTATTTGCGCGTTCAATTAACAGTTGTGTTACATATGTACCACATGTACACACAATAAAGTAGACGATGCTAAACAATTTGCCATGATTCGCGCAGTGAATTAATTAAAACGAAGGCAAGGTCGTCCATGACCCGCTGAGGTCGATCGAGATTCTTTTGGGTAAGGAAAAGGATATTTTTTACAAATTAATTAATCCTTTTCGACTTAATTATTCGCTTAACTTTTGTCTACATCTATCTGGTTGGAATCAACTGAGAATGGGTTAGAGCCCGAGCCTTCATCTGGCGTGCCAGACTCCTCCTTTATCGGTCTCTAAGAAAAGCTGATTGATGCACGTCTCAGAAGTGTACCCGCGGGTCAAAGATGAGCAACTTATATAAAAAAGACAAATTTTTTACCTTCTGCACAACCTTGTCTACTGCATCATTCGTGCATATCTGTAACATGAGACCGATGCTTTATTTGGCTCCGGCCTGAAAGGGGTGGATCTGGTGAAGGCTTAAAGCTTATCTGGTTTACGTAAAGAGACTGGCTTACAGGAAGGCTGCTGTTTCCACATTTGATCTGGCCTTCTAGAATCCGGTTTGTGCACGCACTGTTTCTTGTCAAAGTCATATTCTCTTTAACTAACTCATAAATAAGAAAGAAATTTGGTTTTTTCTTCTTCGAATATTTCGTCTCATTGGATTGATTCCCGGAAATTTTGTAGTGGATCTTTTTTCCTTTGGAGCAAGCAAAACGTTGGACTGAATCATTGGCTTCTCTTTTGACTAGGATGATCTCATTTATGTTGTCAGGTTCCACATTACTTAACCTAAAACGTGTCTTTATAGCAAATATAATTATCAAATGAAACAGAACATGGTCAATTGTACCTAGTCGGCCCACAGAATGTTATAGTAAATCTAGAGAACAAGGTCGCTGCCATGCATGCGACAAGCTAATTTAGTCCACGATTGTAGTGACTAAGACAATGGCCACGTTACGCTTATCTTCCATAGTCCCCACATGACCAACTTTAATAATTTAATCGGCAATCACGCAAGATAATTCGACTAGAGCAGGCTTGATCGATATGACACGGTAAGCTCGTTTTCAGTGTTCCCAAGAAACTTTGTTTGTTTTCGTGCTCTTATTGTCATGTGATAGGACGGTCAATTGAAACGGTGTCTCGTGTCGTGGAGCGAACATGTCAATTGAAAAATGATTGCTTAAGGAATGAATTACACGCCAATGAAATGGTGTCGAAACCCAGTAGGAAACTTCCATAGGATAGGTTTGTGGCATGAATTTGAGGAAAGTGTCTACGCGCTTCAAATATATACATTGCCTTTCGTTCTCCCAACATTCTTTTGTCGATGCATCCCAAAAGCAGAACTCCGACGAGGGAGATGTTTTAGATGCAACGTAAGACATTCCCGTCCTACCAAACTGATAAATTATGTGTCAAAGTTCATCAGAAAAAAATACACAACACTTAATACGTGATGATTCATTTGGATTGGTTATTGATATTGTGCGGGAGAATTACCGAAAAAATCCTAAATCTATTGTACTTGTGTCAATTGAGACATAAACCTTCAATTGTGCTAATTGAGTTCTAAACCTTTGACGATTTGTCAATCTAGTTTATCCGGCCAAATTTAATCGAAAATTGCTGACATGGAACGGCCGCCCTACGTGCCATGGCCGGCGCTAATATAGACAATTTTAAAATATTTTTTTGAATTTATTATTATTATTTTATTTTATTTCTTTACTTCTTTTTTTTTTACAACTCTAGGCCAACGAAGGTCAAGGTCACCGAGCCCCCACGACCTTGATCCTAAGCCATCGTCCATGGTGTCTCAACCATAGATTCATGGTCGCTGAGCCTAGACTAACTCGATCCGAGGTCATGGAAGCCATGGACAACCTTGAATGAGGTTGTCGTCCACGGCAGCTCGACCTTAGATTCAAGATCGCCGAGCCCCGAAGTCGTGGAAGCCATAGACTACCTCAATCGAGGTTGTCATCCATGGTGGCTCGACCTTCTCTTGTGAAGCTCGTAGGCCACAAATCTCATTTGTGAAGATTTCCCTTGTCCTTGCTCCTTCAACTTTGCTCATGAAAGTTTCCCTTCATTTCTAGAAAAGAAACAGAGAAAAGAAGGACATGATGAACAGTAGCAAGAGAAAGGAAAAAAAGGATACAAAGAGAAAAAGTAAAAAAAATTCAGAAAATTAAAGGAAACGACTTGGTGTCAATTGAGCTGTACATGTTAGATTGCTAGTTATGTAATGTAGGATGGCCTGCAATGATTAGACCACCTTGTCAGTGATCTCGAGCGGCAATTGACTGAAAGAACTGAATTGGAATTTCGTACAAAAATTTAGGACTATATTGGTAAAATTTGAAAGTTTAGAATTGAATTAGAATCCGTACAACAAATTTAGGAATGGTTAGGTAACTCTCCATAAGATTTTGTGTAATTCTTTTTTGAGATTGAGAAAAAATTTTGTGACGAATAGTGAGGGTTAAATATTACGTGCGTTATTAGGTTTAATGAGAGGCTGAAAAAGATAATTGTTCGAGTGATTTGAGTGTGGTGGTAATTTTCGTTATATCAAATTATTTACAGTAAAATTTTGTGTTGCTCTCATCATAAAGGGAGTCCCATCCGATCGAATCATATAAATTTAGTGTCCTATTAATTTTCTTATTTTATTTATTTTGTTATTTATTTTGGATAAATTTTATTTTGTTATTCGATGGCCTGTTTTTCCCAACATAAAAGTGGGACCACGGTACGGTCAAAATTTTTAGGCATGTCTCGTTTAAAAATGCTCCGAGTGAAGCTTCCCTTACTTTAGAACGTCCCCGGCTTCGACGCGGGGGGGGGGGGGTTGGGCGGGCGGGGCGACGTTGGGGTTTTGGGGGGGTTCCATTCATTGTTGTAAAGAAAATTGACCACAGGTGTTTGGTCCAATTACGTATGATAGGCAACTTGCCTAACGAATCATGATCACACCCACTGAATCCCTAGCTAGTCAAATCTTGATTGAAACGGCGTGCTCATCAATCAAATCTAGGTAAAAGTTCGACCATGTACACCTCAGAGAAGATTGGTAGAAGCAGCCATCGCTGTAAGTCGTTACCTGACATTGGGAAAAATCACATAAAACCACAACCAAATTTAGCACTGTCTCCTTCTTTTGAAGGTTATGATTTGCACCATGAAATTCCAGAAAAAGAAAATTTGCACGTTGGAGCCTAAAAATGCATAGAAAATCTAAGGGTGCCAGATATTCTCCATAAACGATGCAAATTTGGGGGAAGAAACAAGTATAAAGTGAGGAATAGTTTAATATAATTTTTCTAAAGGGTTAATATCACAAAAACCTCAAACCGGTACACCTGTGACAAATTTATTATCAATTAGTTTCCATTAAATTTTACAGTCGAATTAATAGATTGGATGACACGTGACAATTGATGGGTGTATCAATTGAGGATTTTATCCATCTGTTTGTTACAGATTTACCCATTTGTTATTTTTCTGGTATTAATCTAATTTAACAGATGATAAATTTTTCATAAATTTACCAGTTTAGAGTTTTTGATGATCAAAAATTTAGTTTGGGGTAAATTTGTGACAAATTTATCAGTTTTAAGATTTTTCGTGGTATTAACTCTTTTCTAAATTCTTTTCTGAAATTCTTTTATGTTACGGGAGAATGGTAATTTTTGTGGTTTATTTTTACCTCAACAACCTAGGCAACTTTTGGCCAAAAAAAAAGTATTTACTCACTTTAAAAGATTAGGGTTTCTGAAAAGGCGTTTGTGCATTTTAAGGAATAATTGGATTTGTAAAATTTTTATTTACACATGTCATAGGAAAGTCACCTCTTAAAAAATTAAAAAAGTTTTCTTTTTTGGTTGCTTAAGCTGACTGAATAAATGCTCTCAAAAGATTCTCTAAATAAGAGAAGACATCATGCGTGAAGTGTCTGCATCGCATACCAGGTGACGCGCAATAAGGCACAACTTGCCTTCTTCACTAGAGCACCTAGAACATTAGCTAGAATTGTGTACAAAGTTATTCTTTCTCTTTTTATTTTTCATAAACCATTATAAGAAAAAACGTTTTTCTCTTATGCTTTCATTTTTCTCTGCTGAATATCTCTTGCCAATCATGTAGATCCTAGCAACTATAAAGGTGTAGGGCTCGCGCAACTTACCAAACAAATCATAAATGAACCGACTAATCCCTAGTCAAGTTAATGATTCACACCACATCTCATTAATCAAATCGTGTCCGGATCCGCTTTTGTATGCTTATATGTCAAGAGCAAGATCAGAAGAGAGATTTCGTACACGTTTCTGTTTCACGAAGGAACTGAGACAGCATGGTCTATAAACAACCCTACTACATAGATCTTATAGAAAATGAGTAGAAGCAGCGATTATAAAATCCATTTTTTAATTCATATGTGATGGGCTGAGTTATTATATGAGTTAATTATATTTAGTAAATGAGTCATAAATTAGTTTAAAATGGTATAGCCCAATAAATTATTGGTGTTAAATGAGTTTACAACTTAATTAGACTTAATTTACATCTATAATTTTCTCTTCATTTTCTCTCACCCTCACTCGAACTCGCACTCTCTCATTCCACACTGTCACGTCTCACCTCAATTTATGTATGAATTTTCCTAAATTTGCTTAAATATGGAAGTGTTTTAGTAATATAGGTTGGGTCAATTCAAGGTTTTTAGATTTGTATTGCATGTAAATAGGTCAAAATAGGTCTATTTGGATTGGACCAAACCCAATCTGACCCGATCCACCTGTTTGACGAGTCTAGCCATGACTATAAGCCATTATTTCACGTCAGAAAAATAAACCAGACTCGCTTTTACATTCCTATATTTTGCAATTTGCATTGTCTTCTTCTTTTACGAGCAATCCTCCACGAAAACATTGACGCCTATTGGTCTCCAGAAAAGAACGAAACAGGAATCGGTAGCGAGTCTTGAAGCAGTTGATGAGCGCGTCAAGAAAATGTTTTTTTTTTTTTAAGTTCTCTCTCTTTCTGGCTGGTGTGACTAAGTAAGATGAGAGAAGTTTGTCAGCTTGTTGCTCTGCGGTGCTCTTTAGCCAATCTTCTTCTTCGTCGTGGAAACACCGGAAAACGAGCATGAGCCCTTTAAAAGACGAATGCCAATTTTTCTTGCTTTAAGTTTCATTTGTTGTGAGGTCAAAGGACACGTTTCTGTGGCCGCTACGGCGGCTTCGTTAGTCAGACAGCGATTGCTAAACATTGAAAGAAGTTCCCTATAAATAGCCCCTTTCAATGGAAGGGGGAGGTCACAAGAAGAAAGAGACTTGAGCATAACACAAGGTCTCCTTTCTTAGTTCTGGATCAAGTGATTGGTACAAGTTCAGAGAGAGAGAGAGAGAGAGAGGATGGGAACATTTCTAGGGTATGCGTTCACCTTGACCCTGCTCTTTTGCATGGCTCAAGGCGAAGTCCTTCACTATGATTTTGTGGTAAGTAGGAACATCCCCTTCTTGAGTACTTGAAGTGCGTCTTTTTCGGGCCATACAGAACATTTAGTGACAGCTCGCGCATTCGTTACAAGTTTTAGACTACTCATTACAATTGACCGTAATCTCATAATTTGTAGATGTTATCGTATTAGGGAATTCAATGTAAGAATATCTTTATGTCACAGATGTTCTTTACAATTAGATCTTCAGCTAGCTAAGTCTTGGACTATGCCCGAGCCCGAGCATTACAGCTATCAAATACCAAACTACATGCATTTTTTCTGATGATTTCAACTTCGAGAGTTTGGTAGTAATCCCAAAATGTCTACAGCTGAATGGTTTATCTACTTACTCTTTTGGGACGCGCTTTCCAACCCATTTGGAGTCTTTATTCGAGAAGAAAGTGCAGATGCGGGCCTTTGAATTAAATAATGTTACTAGTAAATAAGGATGTGCCAAAACGATTCTGCGTCAATTTGATAAGAGAGATTCTTTCGACGGTCCTAGTTGTTTAGGATGATTTTTTTATTTGTTGCAGGTGAAGGAGACACCTATTAAGATGTTGTGTGAGACGAATCGGACCGTATTGACTGTGAATGGTATGTTTCCTGGGCCGGAGATCCGTGCTCACAAGGGCGACACCATCTACGTTAATGTCACCAACATCGGACCTTATGGAGTCACTATTCACTGGTAAAAATAAAGCCACCCTTCCTCCACCCTCACCCTCCCTCCCTCCCTCTCTCCCTCCTAATATTGTACACATGTGCAGGCATGGAGTGAGACAAATGAGGTATCCCTGGTCTGACGGTCCGGAGAACATCACACAATGTCTAATCCCTACGAACTCAAGCTTCCTTCAGAAAGTCATACTCACCAAAGAAGAAGGCACGTTATGGTGGCATGCTCACAGCGACTGGACACGTGCCACTGTGCACGGCCCTATAATCATTTTGCCTGTCAAAAACACCAACTATCCTTACAAATTTGACGAACAACACACAATCGTGATCGGTATTCTACTTTCAACTAATTCAATTGACAAAAATAAGTTTTTCATTCACACACACAAATAACAGTTTGTAGGTTTTCTTAATGAAACTATAATTTTGGATGCAGCTGAATGGTATGCGAGAGATACAAAGGCCATAATCGATGAAGCTCTTGAAACCGGTGGTGATCCAGACTTGTCCGTGGCCTATACCATCAATGGTCAACCAGGAGACAGTTATACATGCTCTAATGGTACTAATTCTTGTGTATATATAGGAGTGTGATATATGCTATTAATATTAAAAAGAATAGGTCTTATTCAAAGGTAATGAAGTAGAACCTTTTTACTCTATATCAATGAAATGAGATCTTGCGAAATTATTGTGCCTTAAAACTAAGTAATGATGATTAGTATACAATACATGTAATTTCAAGATCTCCATCAATATTATTAAACAAGGTGTTTTCCTTTTCTTTTGCAGGTTCGATGTACAATATAACGGTTGTGCAAGGAAAAACGTATCTCTTTCGGATCATCCACTCTGGGATGAACGAAGAGATGTTTTTCGGCATAGCCAAGCACAATCTCACTGTGGTCGGAATGGATGGAGCTTATCTAAAGCCACTTAAGACCAATTACGTCATGATAACTCCTGGTCAAACGATGGACATTTTGGTCACCGCGAACCAATCCCCTGGTCACTACTACATGGTTTTCAGTCCATTTGTGGACACCAATGCCCCATCCAATGAAAATGTCACAAGGGGAATATTCCAATACAACGACAGTTATAACCATTCGGAGGCTCCTGCGTTACCCGAGCTTCCAGGTTTTACCAACAAGAGCGATGCCGGAAACTTCACTATCCAGTTGAGGAGTTTGAACAGCAAAGATCACCCTTCCACGGTTCCAACCCACATTACTAGGAACATTACGATCACGGTATCTGTGAATCAGCAGCTATGTCCTGCTAATAAAACATGTACCGGTCCACAGGGCAGTATGCATTCGGCAAGCTTGAACAACATAAGTTTTTCAACTCCGTCGATTAGCATTCTCCAAGCATACTACAAGTAAGTAAATCATTATACTACCAACTTTGATCCTATTTGTTTGGATTGAATATTTTCTTAAACCAATAGAGTTGATTCGGGGTTGAAATACTTTCCAAACCGAACCAATTTAACTGGTTAAAACCTCCATTGTCTTGGAGCGAAGGCGTAATTCAACATCCAAATGTCTCTATAACATTGTGTTTGTGGTGTGTGCAGCAATATAAATGGAGTCTACAACAAAACTTTTCCGGATAAACCACCTTTCGTGTTCGACTACACCGGGAATGTTTCAGCCTTAGGGGAAGCTGCCTATGTAAGTACTGAAGTGTTGATGATTAACTATAACGAGGAGGTCGAAATAAGATTCCAGGGAACCAATTTTGGAGCAGCGGAGAATCACCCCATGCATTTACATGGCTATAGCTTTTATGTTGTTGGAATGGGCGACGGAAATTTCAGCGACTCCTATATATCAAAGTACAATACAGTGGATCCACCTTACGTTAACACCGTTGGACTCCCCAAAAATGGGTGGACAGCGATCAGATTCAAGGCCGATAATCCAGGTACTATGATTTTATCAGTGGAAACGCATAGAAACATATAGTTTGCACGGATTTAGACTTTTATATGAATGCATAATTGATAGATTATTCTTTCATGGGTGCTTGTAGGAGTGTGGTTCATGCACTGTCACTTAGATCGCCATGCGAGCTGGGGAATGGACACGGTCCTCGTCATCAGAGAGGGGCCGAACAAGGATCAGAAGATGCTTCCGCCACCCGAACACATGCCTCCTTGTTCTGGGCTTTAATCATGACGCCATTTGCTCTGAGTTCATCTGCATAATAACATCGAAGATTCGCAAATGTTGGATCATTCTAACAAGTTTCAATTGTAAACATGGCAAACAACGTGTTGGAAAACTTTTGTTTAGGATATATGACCGTGTCATATAGTATAATTTACGTAGCAAATAGCAACAAATTTATTATTATAGAGGGCTTGTATACTATCATTTTATTGTCACTCTGCAATAATCAATGAAACACTATTTTCCTGCCCGAGACTATTCTTGTCATGCAACCAATTGGACACATCTTAGATCATATCCACACATCTAAACGTCTGAATGTTCACAAATCATGACAAATGACAACTAATTACTGGCAATTACTTACTTGTTTATACCACGTGCATTGCTTCTTCTGAGAAATATATATCTAAAATATAAGCTGCAGTCTGTGCAATGTGAACACACCAAACTATGTCGGACTGCACGAGTTTGCCAAAAATACAAGAGGAATACGTTGGAATATGTGCCGCTTCTGAAAATAATAGAATAGTCTCATGGTAAGAGGTTGAGAAAAAAAGTAAATTAGGGTTTAAGGTTTTAGATTTTAAGATTTAGGTACGCAAACAATACAAAAGGACCTTAGTCTGTTTAAAATTCAATAATCTCCGTATTTTCGACATTCCAGTTTTTTGATGTCCAGACATACGTAAGTGACAATATTTAGTATAGCGCGACTTGTCCATATGGATTGGCCAAGGGTTATCAGATACCAAGTCAGACATATATAATCTGACTTGATTAATTAATATATAAACTTTACATAAAAATCCAAGTCGTCTTTCCGAAGAAAAAAAATAATATAATGTAGTAGTTAAATCCAACTACTTAATTAATCGTTGCTGACTGCTCATTGACAAAAGAGAAAAAATGGTTGATGATTATATATCATATATATTTTTTGGCCACAAAACATAAAGAATAAATCAGAGGTGGATGCTTTGTTAGTGGTCTGCCCTAAGAATCAATCAATATTGATACTTAGTTGTGGATTAGGTTATGTCGGAAAAATCAACCTTCACTATACTTAGGTAGTCATAATGTCTTGCTAGAGGCCGCTTATGACTTGTGGGCCAAAAGGGTTTTGAGCACACTGCTAATGTTTAGTGAACCTATAGAGTCGCACACAATAGCGAACGGACTTAATATTTTCTATGCGCCTTGATCTACTTGAGAAGTAGATTTTAATTTATTCTCTTATTTAAATTATCTATGCGGTCGTGCGCGTTATGAGATAACGATTAAACGTGGGCCCAAATCGCCCGGCCCACTTCTTTTAATTCCGCTGGATAATGAGGCTGTATAAATAGATAGAGAATCGTTCTCTGTCTAGGGTTTTTTCGACAGAGTATCGAAAATAAAAAGGCGTTCAAGAAAAAGGAACTTCAAGATCTTTCGCTAGCACGTGGATCGTTGGAGAATTCTGTTCGTGTGTGTGGATACCGGTAGAGGCGCAACACTTGAGGCGCTAATCTAGACACAATCAGTTGTTGATTTATCCTCGATCTGCAAAAGTTACGTTTCGAAATTCCCTTTCGATTTCAATATACACATGAATCCTGTCTAGGGTTCTATATTCTGTTGCGTTGTTTTTCATTGTTGAACCCTACAGTGGTATCAGAGCAACTTGTGATATATTGAAGTTGAATCGGAAACCCTAATTGTTGATACATATGATATATGCCTGGAGAGTCTAAATTAGGGTCAGATGAATTTGAAATATGAATTGATATGATCAATTGAGAAGGAATGAAGCATGGATGGGTCGATCATGTTCCGATTGTGCCTGGGCTGTTGCCCGAGGCGGGGCCGGCGTCGCGCTTGGGCCTGTTGCCCGAGGTGGAGGCGGCGTCGCGCTTGGGCTCGTTGCCCAAGGCTGAGACGGCGGGCGGAGACGACGGCGCACCAAGTCAGCTGGTGCGTCGAGGCGCTCAGCCGGATGGGCACGGCGAGGGCACGGGAGGGCACGGCGGGGGCGCTGCCCCCGAGCCCCCGCGAGGGGCGCTGCCCCTTCGAAGCCCGCTCGCTAACCGGTCAGCGAGACCACCGCAAGGGGCTCTGCCCCTCGACCCCGCAAGGGGGCGCAGCCCCCTTGACCCCTGCATGGAATTGGTCGTTCCCATATGATTGATGTACCTTTATTATTATAAGTGATGTTTCGTTTATGTTTATCACATGCATACATTCATCGCTAAATAAACATTAAGAGTCCCTAATAAAATTAAGTAATAATATGATGCCTTTCCAATTATATACCTATTAAGACTTGAATCGTCAATAGATGGGCCTGCCAAAGTAGGGTGTCTTTAACTATTTGAGTAAAATAGGATGGATAATGGTTATCCATAAGTCAAGATTGGTTTACTCGACGAGGCTATCAAAACGGTTTTGGGCCTTGAGGTATAGTGTTTGGGGATAAGATATGATATGTCAACCCCAACAACCAAGAGTTGTATTCGATACAATTGACAAAGAGTTGTCTACCTAAATAACTTAGTCTTGAGCGGTAAGCCAAAGTTTTCTCGAGTCTTTGTAAAATATGGATCTTGGTTCACTATACTTATTGGGACACATGTTATAAAAGTATAGTGGGAGTTTATTATAAATAATATTAATGAACAATTCACTTTGCATATTTGTTGTAGATAATGGCAAATAGCTCTGCATCACACTTTTCACTGCGATCTGTCCTTGAGAAGGACAAATTGAATGGTTCAAACTTTTTGGACTGGTATAGAAGCTTGAGAATTGTTCTCAAGTAGGAGAAAAGGGATTATGTCCTGGAGAAACCACTCCCTAAGAAGGCACCTCCTTCCAATGCTCCCCATGCTGAAAGGAATGCTTATCAGAAGCATAAAGATGATGCGTTGGATGCATCATGTCTAATGTTAGCTACCATAAACTCAGACCTTCAGAAGCAGTTTGAGAACGTGGATGCCTATGATATGATCATGAACCTGAAAAATTTGTTTCAGGAGCAGGCACGCACTAAAAGGTACCAAACGGTAAAGACCTTAATTGAGTGCAAGCTAGCAAGTGGGAGCTCAGTTAGCCCACATATCATAAAGATGATAGGTTATATTGAAAACCTGGAACGACCAGGCTCTCCCATTAGCCAAGAGTTGGCTACTGACATTATTCTTCAGTCATTGCCTCAAGATTATGACACGTTTGTTATGAGCTATAACATGCATAATCCGAATAAGTCTTTGACTGAACTGCATGGTATGCTCAAAACTGTTGAGCAGAATATCAAGAAGGACCTTACCCCTAATGTTCTCATGGTTCAAAAGGGGAAAGGCTTTAAGAAGCCAGGTAAAGTCAAGGGCAAGGGCAAGGGCACTAAGCCCAAACCCAAATCCAAGACCAAACCGGGTCCAACTGCTGATGTTGTATGCTTCCATTGTGGTGAGAATGGACATTGGAAGAGGAATTGCAAGAAATATTTGGAGGATTTGAAGAAAAAGGGAAGTGAGACTTCCGATTCAGGTATTTATATTATAGAAGTAAATGTTACTACTAGTTCTACTTCATAGGTATTGGATACCGGTTGTGGTACTCACATTTGTATGGATGTGCAGGCACTAAAACGAATTAGAATACTTGCAAAAGGTGAAGTGGAATTACGAGTTGAAAACGGAGCAAGAGTTGTTGTATTAGCCGTAGGAACATATGATGTAGTTTTACCTTCTGGCATGATTTTAGAACTGAATAATTGCTACTATGTACCTGCTATACACAGGAATATTATTTCTGTTTCTTGTTTGGACAAGGAAGGTTTCTATTTTAATATAAAGAACAATAGTTGTTTGTTTTATCTTAATGGATTATTTTATGGTAGCGTTCATATTGTGGATAGGATATATGTTCTAAATCTTGATGTGCCAATCTATAATATAAATACAAAAAGGTTTAAATCTAATGATTTGAATCCAACCTACCTATGGCATTGTCGATTAGGCCACATAAACGAGAAACGAATTCACAAGCTTCATAGCGATGGACTATTAAATTCATTTGATTTTGAATCATTTGATACATGTGAATCTTGTTTAGTTGGAAAAATGACAAAAGCTCCTTTTACTAATCAAAGTGAGAGGACAAAAGAATTATTAGCCCTTATACATACTGATGTGTGTGGACCACTAAGTTCTACAACCAGAGGAGGTTATCAGTACTTCATTACATTTACTAATGATTTCAGTAGATATGGATATGTTTACTTGATGAAACATAAGTTCGACTCCTTTGAAAAGTTCAAGGAATTTCATAATGAAGTACAGAATCAACTTGGCAAAAATATCAAGGCTCTTCGATCTGATCGAGGAAGAGAATATTTAAGCCAAGAGTTCAATGACCATCTCAAAGAGTGTGGAATTGTTTCACAGCTCTCCCCTCCTGGAATACCACAATGGAATGGTGTCTCTGAGAGGAGAAATCGAACTTTGTTAGACATGGTTCAATCAATGATGAGTCATTCAGATCTTCCATTATCTTTCTGGGGATATGCACTCGAGACAGCTGCGTTTACACTAAATAGAAGTCCATCAAAAGCTATAGAGAAGACACCATATGAGATATGGACAGGAAAAGTTCCTAGTGTGTCTTTTCTAAAGATTTAGGGTTGTGAAGCTTATGTAAAACGTTTACTTTCTGATAAGCTTGGACCCAAATCTGATAAATACTTCTTTGTGGGATATCCTAAAGAAACGAAAGGATATTACTTTTACAATCCATCATAGAACAAAGTTTTTGTTGCTCGAAATGGTGTCTTTTTAGAGAAAGAGTTTCTTACTAAAGGAACCAGTGGGAGTAAGGTAAACCTCGAAGAAGTTATAGTGCCACAAGAGGGTGTTCCAATTCATGAGGAACCTCAATTAGATCTACAAAGAGTTATAGAGTCTACTCCAGTGGCACCTATAGTTCGTAGGTCTGAAAGAACACATCGTGAGCCTATGAGATATGGTTTTCACGTGACAGAACATCGTCATCTATTATTAATAGAAAATGACGAACCTACGACCTATACAGAAGCTATGATCGGCCCAAACTCCGATAAATGGCTTTAGGCCATGAAATCCGAAATGGACTCAATGTATCAAAACAAAGTTTGGACTTTGATTGATCTACTTGAAGGTGTCAAACCTATAAGGTGCAAGTGGGTTTTCAAGAAGAAAACTGATATGGATGGAAATGTTCACATCTATAAAACACAGCTAGTAACTAAAGGTTTCAAACAAACTCATGGTATTGACTATGACGAGACCTTTTCACCAGTGGCCATGCTTAAGTCCATTCGAATTATCCTAGCGTTTGCTGCATATTATGACTATGAGATATGGCAAATGGATGTAAAGACAGCTTTCCTTAACGGAAAACTAGAAGAGGATGTGTATATGACACAACCTGAAGGCTTTACATCACCAGATAACACTGAGAAGATATGCAAGCTTCAACGTTCTATTTATGGATTGAAGCAGGCATCACGGAGCTGGAATATTCGTTTCGATGAAACTATCAAAGAGTTTGGTTTTATCAAAAACAAAGAAGAAGCTTGTGTATACAAGAAGTCTAGTGGGAGTGCAATTGTGTTTCTAGTATTGTATGTGGATGACATACTACTCATTGGAAACGACATTCCTATGCTTCAGTCAGTTAAGACATCGCTAGGAATATTTTTCTCCATGAAGGACATGGGAGAGGCAAACTATATCTTGGGGATCATGATCTATAGAGATAGATCTAATAGACTTATTGGACTGAGTCAAAGTACATATGTTGACAAACTCATCAATAGGTTTAATATGCAAGACTCCAAGAAAGGTTTTCTCCCAATGACACATGGCATAAGTCTTAGCAAGACTCAGTGTCCTTCGACACAAGATGAGCGAGACCGCATGAGTAGGATTCCTTATGCATCAGCTATGGGATCCATCATGTATGCTATATTGTGCACTCGTCTCGATGTTGCTTATGCATTGAGCATGACAAGTAGATACCAGTCAGATCCAGGGGAACCTCACTGGATTGCTGTAAAAAATATCCTTAAATACTTGAGAAGAACTAAGGATTTATTCTTAGTCTATGGAGGTAAGGAACAGATCACTGTAAGTGGTTACACTGATGCTAGTTTCCAAATCGACAAAGACGACCTTCGATCGCAGTCAGGTTTTGTCTTTTGCGTGAATGGTGGAGCGGTGTGCTGGAAAAGTTCCAAGCAGGACACTATTGCAGATTCTACAACAGAAGCTGAGTATATTGCTGCTTCAGAAGCATCAAAGGAAGCTATTTGGATTCGAAAGTTCATAGAAGAACTGGGAATCAGTCCTACAAGTTCAAATCCAACGGACCTCTATTGTGACAGTAATGGGGCCATAGCTTTGGCTAAAGAGCCTAGGTCTCACCAGAAGACCAAACACATACTCGGGAAGTATCACCTCATTCGAGAATTCATTAAAAAAGGTGATGTCAAGATGTGCAAAGTTGCAACGAAGTTGAATACAGCTGATCCGTTGACGAAAGCTCTTCCACAATCTAAGCATGAGCGTCATTGTAACGCTTTAGGCCTTAGACACATTAGTGATTGGTTTTGATGTGAGTGGGAGTATATGTGATATACATTTTCATTGTTCATTGATAAAATATATATTATATTTGATTTCGATTTAATTTTAGTATATAATTGAATGTGAAATCTTTATCCCCTGAATATTGAATATACTTAATAGATAATCAAATACGTGATTTGATCGTGAAATTCTATTAATAGAGTGGATATTAATATTCTAAATGTCCCTAGTCAATTACCATTGTGCATTGGGAAGCAAATGGTGTTTGAGACTAGCATGTGAGTCAACTGATGATCAAGTTTCACGGGTCATGAATATAGAGATATAAAGTTGATCACATGGAATACATGTTAGAGAACATTGCATTAGACAGACCCACTATGAGAATACTGTAGGATTGTTATATAATGTCATCAGTATTTCTCATCACAACTATAGAGTATAGTCCTTTGACCTGAGTCTACCATGGTTTCCTAGACGTGGATTGGCATGCTTTAACATTGCCAAACGTTAGCCGTAACAGGTGATTATAAAGATAATGGCTGGGCATGTCATGAATCGTGCTGAGTGATGTGAGTAGACAAGATGGGATTTGTCCCTCTCATATAACGAGGGTATGATTTCCTGGCCTCCCGTAGAGTTGAGACTGTGAAATGCATGGTCATGCTCAAGTGAGTTGAAGAGTCAACTACTTGTTTTGACAGTCTAATTACGGTATCGGGAAAATGAATTTAAGCTATATAAAGATGACACTTGTCCTGCCTTATGCTTAACTCGGAAATCAAGTGACAAAGGAACTTAGTTTATATGATTGGTTCTAATGCAAGTGGGAGATTGTTAGTGGTCTGCCCTAGGAATCAATCAATGTTGATACTCTAATATTAGTTGTGGATTAGGTTGTGTCGACCTTAACTATACTTAGGTAGTCATAATGTCTTGCTAGAGGCCGCTTATGACTTGTGGGCTAAAAGGGTTTTGAGCACACTGTTAATAGTTAGTGAACCTACAGGGTCGCACACAATAGCGAACGGACTTAATATTTTCTATGCGCCTTGATCTACTTAAGAAGTAGATTTTAATTTATTTTCTTATTTAAATTATCTATGCGGTCGTGTGCGTTATGAGATAACGATTAAACGTGGGCCCAAATCGCCCGGCCCACTTCTTTTAATTCCGATGGATAATGAGGTTGTATAAATAGATAGAGAATCGTTCTCTGTCTAGGGTTTTTTCGATAGAGTATCGAAAATAAAAAGGCGTTAAAAAAAAGGAACTTCAAGATCTTTTGCTAGCACGTGGATCGTTGGAGAATTCTGTTCGTGTGTATGGATACCGGTAGAGGCGCAACACTTGAGGCGCTAATCCAGACACAATCAGTTGTCGATTTATCCTCGATCTGCAAAAAGTACGTTTCGAAATTCCCTTTCGATTTCAATATACACATGAATCCTGTCTAGAATTTTATATTCCGCTACGTTATTTTTCGTTATTGAACCCTACAGCCTTATTATCGTTAATTAGGTATATGGGCATTACAAATTGGAAAAAGTTTGCTGATGTCAGTGGAATTAAAGCTAAACAGAGATCAAAGCAGGTAGGTGTCCGGCTGCCATATGCATTTTCGAATAGAGACAAATCTATTTTGATTTAAAATCTCTACATTGCTAGCAAAAAGAGCATACCTTTATAGATGTGAAAAGTTTTAAACAAAAATTTTATTGTGTAAAGTAAGAGTGCTGCTATGTCCACACCCTATTTAGCTAAAACACACTGTTCATATGTAAACTGACCAAATTACTTTCGTCACAAGATTTTGATCGATATATTTAAAATTATCTCCTGTTTCTTCTTCTCTCAGTAAAATTTGGATCATGCTTATTCCACACTCAAATTAGCTACACACCCTAAACAATTAGGTGACAAAAGTACCTTAACGAGTCTACAATGCCTTTCTTTAGGGAAAAAATCACCAAAAATTCCAAACTTTACCACTTGTGACATATTTACCGCGAACTTTTTTTTGTGACACCAAAAACCCCAAACTTTACTATTTGTGACACATTTACCCCGATATACATTGTCCATGGGCATTTTCGTCTTTTTTCTTTTTCTTTTTTATTTTTACTTTTTTTTCCTTTTAGGCGATGGCGAGCGAGGACGAGCCTCGCCGGCGTCGGGCGAGGCTCGCCCTCGCCTGGGCGAGCGAGGACGAGCCTCGCCGGCGTCGGGCGAGGCTCGCCCTCGCCTGGGCGAGCCAGGGCGAGGGTTGCCCGACGCCGGCGAGGCTCGCCCTCGCCAGATTTGGTCGGGCGAGCCTCGCCGGCATCGGGCGAGCCTCGCCCTCGCCAGTGAGGGTCGCCCTCGCCGGATCCGACGAGGGGCTCCCTCGCCGAAAAAGAAAAAAAAGTAAAAAAAAAGAAAAAGCAAAAA
This sequence comes from Syzygium malaccense, assembly GCA_031216405.1. Classification (NCBI taxonomy): domain Eukaryota; kingdom Viridiplantae; phylum Streptophyta; class Magnoliopsida; order Myrtales; family Myrtaceae; genus Syzygium; species Syzygium malaccense. The sequence continues at coordinate 42,345,314 of CM062257.1, read as the reverse complement.
GATGAAAATGCCCATGGACAATGTACATTTGGGTAAATGTGTCACAAATAGTAAAGTTTGGGGTTTTTGATGTCACAAAAAAAAGTTCGAGATAAATGTGTCACAAGTGACAAAATTTGAAGTTTTTGGTTATTTTTTCCCCTTTCTTTATCACTCAGCCTAAAAAAGACTTGCCTCTCGGCTGGCCTTCTCACTTTGCTGCCATCATACGCCACTCATCACTGGCCTCCGCCCCAGTTCACATCTATGCACTCAAATTCTCACTCACTCTCTCTCTCTCTCTCCCTCTCTCTCGTGGGCACCTTGCCCTTGATCGGAACCCCTCTCTGTTTCAATGTCCAAGCGCATACGGTCGTCATCACTCGGATTGAGACTGTATGAACTGGTAAACATTAGATCGACCTAGAACTGGGATTGCAGAGGTCTTGGCAACAACCTACGTCATCAAGCTAGACTTTAAATTTAAGAGATTCTTAATCAAGACAAATAAATTTTGATAACTCAATAGAAAAAACTATATATTATAAAGAACAATTAAATATTGATAAGTAACTTAAATGAGACCTAATAATTTAAGGTAGTAAAACCCTAGAAATCTTTTTTGATCGCTAAAACCCCAGAAATTGCTAACTGTGATATATAACCTAAACTAATTGATCTTGACGTCTTATAGTGACGGCGAGGGAAAGTACACTGTACTATGTAGTACAATTTGTGCTCCTCAAGGTTTGGACATGTACCGCTTAGTTCTCTAGTTGGTGATTAAATGCAATGAAGTCTGGATCTTCTCCACTCTTCCTCTCTTTGCTTTCATGCTTCTCAATAACCACTCACTCTCATTTGTGCGAGTTCTCGAATTGGCACATATCGATCGACTGCACTGTATGTTATGGAACCAGGAGGTAAGCATTCTGTCTTGTTTTCCACCAGTTTCATTTCTTGTGCTGCTCCATCTCACTTATTCATGTCGAGTAGCGTAGCCGATACATCCCTAATTGGAGCACGCACACAAAATCCATGTGCACAGTGAATACAACTTGATCATCTCCCACATAGACGAGCCATTATTGCATGTGTTGGATTTTGCACTGAGGTTTTTCACTCATTATATCATGTAAGTCTTACATAGAGTTCCCACGACAATTGTGAAATCAAGCTTTTTTCCGCTTGTAAGCTTTATGTAGTTCGTTTTCTATCAATCTTAATGCATATCAGATTGTTGAACTCAAATTTTTATGGTTAAGTTATGCCAACACTCCTTGTATGACAATTTTCGGTTCCAACTTCCAACTATATATATTCCCCCCCAAACAAAAAATAATAATTTCAATTTTATTAGGGAAAATTCTAAAAAGGGACTCAAAGTGAAGTCATTTTCTCAAATAAGGACATGAAGTGACTAAATCGTCTCAAATAAAGGCATGAAGTAGCCAAATTATCCCAAATAAGGACCTTTAGTCAGTCGGTGACTATTCTATTGTCGGAGAAGAGGTATTTTAGTCAAAAAAATTATAAGTATATATATATATATATATATATATATATTTACTTTCTTTTCCTTTTTCTTTTTCCTTTTTTCTTCTTCCCTCCCAGCCATCATTGCGCTGCCCGGCGACCTCCGCCGGCCTCCGGCAAGGGCCGCCCACCCTGCGTCGGGCGAGAGTTGTCCTCGCCGGCATTAGGTGAGGGTCACCTCACCTGTGCCAGGTGAGCGAGAGCAACCCTTGCCTCCTTGGCCCAGGCAATCCTTGGCCCAGGCAAGGGTGACCCTTGCCAAATCCGGCGAGGCCCAACCTTGCCTTGGCCTTGCCTCGCCAGTCAAGTCCAGGGCGAGGGTTGTCCTCGCCAACATCGAGCGACCCTGGGCTGGCCTCGCCCTCGCTAGCCCAAGCAAGGGCGGCCTTCGCCAGCGTCGAGCGAGGGTCGCCTCGCCTGGGTTGGGCTTGCCGTCGCCAGCCTAGGCAAGGGCAACCCTCGCTCGACGTTGGCGAGGGCAACCCTCGCTAGCCCAAGCGAGGGCCACCCTCGCCTATCCAGGCGAGGGTGGCCTCCGTCTGAGGCCAGGGGAGGGAAGAGAGGAAAAAGACAAGAAAAGGAAAAGGAAAAAACAAAAAAAAAGAAAAAAATTTCAAAAAAATAAAAGACGAAAATACCCTTTGGTCAGTAGGGTTATGTCCTTTTTTGAGACTGATATGACCATTTCAGATCCTTATTTAAGACAATATTCACTTCGGGCTCTTTATTTGAGAAAATGAAGACACTCCGGACTCTTATTTGAGACAATGTCCACTTCAGACCTTTATTTGAAAAAATTATTCCACTTCAAGCTCCTTTTTGGAATTTTCCCGTTTTATTATTAGGATGTCTATCTTCATCCAAAGCAACAGGCTGGCAGTATAATCTAATTCAACATTATTCAAAAGGCCTAAGCAATTAATTCAATGTCGCCAAGTGGAGTTCTAAATCTATGGTATGGATGACAATTTAATCCTAAACTTTTAATTTTGCCAATTTAGTTCTAGATGTTTACGTAAAATTTCAATATAATTTTTTCGATCAATTTTCATCGAAAATCGCTAATGTAGCTGTCCAGTCATCACCGATCGTTATACGTGACAGATGATCATGTCATCAACCTTTCTTTTGTCATTCTTTCTTGGGATAATGACACAAATAATCTTTGAACTTTGACACAATATATAATATGGTCCATGAACTTTTAATTTATTTAATGTAGTCCTTAAACTTTAAACTAATATTTAATATGATCCATGAACTTTTAATTTGTTTAATGTGGTCCTTGAATTTTTTGTATATGTTCAATATAGTCCCTGAATTATATGAAAATATTCAATATAGTCCCCGAACTTGAATTAATAGAATGACTATATTGAACACTTTTTTACAATTCAAGGATTAAATTGAACATGTATAAAAAATTTAGGAATCACATTAAATAAATTAAAATTTTATGAATCACATTATATATTAAATTAAAGTTTAATAAATATATTAAATAAATAAAAAATAAAAAATTTATATTACATATTATGATAAAATTCAGTAATAATTAGTGTTATTTTTTCTTTCTTTCTTCTTTGGCACACCGACCTTTCTTCTCGCTCGTCTACAAATATCCTCCATTATTACGATGAACATTTTAGTGCTGCAAACCCAAGTACACATAAGGACAATGATTCTACTGCTCTCAGCACGTTCCTTGCACCGTCCCCTCTGTCTGAAAAGTAATCAATCATTTCCAAGAGCTGCACGCAAGTCTTTTCTTCACGTGCTGTCCCCTCTGTCTGAAAAGTAATCAATTATTTAGCTCTTTGCACGTCGGAAGTAATAATTGGAGCAGATGCTAACCATTTTAGCCGTGATTCATGCACCGAAAAATTTCGATGCAGACAAAGGTGGTCCACGACCAGCTGATCTGAGATCGAGAAGATCCTTTTGAGTAGAAAAAGGAGATATTTTACAGATTATTTAATCCTTTTTACATAATTATTTTTATAACTTTTCTTTACATCTATCTGGTTAACATCAACAGGAAATCGTACAACGAGCATGCATCTAGAGGGCTAGAGCTAGAGTCCTGTTGATCAATCTCTGAGCAAAGCCAATTGATGCACGTTCCATGCGTGTGTAAGCGGGCAAAAAATGAGCTACTTCTAGACATAGGATCATCATTCGATCCGACGAAGAGCAACAATATTTTAACGCTTATCTTGTTATTACGTTACATTAGAGGCATCACTGCATGCGTATTTTTATAGATAGCGTAGATCAATACCATTTCAATCATCCTTACCAAAAAAAAAAAAAATACCATTTCAATCATTAATTGAAAAATTCATATAATCAATAATAGAGATGGACTTGATATAGATGATTTGTATATAAGTCATGCAATGTTTAACTTGGGTCAAGAGTAAAACCCTAGTTGTGATTAGTGAGCCGGTTTACTGCCTAGTTCGTCCAATTACTGAACCGGAAACCTTTTGCTTCTACAGATGATCAGGCCTTCTAGGATCCTGTTTTTTCACGCACTGTTTCTTGTCAAAGGTTTTTTCACTACCTTGGACTGAATCATTTGGCTTCGCTTTCACCAGCATGATCTCATTCATGATGTCTAGTCCTGTACTATTTACCCAAAAACGTGCCCATATAGCAAACATAATTATTACATGAAACACAACATGATCAAACATACCTAGTCGGCCCACGGAACATTATAATAAGCTGAAGAACAAGGTCACTTCCATGCAGGCCACACGTTAATAAAGTCCAAATTTTGAGTGATTAACAGGTTAACCTTGTTACGCTTATCTTCTAATTGCCCCACATAACCTTTTTTAATGATTTAATCGGCGATAAGATAAGATAATTCCACAAGAACAAGCATGATATGACAACGCAAGCTCGTTTTCAATCTTCCCAACTAACTTTGTTTTTGTCTTCGAGTTATTATTATCATGTGATAGGACGGGCATCACTGTCCTTCCTATACTCAAATAGCAACCTACTCCATTGGTTTCGCTTAAAGTTGAAAAATTCATGCAAAAAAATATAACATTTGTGAGGAATTATTTTTTTATATTCTCGAGGACACTATTAATTCTTTGAATAATTTTTAATCCACGTCCCTGAATTATAATAAAGACGTTTTATATAATCGTCATGGAAAACTCCCGTTTATATCATAAAGACGTCTTATTATTATATGCATTGATAATAAGCTCCGTGTATTTTTTTTCTTTCTTTTTTGCCATGATAATAAGTTACATTAGTCTCACCGTACTTTTGAAAATTTTAGTAGCGCGTTGACTAATTAAAAGCTACAACATTGTTGTCCATTCGTGCTCCGGAACATTGCATGTATCCGAGGAAAATGTGAAGTGCCAATCATGGCGCTTGTGGTGTGAGAAACGTGTTTTTGGGTGTCTTGTACGAGCACGCAATGATGTCTTGTGTTTTGCACGGAACATGCCAATTACAAAGTGATTGCTTAGGGAGTGAGTTGCATGCCCAGGAACTGGTGTCCAAATACACGAGGATACTTCCATAGGATCTTGTCTGGCTTCGGAGGCAATATCGGGAACAGCATCAATTTAAGGAAAGTGTCTACACGCCTTGAATGTATGTGCTAGGTATTGTTCTTCCTATTGTTAAATCCATATTCGCTCAAAAAGCTTAAATTAATAAGTTATGAATTAATTATGATAATATTACTTGTTCCACACTATACCATTTATCTGATGTGGGACTTTAACCCAACTCACCCGTGCAATTCAATAATTTACTCTTCACGCGAGAGATTAGTGTTAGGATTGCTTCCTCTTAATTTCTTCTACATCAAAATATCTTAACTTGATTATCTATCAACGCCCAACTTCATTCATAGTCTTTCTTCAGATTTAACCATGAAGTCTGTTGCCGCGACCTAAAAAAAATTCCTCTTAGGCTAATGGATTATTAGGACTAAACCTAACTCGAGCCCTCCCAAGCCCTACCAATTCGCAACTTAGGGTCTAAGTTTTTAACATGCAAAAGTTTTCATGCTTGGAGTCGCCACTAATTTATTTGTGGTAGGTCGATTAGAAAACCTAAATAAAACATAGGGAGGTATGTTTTATTTCTACGAACCAGAAATTCTAAGCCCGGGAACTTGATTACGCTAGATCTAGTCTAACGCCCTTTCGGTACCTTTTCTTTTCAAAAATGCTTTGGCAAGCAATTTGGATCCATTTTAACTTAGTCACTAACATGTGAGGTGTTCATGCGGGTACGCAAACCACCAAAGTAACACCCAATAATCAAAACATTAAATAAATTGCAAGATTGGGAGAATTACTTACCTCGAAGCAACGTAAGCATCTGCATGGTTAGCTAGAAAATCACATCAACCATCCTAATATTATTTCTAATTAACAAGCAGTTCACTCAGTATTTTTGGATTTTCGCTTATTTAAATGAAAGCTAACCTATATGTAATGACGTGCAAAAATGTCATGCAAGTAATGCAACCTAGCATGCAAACTATATGTCATGCGACGACGTGACCTAATTCTGATGACGGGCAAATGATTTATTTTTTTGGTATTTTCTGGTGAAATTCGGAATAAAAATATGCCTAAATTAACATGCAACCTATGATGACTTAACATATCCTAACATGACTTATTTTTGAGGTTTTTGTTAAAATTCGAAATAATAAATTACTTAAATTAAGAATGCAATCTATCCTAATCTACCATAAAATAATTCATTTTTTTTAGGGTTTTCTTGAAAATTCGGAATAAAAAAATAACCTAAATAATCTATTAAGATTAGAAAATTACTTAATTTAAACTAGGGAATAGATTATCTCAAGTCCTAATTTAAATTAAATAATTACTCTATCGTCTAGATATATTTAGGATTCCTAAACATGCAAAATTCAAATTCAAATCCTAACTGATATTTTTTTGAATTTTCTTTTTATTTGAAAAGGAAAAAAAAATTTAAACAGAGATAGTATCCACATTTAAAACAACCACGCGATCCACAAGATTCGTTTCAAACTCGGATTAGGCACAAAAATCGAACTATCAGTCATATCTATAGGGTTACAGATATTGACGGAAAGTCGATCATTCAAATTTGGAAAGCAAATAAAATTCATTACGTACCCAAGTGATTATGGGCAAGATAATGATTTTCCGTATCGCCACGTATCATACCTTAGGGATAAGGTCGGATAGTTGTCGAGATACGTTGCTGAATTAGGAAAGTTTCCTAATTTTGAATATTTTCGAATATTGCGAACAAGGCAGATATTATCCTAAGATATCTAGCAATCCACACAATATTCACAGAATATTCAAACATCCAAAAATTAAGAAAACAAATATTCTGAAAATATTGGATAACATCCTTACCTAATTTCAAAATATTTCCAAATTTGAACTCGCGGATCGGGATTGCGGATCGGGATGAGCGGCGAACGGCGGGCCGGCGGTGGCGCGAACACGAGGACGGCGGCAACGCTGTTTACGATGGTGCTTGTGACGACGCAGCTCCGGAGCAACAACACCAGCGTGGCAGTGGTGGCGGTGCAACGGCGGCAGCGGCGGTGCAGCAGCCGGGGCGTCCGGCGTGGAGTGGCTCCGGCGGCGTGGAGGCGCGGCTGTGCGACGGCGCGGCTGTGCGACGGCGTCAGGGCGCGGCGTGCGGCGGCGGAGCAGCGACTTCGGGGCAGCAGCGTGCGGTGGCGGGCGCGGCAGGGAGCGGCGGCAGCAGGCGCACGGCAGGCGCGGCAGCAGGCACGGCAGGGAGCGACGGCAGCAGGCGCGGCAGGGAGCGACGGCAGCAGGCGCGGCAGGGAGTGGCGGCAGCAGGCGCACGGCAGGCGGCGGTGCAACAGCGGGGGCGTCCGGCGTGGAGTGGCTCCGGCGGCGTGGAGGCGCGGCTGTGCGACGGCGCGGCAGGCGCACGGCAGGCGGAGGGCGATAGGCACGCGGCAGGGAGCGGCGGCAGCAAGTGCACGGCAGGCGCGGGAGGTGGGCACGCGGCAGCGGGGCACGGCGTGCGACGGCGCGAAGGGCGCGGCGCCGTAGGGTGGCTCCGGCGGTGTGGAGGCACGCCGGTCTCCTTCTCTCTCTCTCTCTCTTTCTCAACTCTCACACTCTCTAAAAATTCTGATCTGAAAATTGTGTGTCCCCCCTCTCAAAATCCTGACCTAATAATGTATATATAGTATTAATCTAGGTCAATTAGATGGGCTTTCTAGTCCTAATGGGCTTAGGCTTGGGCTTTAATTTAAATGGGCTGAATTAATTAATGATAATGGGCTGAATTAATTAATGACAATGGGCTGAATTAAGTTCAAATTAAAACAACCGAGCCCGTTTGACTTGTAATTCCCGGCCCTTGCATTACAAGCGAGCCGAGTCCCATTCAATGAAATTTAAGCTCGTTCGTCACCGCCAGTCCGATGTAAAATGCAATTAATCTAAAATGAATTTAAACTATATGTTATGCAATTTAAATATTTTTGTTTAGGGGTTAAAATTTAATCCCTAATTTTCTATGCAAATTACAACTAAATGATGCGCCAAAATTTAGGTGTCAACATCTGTCGTTGGGTTCGCATTGCTATACCACAAAGCCCACCGCTCGAAAACCGTGTCGGTTACTAGAAAGACCTAACATCTTCACCTTGGGAAATTGTCGAGAAGGAATCCAAATTCGAGTACGTCAATATATCCAGTTGGATTCATATTCACTCAGAAACTTAAGTTAATGAGTTGTGAGCTAACTATGATAATATTATCTGCTTCATGCCACACCAATTCTCCGATGTGAAACTTTAATGCAACTTACACGTGCAACCCAACACTTACATTCTTTTGTCGATTCACTAGTTGAAGCAAAACTTTGACAAGGGAGATAGTCTTAGATGCAACATAAGACATTCCCGTCCTCCCATACTGATATTTATGTGCCAAGGTTGATTGGCTCGGAAGAAAACTGGAAAATACACAATATTTAGTATGTAACGATTTATTTGGATGAATTGTTGATGTTGGGCAATCGGGAGTGTATATATGTTTCTATTGGTGGGGCGTAGAGGCCGCGATGACCGGTCTCTAGGTACCATCGGCTTTTGGATTTCTTGACGTGACATCCTCTAAAGAAAACTAATTATTTGTTTATGTGTCAAATTCTAATTAAATTTTAGAAAATCATGAAAAAATTATATGTGAATTTACGTGTCAAATTTATATATCGTGAGAGTTTTAGATATATTGGGATAAGAAAAGGTCAAATATGTTCATCACAAGATTTAGATTAAGCAAAAAGAAAAAAAAGTAAAAATTAGAGAATTTTCGATTGACCGGAGGCAAGGAGATTTCTAGCTAGAAACTAGAGGTTACAAATTCGAATCTCACTGATTACGTGTAAAGTACTTTGGATTAAGGCTCCTGCGCAAGCCAAAGATTTCGAATTAATTGATTGATGAAACGTGCATAGTGTTTTATGAATCTCTAATTAGCTATTCTCACGTTCGTGCTTTTCGATTGTAAAAAGCGGTGGTAATAAAATATATATATATATATATATATATATATATATATATATAAATGATTTTAAGGTTTGCGGATGTGGCATCTCCAGGTTCACTGTTGAAGTAATAATCATGCGGATCACACAATCATGCGGATCACACAAGCTTTGTTTCCTTTCATCTTCATTGGTCAATCGGCCGTACAAAGTTGACTCATGCTACTTTGAGCCATTTTCAGAATCAGTCGGTATTTGTCCCGTCGTGGCTCGCGTTCCTCGTTTTACTTTTCTCGTGACTTTTTAGAAATGACGTTAATATTACAAAAAATTTTAAATTGATATGTCGATGATAATTTTATTTTGAATTAATTTTTATATCATTAAAAATTTTAAACTGATGTATTTATAATAATTTTATTTCAAATTAATTTTTTGACCATCAAAAACTTCAAAATGGTACACCTATGATAAATTTTCCTTCCGTTAAATTTTACTGTTAAATTGCTAAGTTTGATAACACGTGATAGTTAATGACTATATCAATTTGGGGTTTTACCCCTTTGTTTGTCACAAGTTTATCAATTTGTGATTTTTTGTGATATTAATTTAATTTAACGGACACTAATAGAGGGTAAATTTATCACAAATGTACCGGTTTGAAATTTTTAGTGGTAAAAAAATTAATTTGGAGTAAAATTATCACAGGTGTACTAGTGTGGGGTTTTTGGTAGTCAAAAAATTAGTTCAGGATAAAATTATCATAAGTATACCAGTGTAAGGTTTTTGGTGGTAAAAAAAATAATTCGAGATAAATTTGTCACAGGTGTAACCGTTTGGGATTTTTGGTGGTCAAAAAGTTAATTCGAAATAAAATTATTATAAGTGTACCGATTTAGAATTTTTTGTGGTATTAACTCTTAGAATTGTTATATACCAAAAATTATTCCAAAAATTCACATATCGGAAACAGTTTGCACCTTAGCGTTCTATCATATGTACAAAAGCACATGTTAGGTATTAATTGATGATTCTATTGGGAGATTATACGATGCAATCACCAAGTATCAAAGTGAAGGGTCTTCGTAAAAAAAAGGGATGAATCTCGCGATGGCATTTAAGGATTTTTCGGATACTAATGTTGCGTGACGATGTTTATGACATCAACTTATATCACTCGAAAAACGGTGTTTCACATGTGCAAAGCAATCATAAACAACAAAACCCTTAATTTTTTAGGCCATGTTTTTTTGTTGAAAACTGCTGCGAGTGAATCATCCCTTGCCGTAGGGTCTAAATGATTACATGTCGAGAATAAAATCGGAAAAGAGATTTCGGGGGCGCGTCTGTTTCATGAAGGAATTGAGACAGCTTGGTCTAGGTAAAAACCTACAATATAGACCTCGTAGAAATTTGGTAAAAGTAGCCATTACTATAAGCCATTATTTTCAAATTGCAAAAATAACATAAACCACACCCAAATTTGCTTTTACGTTCCTCTATAGTTTGCAATTTGCATCATCCTCGTCTTTTGGAGAAATTAATTTCCTCCATGAAACTCCAGAAAATGCTTTACTTCGATAATTTACACATTCTTTGGAAAAAAGAAGAAGGTATTTACAGGCTTTATAAGATAGAGGTATCGTAAGATTTCTCAAAAGACAGGCAGCCATTTCAAGGAATGATTGGATTTGTAACACTTTTGTTTGCAAATGCACCAAGAAAGTCGCACGTTGAAACTCTGCAGAGTTCTGTTTTTTGATTGCGGAAGCTGATTGAATAGGCGCTCTGGAAATATTCTTAAAACACGAGAAAACATCATTTGAAGTGTCTGGAGTGCATTACAGCTGGAGCCAACAAAGATAGTTCGCATGAACTCCGGTGATTCTTCATTCAAGTTAGGGTAAAAATTTGCCTTTTTGACTAGAACACCTAAAACATGCACTGGACTAACTGTAGGAGTAAGTCTTTTTATCTTTTCGGTTGATAAACCATTAGAAAGAACAGTTTTCTCTTATGCTTTCCATGTTTTTGAAGGAAAATATCACAAAAAAATATCAAATTATATCTATTGTGACATATTTACTCTAAATTTTTTTTGTGACATTAAAAATTTTAAATTATACGCATCTTGACATATCTTTACACATCTACCCTCTATTATACTTCCGTTCAAAATCACTGTTACAAAGTTAACGGGTATTTCACGTGACGCTTTAAGAGATATGTGGCGTGACGCGAGGGCACATTGAAATAAGGAAAAAATATAAAAAAATTCACTGTTCATCGTCTTCTTCACAGCTTCGTGAGCACTGTTCATGGCGTTCTTCGTCTTCAATCGGTTGGCTAAACTCCTCCGACGCTCTTGTTTCGCTGGTCACTACTACCTAGACCTCCGGCGGCTCTTGTTGGCGGTTGCCCGACCATCCACCAACTTCGAAAATCGAGGTTCATGACAAGCTTCGAAGCTCGTGGCCGTCATCTTCAAGCTCGAGCAGTCATGGCGGCCGCGAGCTTCGAAGCTCGACCTTCAAGCCAAGCTTCAAAGCTTGGCCTTGGTCGCTTGCGACCACCGGGGAGCTTCGAAGGTTGAGGTCAGACCTCAAGTCAAGCTTCGAGCTAGAGCGGTCATGGGGGCCGCGAGCTTCGAAGCTTGGCCATGTTGGCTTGCGACCACCCATGAGCTTTGAAGCTCGACCTTCAAGTTGCTTCGCAGCTTGGCTTTGGCGGCTTGCGACTACCCATGAGCTGCGAACGTCGAGGTCAGACCCTCGAGCCAAGCCTCGAGCTAGAGCGTTCCTGTCGGCCATGAGCTTCGAAGCTTGGCCATGGCGGCTACCACCCGCGAGCCTCGAAGGTTGAGGTCAGACAAGCCAAGCTTCGAGCTGGAGAGGCCATGGCGGTCTATCAAGCTCGACCTTCTTGAAACTTCGTTTTTGTATCGTTCTTCCTCGCGGGGAAGACGATGAATAGGTTTTTTTTTTTCCTTTTTCCAAGGCCAAGCTTCAAAGCTTGGCTTGAAGGTCGAGTTCGAAGCTCGCAGCCGCCATGGCCGCTCGAGCTCGAAGCTTGGCTTGAAGGTCTTGCTTCGAAGCTCGCAGCCGCCATGGCCCTCGAGCTCAAAGCTTGGCTTGAAACTCGATCTTCAAAGCTGGTGGATGGTCGGGCAAGTGCCGATGAGAGCGACCGGAGGTCTAGGTAGCAGTGGCCAACAAAGCAAGAGCGTCGGAGGAATTTGGTCGGAGGAGTTTGGCCAACCGATTGAAGATAAAGAACACCGTGAAAAGTACTGACGAAGCTTTGGAGAAGACGATGAACAGTAAATTTTTTTCCTTTTTCCGATGTGGCGCCCACATGGTGCCACGTCATAATCGTGTATCTCTAAAAGTGCCATGTGAAATTTATGTCAGGTTTTTAAAGGTGATTTTGGACGGAACCGTAAAGGGTGGAAGATGTGTCACAGTGTATATAATTTGAGATTTTTAGTGTCATAAAAAGTAATTTGAAGTAAATATGTCATAATAGACTTAGTTAGGAGATTTTGGTAATTTTTTTCGTTTTTTTGAAAGATACAATGTTCTCTGCTGCATATCTCTCGACTTCTAGTGGCTCTATTATTCACAACTGAAACATGGGCTGCTCGTCTAGTGTCCAGGAACAAAAACATGGGTTTTGATCGGGAAACTTCATTTAAATTCTCTCTTTCTTGCCGGTACGACTAAATAAGTTAAGAGAAGTTTATCAGCTCGTTCTTCTGCCGCGCTCTTCAACCAATCTTCTTCTTCGCGGAAACACGACAAAAACGTGCTCGAGCCAACGAAAGACGAATGCTCAATGTCATAGGGCACGTTGTTTTGCAGGCAATATGACGACTTTTTCTTCACGTGGGGGCAGACAGAGAGCGTCTAGACAGAGATCACCAAACATCGAAAGAAGTTTCCTATAAGTATTCCCCTTCGATGGAAGGTGAAGGTCACAAGAAGAAAGAGACTGAGCACAACACAAGTATCCTTTGTTGTTCTGGATCAAGGGATTTGTACAAGTTCAATTTGTCTTGTTGAGAAAGAGAGAGAGAGAGCCGATGGGAACATTTCTAGGGTTTGCGGTCACTATGACCCTGCTCTTCTGCATGGCTCAAGGCGAAGTCCTCCACTATGATTTCGTGGTGAGTAGGAACATCCCCTTGTTAAACATTTAGTGACTACTTGAGCGTTTGATTGTTACCAGTTTTAGACTCTTTCAGAGGCATTAAAGTTGACCACGAATCTCCTCATTTCAACAATGATCTTCGCATCTAAATCTTCAGCTAGCTAATTCGGGTAGTATGCTAGAGAGCGAGCATTACAGCATTCAAATACCAAACTACATGCAATTTTTCTGAAGATTTCGACTTCTTGAGAGTTTAGTAGTAATCCGGCAACATCTACAGTTGTATACGTTATATATTTTATTCTTTTGGGATGTGGTTTCCAACCCCATTTGGAGTCTTTATCCAGAAAAAGTTCAGCTGCAGGCCTTGCATCAATTTAATAAGATAAATTATTTGATGGATATAATGGTCCAAGATTCATAGGATGATTTTTGTTGCAGGTAAAGGAAACACCTATTGATATGTTGTGTGAGACAAACCGGACCATATTGACCGTGAACGATCTGTTTCCTGGGCCGGAGATCCGTGCTCACAAGGGCGACATCATCTACGTTAATGTCACCAACATAGGACCTTATGGAATCACCATTCACTGGTAATAATACAACCCCCTCCCCCCCCCCTCTCTCTCTCTCTCTCTCTCTCTCTCTCTCTCTCTCTCTCTCTCTCTCTAATAATATACACACATGCAGGCATGGGGTGAGACAAATCCGGTATCCTTGGTCTGATGGCCCGGAGTATGTTACGCAGTGCCCGATCCCTACGAACTCAAGTTTCCTTCAAAAAATCATACTCACTGAAGAAGAAGGCACATTGTGGTGGCACGCGCACAGCGACTGGTCACGTGCCACCATACATGGTCCTATAATCATCTTGCCCGTCAACGACACCAACTACCCTTACGAGTTTGATGAACAACACACAATCGTGATTTGTATGCTACTTTCAATCAACTTAAACAACATAAATAAGTTTTTCACTCAATTAAACACAAGCACATATATTAATAGTTTGCATTATTTTTCTTAACAAAATTATGATTTGGCATGCAGCTGAATGGTATGCTAGAGATGTGATGGACATAATCACCGAGGCTCTTGAATCTGGAGGCGACCCAGACTTGTCCGTGGCCTATACCATTAATGGCCAACCAGGAGACAGTTATCCATGCTCTAACGGTACTAATTCTCGTATATACATGAGTGTGATATCTACTGTTAATAGTAAAAAGAAAAGGTCTTATTCTTTGCTAATGAAAGAAAACCTTACTGATCTATAATTAATGAAATGAGATCTTTGCGAAATTATGATGCCTTAAAATTAATTAATGATGATTGATATATAGTATGAGTAATTTCCGAATCTCCAGTAATACTATTTGATAAGGTGTTTTTTTTTCCTTTCGCAGGTTCGGCGTACAATATAACGGTTGTGCAAGGAAAAACATATCTCCTCCGGATCATCCATTCTGGTTTGAACGAAGAGATGTTCTTCGGCATAGCTGAGCACAATATCACTGTGGTCGGAATGGACGGAGCTTATTTGAAGCCGGTTAATACTGAGTACCTCATGATAACTCCCGGTCAAACAATGGACGTTTTGGTCACTGCGAACCAAACCCTTGGTCGCTACTACATGGTTTTTAGTCCGTTTGTGGACACTTCTGCCCCGTCCAATGAAAACGTCACAATGGGGATATTCCAATACAATGGCACTTATAATCACTCAGAGACTCCCGTGTTACCCGAGCTTCCAGGTTTTACCAACAAGAGTGATGCTGGAAACTTCACTATTCAATTGAGGAGTTTGAATAGCGAAGAACATCCGTCCACGGTTCCGACCAACATCACTAGGAACATTACGATTACAGTATCCGTGAATACCCAGCCATGTCCTGCTAATAAAACATGTACCGGTCCAGATGGCGGTATGCATTCGGCAAGCTTGAACAACATAAGTTTTTGGGCTCCGTCGGTTAGCATTCTCCAAGCATACTACAAGTACGTAAATCGCAAGACATACCAATTTTGGTCCTATATTTTAGTATCGAATATCGTTCTTAGACCGATAGAATTGATTCGGGCTGAAATATTCTTCAAATTGAACCAAATTAACTGGTTAAAACCTTCATTGTCTTAAAGCGGAGGCATAATTCAACATCTAAATGTCTCTATAACATCATGTTTGTGTGGTGTGTGCAGCAATCTACAAGGAGTCTACAACAAAACATTTCCGGATGAACCACCTTTCGTGTTTGACTACACCGGGAACGTATCGGCCTTAGGGGAAGCTGCCAATGTGACTACCGACGTGTTGATGATTAACTATAATGAGGAGGTCGAAATAAGATTCCAAGGGACCAATTTCGGAGCAGCAGAAAATCACCCAATGCATTTACACGGCTATAGCTTTTATGTCGTCGGAATGGGCGATGGAAATTTCAGCGACTCCTATGTATCAGATTATAATACGGTGGATCCACCCTATATTAACACTGTCGGACTACCCAAAAATGGGTGGACAGCGATCAGATTCAAAGCCGATAATCCAGGTACTATAATTTCATCGGTTGAAACACATAGAAACATATAGTTAGCACGGATATAGACTTGTATTTGAATGCATAATTGATAGATTATTCTTTTACGGGTGCTTGTAGGAGTGTGGTTCATGCACTGTCATTTAGAACGCCATGCGAGCTGGGGAATGGACACAGTCCTCGTCGTCGGAGACGGGAAGTTAAAACATCAGAAGGTGTTTCCACCGCCCCGAGACATGCCTCCTTGTTCCGTGTCATAATCTGGATGTTGTTTGCTTTGAGTTCATTGCTAGCGCAAAAGGCTATTGACATGCCAATGGGAATAAATCATCTGTAGTTTGTGCCGAAGTTTGCACGTTTGCATCATTATAATAAGTTTCTATTGTAACATATGTTGGGCTTGTAAGAAGTTTTTGTTCGATTCAGAATAATGTATTTTTGTTCTATAAATGATTCGAACCGTATTTGTACATTGCCGACTAGTCATGGCCACGGGCCGGTTTTGGCCTGGAACCGGCCCGGGTCAAACCCGGGACTGGCCCGTTGACCGAGCCCGCGGTTCGGAATCAGAACCGACGGTTCTGGGCCAGGTTCCAAAAAAAAAAAACCTTTTGCTGCGTAGCACAGCAGCCCCACCCCCACCCCCAGGCCCCACCTCCAGACCTCCTCCTCCAAATCCCTCCTCGCCCCTCCCTCTCCTCTGCGCCTCCTCCGCCTCCAGTCTTCCCCTTTTCTCCTCCGCCCGCCCCTCGTCTTCCCAGATCTGACCCTCATCGCCGTCGCCGCCGTCGCCCCCACCCATGGCCGTAGCCGCCGATGCCCCCTCCTCCTCCCCCCTCGCTACCCTGCGCCTCCTTCCCTTTTCTCCTCCGCCCGCCCCCTGTCTCCCCGGATTTGACCGCCGCCCCGCCCATGGTTGCAGCTGCCGGCGCCGACGCCCCCTCCTCCTCCCCTCCCCACGACCCCGCCCAGCCCCCGGAGGAGGAGGACCCCCCGCTCCTCCTCCCCGTCCCCATCCCCGTCCCCCTCTCGGCCCCTTCCTTCTCCCCCTCATCGCCTCCCCGGTCTCCTGCTTTATCTCCTCACTGCCTTGAACCCTGCCTCCGCCACCGTGGCCAAGGCCGCGAAGCCCGAGCGATGATCGACGGAGGACCAGAGACCAGGTCTGCAATTTTTATTTTATAATTTATTTTATTAATTTTTAAATTACGAACCGGAACCGGAACCAGCCCAGAACCGCCGGTTCCTAACCAGAACCGGAACCGCCCCTTGTGGTTCCGGTTCCAGTTCATACATGGCCACGAATTGGAACCGGCGGTTCCGAACTAGAACCGGTGGTTCCCGAACCGTGGCCATGACTATTGCCGACGATGACTCCAAATTTAATCGATAGGGGCAAAATTCTCAACGATGTTGACTAAAAGGATCATTTACTATCCGTTGTTAATAAGTTCGCCAAACATAAATCAGCATAATTAAATCAATTAACATGCAAAAGAACATAAGTAATTAAAAAAATTGCATGCCAACTTGCGGTGTTGACATGGAAAGAGTGAATACAAGCGAAACCAATTAGTATCTGGACCAATTCTCCATTAAATTACCTCGTTTTACCGACCAAGGATGACAGTTAATTTTCACTACAAAAAAACACGTTTTTTCCGACGAAATTTCCAACGAAAAATTTGAAAAAATTCGTTGGAAAACGAATTTCCAACGAAAAAAAATTCGTTGGTAATAGGTCGTTGGAACTTTTTCCAACGAAAAATTTCAATTTTCGTTGGAAATTTGCGATGAATTTTATTTCGTTGGAAAATTTGTTGGAAAAATCGTGGCTAAATTCGTTGGAAAAATTACAAAATTTTTTTTCTGGTCGAAAAATCGTGGAAATTTTTTTTCCAACGAAAAATTTTTCGTTGGTAAAATTATAAATGTTTTTTTTTGGTCGAAAAATCGTGGAAATTTTTTTTCCGACGATTTTTTTTTTCGAAAAATCGCCCTCGCCGCCGGCGAGGGCCAGCCTCGTCGCCGGCAAGGACCGAGCTCGCCCAGATCTAGGCGACCTCGATCGGCTGTCACCGGGGAGCTCGAGCTCGCCCAGATCTGGGCGAGCTCGGCCCTCGCCGGCGACGAGCTCGAGCTCGCCCAGATCTGGGCGACCTCGAGCTCCCCGGCGACGACGACGAGGTGGTTGAGGCGGCAGGCGAGGTGAGAGCCCATGGTGGCATCGGGGGCACCGACCGCCGCGGGGGCCTGGCCGTGGCGGCGAGGGAGCCGCCGTCGCCCTGGATGGCCGCAGGGGAGGGAGCCGACGTCGCCTAGATCTGGCCGCTGCGAAGGAGTTGTCCATGGCGCCGGAGCCGGAGCAGGAGGCGGAGGGGTGGCAGCAGGGGAGGAGGCGGAGGCGGAGGCAGAGGGAGAAGGTGAAGGCAAGAGAGAGAGAGAGAGAGAGAGAGAGAGAGAGAGAGAGAGAGAGAGAGAGAGAGAGAGAAATGTGTTGAGCGCGAAAATATGAATAAGGAAGAAGTAACGTTTTCGTCGCAAAATTCGTGGGAAATTTCCCACGAATTTTGCAACGAAAATTGTACAAATTAAAATAATTGCCCAGAAAATTCAAATTCGTTGGAAATTTCCAACGAATTTTCTAACGAAAATTGTACACGCTGAAATAATTGTCCGAAAATATAAAATTTGTTGGAAAATTCGTTGGAAATTTCTAACGAATTTTCCAACGAATATAAAAAATGCCGAATAGTACCAGTTTTTTTGGAATTCGTTGGAAATTTCCAACGAATTTTCCAACGAAAATTGTACACACTGAAATAATTGCCCAAAAATTGAAACTTGTTGGAAAATTCGTTGGAAATTCCAACGAATTTTCCAACGAATATAAAAAATGCCGAATAGTACCGGTTTTTTGGAATTCGTTGGAAATTTCGTTGGAAATTTCCAACGAATTTTCCAACAAAAATTGTACACACTGAAATAATTGCCCGAAAATATCAAATTCGTTGGAAAATTCGTTGGAAATTTCCAACGAATTTTCCAACGAATATAAAAAATGCCGAATAGTACGGGTTTTTGTGGAACGAAATTTCCAAAGAAAAAAAATTCGTTGGAAATTTCCAATGAAATTTCCAACCAAAATTGTACACACTGAAATAATTGCCCGAAAAATTGAAATTCGTTGGAAAATTCGTTGGAAATTTCCAACGAATTTTCCAACGAATATAAAAAATGCCGAATAGTACCGGTTTTTTGAAATTCGTGGGAAATTTCGTTGGAAATTTCCAACGAATTTTGCGACGAAAAATTTTTCGTTGGAAATTTTCAACGAAATTTGTGACGAAAAATTGTTCATTGGAAATTTCCAACGAATTTTACTTTTCGTTGGAAAATTTGTCGAAAATTTGCGACGAAAATTTTTTCGTCGCAAATTTTCGTGGCAAAAAACCGGTTTTTTTGTAGTGTTTAGCTGGTGGGGATTATCTATTTTGTGAATTAATTACTGCATTTTGTCAAAATATCCATGGTGCTTTCTGACTCGTTGAATTAAACATTAGGAGTTTGCTTTTGTGCCTATGAAGTAGTGAAAAGGGATATTAAAAGTGTCATAATTTTTGTAGAGTGCTTACTTTAATATCGAAACTTTTTACCAGATCACTTCAATGCCACTTTTGTAACAGAAATAAATCACTCAAGTGCCATCGCCGATTTGGGACCCTCAAAATCTGATGTTACCATTTTTTTTAATCATTTTTTCCAATTGATGTGGCTTGCCGGCGCTCCAAGTCAGCATTAATAGCCCTAAGAGACGTTGCTCAACTTGTTTGCCCCAAATTTAAACCATAACTCGAACAAATCAAGCCATTTCCCAATTCTTCAAACCCTAATTCGGACCAAGGCAATTTCGGGAAAAATTAAAATTGAATCTGTCAATGGAGAGTAAGAGTAGGACACGCGGCTCAAATTCATTTCAACAAAGCCGAGACGAAGGTGAATATACTGTTGATGTAAAATTTTCAAGTCGAGCAACAGAGGTGATCAACAAGAATTAGGGCAAAATATTTTATGTTGTGCAAAATTTTCACCTCTTTCTTCTCATCTTTCTCGCTTCACTTTGAAGAGCCTCCCCATGCCATACTCATATCCAAATTATGGTGTTTCCCCAACGCTATGAGCTCAAGCTCGAAACTTCCGTTCCTAATCTTCAATGTGAAGTGATAGTCCGTCAATGGCGAACCTACCGCTTTTGGTTGCTGCTTCATCGTCTTGGCGACCGAGCGAGTCTTTGAGTTAGCGCTTTGCTTGCGGACCGAGCGAGTCAAAATAGGGAACAAGAGAGAGCAGTCAAGAGAACGATGTTGAGAAAGAGAGAGATTAAATTCCTTTGCCGTGCGGCGTCGTTTTTCATTCTCAGCATACATGGACTTTCTTTCTTTCTTTCTTTTAATAAAAAAGCCACATAATATTCAACATTTAATTAAAAATACCACATAAAATTTAATATTTAGTTTAAAAGGCCCATAATATTTTTTGTTGGATTTTGTTTCCGGCTGGACCTAAGTGATCGATTTTTCTTTAATATGGTGTTGAAATGATTTGACGAAAAGTTTTCACATTAAAGTGAGCACTGTAAAAAATTATAGCACTTCAAGTGTCATTTTCTCCTATTAAATATATGTGGTTTGGCGCAATAAGTTGCCTGTATGTATTAGTTGGAAGAAATGTAGATACAAATATGAATCATCTCATTTTAGGAGAAGATACATCACCTAAAAAATGGGAAAATTATCCAAAAAGTGTTAAACCAGTTGCACTTTTGTCAACTGAGTCCTAAATCTTTTTATGTTTTGCCAATTGAGTCTATCTAACTAGATTTTGCAGAATTTTGCTGATGTGGGCGCTAGCTGTCCCATATAAGACGGCTGTCATTAATGTGGATAATTTTTAATAATATTTTAACAAAATTTCGAATTATTTATTCATTTATTTTTCTTTTCTTTTTGCTTTTTTCTTTCTTCTCTTTCCTCCTTTATTTGTTTTTATTGTGGGTCGCTGGAAACTAGGTGAGGGTCACCGACTACCGGCAAAGGCTGCAAAACCCTCACTCAGATCCAGGCAAGACCATTGAGGCTAGCCGTCGCTTGCGGCTATGGATGCTCAAGCTTTGAGCTCGCATTTGCCATGGAAGCTTCAGCTTCGAGCTCGTGGTCACTATGGTCACTCGCGCTCAATCTCTAAGCTCTCGGGCGTGGACACTCGAGCTTCGAGGTCTCTCACGTTTGGAGCTTGCTTCTGCGGCCTTGGGCAAGGCCAGCCTCACCATGGCCTTACCGACCACAGGTAAAGAACAGAGTCAGCTTCTTGTCCTGTCTGAGCTCGCTTGGCCTTCCCAGTGGCCATCTCAATGACCATACGACCAACGCTCCACCCATCCGACAGGAAACTCTGCTCATCGTTATGAGCCACTTCCGGTGCCATAAACATTGGCGTACTTGAGAAGACGTCGGAGGAAATTATCGTGTGCTCCGAAAGCATGCCATTTTTGTCCACACGCATTGTGGGTCTCTTGTGAGTATACGACTCGATTGTCTTGTTTCGACAAATCTAGTGCGACCCAAATCTACAATCTTCAGGCCATCGCTACCCATCAACAAATTTTGGATGAGCCCAAGATTCGATCGCATTGCCAAGCCTGGAGTATCTTCACGAGTATGGGTTGGCTCACGATCATCGATTAAGATTTTGCTAGTCCGGCGGTGGACCTGGGCCAGATCTAGAGATCCGCCCCTATCCGTTCATTATATAATATTAAAAATATTTTTTTTAAGAAAAAAACTATTATAAGTTACGAAATTTTTTTAATTTTCTGAAAATTAAAAAAAGTGGTTTGGACTAGGGAATTGCCTTTTTCTTACCTTCAAATGTGAGTTGTGCCATGTTTGATCACGTGTTGTTTGGATCGCACGTTTTGAATTACATGTTTAATTCGATCTTGCATGTAGACGATTAGAGGTATGTTGGACCATTCCTTGTGCACTTCTTTTTAGCGCGAGCGTAGTTGGGAATGTGTTGAATTCTTGCTTTTCCTTGCAACTTATTTAATGCTTCCTCGGTTGCTAATTGTTATTTTAACGATTGCTCGTCCTCCTGATCACCTCACATGTTAGTGGATATGTTTAAAATCAATCCAGACTGCTTAACAAACATTTTATTGAGTTGAACAAGGTTAGGTACCGAAATGACACTAGTAATCAAGTCTCCGAATTCATTGAATCTTTGGTTCATATGAGTAAAACAGTTTTCCCATTGCCTTATTTGGATATCTAATCGACCATCCTTAAACTGATTAGTAGTGCCTCATAGATAAAATTGATTAGCATGTTAATAACTTAAACCTTAGGTCGCGAGTTTGTATGGACTTGAGAGAGCCCAAGTTAAGTCCTAGGTTTAGACTTAGTAATCCATTAGCCTCAAACCCCGGGGTCGATCAGCAAGGAGGTTGTGACAATCACGATAATTAATTATTCAAAATCATCTCTTGTAATTAATTAGAACTATAGTTTATTTTAGATATTTACAACCTAAGATGGTTATTCAGATTTCCGACCCTTCTTTTATAAATTAGTTAGAGTGGATGCCTCTGTACGTCCTTGAATTGCAGACCGCATGCGAGGAGCAAGAGGAAGGAGTAAGGGGGAAGCGACCGGGCCAGAGGAAAAAGATAAAAGAAATGGGCTGGGCCAGCCCAGGTGGGAAGAAGAAGGAAAAAGAAAGGAAGGAGGCTGGGCCGGCCCGGTTTCGGCTTTCTTTTTTCTTTTCTTTTTCTTCTTCTTTTCTTCTATTTTTTAAAAAACTAAAATTTAAAAAATCCTATTACTATTAATGCAAATGCTCATAATATTTATATGCTATGCTATTAAATGAGAATAATTTTTGTATAGGTTGTAAAGTTTAACCGTAATTTTTTCTATGCAATTTATCATTAAATGGGTAGTCAAAATTTAGGTGTCAACAGCCAGTCATTACTTACCTCCGCCCTAGCTCGTATCTACTATCTCTCATTTCTCTCTCTCTCTCTCTCTCTCTCTCTCTCTCTCTCTCTCTCTCTCTCTCTCTCTCTCTCTCGTGTAGACCTTTGCCCTCGATCGCAACCTCTTGCTACTTCAAGATCCAAGCGCATACCATCGTGATCACTCGGATCAAGACTGTATGAGGTGGTAAACCTTAGATCGACCTAGATCTAAGGTTGCAGAGGTTTCAGCGACAACCTACGTCATCAAGCTAGACTTTAAATTTAAGGGATTGCTAACAAGACAAATAAAATTTGATCACTCAATAAAAAAGTGCATATATTATAAAGAACAATCAAACATCAGTAAGTAATTCAAACGAGACCTAATAACTTAAAAGTAGTTGGTAGTTTATCCTATTTTAGGTTGGTACTTTAATATTAGCGATTAATATGTTTAAAAAGTTATCCAAATAAAAGTTGATAAGTTAGTACAAAAATTGGTAATTTGCAAACTACAAAAGTAGGTGGTAATTTCAATAAGAGAGGGTAAATTCCCAATAAGTTATTTGGAAAAAAAGTATAAAGAAAAACGTCACACATATCATTTTTTAAACCAATAATTCTTTGACATTTATTAGCACTTACTGAAATTTTCTAGGATGGATAAAAAATTCATTTGTTTTTTTGTCACGGAACAATATAATTCTGCACATAAAATAGATAGTTCCATATCTCTTCTCGGTAATGCCTTGTTTCCATGGCAAAATAGTTTCGTCTACAGAATATATATCAAAAAGAAATTGTTAAAATATAAACGACCATCGGAGGATAATTCTTAAAGTCAACCCTAGAGATTGCTAATTATGATAAATAATCTAAACTAAAAGATCTTGAGCGCTCATAGTGATGTCGAGGGAAAGTACACTGTACTGTGTAGTACATCTTGTGCTCCGCAAGCAATGTACATGTACTGCATGGTTCTCTAGTTGGTGATTAAATGCCGTGAAGTCAATAGATATTCTTCACTCTTCTTCTCTTTGCTTTTATGCTTGTCAATAACCTCCCGCTCTCATCTATACGAGCTCTCGAATTGGCACATATCGATCGACTGCACCGCATGTTATGGAACCAAGGGGTAAGCATTTTGTCTTGTTTTTCACCGGTTCAATTTCTTGTGCTACTCCATCTCACTTGTTCATATCGGGTAGTACAGCTGATGCATCCCTAACTGGAGCGTTTGCGCACACAATATCCATGTGCACAATTGATACAACTTGATCATCACCCACATAAACGAACCGGCCCCAGCCTCTGGCCGATCGCCAGTCTAGCAACCTGCTAGAGGTTAAAGAAGATGAAGGAGAAAAAAAAAAAGAAAGAAAAGAAAAAAATTAATAAAAAATTTGAATTTTTTTTTGCCACTTCAGCGTTGACCGGATGGCCGACGCCGGAACGGCATCCACGTCAGCACCGGCAGGGCAAAATTCGCCAGATGGACTGAATTGGCACCTATTCAAAATGTTTTGAACTGAATTGATAAAAAAAAAAGATTTAAAACTGAATTGGTACAATTACAATAGGTTTAGGACTATTTTGATAATTTTTCCTCAAGAGAACACATGCGATATTTTTTTCATAAGTTTAAGCTTTATGTAGTTCATTTTCTTTCAATCTTAATGCATATCAATTTGTTGAACTCATCTTTTTATTATTAGGCTGCCTATCTTCATCCAAAGCAACAGGTTGGCAGTATAATCCAGTTCAACATCATTCAAAAGGCTTACGCAATTAATTCAATGTTTGCCAAGTGGGTCAACGTCTTGAGGGGAAATTTTCCCGATCAGTCCTAAATCGATAATACGATATCAATTTAGTCATAAACTTTTCAATTTTGTTATTTTAGTCCTAAATCTTTATGTGAAATTCTAATATAGTTCCTCCAGTCAATTTTTATGGATATCAATTTAATCTTAAACTTTTCAATTTTATTATTTTAGTCTTAAGCCTTTGCTTGAAATTTCAATATAGTTCTTCTGGTCAATTTTTGTCAAAAATCACTGACGTGACGATCCAGTCATTGCCGACCATCCTACGTGGTACACTACCACGTCAACGATTTCTGGCAGAAATTGGCCGAAAGGATAATATTGTGATTTCACACAAATGTTAAAATTGAAAATTTAGAACTGCATTGGCATCCGTATAATATGTTTAGGACTAATTTAAACAATTTACCCACATCTTATGCGTTCGGAGTGATTGCACTTAGTCATTTTATAATTTCAAGTGAAATTACACTTGGTGGGACAATGCTAAAAACACCATCAACTCCACTATTCCAATCCTCCATCGTTCCATGTCATTGTCCTCCTTTCTTCTTTGGCACACCAAAGCTTCTCCTTACCCGTCTGCTACGTACGAACATTTCAGTGCTGCAAAAGAACAGCGATTCCGCTGCGCTCGGCATGGGCCTGCCGTCCTCTTTCCAAGAGCTCCACGCAAAGTCTGTTTCTTCACGTGGTGTCCCTTCAGTCTGAAAAGAAATCAAATTATTCAACTCTTGGGACGTCTGAAGTGATAATTGTGTTGCATATATTACCACGTGCAAGTATCGTAAGGTAGAGGATGCCAACCATGTTGCCATGATTCATGCACCGAACAATTTCGATGCCAACAAAGGTGGTCCATTTCTCCAAAAAAAAGCAAAATAATTTCGATGCAGACAAAGGTGGTCCATTGCTCCAAAAAAAAAAGCAAAATAATTTCGATGCAGACAAAGGTTGTCCTGGACCAGCAGTGCTGAGATCGAGAAGATCCTTTTGGGTAGAAACATGATATATTTTTACTAGTTAATTAATCCTTTTTACGTAATTGCATTTATAACATATTGTTTACATCTATCTGGTTGAAATCAACAGGGAATGGTTACAGCAAGCATGCATCTATAGCGGTAGAGCTAGACTCCTCTTGATCAATCCCTAAGCGAGCTAATTGATGCAACGTTCGGTACGTGTGTGGGCCGGTCCAAAAACGAGCTACTTCTAGGAATAGGATCATCATTCGATCTGACGAAGAACAACAATGTTTTAACGCTTATCTTGTCATTTTTTTTACGTGCCCCATCATTGGTGGTAGTGCTACAGAAATCATCGCATGCGTATTTCTATAAATAACGTGGACCAATACCGTCTCAATCATTGATTGCGGAACCCACATAATCAATTATAGAGATGGATTTAATATATTTGGTCTGTATACAAGTCACGCAATGTTTTTCTCTGGTCAAGAGTGGGAACCGGTTCACTACCAGCACGATCTCATTCGTGTTGTCTAGTTCTGCCTTTTTTGCCCAAAAACGTGCCCATATAGCAAACATAATTGCATGAAAACACGACATGATCAACTATACCTAGTCCACACAGGCCACAAGTTAATCTAGTCCACGATTATAGTAATTAACAGGTTAGCCTTGTTATGCTTATCTTCTAATTGCCCCGCATGACCTTGTTTAATTATTTAATCGGTGATTACCCAAGATAATTCCACAAGAACAAGCTTGATGATACGGCAACGTAAGCTCGTTTTCAATCTTCCCAGCTAACTTCGTTTTTGTCTTCGCGTTGTTATTATCATGTGATTGGACGGTCATCAGTGTCCATCCTATACCCAAAAATAGCATCACAGTCCATTGGTTCCGCTAAAAGTTGAAAATTTCACGCAAAACTTAGAACATTCCTGAGGAATTATTATTATTTTTATATTCGCGAGGAATTAAATCCTCACAACTTCATTGGAATCTCTCATTTTGTGAGGCCCATGATTCTTGATTGCGTTGCCAACGCTACTAATTCTTTGAATAATCTTTCATCCACATTCCCGAGTTACAATAAAGACATCTTCTATGACCGTTATGGTAAACTCCAATTTATATCATAATGATGTTTTATTATTGTATACATTGACTCAAGCTTTGTCTGATTTTTTTGCCTAGTACTAAGCGTGAACATATTTAATTGAGAAGGTAAATTGGGCATATAAAAATTTGAACTTAGAACATTCAGCTTTGATATCATATAAGATTTTGTAAAATTACTGTCAATTATTTTAAAAGCTTAAATTGTTAGATAAACGCGTGGTTTAATACGTAAATATTCTAATAGTTCCATTGATTTTTTTTCTACTTTTGAATTTTTTCTTGGTAGCGCGCTGACTAATGAAAAGCTACACCGTTTTTTTTTTTTACATTTGAACCCCAGAACACAGTGTGTACCGGAGGAAAATATGAAGTTTCTGTCATGGCGCTTGGGGTGTGTGAGAAACGTGCTTTTCGGATTCTTGTGCGAGCATTACACGGCGTTGAAATACAGGAGGAAAAGGATCTTCTCCGGTTATGCAGGCAACAACAAGGTGGGGACAGCCTCGAACGTACGCACCCGGCATGGTTCCCCCTACATTCTTTCGTCGATTCGCCGGTCGAAGCGGAACTCTGACGAGGCAGATATACTGAGATGCAACACAGGACGTTCCTGTCCTGCCGACCCGATAATTATGTGTCGAGGTTCATCGGATCGGAAGAAAACGGGAAAATACACAATGTTTAGTATGTAATGATTCGTTTGGATGAATTGCTGATGTCGGGGGGCAATTGAGGGTGTACATATGTTTCTGCTGGCGTGGCATAGAGGCCGTGACGACCGGTCTCTGGGAACCATTGACTTTTGGATTTATTGACAAGACATCCTCTCTAGAAAAAAAAAAAAATTCATTTACACGTCAAATTTTGTTCAAATTTCAGAAAATCACGAAAAATTTATATGTGAGTTTACATGTCAAATTGGTATAATGTGAGAGTATCAAATATCAAATATTTTGGATAAGAAAAAGCCAAAGATATCCATCGCAAGATTTAGATTAAGAAAAAGAGATGAGGAAAAATTAGAGAATTTTCGGTTGATTGGGGGCATTGGGAGATTTCTAGCTAGAAACTGGAGATCACATTTTCAAATCCTACTAATTATGTATAAACTACTTTGGATTAAGGCCCCTGCATAGGTCAAAGATTTTGAATTAATTGGTTCATGAGACCTGTGAGGGGTTTTGTGAATCTCTAACTACCTATTTTCACACCCATGTCCCTAGATTATAAAAAAAGTGCTAATAGATAAAAAAAATTATCCATACATGACTTTTTTATGGTTTGTGGATGTGGCATGTCTAGGTTCATTGTTGAAGCAATAACCATGCGGATCACACAATTTTCTTTCATCTTTATTGGTCAATCGGACGTCCAAAGTTAACTCATGCTACCATGAGCAATTTTCAGAATCAGTCGGTATCTGTCCCTTAATGGCTTGAGTTTCTCGGTTTACTTTCTTTAGGAATCTTTAGAATTGTTATTGACCAAAAATTATACCAAAAATTCACATTTGGGAAACAGATTGTACCCTTCCATTTTATTACATGGACAAAAGCATATGTCGGGATTAATTGATAATTCTATTGGGAAATTGTACCACGCAATCGCCAAGTATCCAAGTGAAGGATGTTCACAAATAATTGGATTAATCTTGTTGGGGTGTAGTTCATACTCCCCATTGACAAGAAGGCATGAGGGGTCGCGCTGGCGGGGGTTGCAAGGGGACAGCGCCCCTGGGCCGCTATAGTGCCTTTATAGTTTGGGTCCGAATTTTGTTGGTACTTTGAGCTTGGACCCATGAATATCTACCGAGTGATGTATATAAAATCTCTTTCTCTTATAATTGAGGGTTGCAATAAAGAGGTGGGAAGTGCTAATTATAGTGGAATCATTTGCTGGATATAACACTAGTTTAAAGATAAATCGGAATAAAATCATGTGTATCGATTTCTCTTTCTCACGTCTACTCTTTATTTTATTGTGTTTGTGCACCAAATCCTAACAAATCTCGAGATTGCGTTTAATGGTTTTACTGATACTAATGTTGCGCGACAATGTTTATGACATCAACTTAAATTACTTGAAAAACGGTCTTTCACGTGTATATAGCAATGATAAACAACAAAACCCCCAATTTTTTAGGCCACGTTTTTTTTGAAAACTGCCGTGAATGAATCATCCCTTGCCGTAGAAGATCCACGGCCTGTGGGGTGGGGGGGGTCCATTTCATTGTTGCAAAGAAGTTGCCATGACTATAAACCATTATTTCACATTGCAAAAATAACATAAACCACGCAAATTTGCTTTTACGTTCCTCTATAACTTGCAATTTGCATTATCCACGTCTTTTGGAGAAATTGATTTCCTCCATGAAATCCCAGAAAATGCTTTACTTCGATAATTAAAAAATTCTTCGGGGGCCAAAAAAAGGGTATTTACATGCTTTATAAGATGGCTGTATTGAAAGAGTTTCTCCAAAGACTGGCGGACACGCAGACCTTTTAAGGAGTGGTTCGATTTGCAAAACTTTTGTTTGCACATGCCACGAGAAAGTCGCACGCTGAAAAACTGGAGAGTTTTGTTTCTTTGATTGCGAAAGCTGACTAAACAGGCGCTCTGGAAATATTCTTAAAACACGAGAAAACATCCTGTGAAGTGTCTGCAGTGCATTGCAGGTGGAGCCAATAAAGATAGTTTGGATATAGAAGAATTTTTGGGATTTCTGTCACCATAATCAGCACGTTCTACATCAAAATTTTCAGTTTCTTCTTCTTCTTCCGAACTCTCTGAAAACAGAGAGTTATTCTGTCTGCGGATAGGAACAGGCCTATCAACAGGATCACTGCGAGTAAGATCTGCTCCCGGCCTTCTGTCGTTCCGCCAATTCCGATTCACATCAACGCTGAGACCGTCGAATAGTTTTGTTAACTCGTCAAATCGTTCTTCGAAACGACGAAGACTTTGATCGAATCGTTGATCCAAGCGTTCCATTAAACGTTGCTCCAAACGTTGCAGCGCGTCGTCCCCAAGGATTGAGGCTCCAGTCTCCTGAGCATTGTCATGAAGATCACCGCCAGTCGCCATAGGCTCTGATACCACCTGACGCAGCGTTCAACGAATAATTCAAGCAAAACCTTGCTTAGAGAGAAAAATTTCGAAATTCAATATTGATGATAATAATGTTCTCTTTCAAAACAAACCCTAAACACCCTTTTATAGGAGTTAAACCTAATTACAATAGGAAACCTAATTATAATAAGCAAGTTACCTAATCTGAATTGGAAACCTAATCATAATAGGAAATCTAATTATAATAGAAAAGTTAATAAGCATCAAATAGCAAAATTACAAAAACGACTCTTAAAATTAACTCATAAAAAAATACTAAAATAATAGAAAAAAACCATCTAATCGCATCACCGTTTCGCTTTTCGTTTGGACTTCTATTTATCCAATTGATCCAGAAACACACCACTAATAAATTCCGCATCATTATGGTACCAGGAGGTAAGCTTTCTGTCTTGTTTTCCCCAAGTTCAATTTCTTGTGCTACTCTATCTCACTTATTCATGTTGTATGGTGTGTACCAATATGTCCCTAACTGGCGCGTGTACACACAGAACTCATATGCGCAGTTAATATACAAGCAATTATTGCATTTACCCGACTGTGCACCAGGGCTTCTCACTCGTCATGTTGCGTAAGTCTTACATAGAGTCCGCATAATATGAAGTGTCGGTGAGATATGAATTAGATGTACCCTGTTTCATAAAAAGAGCCAAGCGTACTTCGGACACCGACAGACAAATGGGGCTAGTGAAATCAAGCTTTTTCCTGCTTGTAAACAAGTCTACTTGGAGACGGACAGACACGCGGGGCTAAAGAAATCAAGCTTTTTCCCGCTTGTAAACTGCTTTTCACGGAAAAAAAAAATGTTGGGCAATGGTCAAGTAATTCCTTTCGTCACCTTCTGAAACTCGAAAAGAGGAAGAGAATACATGCGAATATGAAATGTCACATGATTTTATCAAGAGCTTAAGCTTTATGCAGCTCATTTGTTTTCAATCTTAACGCATGCCACTTTGTCGAACTCATCTTTTCATGGTTTGGTCATGCCGACACTCCTCCTCGCATGAGAATCTTCGGTAGTATCTTCATCCAAAGCAACACCCTGGCGGTATCATCGAATTCGACATCATTCAAAAGGCTTATGCAATTAATTTATGGTTCTCTGTTTTTCATTTTCGCCATGTGGGTCCACGTCTTATGCGTTTGGGGTGAATATAATAATTACAGTTCACGCACAATGCTAAAAGCACTATGATAAACTCCACTATGCCAATCCATTATTTCGTGTTGTCGTCCTTTCCTTTGTCACTCTTCTTGGGTAAAACCAAACCTTTTTCTTTACTCGTTTCCTATGTATAAAGATTCTAATATAGCCATCGTGCAAAAAGATGAGATCATATAATTTTGGAATAAATTTGTCACAAGTGTACCAGTTTGGAGTTTTTTATGATATTAACCCTATAATTTTACTGCCCTCAGCATATTTGTTTTATTCCTTTTTCCCAAGAGCTCCATGTGCAATCCCTTTTTGCCTGGCAAGAAATCATTTATTCAACTCTAGGCACGTCCTAATTAATAATTGCGTGACAAATCGGGACAATGAAGAAACAGATACACAACGTGGACACGCGATAAAGTAAAGGATGCTAAACATTTTGCCATGATTTGCGCACTAAATAAATTTGACCCAAGAAAGAGGTGGTCCATGACCAGCTGATGTCGAGGAGATCCTTTTGGGTATATAAAGGAGATTTTTTACAAATTAAATAATCATTTCTTACTTAACTGTTTGTATGACTTTTGTTTACATCTATGTGGTTGGAATCAACTGGAAATGGTTAGAGCCAGCCTCTACCTAGAGTGCTAGAGCTAGACTCCTCTTGATCAAATCTTTGAGCGAGATGATTGATGCACGTTCCATACGCGCATTAGCAGGTCAAAAACGAGCAACATCTAGAAATAGAATCATCACTCGATCCAATGAAGAACGATAACGTTTTAACGCTCATCTTGTTATTATATTACACAGTATCATTGGTGGTGATGCCATAGAAGTCATTGCACGCGTGTTTTTACGGATCACGTGGACCAATATCATTTCAACCATTAATTGCGGAGCCGCATAATAAATGGTAGAGATAGACTCGGTCTACATAATCAGTATATAAGTCATGCAATATCTCGTAATTTCTAGAGTTAAGAGTGGGAATATTTGATCCCTACACACCAATTTGAGCAATACCCTAGTTGTGTTGTGACTAAAGAGCCGGTTCACTGCCTAGTTCTTCCGTTTCCTGAACCGAAAGGCTGTTGCTTCCACGTTTGATCTGGCCTTCTAGGATCCGGTTTTTTTCACGCGACGTTTATTGTCATAGGTTTTTTTCACTACCTTGGACCGAATCACTGGCTTCTCTTTGAGCAGGACGATCTCATTCGTGCTGTCAGGTTCCGCATTATTTACCCAAAAACGTGTCGCACAGCAGATATAATTATTAGATGAGACACAACTTGATCAACTGCACCTAGTCGGCCTACGGAATATTATAATAAATTGAAGAACAAGGTCACTTCCATGCAGGCCACAAGTTAATTTAGTCCCCGATTGTAGTGATTAACAGGTTGGCCACGTTACGCTTATCTTCTAATTGCCCCCACGTGGCCTTGTTTTAATGATTTAATCTGCGATTACGCAAGATAATTCCACAAGAAGAAGCTTGAATATACGACAACGTGAGCTCATTTTCAGTCTTCCCTACGGACTCTGCTTTTGTCTTCGTGTTGTTATTATCAAGTGATAGTACGGTCATCAGTGTCGTTCTCATACTTAAAAAAATAGAAACCCACTCCATTGGTTCCGCTAAAAGTTGAAAATTTCACGCAAAAATTAAAAAATTTGTGAGGCCCGTGGTTCTTGATTACATTACCGACCCTACTAACTCTTTGAATAATCTTTCATCCACATTCCTAAGTTATGATATAGACGTTTAATATAATCGCCATGGTATACTCTAGTTCATATCATAAAGATGTCTTATTATTATATGCATTGAAAATAAGCTCCGTCTATATATCTTCTTTTTCTTTTTCGCCATGATAATAAGTTCCGTTAGTCTTACGGCACTTTTGAAATTTTTTCGTGGCGCGTTGATTAATAAAAGGGTACACCATTGTTGTCCATTAGTGCTCTGGAACAGTGTATGGATCCGAGGAAAATATAAAGTTCTAATCATGGCGCTTGAGGTGTGAAATGATGTCTTCTGTTGTGCGGGGAACATGTCGATTAGAAAATGATTGCTTGAGGAGTGAGTTACATATGCCCACGAAATGGTGTCGAAATGCACGAGGAAACTTCCATGCGATCGGGATCTTCTCCGGTTTTGGAGGCAACATCGTGGGAAGAATAACATCAATTCAAGGAAAGTGTCTAGACGCCTCAAATCGTATGCATTCGGTATCTTCAATGAGGGAGATATTATTAGATGCAATGTAAGACATTTCCGTCCTCCCAAACTGATAATTATGTGTCGAAGTTTGTCAATTTGGAAGAAAACGACAAAATACAAATGCTTAGTACGTGATGATTCATTTGGATGGATTGTTGATGTTGTGCAACCGGGGGTTTATAAATTAATGTTTCTGCGGGTGAGGCGTAGAGGCCGTGGTGACCAGTCTCTAAGAACCATTGACTTTTAGATTTGTTGATGTGGCATCCTCTCAAGGAATTTTGTTTATTTGTTTGCATTTTTCAAAAAGCTAAAAGTAGCCTTTTGTTATCCCGTCAAAATTAAGAATTTTATCCCAATTTTAAAAAATCACGAAAAAAAATTATATGTGAATTTACGTGTCAAATGTGTATATTGTGAGAGTTTTAGATATTTTGGGATAAGAAAGAGGCAAAGTATGTCTGGCGCAATATTTAAATTAAGCAAAAAGTAAAAACTCCAGAATTTTCAGTTGATTGGGTGCATTGCTTATTTGAATGTCACTAATTACGTTATTTGTCAGAAAATCCCACTAATTATGTTTGAACCCCACTAATTGTATGTAAATTATTCTAGATTAGGGCCCCTACACAGGTAAAAGGTCCGCTAGACTTTCACGTCGATGCTCTTAGATTATAAAAGAAATGGTAAGAACAAAAAGAATATCCAGTTATGACTTTCAAGGATTGCGGATGTGGCATCTCGAGGTTCACTGTTGAAGCATTAATTATTCGGATCACACAAATTTCCTTTTCTTTCATTGCTCGAGTTTCTCGGGTTACTTTCTTAAGGACTCTTTAGAATTGTGATAGATCAAAATTTTATCATATGTACAAAAGTATATGGTAGGGATTTCATATAGATAATATTTCCTGTGTGTGGGGAAAATAGGAAATCGAAGTCTCTTCCCTGAAAGCTTCATTGCAACCCGGCGCACCTTAGCTCCTCCTAGCCCAGGTCTCTCGCAACCGGCCCCTCAGGGCCATTGTGTTGATGACGCTGAGGCCGTAGTCATAAGCAGCTTCTCGACATCCTCATTGATGCCGACCCCAACGAAGACATGGCGGGGGTCGTAGAGGAATTCAGCCAGTGTATGGGAGGAAGCGAAAAAGGGTGAAAAGAAGAAGAAAAAAAAGATAGAAAAAAACAGAGAAGATGAGAAAAAAAGGGCCCCGAACGAAAATGCCCCCAACATCACCACGAAAAGTTGCAGGTGCTCACCGGTCGGTGAAGATTTGATCGGCCGAGCCTTATTTGAGAATAAGTTGGACACTTCAGGGCCTTATATAAGACAAGTTTTACTCCAGTCCCTCTCCAGAGAAAACGGCCCCACTTCATACCTTTAGATGAGATTTTCCATGGAAGTTTTATGGATGCTAATATTACGTGACAATGTTTAGACCATGTTTTGTTGAAAAATGCTTGTGATTGAGGCTCAGGGGGTCTATTTCATTTTTGTAAAGAAAGTTGACCACATGCATCTCGTCCAATCAAGTAGAGCCTAGCAAATTATAAAGTTGTAGGGCTGGTACAACTGGCGAAACAAATCACGGATGCACCGACTGATCCCTAGTCAAATTAATGATCCACACCGCGTGCCATTAGTCAAATCATGTGCGATCTTGCATGCTTATATGTCAAGAGCAATATCAGAAGAGAGATTTCGTACACGCTTCCGTTTCGCGAAGGAATTGAGACAGCTCTGTCTAGGTAAAACCCTACAATATGGATCTCATAGAAAATTGGTAGAAGTAGCCATGTCTATAAGTTAATATTTCACGATGGAATTATAAACCAAACTTGCTTTTAAAATCCTATTTTTTGCAATTTTCATTATCTTCTTCTTTTGAAGAAAAGAAAATAATCCACACCAGTAGAACATTATTTTTTAAAAGTGAGGAGAACATTGAAGATGATTCTTTTTTAGTTTTCTTTCTGATGTTTTTCATTTTCGGGAGAATGGTGATATTTGTGCTGTGTTTTTACTTCAATAATCTACACATTCTTTGGCAAAAAAAGTATCTACACACTTTAAAGGATGGCCATGTCAAAAGAGTTTCTCAAAAGACAGTCGTACATTTTAGGGAAATGTTCGATCGGTAAAACTTTAGTTTAAACATTTTAAAAGAAAATTTCGTTGTTTGATTGCTGAACCTGAACGAAACAGATGCCCTGAAAAGGCTCTTTAAACAAGAGAAAGCATCAACTTAAGGCACAAATTTGGCTTTTGGACTATAGCACCAGCAGAACATTATTAGCTAGACTTCTGTACGAGTTATTCTGTGTCTTTGTTTGCTGTACGTGGTGATTCACAAGTAAAAACATTTTTTGTGTTATGATTCTTCTTTTTAAAAATTCAATTTTTCTCTGCTGAACCGGATATCTCTTGACTTCCAGTGGCTCTGTTCACCGTGGTATCATGGGACTGGTCGATTTGTGTCCAAGAAGAAGAACACGGGAGTTAGCTGCGAAACTTCTTTTAGGAGCAATCCTCCACGAAAACGTCGACGCCTATAGTTCTCCAGAAAAGAACAAAACAGGAATCGGTAAGCAGCCTTGATGCAGTTGATGAGCGCGGAAAGCAAGAGAAGCTAATCAGCTCTTTCCTCCGCGGTGCCTTAAATCTTCTTCTTCGTGGAAACGATAAATGCTCGTTTTGTTTCTTTAATAGTTTATTTGCTGTAGTGTCATAGGACACGTTGTTTGATGGGCAATACGACGACTTCGTTTTCGTGTGGGGCCAGACGTGAGAGCGTCCAGACAGAGATCACCAGACATCAAAAGAAGTTCCTATAAAAAGCCCCCTTCCATGGGAGGTGAAGGTCACAGGAAGAAAGAGACGGAGAGAAACACAATTCTCCTTTTTGGTTCTGCATCAAGTGATTGGTACAAGTTCAGTTTTGTGTTGTTGAGAGAAAGAGAGAGAGGGAGGGAGGGAGGGAGAGACGATGGGCAGATTTCTAGGGCTTGGGTTCACTCTGACCCTGCTCTTTTGCATGGCTCAAGGCAAAGTCCTCCACTATGATTTCGTGGTGAGTAGGAACATCTCCTTCTTGAGCACTTTCAGTTCGTCTTTTTTGGGCTATGCAGAACATTTAGCGGCTACTTGCGTATTTGTTGCAAGTTTTAGACACTTTTAGATGCGTTGGAGTTCACCAAGATCTTCGCATCTAAATCTTCGGCTATCTAAATCTTGGACTATGCTTGAGGCCGAGTATTCCAGCATTCATACACCAAACTGCTTGCATTTTTCCTGGATATTTCAACTTCTTGAGAGTTCAGTAGTAATCTAAAAATGTCTACTGTTGTATGATTTATTTACTTATTTTTTTGGGAGGTGGTTTCCAACCCCATTTCGAGTCTTTATTCCATGAGAAAGTGCAGATGAGGCCTTTGAATTAATTACTGTTATTCGTAGATAATGATGCTCCGAAACGATTCCGCATCAATTTAATAAGAGAGATTGTTTCATGTGTATAATGGTCCAAGATTTATAGGTTAATTTTTGTTGCAGGTGAAGGAGACACCTATTAAGATGTTGTGCGAGACGAACCGGACTGTGTTGACCGTGAACGGTCTATTTCCTGGGCCGGAGATTCGTGCTCGCAAGGGCGACACTATTTACGTTAATGTCACCAACATAGGACCATATGGAGTCACCATTCACTGGTAAAAATAAAACCACATCTCTCTCTCTCTCTCTCTCTCTCTCTCTCTCTCTCTCTCTCTCTCTCTCTCTCTCTCCTAATATTGTATACACGCGTAGGCACGGAGTGAGACAAATAAGGTATCCTTGGTCTGACGGCCCGGAGAACATCACGCAGTGCCCGATCCCTACAAACTCAAGTTTCCTTCAAAAAGTCGTACTCACCGAAGAAGAAGGCACGCTATGGTGGCACGCTCACAGCGACTGGACACGTGCCACTGTACATGGCCCTATAATCATTTTGCCCACCTACGGAAAAATGTACCCTTACAAGTTTGACAAACAACACACAATTGTGATCGGTATTGTTTTTTTGTTTTTTTTAATCCTTACCAAAAAAAAAACAACAGTTCGTATTGTTTTTCTTAACAAAATTATAATTTGGCATGCAGCTGAATGGTATGCTAGAGATACAAAGGACATAATCGACGAGGCTCTTGCATCCGGTGGAGATCCAGACTTGTCCGTGGCCTATACCATCAATGGTCAACCAGGGGACAGTTATTCATGCTCTAATGGTACTAATTCTAGTGTATGTATATGAGTGTGATATGTGTTGTTAATATTACAAAGAAAAGGTCTTATTTATAGGTAATGAAATAAAACCTTACTCCTCTATAATAAATGAAATGAGATCTTGCAAAACTATTATTCCTTAAAACTAGTTAGTGGTGATTGATATATAGTACGCGTAATTTCAAGATCTCCATCAATAATATTTACTAAGGCGTTTTCCTTTCCTTTTGCAGGTTCCGCGTACAATATAACGGTTGTGCAAGGAAAAACATATCTCTTTCGGATCATTCACTCCGGGATGAACGAAGAGATGTTCTTCGGCATAGCCAAGCACAATCTCACTGTGGTCGGAATGGATGGAGCTTATCTAAAGCCGCTTAATACCAATTACCTTATGATAACTCCTGGTCAAACTATGGACGTTTTGGTCACCGCAAACCAAACCCCCGGTCGCTACTACATGGTATTCAGTCCATTCGTGGACACCAATGCCCCGTCCAATGAAAACGTCACGAGAGGGATATTCCAATACAATGGCAGTTATAACCACTCGGAGACTCCTGTGTTACCTGAGCTTCCAGGTTTTACCAACAAGAGCGACGCTGGAAACTTCACTATCCGATTGAGGAGTTTGAACAACAAAGAACATCCGTCCACGGTTCCGACCAAAATCACTAGGAACATTACGATCGCGGTGTCTGTGAATCAGCAGCCATGTCCTGCTAATAAAACATGTACCGGTCCAGATGGCACTATGCATTCGGCAAGCTTGAACAACATAAGTTTTTGGGCTCCGTCGGTTAGCATTCTCCAAGCATACTACAAGTACGTAAATCGCAAGACATACCAATTTTGGTCCTATATTTTAGTATCGAATATCCTTCTTAGACCGATAGAATTGATTCGGGCTGAAATATTCTTCAAATTAAACCAAATCAACTGGTTAAAACCTTCATTGTCTTAAAGCGGAGGCATAATTCAACATCTAAATGTCTCTATAACATCATGTTTGTGTGGTGTGTGCAGCAATCTACAGGGAGTCTACAACAAAACATTTCCAGATGAACCACCTTTCGTGTTCGACTACACCGGGAACGTATCGGCCTTAGGGGAAGCTGCCAATGTGACTACCGACGTGTTGATGATTAACTATAATGAGGAGGTCGAAATAAGATTCCAAGGGACCAATTTCGGAGCAGCAGAAAATCACCCAATGCATTTACACGGCTATAGCTTTTATGTCGTCGGAATGGGCGATGGAAATTTCAGCGACTCCTATGTATCAGATTATAATACGGTGGATCCACCCTATATTAACACTGTCGGACTCCCCAAAAATGGGTGGACAGCGATCAGATTCAAAGCCGATAATCCAGGTACTATAATTTCATCAGTTGGAACACATAGAAACATATAGTTAGCACGGATATAGACTTGTATTTGAATGCATAATTGATAGATTGTTCTTTTACGGGTGCTTGTAGGAGTGTGGTTCATGCACTGTCATTTAGAACGCCATGCGAGCTGGGGAATGGACACAGTCCTCGTCGTCGGAGACGGGAAGTTAAAACATCAGAAGGTGTTTCCACCGCCCCGAGACATGCCTCCTTGCACCGTGTCTTGATCCGGATGCTGTTTGCTTTGAGTTCATTGCTAGTGCAAAAGGCTATCGACATCCCAATGGGAATAAATCATCTGTATTGGGTATTGAATTTCGCAATTCTGGATCAATTAAATAAATTTCGATGTTAACATTTGTTTCGGCATGTACAAAGTTTTTGTGCGACAAGTGATTCAAAATGCATTTGTGCATCGATAGGGGTGAAATTTTCAACCATGTTGACTGAAAGGATCATTGACTATCCTTTCTTAATAAATTTGTAATACAAAAATGGGCATAAATAAATCAATTTACTGCGTAAAAGAGCACGTGTAGTTGACAACGTCATTAGCCAAAAATGGATGCCAACTTGCGGTGTTGACATAAATAAATCAACTTTTGATGCCATATTGACATTGGAAACATGATATTTCTTATGGGGCTCTTCTGCTGACGGAAGAGATATGAAGAGATCATATCATATTCTCTATGCTGAAAGTGAAAGCTAGAGGAAATTGCGATGATTATACACAGTCCAACAAAATGATAAGTTGAACATCATCTTAGATGTATTAGGACGATTGTTGGCACGAGAAATTATTTGAAAGTAATCACTATCTTTAATCAGATCTTTGTAGGAATTCTTCAATTTGATTGCGATGTTACGCTAATAGATGTACTTGAGATAGATAATCAATCACATGTGCAAATTTTGTCTTTTCATTGGAACCTTATGTCTAATGAAGGTCTCATCATATCTCGAACTATGGATTGAGCTTTGTCCGCTAGAATTTGTCGTGGTTAATCTACTTCTTGAACAAGATTGTTGGCATGATTATATCGGTATTATGATCTTTCTTCTCTAAAATTTAAGTTACTTAAAATAAGAGTAGGGTATGGTATAATTTACGTTGGTCAATAAAATTAGTATGCTAAACAACGTGACAAACTATAAGCAATGAACTATGTAAATTGTTCCGACAAAAAAAAAACTTTGTAAATTCTTTCACTATTCTATAAAAAATTGCTCACTTAACTTTAAGATGATATCGATTGTCACGGAATAATTAAAAGTGCGCGCATGTGTTTCTGGGAATTTATGCGATTAGGAAGTGTCTATAAAAAGTGCTTTATTAAATTATATTGCCTACTTTTACAGTTGGACAGAATCAAATAACTATAAAATACATACGCCATTTAATTATAACCACTTGCTACATTTTAATAACAATACATCCACTTATGTAGCCAAAAGATGCGGACCATCTATGATAATTCTAGTCCAAACTAATGACATTGTCAGAAGATAAACATTTAGGGTTCCAACTATAGTGTGACCAAGGTGTGAATACATTATTTATATACTGTTTTCTTTTAGAGGGTGGCATAAAAATATTGCAAATTGGAGGGGAGTGGTTGAGTAGATACCCAAAAAGAAACACTAAATTACATCATTAGTTCACATGTACAAAATTCATATTTTAGAAATGTTGGGGACCTTTGTCTTGCAACAGCTGATCTTATTCGTGGACATACACATCCGACCTTGCCATTAAGAATAGCTTTATAAATTGTAGATTCGTAATTCATCCTTGTCTGTTAGAGTTCGTTTTTTGCAAGTTCGTATATCCCTATTCGTAATTTTTTTAATTTTTTCTCTTTTTATTTTTAGATGTGGTGCTTGGTGGGCAGCGTGTTTAAGAAAATAAAAAAAAAGTCATTTCAGTGTTTCTGTTAACCAAAGTGAACAAAGTTAAAGAAAGAACTTGATTATATCAATTTAACAAGTTTTAGGACTCAATTGTACTTTTGCAATAAAATGACTTTTCAATGCCCAATACACCACACAATCATTTTGTATGCATTTTAACTTAATAATGTTGATAAGATAAAAAGATAAAGAATCAAAAGGTCTTTTTGATTCCGGTCATCATCCATAATCAAATATAGGGGAAATTAGCAAAAAAGTCCTAAATATATTACGGAATAATAACACTAGCAGTCCCTGAATTTTGGCTCAATATGCAATTTGGTCCTTAAACTTTTAATTTGTTCAATGCCATCTTTGAACTTTTGGTACATGTTCAATTCAGTTCTTAAACTACATGAAAATGTTCAATGTAGTCCATGAACTTGAATTAATGGAAAGGACTGCATTGAATATTTTTATGTAGTTTAGGGACTGAATTGAACATGTACCAAAAGTTCAGGGATTGCATTGAACAAATTAAAAGTTCAGGGATCACATTGCACATTAGATTAAAATTTAGGGACTACATTGAACAAATTAAAAGTTCAGGGATCAAAATGCACATTGGGGCAAAGTTCATGAGCTGTTTGTGTTATTTTCCAATATATTGTACTTGTGCAAATTTAATCCTAAATATTTCAATTTGGCCAATTTAGTCATAAGACTTTTGATAATTTGCCAATTTTAGTAGGAAATCATTGGTGTGGATGCCAATTATCCTATGTGGCACAGCTAGCGTTAATGTGAACAATTTTTGCTATATTTATTTATTTATTATTTATTATATTTATTTTCTTTTTCTTTTTTTTTTCACCTTCTTCCTTGGTCGGTTGCTGGTTCTCAATGCCCCTCACTGAATCCTAGCGAGGTCGAGCGTCACCCAAAGCTAGCGAGGCCGACAAGGTTGGCCCTCATAAAATCTTAGCAAGGGTGACCCTTGTCGGTCGTTGACTATGGCCGGTCGTTGGCCATTGCTAAAGCCTAGCGACTGGCAAAGGAAGAAGGAAAAAAACATAAGAGAAAAAGAAAGTAAAATATAAAAATCATAAAAATTACAAAAATTGTTTATGCCAACACCGCCCATGCCATATAGGATGGACGACGTCCATGTCAGCGATTTTCGACGAATATTTTAGTCGGAAGAAGTAAATTGGTAAATTTTCAAAAGGTTTAGGACTAAATTGGCAAAATTGAAAAGTTTGAAATCTAATTAGCACAAATGCAATTGTATAAAGATTTTTTTGGTAATTTTCCTATTAAGAATTTAAAACCCCATTGAATAATCACATTGTAGAAAATGTCAGTTCCATTAGGGACTCCCACTCGATCGAACAAATTCAGACAATGTGAATTGACATTTTGTATAATGGGAGAGTCCCTAATGTATAGTAAAAAGACACACTTCAAACTTTGCTCTAGTTTCTAATGAAATGTGTTTCTTTTTCGACCAAAAAAAAATCTGTACATTTTACTCTGATTTTCCAATCAGGTAATAAATTTATTCAATTTTCATGATCGACATATACGAAAATAAAGTAATCCACAACATCAAGACCAAGCCCCATGCGTGATGGCACGATCGCAACTGTGCTCCACCCTACACATGGCGCCCGAGCCAATCAACCACTGATGTAGCTCTTCTTGCCACATGTCAACATGTGATTTGTCCACGTCACCCTTACGTGGCGTTCTACTCTCTTGAAACGCTGCGCCAGCATCCGACGTGCTACTTGCATGTCATCAGTCATGTGTCGCCACCTGACATCTATTGGGCTGCTGACATAAAATTGATAATTCGTTCTCATTTAAGTTGGTAATTTAATGATAAAATTAATAAATTGGATGCATTAGTAACTTATCAAAATAAACATGGTAAGTTAGCCTAAAGATCGGTAATCCGCAAGCTATAAAAAAGTTGCCGACATACGTAAAAGTGTGGTTAAGTTACCAATAAATTATTTGGAAGAAATCTGTATTTCTTAACACGAATCCATAAACTTCAGCGTAGGTAATATATAATTGTTCTTTTAAATCAAATAAATAGGATAACTTTTTTATTACCTCAGCAAGTGTATCACAATCAAACGTCCTATCAATCGGCAAATGTTTCAATTCAGAAAACTCTCTTTCTTCCACCCCCGGGCCCTTCCTACTCAATAACCTCCCACTTGTTTCACCTTTCTTAGTGAACTTGACTTTTAAATAATTAGGATAATTAATTATACAAAATTATCTCGTCCAATCTATACGAACGACAGTTTATTTCAGATACTTACAATTTAACATGGTTATCGAGACTTCCCGCCCTTCTCCTATGAATTGTTTAGAGAATTATCACGGACCCCTAGAAAAATGTGTTGAAAAACTCTTGTTTAACCTCATCACTAAAAATCTCGTGGAACATATAAAATTAAAAACAATTTCGATGCAACAACATGTAAGTTGAATCCTCACCTACCATTAATTTGAATTCTTGGTAAAAGGCGTTAAAAAAATCTCACAAGTTATCACTCCCACCGGGTGTTGTGGCATATCATAAACATATGTCAAAAGATAAATCTCTTGCTTGATTCAAATTCAAACTAAAATCTGACCGATTGACAAACAAGTCAACAATTAGAAAACCATATTTATCTGCACAAACAAACGTTGTTCTTTAGGGTATTTATGACAGTGACACGCGATACAATCTACTTAGCAAAAAGCGACCTATTTATTAATTATAAGAACTTATCTACTGTCACTTAATCATTACTTTACAATAATCAATGCAATATTTTCGACACATCTAAATGTCTCAAATGTACATAAATCATGAAAATTGACAACTAATTTCTAGTAATCAGTTATAAGTTTAGGTCACGTTTATTTTTTCAATTAGTATATATCTAACATAAAAGTTGTAGTACTGTGCTACGCCAGCACACCCGTTTGTTTTGGACTGCATCGAGTTTACCAAAAATCAAGAGGAATCTCTTGGGACATACGCCGCTTCAGGATATAATAGAAATTTTTCCCAAGTTTTAATGCAACGTATATCATTTAATGAAAAAAGGACCTTAGTCTGTCCAAAATTGATATTCCCCATATTTCGACATATTAATTTGTCAACGTCGAGACATGGATCAGTGACCGCTATTT
The DNA here is from genome assembly GCA_031216405.1 of Syzygium malaccense. Lineage (NCBI taxonomy): Eukaryota > Viridiplantae > Streptophyta > Magnoliopsida > Myrtales > Myrtaceae > Syzygium > Syzygium malaccense. Next base: position 42,301,379 of record CM062257.1, on the reverse strand, counting down.
AGCATAGTGACCTTATCCATATGAATCAGCCAAGGGTTGTCAGAGACCAAGTCTGCACATAAGATGCTCGCTCAAGTAGGGATTTGGTCAGATCTATAATCTGACTTAATTAATTGATATCTTGCCTTTTACTCAAATTTTTTACTAAAATTTCCAAGTCTTCTTACCCAAGAAGAAAAACTTATGCTAATCAATCGTTGCTGACTGCCCATCGACAAAACGAAAACAATCTTTGCTGATTAAATATCACAATATTTTTTTGGGCCATAAAAAATAAAGATTAAATCAAATTTGGATGTTCTAGTATATAAGATATATAAGCATAAAAATTTGAACAAGTATGCTGATGTCAGTAAAATTAACAAAAATTTGAAGCTAACTCAAGTTTGATTTAAAATCTCTATATTGCTAGAAAAAAGAGCACATCATTATTGATGTGGTAAATTTTGGAATGAGTTCAGCAGGAGTGTCAGAACTTTTGTGTGGAGCTAACTTAAGTACCATAACTTTTTTTCACTCACTTAAGTGTCACATCGGAGTAAAATCAATTATTAAAGTATCATTTCCGACAAATCATCCTACGTGGTTTTTTTAATTGGTTTCCATCTAACGTGGATTTTTTTAATTTTTTTTGTATTTTTTTGAATTTTTTTATTTTCCTTTTTCATTTTTTCATTTTTTTCCAAGGCCGGCTAGGGCCACCGACGACCCTCGTTGGCTACGAAGGCCTCGCCCTCGGTTGGTGTGATCGCGAAGGCCTTGGGCGAGGTCGCCTCCTGTGGTCGCCTAGTCTAGCGAGGGCCTTCGTGGCCAAGGGCGAGGGTCGCCGGTGACCCTCGTCGACCCTAAAAAAAAGGCAAAAGAAATGGAAAAGAAAAATAAAAAATTATTACAAAATAAAAAAAATATTTAAAAAATTATTCACGTTAGTGTCGGTGAAACCATGTCGGACAATCGGTGTCAACGTTAAATTTTTTGGTGAGGCAAATCGCTAATGGCACTCAAGCGAGTGAAAAAAAAATTATAATACTCAAATGAGCATCGTACGAAAGTTATAGTATTTCCAGTGTTCTTATCCTGAAAAATTTTAAATAAAAAATTTAAATGTGTAAAGTATTTGGATATGATATTGATGGCACCTAAACTTTAACGACTCCATTAGTTATTTATTGTATAAGAAAATGAAGGATCAAACCCAACCCCATAACAAAAACATTATGATTTTGCATATTAGAAGCATTTTAGTAAGCCCACATGAACTGGAATTTTGACCAGCCCATTTAATATCCTTGATGTGATGCGCTGGGTGTTCTAAATTAGGCAGGTGGGTGAAACTTGAAGAGCGACAATGCATATTTCCTCTTGAAATTTTGGTCGAAAGGAAAGATATGAAAGATATATTCTGAATATTTCTATTTTTTGGGCCACAATAAGAGAGTGTTGAAAGCCATATATTCTCAAATCTCAAAGACGTAAGTGTCAAATTCTTTTCTTAAGATCTTGGCGTCAAAAGGAAGCTAAACGGGGCATGTATATTGGGGCTCACCATCATCACTTCAATCTTTTACCTCCGTCATACACGAATGGTAATACGTTTTTTCTGGAATTTGTCATCTCACCAATAATCTCGAGCAAAATAATGTCACTTATCATTCTTTTAACTAACAATTTCTTGATATTTATCAATATTTTTTTGAAATTTATCAATATTTCTATAAACGAAATAGATAATCCGTTCTTTTTAACTACATAACTATTAGTACTTCTATTATCTAAGCAAATGTATCAAATCAAAAGTCTTACAAATCAACTTACTCATGGAGAAAAATGTTTTGAGTCAATATAGATATCATTTCAATTCAGAAAATTATCTTCTCCCCTCTCCCCCACCCCTTTTTTCTCTTGTTTTTCCAAATAATTCCCTCCGTCTTTCCGGTTATGTCTTGTTTCCATGACAATAAATCTTGAAGTCAACCTCATGACAAACCCTAAATTTGGGGTTTGTTCACCATTAACCTAACCATGATAAATAAACTAAACTAAAAGATCTTGAGGACCAATATTGAGGGTGAGGGAAAGTACATAGTACTTTCTAGTACCATGCTCCCAAAGGTATGTACATATACTGCTTAGTTTCTGGTGTGATTAAATGCAGTGATGTCTCGATCTTCTTCATACTCTTCTTCTCTTGCTTTTATCACGATCCATTATGCTTCTCAATGACCTCCCACTCTCATTTATATGAGGACTCGACTGAGACACGTGTCCATCGACTATTGTGTATGTTATGGTGACACGAGGTAAGCTTTTTGTTTTTTTTTCCCATCAGTTTAGTTTCTTGCCCTACTCTCTTTCGCTTATATTCATGATGTGTGGTGTAGTCAATATGTCCCTCACTAGCATGCATACTCATAGAACCCATATGCGTAGTTTTTTTTTTTGATAACCGAGGTATCCGCGCGACCGGCAAGTTAGGGCTCAAACCAGCGGTAATACCTGACTAGTCTTCGATGGGGGCTAGCGCAATATCCCACTGCCACGACCCTCCACTTAAATCACCAATGGACGAGTTTGAATTCAGGATCTCTTGTGAAAGGAATTGAGTACAAATCAACGCGGCCACCGATGGGTGGGTCCATATGCGTAGTTGATACAACTTATATCACATAAGTTGTATTAATTGGGGCTTCTCACTCGTTATGTTTCGTAAGTCTTACATAGAGTCCACATAATATGAGTTGTGGCTGAGATATGAATTGGATGCACCCCAATCCGTGAAAGAGAAATTCCCCACATGAACTCTCTCACAATCATCGGGCCATTGGGTAGAAACTACATATTATGAACTCTAATCTTGTGCAACAGCAATAGAGGTGTATTTTCCATGTCCGAGTTTATTTACTCAACACCGTAAACTCCACCGTCTAAATCCATTATTTTCATTAGATAGTCTAAACCAAAAACTTGAACTTATAAATAGAGAGAGATCACATGTATATAAAAAGCATATATAGTGAGATATATTTCAACATCTCCTCTTATTTGAAAGCTAAATTATGAATAGCACAGGATAGATACACACACAAAATAAACTGGGACAGAACTTAGCTTTGATACTGTATTAGAAAGTCCAACCCAAAAGTTTAACATAATAAGTGAAGGGAGATTACACACACACATATGTAAAGAGCATATAAGCTCTATAATCAAGCTATGCGTGATATACTTCAACAATTTCATATCAACAACTTTTCTTCTGTCTTACTTGCATACTATGTATTAACATTTTAAAACTACAAACACACATAAACATGAGATGAATAATTGTACTGCCCTCAGCATGTGCATTATATTCCCTTTTGCAAGAGCTCCATGCGAGTTTTCTCTTCTTCTTTTTTCACGTGCAATCTCTTTTATCAATCAAGAAATCATTTATTCAACTCCAGTCATGTCCTGAGCTAACAACTGTGTTACATATAGGGACAATAAGGCTGCGAATAACAACAATTCTGTTTCAGAAATCAATTTCTGGTTAGAAATTGATTTTTCTATTTTTGTTTCTAGAGGAGTTTCTGAGCAAAAAAATATGTTTGATAACGATGTAAAATTTCTATTCTATAAATAGAAATTTGTTTGATAATGGCACAAAATTTCTTTCTCTCAAGTGGTCGGTGAGCAGACGACTGGTGGTGGACAACGAGGGGAGGCGGCAGTAGGAGGAGGGCTGCCGACGGTAGGAGACAGTGGCCGGTGGTTGGCTGGTGGCTGCCTACAGTGGTCGGCGATGGGAGGTGGCTGGAGGAGGGTGGCCAAAGGCGGGGGCGGTGGCCGATTGGACGGCAATCGGTGGCCCACGGTAGTCGGCGGCGGAAGGTGGGCGACAACCGAAGGCGAGCTGCGGCGGGAGGAGGGAGGCCGGTGGACGGAGATGGTGGCTGGTAGTGGGAGGCGGGAAGCAGAGGGAGGAAGACGGCCGGCGGCGGGAGACGGTGGCTTGTGGACGGCGGGTGGCGGCCCACAGTGGTTGGCAGGTGGCGGCTCACGGTGGCCGGCGATGGGATGCGGGTGACGAGAGATGATGGTCGGCGGTGGGAGGCAAGCGGCAGGGGGATTCGGGCGGCGACAGGAGTAGGGCAACCGGACGGCGAGAGACGGTGGGAGGCGGACGGCGGGCGGCGGTGGGCGGCGGACGGCGGGCGGCGGTGGGCGGCGGCCGTTGGCCGATGGTGGCGGGCGGCGGTCGCCAATAAGTGGGTGGCGGATGGGCGACCGACTAGTAGCGAGGGTGAGCGATAAGAAAAATTTTAACTTCTTATTTTTGTTCCAGAAATAGAGAAGCAAAAAATTTTAACTTCTGATTTCTATTCCAAATCTATTTCTGGGATAAATTTTTATTCAAAAAATAGAAATTAAAATTGCGTTACCAAACGGATTTCTGTTCAAAATCAATTTCTAGAATAGAAATAGAGAAATAGAATGGTTATCATTCGCAGCCTAAATAAACAGTTATACCACATGCACCCATGATAAAGTAAAGGATGCTAAACATTTTGCTTTGATTCGTTCACTAAATAATTTGGGGGGACGTATATATGGTCCATGAGCAGCTGAGATCGAGGAGACCCTTTTGGGTAGAAAAGGGGAGTTGTCTAAAAGCTAATTAATTTATCCTTTCTACTGAATTATTTGTATAACTAGTTTTGTTTGGATCTATGTGGATGGAATCAACCGAGAATGGCTAGAGGGAGCCTTTGTGTAGAGTGCTAGGGCTAGATTCCTCTTGATCAATCTATAACAACAGCTAATTGGTGTACGTCCCATGGGTGTATTAGCAGGTCAGAAATGAGCAACTTTTAGGAATAGGATCATCATTCGACCTGACGGATAACAACAATGCTTTTAACTTGTGCACAGCCTCTTCTGCTGCATCATTGATGTGTATCTGTAATAGGAGACTAGCAGAAGTACTTGTCCATGAAAAAGGTTGATTAATGCCATTAATTGGTTATTGCGCATCACATCGAGTGTTCCCTCTTTTGTTTAACCATTCACGTAAAGCAGGTGGACAAGCTTTCTCTCCACGCCGGCTTCAATACTGGAGAGGCTCGATCCACGAGGAATCACTTTCCAGCTTGGTCTACTACTAAAAAAATTGAGTAGAATATATCACAGCTTTTTGAATTGCCAAGAAGTCTACTAACGATGGTTTTGTGATGTAAAAAGACCGCTTATCTGGTTATACTATTGCATGTCATCATTAATGGTAATGCTAGAGAAGTCATTGCATGCACATTTCTATGGATTCGTTAACCGATATCGTCTCGATTATTAATTATTAAGCTCACATAATCAATAATAGAGATGACTTATCTTCATGGTCTATGTATAAGTCATTTATTCTTTTTATTCGAATATTTCATCTCTTTAGATTAATTGCCGGGAATCTTGTGGTGGGTCTTTTTCTTTTGGCCAGTAAAACCATGGACTGAATCATTTGGCTTCTCGTTCGCCAGCATGATCTCATTCATGTTGTCGAGTTCCATATTGTTTACCCTAAAACGTGTCCATATGGCAGATATAATAATTACATGAAACAGAACATGGTCAATGAATCTAGTCAGCCCACGCAATATTACAGTCAACTAGAGAACAAGGCCACCGCCGCGCACGCGACAAGTGTTACTGTGATTAACAGGTTGGCCATGTTACGCTTATCTTCTAATTGCCCCAAATGACCTTGTTTAATGATTTAATCTGCGATTATGCAATATAATTCCACTAAAACGTCATTTTACACTCATCTTCTAATTGCCCCACATAACCTTGTTTATTGATTTAATCGGCAATTATGCAAGACAATTCCACTAAAACACCTGGATCGATACGACAGCATAAGCTCATTTTCAATCTTCCTAACTAACTTTGTTTTTGTTTTCGCGTTCTTTTTAGGGATAAGTGCACTAGAAGTCCTAAAATTTATCAGGAAAGTGCAATCGAGTCCTAAAACTTTCAAAAAATACAATTAAGTCCTAAAACTTATCAGGAAAGTGCAATCAAGTCCTAAAACTTATCACAAAAGTGTAATCAAGTCTTAAAACTTTAAAAAAAAATATAATCAATGGAAGGACTTGATTGCACCAATTTGACAAGCTTTAGGACTTATTTGTACTTTCGTGACAAGTTTTAGGACTTATTTGCACTTTTTGAAAGTTTTAGGACTCAATTGCACTTTCCTAACAAGTTTTAGGACTCAATTGCACATTATGAAAGTTTTAGGACTCAATTGCATATTATGAAAATTTTAGAACTCAATTACACTTTCGTGATAAATTTTAGGATTTTGAATGCACTTATCCCTTCTTTTTATAATGTGATGGTACGGTCAATTATAAGGGTGTCTTGTGTTGTGGAGGGAACATATCAATTGAAAAAAATGATTGCTTGAGGAATGAATTACATGCCAGCGAAATGGTGTCGGAATACGAGAAAATTACCAAATTAGTCCTAAATCTATTGCAATTGTGCAAATTCAGTATTAAATCTTTTTTTTTGGGTCAATTCAATCCTAAATCTCTTGTATTTATGCCAATTCAGTCCATCTAGCCAATTTTAGCTGGCTGGCATTAATGTCAACGCCGGCCGGCCAACTGATGCTGACGTGATAATTTTTTAATATTATTATTTTTTTATTTTTTAATTAATTAATTATTTTTTCTTTTTCTTTTCTTTTCCTTCATCTTCTTCAACCGGCGATGGGCCAGAGGCTGGGGTCAGCGAGGTCGGCCCAGCAAGCCGCTAGTGAGGTCTTGTCCTTGTTACCTGCTGACGAGGCCGACCTCGTCAGCGACGGCAAGGACGGCCTCGTCCAACCTCGTCCCCGCCAACCACTAGTGAGGCCGACCTTGCCATTGCTAGGCGAGGTCAACCTCACCAACTGTCAGCGAGGACGAGCCTCGCCGGATATGGCGAAGTCCGATCCTCGCTGGTCGCTTCAAGCGAGGTCAACCTTGCAAGCGATGACGAGGATGGTTGCCCAACCTCACCAGTTGTAGGTGAGGACGACCAATCGACCTCGCCATCATTGGCGAGCGCTCGACCTCGCCGGCAACTGGCAAGGTTGGCCTCACTTGAAGCGACCAACGAGGATGAGACCTCGCCGGACGCTAGCGAGGTCGACCTAGCCTAGCAATGGTAAGGTCGGCCTCGCCAGTGGCCGGCAGGGCTGACCCCACCGGCCTCAGCTTTTGGCCAGTCGCTGGTCCGGCGACCGGTTAGAGATTGAAGAAGATGAAGAAAAAAAGAAAAAAATTAATAAAAAAATTCAAAAAAAATAAAAAATATATTTTTTAAAAATTGCCACGTCAGCTTTTACACACCGACTGGCATCCATGTTAGTGCCGGCCGGCCAAAATTAGCTGAATGGATTGAATTGGCACAAAGACAAAAGGTTTAGGATTGAATTCATACAAAAAAAGGTTTAGGACTGAATTGGCATAATTGTAATAGGTTTAGGACTATTTTGGTAATTTTCCCATCGAAATAAACTAGGAAACTTCCATACGTTAGGGATCTCCGGTTAGGAGGCAACATGGTGGGGATAGCATCAATAGAAGAAAAGTGTCTACATGCCTCAAACATATACTTTCTAAAATGGAGTCTGCTGCAACGTAAGACAATTCCCATTCTCCCAAACTAAAGATTATGCGTCAAAATCCATCAGTTTAGAAGAAAACACAACAGAACTTAGTATGTGATCATTAATTTGTATGGATTGTTGATGTTGTGCAAAGATCAAGCAAAAAGCCAAAAGTAAAACTAGACGATTTTTAGTTGATTGGGCATTGGAAGATTTTCAGTTAGGGACTAGAAGGTCGCTTGTTTGAATCCCATAAATTGCGTGCAAAATTGCTCTAGGCCACAATCCTTCTATATAGGTCAAAAGTCTGAATTTGACTGGGGCTTGCAGGATATTCCCTGAAACTCTAGGTAGCTAGATTTCCACAACCATGCTCCTAGATTATAAAAAAAGTAAATAATCTATTCAGACAGGCCGTTTAAAAGTTGGCATCTCGAGGCTCATTGTTGAATCGTTAATCATGCCAATCACACAAGATTCGTTTCCGTTCTTTTTTGTTGGTCAAGCGGCCGCCCGAAGCAGGTCATGCAACGATGAGCAACTTTCAGAATCAGTCGGAATCTGTCCATTCATGGCTTGAGTTTCTCGGGTTACTTTCTTCAGGACTCTTGAGAGAACGTCTTTAACGTACATTAAGCAATGTTAAACAACAATAGGCTCAATTTTTCAGACAGGTTACTGGTGAAGCATCCCTTGCTTCAGAACGTCCACGGCCTGTCGGGTGGGGTGACCACATGGGTATCCCCCAATTGCGTAGATCCTGGCTATTGCAGAAGCAAATTACAAAGCTGTATGGCTTGTGCAACATGCCAAACAAATCCTAAAAGTACGACCACCAGTCCCCATTCGCTAGTCAAATAATGACTCGGACTGTGTGCTTATTAACCAAATCCTGTAATTAGCTACTCGAACATGTTTTATATAGTCTCTGATCTGGATTTTGTTTGTTTATGTGTCACGAGTAAGATCACACAAAGATGTTTCCTGCACGCTTACGTTTGGCGGAGGAATTGAGACAGCTCGATCTAGGTAATAATAGCCTACAATATATATATATACACGCACATCTCACGGAGAATTGGTAGAGTAGCCATGACTGTAAGCCATTGTTTCAAATTGGAAAAAAACAACATAAACCGTACCAAAATTTGCTTTTACATTCCTATATTTTGCAATGAGGAGTCTAAGATGGGAAACAATGGAGATGTGAGACAAGTATGCTATATCATAAGGCCCTTCTCTCGACCCTCCAAAAAGGACCTCTTGTTAGTCTTCAAACACCATTAATTCCCATCTTAAGGTTCTCAGGCCTCATAATCTTTCGGATCCACATTATCTACATAGAATGTCAAGTGAAGAGTATACTTGCAAAACTGGATCATCTTACCGGGTGAGCACTACAATTCGAAAGAAGTACCCAATCAATCCTAAACCTATTGCACGGATGTTAATTTAGTCCTAAACTTAACAAGTTTGTCAATTTTATTCTAACATTTGAGCAAAATTCAATGCTAGTGTTATCACCACGTTAGAAATTTCTGTCGAAAATTGGTTGTAATGACTATAATTTTGCCCGCCATGTTAGTAAGTTTAGGCGAAAATTAGCTGGAAGGACTACATTATAATTTTGGACAATCATTTAGGAAAAAATTGGCAAAATTAGAAAGTTTAAGATTGAATTAATATCCGTAAAATAGGTTTAACACTGATTAGACAGTTAATTCTAATCTTCTAATGCCATCAGCTTTAAGGAGAGGAGACGGTAAGAGCATTGGAGAGAATAGTTTATGAGATTCAACTCTTAGCCAACTCTTGCAACTATAAAGTGACGGAAAAAATGAAGATGATTTTTGTAATTTTCTTTCTGATATCTTTCATGTACAGGAGAATGGTAATATTTGTCACGCCCCGAATCCCGCGAGTGCGCAACATCCTGTAATGATCATTATGATGCGATGTCCTAGGACGCATTGCCGATCCAACATTTTATCTTTTGATTATGCATGCGGAAGCTAAACAAAAATTCACCCAGACAATAACAATAAACAAGGATAGATAGGAAAATGGTTTACAACATTGAAATCAAAACACCATTCTAACATTTACTTGATTAACCTTTGGAAACATTTTTATAAGCCCACTTCGGCCATTTCCATAAAAGTCTACAAAAAGATGTCAGGCTGGGGTCAATCTACTTCACCAAAAGTTAGATTTCAGGCACCCCGAACCATACTGGGTGCATCAACATGCTAAGGGCCTGAAAAATATTTAACAACTACAAATGAGATAAAAATCTCAATAAGTTAACGCCTAAGCCCCGTTTAGAAGGCCAACTCACCTCGAGGGTCCTTAATCATGCGACCATGCACTGGACAAAAATCATTAACCAACCACAGACATCCTTACCTTGCCTTGGCACACATATTATGCATAACATAGATAGTCATATATCACAGCGATGCATCAAACATATCACATACTCAGAACGTGTAATGAGATTTCCCATGCATCAATGCATCAGAGTCACGCGTGTCTCGATTATATGGCAAAATCCACTTGGGTACATCCCATATCATACCTAGCAATTTTTACCCCATAATCAAGCACTATGCATCACACGTATTCCATTTATTATGCCCCCTCGGGCCACTATACATCAAGCGATCTGTAGCAAGATGGCAGTTTTCCGGACCTACCTGGCATCATCCCACCCCGTTGGGCATGGCATCGTCAAACGATCTATAGTAAAACGGCATTTCAATACGGCAACATCAAACGATCTACAGTAAAATAGTATCCCGTAAGGAGCATCGAGTCCGGCCTTGGGCCGCGACAAGGCATCCGGAGTATCAGCAATCCAGATAATCTCCAGACATCCAATAAATCAGGCATCGTCAAGCGATCTACAGCAAGACCCCGATAAATCAGGCATTGTCAAGCGATCTACAGCAAGACGGCTCCAATGTGTGACCGCATGAGCACACAAGCATTCAGGCCAATTTTTATCTTTTCATTTAGCCAATGCATCCATGAATCGTGCTCACATCAATGCCACATAATAATAACAAGTGGTCACACATGCAAACGGTCAATCGACTTTGTGAACCTCATTTTAAAACATGAATTTACAAAAGCATTCAACATCGGATCACAGCCAAATAAACATTATTGAAAAGCTAGGTAATTGTGGTTAATGTCTCTATTAGGCCGGAAATTGAAAGCTAAAGATTTCAAGTAAAGACCGGCAGATTATGGAATTCTAGTAAAACTGGACAGATTTGCATGATTTGGGAGATCAACTTCAAAAGCATAGCAAATGGTTTCCAAAAATTATAAAATTCGAATATGTTATAAGCAAGACCTTCACAAATATTTTCCATGAAGAACACAATCACAAAATCCTTATACAAAGGTCACTTTTGATGGCTCGGAGACAACCCAAAACTGGTCTGCCGGAACAGGGGAACTGAACCACAAGAAATACTCGTTTTACAAACCAAATCCTTTCAAAACACTTTGAAATTTTTATACATTGTAGACATGGATTTCGTTTACAAACCTTGTGAAGGAAGTATGGTCGAAATCGAACTGGAAATTTTTATAAAAATCTGAGAAGGCATGAAGGTCACGGAATCCACAATATAAAACAGTTCTGATTCTGTAAGAAATTGGACCTTCGTGTAACCCATTTGAGCTCAGAAAAATCTAAAATTTAAGTATGTTATAGATCAAGATCTTGTGAACAACTTTGATAAAGGACACTTTTCAAGATTCTAACCACAAAAGGCTCTATAAAAATGGAAAGACAGAGACGTACAGTAAAATCAGTTCTGAATTCAAGACAAAAACTCCAAGAAACACCTTCAATTTTGAGATCCACCACTTCTCAGCCATAAAAATACCACACCAAGAGTTCAAATCAACATCCAACATCTATTTCAACTTAGTCTAGCAATCAAGACTCGCCAACGCTTATTCTAGAAGTTCAAACACACTAAAACATTAACTAGCTAAACTACCCAATGCAAGTTAAACATCCTAAACAAGGGATTAGATGTTAACTTACATGTCTAAAAATGACGACAACGCGAGGACGACGGCGACAACACGAGTTGTTCGTGGTGGCCTCGACTTGACACGGCAAACAGCAGTGAATGGCACACGGCGATCCACGGGGCTCAAGGGTGGTGGCGTGAGGATGAGAAGAGAGTGGCGTGAGGACTCTCTCTCTATTTATACCAGCCCAAGCAAAGAAGAGACAAAATAGCATCATTACCAAATATTCCTAGATTTTGTCATCATTACTAAATCTTCCTTCATTAATGGCTAGATTTGGCCATCATTACCAAATCTTCTTAAAATCTTAGCTATTAATGAATATAAGTCAAAAGTCATGATGAAATGATCTTGAAAATCTTGGCCATTAATGAAATGATCATGAAAATCTTTGCATTAATGAATAAGAACTAAAATATCATCATGAAATGCCATTAATAACTTGATTTTGGAAATCTTTGCATTAATGGACAATGGACAAAATAACATGATGAGATGCCCCTAAAGTCCTATGGCCATTAATGCATGTCATGATGGTGGCGCCTCCAAAGTCCAACTAATTAATGCAAGTCATGATAAAGGGGGCCTCAAAGTCCAAGTTCCATCCAACAGCCAAGATCAAGCCTTGTTCTCCAAGTTCCATCCAACGGCCAAAATTTAATCTAACAAAGAGGTTTCTAGAAGGGCAAGTTAGCAAATAATTTTCGATGGCCAATTTGTAAAAATTATGAGGCGATGTCCTATAGTTCGAATGTGATATCCTTGAATACACGACATGCAAAATCGGATCATAATTCGTGGCTGAAATCGATCAATCGCAATTATAGTTTATCTCGAACTAACGGGCAGCTGCTAGAAATTCTTCGATAACCTTTCCCCTTTGATTAGTATTTTCTGAGTGATCAGGCCAGAGTGAGAATTAACTAATAGAGCGTCGATGAAATCACCATTTCATAAATTATCAAATTTGGTCGAATTTTCAGAATATCACAATATTTGTGCTTTATATTTGCTTAAATGATTCACACATTCTTTGGCAAAAAGAATGCATTTACACACCATTAAAAAAGGTCATGTTAAAAGAGTTTCCCAAAAGACATTAACACGTTATGAGGAATGATTCTATTTGTAACACTTTTGTTTACACATGTCACAAGAGAGCCACCTCTTAAAAAGCTAGAAAGCTTCCTTTTCTGAATGCTGAAACTGACTGAAAAAATGCTCTAAAAATTTCTTTTAAATAAGAGAAAACATTATGTGTAACATGTCTGCATTGCATAACATGTGACACCGATAAGATGGTTCCCATAATTCCATTGATTATTCATTCAACTCAAGGCACTACTTTTTTACTAGAGCACCCAGAATGGGTTAACTAGACTTCTGTACGACTTATTCCTTTTTTTTTTTGTATATGATAAATCATTAGAAAGAAAAAAACAGTTTTCTCTTATGCTTTCTTGTTTTGAAAAGTACAATTTTCTCTGCTGAACATCTCTCGACTTGTATAGGCTCTATTTACCATGAATTTCAGTGGCAACAAGGGACTGGGTCAAATTTGCGTCCAAGAAAACGTTGATGCCTACTGTCTCCAGAGAAGAACAAAATGGGAATCGTCAATGAGTCTTAAAGCAGTGGATGAGCACGTAAAACAATGTTTCTTTTTCTCTCTTTTTTTTCCCGGTATGACTAAACAAGTTAAGAGAAGTTTGTTTAAATGTGCTAGCACACGTTTTGGTGGGCACCGCGACGGCTTCGTTTTCATGTGGTGCAGACAGAGACTGTCTAAACAGAGGGTGGAAAGAAAGAGGCGAGACAGCGATCGCCAAACATTCAAAGAAGTTAAAGGCCCCCTTCAATGGAATGTGAAGGTCACAAGAAGAAAGAGACTGAGCATAACAGCCTCCTTTTGGGATCTGGATCAAGTTATTGGTAAAAGTTCAGTTTTCTCTTGTTGAGAAAGAGAGAGAGAGAGAGAGAGAGAGAGAGAGAGAGAGAGAGAGAGAGAGAGAGAGAGAGAGACGATGGGAACATTTATATGGTTTGCATTCACTATGACCCTGCTCTTTTGCATGGCTCAAGGCGAAGTCCTCCATTATGATTTTGTGGTGAGTAGGAACATCCCCTTCTTGAGCTCTTGAAGTGTATCTTTTTTGGGCCGTATAGAACATTTGATGACTAATTGCCATTTGTTACTAATTTTAGACACTTTTAGAGGCATTGCAATTGACCTCGATCTCATAATTCGTAGATGTTACCTATTAATGTACTCAACGCAAGAATCTCCTTTTTTCAACTATGATCTTCACATCTAACTCTTCAGCCAGCTAAATCTTGGACTATACATGAGGCCAAGTATTACAGCATTCATATACCAAGCTACATTCAAATATCTACAGTCGCATAATTTTATTTACTTATCCTTTTGCGATTTCCAACCCCATTTGGAGTCTTTATTCCAAAAGAAAGTCCAGATGCAGGCCTTTGAATTAATCAATGTTACTCGTAGATGATGATGCACCAAAAAGATTCTGCATCGATTTAATAAGAGGGATTATATTATGTGTTTAATGGTGCAAGAGTCATAGGATGATTTTTGTTGCAGGTGAAGGAGACACCTATGGAGATGTTATGTGAGACGAACAGGACCATATTGACCGTGAATGGTTTATTTCCCGGGCCCGAGATCCGTACTCACAAGGGCGACACCATTTACGTTAACGTCACAAATGTTGGACCTTATGGTATCATTATTCATTGGTAATAATAAAACCTCCTCCCTCTCTGTCCCTGTCTCTCTCTCCCGCCTAATGTCATACACACATGCAGGCACGAAGTGAGACAAATAAGATATCCCTGGTCCGACGGTCCGGAGTACATCACGCAGTGTCCACTCCCTTCAAACTCGAGCTTTCTTCAAAAAATCGTACTCACCGAGGAAGAAGGCATGCTGTGAGGGCATGCTCACAGCGACTAGTCACGTGCTACTATCCATGGTCCTCTCATCATTTTGCCCACCTACGGAAAAATGTACCCTTACAAGTTTGACGAACAACACACAATCGTGATCAGTATTTTACTTTACACTAACTTAAATGACATAAATAAGTTTTTCACTTGCACACGCAAATAACAGCTTGTATTGTTTTTCTTAACAAAACTATAATTTGACATGCAGCTGAATGGTATACAAGAGATATAAAGGCCATAATCGACGAGGCTCTTGCATCCGGTGGCGATCCAGACTTGTCCGTTGCCTATACCATCAATGGTCAACCAGGAGACACTAAGACATGCACTAATGGTACTAATTCTAGTGCATATGAGTGTGATATATACTATTAATATAAAAAAGAAAAGGTCTTATTTGTAGGTTATGAGATCTTGCGAAACTATTATTTGTTAATAATAATTAATGATGATCGATATATAGTATGCGTAATTTCAAGATCTTCGCCAGTATTGTTTAATATGTTGCTTTTTTTTCTTTGGCAAGTTCGGCGTACAATAAAACTGTTGTGAGAGGAAAAACGTATCTCTTCCGGATCATCCACTCTGGCATGAACGAAGAGATGTTCTTTGGCATAGCCAAACACAATCTCACTATGGTCGGAATGGATGGAGCTTATCTGAAGCCACTTAAGACCAATTACCTCATGATAACTCCCGGTCAAACAATGGACGTTTTGGTCATCGCAAACCAAATCCCCGATCGCTACTACATGGTTTTCAGTCCATTCGTGGACACCAATGCCCCGTATAATGAAAACGTCATGAGGGGGATATTCCAATACAAGGGCAATTATAACCATTCAGAGACTCCCAAGTTACCCGAACTTCCGGGTTTTGCCAACAAGAGCGACGCTGGAAACTTCACTATTCAGTTGAGGATTTTGAACAACAAAGAACATCCGTCCAAGGTTCCGACCAAAATCACTAGGAACATTACGATCGCAATGTCTGTGAATCAACAGCCATGTCCTACTAATAAAACATGTACCGTTCCACAGGGTGCTATGCATTCCGCAAGCTTAGACCACATGAGTTTTTCGGTTCCGTCGATTAGCATTCTTCAAGCATACTACAAGTATGTAAATTACTAGACCTACCAATTTTTATCCTAGTTGTTTGGATTGAATATTTCTCTCAAACCGATAGTGTTGATTCGGGTTGAAATATTCTCCAAATCAAACCCAATTTAACCGTTTAGAACCTTCAATGTCTTAGAGGTAAGGCACAAATCAACATCTAAATGTCTCTATAACATTATGTTTGTGGTGTGCGCAGCAATATATACGGAGTCTACAACAAAACTTTTCCGGGCGAACCACGTTCTTTGTTTGACTTCACCGGAAACGTTTTGGCCTTAGGGGAAGCTACCAATGTGACTACCGAAGTGTTGAAGATCAACTATAATGACGAGGTCGTAATGAGATTCCATGGGACCAATTTTGGAGCAGCGGAGAATCACCCAATGCATTTACACGGGTATAGCTTTTACGTTGTCGGAATGGGCGACGGAAATTTCAGCGACACCTATATATCGAAGTATAATACAGTGGATCCGCCTTATGTTAACATCGTCGGAATCCCCAAAAACGGGTGGGCTATGATCAGATTCAAAGCCGATAATCCAGGTACTATGATTTCATATGTAGAAACGCATAGAAACATAGACTATTCACTGTCAAACGGATAGTATTTATTATCATGCATCTACCATGTCAGCATTAGTTTTGCATGAATTTGGTTTTGTATACGAAGGCATAATTGACAGATAATCCTTTTATGGGTGCTTGTAGGAGTGTGGTTCATGCACTGTCACCTAGAAAGCCATGCGAGCTGGGGAATGGACGGAGTCCTCATCATTCGAGACGGGCGGAAAAAACATCAGAAGGTTCGTCCGCCAACCAAGGACATGCCTCCTTGTTCCGCGTCTTCATCGTGATGCTGTTTTCTTTGAGTTCATTTCTAGGTCAAAGGCTATTGATATCCCAATGGGAATAAATCATCTGTATTTTGTATCGGAGTTTGCAATTTTGCATCATTCTAGTAAGTTTCAATTTGCAACATATGTTTTGGCAAACGAGAAGGTTTTGTTCGATTCAAAATAATTGTATTCTTTTACTTTAAGTGATTCGAAATGTACTTGTACCTTGCCAATGATAATTCCAGAAATTTAATCGATAGCGGAAAAATCTTCAACGATGTTGACTAATCAGCTCTTTGTAGGAACTCTTCGATAGGATTGCGATGTTAGGCTAATAGATGTACTCTGGATAAAGGATTGATCACATTGTCAAAATCGTGTCAATTTTGTCTTTTCCTTGGGACCTTATGTCTAATGAAGGTCTCATCATATCTCGAACTTTAGATTTACCTGGTCAACGAGAATTTGTTGCGATTTATCTCCTCTTGAACGAGATTGTCAGCATAGTTATTCCGGTATTGCGATAAAAAAAGATAAATCGAACATTGTTCTCTAATAATTAAAGCTATAAAAAACAAGAGTAGTGTTTGGTATAGTTCATGCCATTCCACGAAATTAGTATATTAAGTAATGTCATGGGTTGCAAGCGGTGAACTTTGTAAATTATTTAGCACTGTTTTAAAAAATTTGCTTCACTTACCTTTAAGATGATATTGACTATAATGGAATAATTGAAAGTGCGCGCATGTGTTTCTCGGAATCTATGTGAAGCGTCCGTAAATGTGCTTTTATTAAATTATATTGCCTAATTGGTCAAAAAGATGAAAAAGTATATACAGTTGGACTTTAATTATATCACTCCAAAACACAGGCGTCAATTAATTAAAACCACTTGTTAAATTTTTAATAACTACG
This sequence comes from Syzygium malaccense, assembly GCA_031216405.1. NCBI lineage: Eukaryota > Viridiplantae > Streptophyta > Magnoliopsida > Myrtales > Myrtaceae > Syzygium > Syzygium malaccense. The sequence goes on along the minus strand of CM062257.1, from coordinate 42,283,842 downwards.
CTTCCACCTTTGTAGCCAAAAGATGTGGTCCATAGATAATGACATTGTCAAAAGATAAAAAAGTGATTCTAGAGTTTCGATTATGTGGCCTAGGTGTGAATAAATTATAATACTCTTGTTTTATATGAGGGTGGCAAAAAAATATAGCAAATTGGAGTGGTTGAGGAGTTACCGAGAAAGAACTTTTCCATCATTTGTTCACATGTACAAGATTCATGTTTTAGGAACATCGGGGACCTTTGTCTTGCAACAGCTGATCTTCTTCGTGGAAACAGATTGAAAGAGTCCAAAGGAGACATTGCACACTTCTTCCCCCTTTGTAAAACCCACCTTTCTTTGGCTCCTCAAATGTTGGGATTTCGGATTATTGGAATCGTACATTTTGCTAATGTGATTTGTAATATGATGTCTGGTCCAATGACATGTAGATACATCGGAATTGAAGTCGGATCTAGCGTCTCCTCTATCTTGCAGTGACAAGTAAGATCTATTTGTCGCCAGATTGACAATGAGAGAGAGAGAGAGAGAGAGAGAGAGAGAGAGAGAGAGAGAGAGAGAGAGAGAGAGTCGACTGTAAGGCCAAGTTATTATTTCTGCTCCAAATAGTTGTAGTTAGACTATTTTCAAGAGATATTTACGATATTTTTTATTTTTATTATGATTGAGCATATATATGGAAGATTCTTCATATCTCCGATTGTACATATCTTGATTGATTGTACATGATTTGATCACCTTTTATAGACATCTAACAAATCTTATAAATAGACTCATGCACTATTCATTAGTATCATAAAAATATATAGAAATTCTCCATTTTTCCTTCTGCTTATATTTTCTTATATGTAGTTATGAGTCTACCTAGCTGTATATAAGTCATTTAGTACTTTTTTTTGGTCGCATGCCCACACACAAGAACACTCAAATTCGTACTACACAAACATTCTCTTTATCAATCCCTAGTGCCGAAGGTTCAGAATCCATCCCTCCTCACAGATTTCAGATCCATCTCATGCTGCAATGTTTTATATAAGATCATATTGAAGCTACTTGCAGAAAGAATCAGCTATATCATTCCTTCAGTTGTTGGCCTCAATCAAACTGCTTTCATCTCAAGTTGACAAATCTCAGAGAATATTCTACTTTGGCAAGGACTCCTTCATAACTACCATAAGGGCGAGAAAGGTAAATGGGTGGCAATAAAAATTGACCTCATGAAAGTTTTTGATATGGTGAAATGGGAAGCAGTTCTTGGTGTTCTTCGAGCTATCAATACACCCTAGAATATGATTAATTTGATAGCTCAATGCATAACTACACCAAAGTTATCAATAAACCTCAACGGCAAATGGGTTGGCTACTATGCTGGTACCAATGGACTAAGGCAAGGTGGCCCACTCTCTCCTTATTTGTTTGTTTTAGTTATGGAAATCCTTAACAAAATCATCATTGAGAAAGTTGCCGCTTCTTCCTTATGCTTGGCGCCGCAAAACGCAAAAAATCACTCACTTATGCTTCATAGATGATCTATTTCTTTTTGCTCATGGGGATGTGGATTCAATCATTTGCCTTGTTGATGCACTTGATGAATTTGCCGCTCTCACAAGACTCAATTTCAACCTAGATAAATGCCAAATCTTTTTCTCTGGATTGACCGAGGAAGAAAAGAGCATTATATTGGATCACACACCTTTCTCCACAAGTACCCTCACTATTAGATACCTTGGTGTTCCTCTTGTCACAAGACGACTCATGCACGCAGATTGTAAGAGTCTGACTGATAAAATCTTTAAAAAGATAGAAGGCTGGGGCATGCAACATATTAGCTATGCTAAGCGTGTCATGCCCCGTACCCTACGAAGCGGAACATCTCACCACAGGTCGAATTTGTTGCGACGTCCCAGGAACGTCGCCGATCCAACCCAAACATCAGAGCCACATGCGGAAGCGAATATAAAAACCCCGGACAAAAAGATGACGACAACGGGGTAGACAACATAACAGACAAACAATAACAACAGCATTTCGTACAATATTACAGCACAAAATATACAAACATTATATTACAGACATATTTAGCAAACTAGCATCCGAAATCACCGTTATAACAAAAGATCAGGGTCTGGTTAACTTAACTTCCCTATGGGTCAACCCGACTTACACAACCCCTAAAATACCCTAGGAAAACCTAAGGGTTGCCCTCCTCCGTTCTGCCCCTGATTCTTTTGGCTCGATCCTCTGGAAGATCTCTTGGACCATGATACAGGGAATCGACTGCAACTCCACTGGAACACCATGGGCGGCTCCTCAAAACTCCAAAAAGAGGAGGCGGGTCTCCTAGGTTTGCGACTGGGGGTTTGAAAGTGGTGGTTATACAACCATGAGACGAATTTCAATAAGTGTACAACCCCAAACCCCACATAGGCTCTCACGTACCACCAGACGAAACATGCATAACACACGACAACGATCAACCAAACTAACAAACACATACAATCTTACCTGGAATCCACCATGCACACCCCTGCACGTTAATTAATAGCACAACCAGCATGCCACAGAAATGCAATACAGCCGCGCGCGTGCCTCGATTATAAGGCAAAACCTACTTTGGTACGTTCCATACCATGCCTAGCAGACTTTACCCCATAATCAAGCACTACATCGCACGATACAAGCACACTCGCACACGAACTCACACCACACGTCAATTCTCACATATCAAGCCAATTCCCACTCACTCTCAACTTTTCCACCACTACCGCGCTCGCGTAAAACGCATCAGGCCAACGGTCTTCTGACCTCATCAGGCATCGTCACCCTGTCGGGCCGGGCATCGTCATCTCGTCAGGGACGGCATCGTCCCGCATAAACGAACATGCCTCAGGACGGAATCCTATACTCAACTTTCCTTCTACCGCGCCTGCGTAAAACGCATCAAGCCAACGGTCTTCTGACCTCGTCAGGCATCGTCATCCCGTCGAGCCGGGCATCGTCACCTCGTCAGAGATGGCATCGTTCCGCGTAAACGAACACGCCTCAGGACGGACCTTTTCCAACCAATCCTACATTCTCATACCTTCGTTCCACACATTCCACACGTACCACACGGCCGCACATACACACAGCCATACACAATCCCATGCCACACATGCCTTACGCCAACACACATTACCATCACACAATCACGCCACACGGCCACACACACTTGGCACGCGGTCACACACAATTTCTCGCTCATAAAAATGAACATCCATAGAATCAGGATAAATCTGAGCAGTCTACACAGTGACCGAAATCTCATCAAAATAAATAGTAAACGAATTCCAAAAATTCTAAATTTTAGATATATCACAAAACATGAAATCCGGTTCAATCTACAACCATGCCTTTTTGTCCCTCGAAATCAGACCAAAATCAGTTCGCTCTAACAGACTATTTTGTCCTCAAAATACATTTCTTTCAACATCCAAATCACCTTAAAAAACTTTGAAATTTTTATATGTCATAGAAAAGAGAGTCGCCAACAACTTTCGTGAAGGAAGTTTATTGAAAATAGATCTGAAAAATTTTATAAAAATTCGGCAAAACAAGAAGGTTGGGATGAACAGTGTTCCGGGCGGTTTCAATAAGGTCTAGAAATGGGTTTTCGTACGTCCCAAATGGTCTCCAAAAATTCCAAATTTAAAATATGTTATACTTCAAGATGTTGGGAGCAACTTTTATGAAGAAAACTTCCTCAAATTTGGCCCTCAAAATTCTCCACAAAAATAGCAAACTGGATGGGTACAGTAGTCACAAATCTGAAAATCACACCAAATCTTACGAATTCAAACCGTAATCGTTCCATATCATCACGGCCATATCCGAACCTCCCAAACTTCATATTTCCACCCCTCAATTTAGTCCACGACTACCGAACATCTAGCCTCACTCCAAGTCCCAAAACAGCCACACAAATCGCTTAAACCGAGCTCTAAACACGTCCTACAATACCCGAGGTCCTAGGGGGAGTTTGGGGAAGTCACTTACTTAAGAAAAATGCGACAAACTGGCTGGGCAAGGGGCTGGAATAGCCGAACCAGCAACAGCAGCGGCAGCGGCAAATGACAGCCGGCGGTGCTCCTCCGGCGGCGATGATCACGGCAAGGAAACGAGAGAGTGAATTTCCGGAGAGAGAGGGAGAAAACGGGAGAGGACGGGCTGATCGTGGGGGAGAGGGGATGGCCGGAGGTGAGGTGAGAGTGAGTGAGGAGAGAAAAAGGCAAGGTTTGACTAAATGGTCAAATTTTCCTTTAATGACCAAATTGCCCTTCTCTTTAATGGCTTGTATTAACTCTAGACAAATAATTGATGGGCAATTTTGTCCAATTTAATCTGAATTATTGGGCTGATGGTTATCCATAAAATATCCCAAAAATAAATCTCCAAAATTCGAAATACCCCAAATTAGGCCTAGGGGCAAAACGGTCATTTTTCCGGTCCCGGGTCGAAATTTCATTTTTCGCCCGTACCGACCCCAAATGTGTGTGGCCAACATAATATAGTACCAGAATCGCATAATATAGTACCGGAATCGCAAAAATTATCGCACAAGCCCTCGAAAACCAATTTCGAAGTCTGGAGGGCAAAATCGTAAATTTTCACTTCCGGGTCGAAATTCATTTTTTTTGTAGAAATGGGTGGCCCCAAGGTTGGCCATGCCAAAAACGTCATCGGCCGCTCAAAATTGTCACTTTCAAAATTCTCGATTCCCGGGCCCAAATTCCAAGAAATGACTAAAATCGAGCAATCGCGACTTTAGCTTATCTCTAGCTAACGGGTGGCTCGTTGGGATTACGTGCTCTCGACCCGTGACCGACATTAAGTCAAATTACGTTTAAGTTTACTCTACCCAAGACGACCTCAATTGTCATATAATTATGAGGGTCTGTTACTGGTTCCCTTCGGACACGATCAATCAAATAGATCGGAGTCTGCTGACTCAAAACATCCCCTTGTTAATCGATACGGTCAAAGATCGAACCAAGGTCGAGTTCTTTGATCGTGCGAACTCAATCCCGTAATTACCTTACCCCTAAGGTTAGCATCCCGAGAATGCGCGGGCCTGGGTGAGATCTCACTATAGTGCATTGATCAATATTCATTTCCTAAATCCTGGGAAAAGGATCGAAAATTCAATCTGTTACGAGGCGTCTCCAATTGGCCTAATCAATACTTATCTCTATATGTACTTATTGGATGCAAATGTTCTTACTCCCAAAGCAAACTATATATGAAGTTGCAAAGAAGATCAGACAATTCTTATAGGCTGGAAATACAAAAGGCCACAGAGCACACAAAGTTGCTTGGGAAGTTATTTGTTCACCAAACGAGGAAGGAGGACTAGGATTGCTCAATCTAAAACTATGGAACAAAGTTTTGCTGGGCCGTTTGCTTTGAAACCTCAAAAATTTTCCATTGTCTTCCTTTTGGAGTAAATGGGTTCACAGTACCAAATTTAGAGGCAATCCAGTTATGTAGCTTGAAATCAAGGGTACTATGACATGGAGCTGGCGTGGTATACTTCAGTTGAGACTAGCTTTAGATTCAGTCATATCTAGGCAAAAATATTGCTGCAAAGAGGTGTACGATGAAGCTAGGAGTGTGGGACCAACTGTGGGATGGTAATAATTGATTTGGATAGGCAGTGTCAACAAATACAATTTTATTAGCCGGCTAGTTTGTAGGAATAAATTACCAACAGCAAAAATTGTATCACGTTGGATGCTTGGAGTAGATATCCATTGTAATTTTTGTATGTTTGGTATGAAAAACAGAGAACATGTATTCTTCCAGTGCACTAGACTAGAAGCATTTAGCATACTATCCTTGCACAATACGGAATCCGGCATTCTTTAGGAGAATGGAATGACGAACTCCGATGGATGATCAAGGTCGCTAATGACAATGACTTGAGTCTTTCTTAGCGACAATCTATTGCATTTGAATAGAGCGTAACCATACACGTTTCTAACACAAGTCAATTGATGCCATCGTCATCTTGGCTAAAATTCGTAAACTTATCAGAGAGCGAGTTTTGCACAACAAAAATTTTAGACCCTCCTAGACAAACGTAATATTAGCTACTATATGGGGACTCCCTCACTCCATTTTTTCGCGATCTTAGTTCTATTTGTAATGATGGGAAATACTCTACGTCATCTCATAAATTATATTTAATTTTTATTAAAAAATGTCGAAAAAATTATCAAAAAAGTCATAAATCTATCGCGTTTGTACCAATTTAGTTCCAAACATTTTAATTTGGCCAACTTAGTCATAAACATTTTAATAATTTTTCAATGTAGTCCACTCGGTCAATTTTTATCTAAAATTACTGACATGGATGCCGGCTATTCTATTTGGTACCACTAGTACTAACGTGGACAATTTTTGCAAGTTTAAAAAATTATTATACATATTTTTCGTTTCTTTTTTTATTTTCTATTTTTTCCTTTGTTGCAACTAGCGAGGGTCGGCATCACCTGTGGTCAGTGAGGGCGGCCCTTACCAGATCGACTAAGGGTGACCCTCACCCAGCTCTCTCCAACCATTGCTTAAACTGCCGTCCCCTTTTGCTGGTTCGCGGCACCCAATGTGTTCTTGGCTGGGGTTACTTCCAACCACAAGCCCCGACGAGGTGCTGCTATTTTGCTTTGTTAACCCAACACTGTTCCTCGCATCAAGAGGCAACAACATTGCTGCCGCTGCTCCTCCGGTCGATCGAAAAGCATCTCGACGAGTCCCAATGCCGCCAACACCTCCTATTGCTTGTCTTGCCTCGCGAGCCTACTGAGCCAGGATGACCTAAACCGTAAGCCCAGCCATGACTAAGCCTTCCTATTTTGCTCGATCTTTTCTGATTTCATAGGTTTTCTGGCGTGTTCGCGGCCATACCGACGAGCTGCTACTGGCCGTGAATGTGACGTCTGGAAATTCCTACATCAATTACTAATATGTAGGAAAGGAAGGCAATAATTGTCACAAGTAGAAATCCCAGTTGGATTATTGAATTTATTGTGAGTGAAAGCAAAATGTATTTATGTATCCGTGACTTTCGGAATGTCATTCCATTACGATGTAATTACTGGGCATTTGTACATAGGTTGATTATATAGAGTGAGGTGAACCACGCATCGCCATAGTAATTGTTGGCAGGGATTAATATGCTCTAAAATATTTATCGAATAATTTTCAAAGTTAATATTCACTAAGTTGAGATTTTTCTAATGTTCGATAGCTTTTGTAGATAATTTCATTGAGTTTAAAATATTTTTCTGACTTATCGGTGTTTAAAACGGGCACTAATTTTCTTGTGTCTTTACTGAATTGCAAACTATCTTGATGAAACATCAAATATCTTTTTTTTTTCAATCAACCAAAGTAAACCACTTGTCACCCTTTCACTTGAACACTTCTCTTGATTCTAGACCTAGTATTTAACCCGCATGCTTGTATTTGTGCCATTGAACTTGGCCATCAAAATGACATCATTCATGACATTTTAACTTAACCAAGGTTTGTAGCAATCATTACTAGTGAAGTTAAGAAAAAGAAAATAAAAGAACACCCTCTTCCCCCTTTCTTGGCCGAGACATCACCCCCTTCAATTTCCTCTTCAAGAATTGCTTCATCTCCCCATCTTCCATAAATGAAACAACTTTTTCCAATTCGAAGTTTCAATAGACCTCCAACTATCTATATTAAGTTGTGATTTTAGTCTCAACATTCAAGAGTCTTACAAAGTGTTTAAAGGCTTTGATTGTTCAAGATCCCATTCAAGGTAAGTGAAAACTGTAGGAGCTAAGTTAGATTGATCTACTTAGTACTCTTGACTTGGTTGGTTGATGTTTGTTAGTTTAAGTTTGATCTTAAGTACAAGTAGGTTCCAAGATTAATAAGTAGAGTTATGGTGATTTGTTGCCTATATTGAAATCTTTAATGCATGCCTAGAAGGTGTTTGAAAGAATACCCAAATGGTCTTGTTGCACCTAAGTTGGGAAAGATTGAGAAAATGGTAAAATTAGGCGTAAAAATGGTATCTTGGTAATTTTTAACAAAGCTATGGGCAATTTTAAAATTTTACGGAAGTGAAGAGGGCTATGAACGGGGTTATTTTATGATTTTTATTGTCATTTAGTGGTTTATTAAGTTAGAATTATTAAAGGAAATCAAACCGATTAAAAAAATGTGGGCAAAAGGACACCAGAAGTGCCATAAGTTGTGTACGGCAGACACTTTGGTGCCATAACTTTTTTTCGGATCACTTTGGTGCCAAGTCGAAAGAAAAGAGGTCACTTAAGTGGCAATTTGGCCGGAAATTCGATGTGGTATTTTTTATTAATTTCTGACCCCGACATGGCTCGCCGGAGGATGAGTCAGCGTGTACAATAAGCATTTTTATTTTAAATAATTTTTTCCCTCTTCTTTCCTTTTTCCTTTCTTTTCTTTTTTTTCTTTTCTTCCCTCACCGGTCTGTTGCCCGCCCAGGCGAGGGCCGCCCTCGCCGGCGTCGGGCGAAGGTCGCCCTCGCCCGCCCGGGCGAGGGTGACCCTCACCGGCGTCGAGCAAGGGTTGCCCTCGCCTGAGTCGGGCAGCCCTCGCCGGCATCGGGTGAGGGTGGCCTCGCCTGACGCCGACGAGGGTCGCCCTCTCCAGATCCGGTGAGGGCAGTCTCGCCTGACGCCGGCGAGGGTCGCCCTCGCCGGAGAAGAAAGAAAAATAAAATAAAATAAAATAAAACAGAAAAAGGAAAAAGACGAAAATACCCTTGGGTTAAAGTGTTGTGAGGTAAATGTATCACAATGAGTATAATTTGGGGTTTTTAGTATGACCAAAAAAAGTTCAGAGAAAACTTGTCACAAATGGCATAATTTGAGATTTTTCGTGTAAAAAAAAGTTCGGGTAAATTATCACAAGTGTCATAATTTGAGTTTTTTGGTGATATTTTCCTTTTATTATTATTATTTTAATATAATTTAAATTTTATTTTTCTAAAAAAGTACACGTCAGCGGACTAAACGGCGTCGTTGTTGGTTTTTAATGCTGACTGGACCTCTTCGGCGAGCTATGTCAGCGCCATGTAGGATTTCCGGCAAGCTATGTCAGTATTGGCACTAAAGTGATCGTTTTTCAAAAAAGTTAGCACCAAAGTGATCCAAAAAAAAGTTAAGGCACCAAAGTGTCCGCCGTACATAAGTTATGGCACTAATAGTGTCCTTTTGCCAAAAAATGTGTCTAGAAGCTTTAGGGGCAAATTGATAATTTCACCAAGTTGAGGGACGAATCTATAATATTGAAAGTTTTGGGGACTATTCATAGTTGAGGTTCCTTATAATGGTAGGTGGTTAAGTTATTTTTAGAGATAATTGCTTAATTTAGACAAACTATCTAACTATGCAAAATTGGACCTAATTGTGTAATTAATTTGGAAGTAGGCTGTTTTGGCAGTTTTATAAAATATGTGTCATGTCCATAGTGTAAATAAAATACTCGTATGTTTTAGATGAAAAATAAGTGGCTTTTAGTGTTTAATTTGATTAATATGGTTTGATTAAGTGAAAGTGTGAAAATGGTGAAACTAGATTTGATAATAATATTTTTGTAATTCAACTAAGTGTTGTCTATTAATTACTCGGCTGATTCTTTGAGTTGTCGATGTTCATACTGTTGATTTTTTGAGTTGTTGATGTTCACATGGTCAATCATTTGTGTTGTCGATGTTCACGTTGTTGATATTTTGAGTTGTCGATGTTCATGTGATCAATTTATGAGTATCAGTTCCTAAGTTATCGATGACCTATTTATGGCTTCTGATTAAATAATGATGCTTTACATGGAAAGAATGATGATATATTTGTTGAAGTGCACATAATTAATTATCTATCATTAATTGCGTGAGAAATGGCAATTGTTATGTTGTTATGAAATGTATGTGAATGATGCCACGTGATTAAGACCTTTACCACGGCCTATCCGCTACGAAGCGAATTCCTTTACATGAGTATGTGAATGTGACTCTGGAGTTAGCCAGATGTTCTACCGTATAAGACGGTTTTTTGCAAAGTTAAGATGATATGAAAACCTATAATAACATGACTTGTATAGTCATGGTATGACATCGCTTGTATAGCCATGGTATGATGTTAAGAAATGATCATCAACTTGCGGATATACAATGATGTATTTATCCTCGCTAATGTAGAGGACACTCGTGATGAAGGGGCTGAGGCATGGCAAAGGATATGAATGATTCTGTCTCCCGTAAGTTGGTGGAGACAATGCCTCATTAGTTGAGATGCCTCATGAATCAAGATAGCCCTGACTAGTGACAAGTATGAACTCATTTGTGTATATCGGTGATCTACTATGTGGTATCTACGCATCATGAAATAATATGTCATTTGCTTGCATTCGAGTGAATGATGTTATGCAATGTTGTTAATGTTTTTTTCATTGGCATATCGTGATAGTAAAGATAATGCATTTGCTTTTGCATTAGTCAAACATCATTATTTCACACTCATATTGTTTATTGGTACCAATTTGAGTGGTAAGAAGATCTCCTACCTTAAACTTAGAAAATTCATTTACTGGGCTTCGGCTCACTCCTTTATTTTTTAGATATGTAGGATGGATCCCCGTCATCATTGCTATTTGGAGCTTCCGTGTATTTTGATTATGATATCTAGATGAGCTTATATTATAATTGTTAGCAGTATATACAAAGTGTAGTTCTATTGTATAGGTCATAGTGGGGCTGCTAGAGTGGGTTTTCATCAATTTGTTGTTTGGTATTAGAATATCGATGGTGAGTTAGTTAGATCGCTGAAGGGTTACGATCGTCCCTTGTGTTGCGACGGCGATGGCATGTTGATGTACAAGGTTGCCAATCCGTAGTTCAGGAATTCATGAGCTTTTAGTTAATGCTTTTGAAGATCACTTGTAAGGTTTGGACCAGAGTGTGCAAATGAAGTGGAGATGGGTTTCTATACATAAGGTTTTGTTATATATTAGCTAAGGTTAAATTATTTGTACAATCGAGGATAAGTTAACTATTTTATCAAATGATTGAATTGAAGTTAAATTATGCTAGCATTTGAGGTTCAAATTTTATGGAAATTCGGGGCATTCGAGTGAACCACCTCGCCATCGTTGTTCAATTGGCCACCGGATCCACAAGCCATCTATCAATCTCGAATTTGGAAACACGATCTTCACATTATGTAAGAATATTATCCAAATTGATTTTCAAATAGTTCGTTATCTAATTTGATTCATATCTTATCTAACCGGAATATTTGAGTGATGTGCAATATTTGTGAAATTTTTTTTAGGATCACCTCAAATTAGGAAAATTTCCTAATTCAATAACATGCATAGGTTGGCAATCTGATCTCTAATTTTGAGATATGATTCCCAACCTCATGGAAAAATTGCCCAATCATGTCCATAATCCTTTGGATATGATTCTCAACCGCACGGAAAATCGTCCAATCCAAATTTGAATGGATTGAATGCGGATGCTATCTTTAGTTGATTTGATTTTATCTTTTTTCTATGTTTTATTTGATTTCATTTGATTATGTTCCTAATCGATAAGTCAAAAAATATATTAGATAAGATTAGATTAGATTTTTAGACAATCTTGATAAATTTTAGACAACCTCTCTTAATAGATTCTGATAGATTTTTGATAGAGATAAAATAAGTTAGAATGCATGCTAGGTAAGACTTCCTTGTTAAGTTAGGATAGTTTGGATAGGATGCATATTTAAATAAATTCTAGATGATTATGATAATTTTCTGATAAAATTTAGGAGGTAACTTGGTTGGGAAGAGTGCCAAAACAGTCATAAACCTTTTGCATTAGTGCCAATTTAGTCCTAAACCTTTTTTGGTGCCAATTAAGTCATAAACCTTTTAAATTGGTGCCAATTCAGTATTAAACCTTTTGTTTTTATGCCAATTTAGTCCTTCCGGCCAATTTTGACGAGAATTTGCTGACGTGGACACTTGCCGGCTGGCGGTCGATCACTAGCGTTGACATAGTGCCAACGTGGATAACTTTAATAATATCTTAATTTTTTTTGAATTTTGAATTTTTTCCTTTTTTTTTCCACTTTTTTTTTTGGTCTCTTCCTCCTTCCTCTAGCTGGTCACTGGTCCGGCGACGGGCCAGAGGCCGGAGGCCGGCGAGCTCGACCTCGCCGGCCACTGGCGAGGGCGAGCCTCGCCTTGGTCGAGTGAGGCTCAACCAAGGCGAGGCTCGAGCCCTCGCCGGAGGCCGCGGTGAGGGCGAGCCTTGCCATGGTCGGGCAAGGCTTGACCTCGCCGAATTTGGCGAGGTCGCTGGGTGAGGCTCGCCCTCGCCGCAGCCTCCGGCGAGGGCTCGAGCCTCGCCTTGGTTGGGCGAGGCTCGCCCTCGCTGGGCAAGGCCGCCATTGCCAGTGGCCGACGAGCTCGACCTCGCCGGCCTCTTGCCTCTGGCCGGTCGCCGGACCGGTGATCGGCTAGAGGAAGGAGGGAGAGAGCAAAAAAATAGTGGAAAAAAATAAAAATTCAAAAAAATATTAAAATATTATTAAAGTTGTCCACGTCGGCACCGGTGATCGGTCGGCAGCCGGCAGGCGTCCACGTCGGCAAATTCCGATCAAAATTGGCTGGAATGACTAAATTGGCACAAAAACAAAATGTTTAGGACTGAATTGACACCAATTTAAAAGGTTTATGACTTAATTGACACCAAAAAAAGGTTTAAGACTAAATTGACACAAATGTAAAAGGTTTAGGACTTAATTGATACCAAAAAAAGGTTTAGGACTAAATTGGCACTAATGCAAAAGGTTTAGGACTTTTTTGGCACTTTTCCCTAACTTGGTTTATTTCCTAGTTTAAATTAGATAATATCTTAATCTTGATAGTTAATTTTGAATAATTTTTAAATACAAATTTAATAAAAATACCAACAACAATATTTTAGAATAAGTTAAATTCTGAGATCACATGTTTAAATTATGGTATTAATTTAATTCGAATTTCATCAAAATACCAAAAAATATCATGTGTATGTCATTGTGCCAAGTCATCCCTACCATGTGTGACATTCCGAATTTCGGCTCATTTTTGGGATTTATAAAACATGTAATTCGTTAGTGCGCTTATAATAAAATCTTGCCTAGAACTGATCACTCATGGGTTATTATTTTTAAATTAGAGATTTCGCTAGAATCGCACTCAATCGAATTTGGCTATTATTTAGAGCCCAAATTTCGGTGTCGAATTTCTCGGAGTTCCGGGATGAATTTAATTGGATGGTGTCGATATTCTAGTGGCCAGCGTCGATATTGCCAGGAATATGTGAAAAGTGGATTTTTGATCGGGTGCGGATTTGAACTAGTAGACCTCCCTCGTAGTGTGTTTTGAGTTATTTTCTTTTGGCCCTTTTTCCTATATTATTAATTAGGATTTTTGTGGATCGTTAGATCATTTTCGAGTTCGAACGTGAGCCGTTGGATCGCGATCATCGCGTTTGACTTTTGAGTCTCTTTCTCTGTGCCGCGTCTGCCCCCCTGCCCGCGCACGTCCCGTCCCCTTCCCCCTATGCAATGTCCCTTCTCTTCTCTCTCCTCCTCTCTCTCTCCTTCTTCCTCCTTTCTTCTTCTTCTCTTTCTTTCTTCCTCCCTCGGCCCTAACTGGTTCTGCTCCGCCTCTACCTTCTGCAACTCGCCGACTGGACCGCCTCGCCGTGCCACCGCCGCTTGTCGAGCCGTCGCGTTGCCGTTTGGCCATCGGCCTCTGCCCAATCGCCACACACAGTCCGCCAACCGCCACCCCTGACCGACTGGTCTCTCCCTCTCTTCCGCACCCAGCTTGCCACCCGAGGCCGTCGTCCCGTGCTATCGCCGCCGTGTCGCCCAGCCGTCCCCGTCGCCGGCCAGCTCGCCCGGCTAGCATGTCGCCGTCGCCCCTTTCAGCCCCAGCCCCTCTCTCCCTCGCCCTCACCGCCCCGGCCGACCTTCCCCCCCTTAGCTCGTTGCCGCCGCAGCTGCCCGCTGTCGTCGCCGCGCCGTGCTGCCCCATCTCCGCCAGTTCGCCCCTCTCCCTCAGCCCTGATCTCTCTCTCTCTCTCTCTCTCTCTCTCTCTCTCTCTCTCTCTCTCCCGCCGTCACCACTCCCGGCTCACCTTTCCCTCCCCTCCAGGTCATCGTCGTCGCGTCGCCGTCGCCGTCGCCATCGCCGCCGCCGCTCACCCGTCCCAGCCTGCCAGCCAGCTAGCCCCGTCGACTAGCCCCGAGTCGTGGCCGAGCAACTCAGGCCAGCCCAGGCTGTGGTCAAGCTCGACTAGGCCATCGCCGGGCACCTCGCCCGTCCAACCAGGCGTGCCGCCCGTCCGGCTCGCCCGTGCTCCCCCAGGCACGCCGCTCGGCCACCGCGCCCACGCACCAGGCACGTCGTTCGGCCACCGTGCCTATGTTGGTCGGTCAGCGTGCCCGTTTGGCCCGCGCCTAGTCCAGCACTGTTCACCCGGGCCATTTTAGGCTCGAGCCGATTTTTTCCGTGCCAAAACCTTGTAAGTGACTTTCTAAATCCTACTTAATATAATGGGTATGTTTAGACTTGTTTAGGGTGTAATTTAGTACCGGCTTAGGAATTTGAATTAGGCGTGGATTAGTTAAATTGATTGTGATCAATTGGTGAATTATTGTGGTGGTAATTGTGTGGCTAATTTAGTGATTGATTGAGATAAATAGCATGGCTGAATTGTCGTGGCCCTTGTGGGTGAATTAGATTAATTGAATGTGCCGACTTGAATGTCGGGTCGGTGGGCCGATGTGGGCAGTATGAATTGAATTGGTTGTTATGGCGTGCCAGATTGTCATTGGTGAAAGCTTGGTAATTTGAATGTGAAATGTACGACGTGTTAGAGGACAAATTATGTGGTGGTGCATGTGCATGAGAGAAATGTTCTGAGGCGTGGTTACGCGGGACTGAGCCTGGCTCGATCTGAGGGCTGCCAACCTGAGACGTGGTTACGCGGGTCGAAAGGAATATCCTGAGGCATGGTTACGCGTGACTGAGCCCAGCTCGATCTGAGGGCTACCAACCTAAGGCGTGGTTACACAGGGTGTGGCTAGAAAGGCAAGAAATGACCTGAGGCGTGGTTACGGGGGTCGAGAGAAATGTCTTGAGGTGTGGTTACGCGGGACTAAGCCCGGCTTGATCTGAGGGCTGGCCTGAGGCGTGTTGACGCAGGCCATGTGAAAGGACCTCGGAGGTCGTGAGAAAGTTGCTCGGTTACGTATGCGAATAAGCATGATTGAATTGAGTGAATGTACGTGTGTATGGCGCTTGACTGCTGATGAGGTGTTTGTGGGATGTTGTGATATTCCTGTGATTTTACTAATATGCGGAGTTGGCGCATACTTTGAGGCGAGGTTAGTATATTGTGTAGAATTGATTGGGATGGCTGGTGAATCGCATGTTAGACTTGTCTAGGTACGCATTTGGCCTAGGTGAGGTATAGGTTGTCTACTTATTGAGATTTATTCTCATTGCTGCAGTACAAACATTTTCAGTTCCTCGACCTTGAGCATGGTGCCACCTAGGCATTTTAGGGTTCCCATGCATATGGTGCATGACGAGAACGAGTTCCCGGGTCTGAACCCGGATGAGACATATATTAGGTATCGTGCTTCTATTTGGGTAGACGTGGGACTAGAGGAGTTGGAACGCCATGATTACTTGGCTTGGTCCCATCGGGTCGGGTTGGTGAATTTTGGGCCAATCCGAGGTTTTGAGGGGTTGCAGCACGCCAACGAGGGTGCGGTCAATTGGGAGCCCTGGGACAAGTTCACTCCCGATGGTGAGGTGTCAGATCCCGATAGCCCACCGGAGAACCCTAGTCCAGTACCGGCACCCGTTCCTGAGCCTGAACCCGAGCCAGTACTAGAGCCGGAGCCCGAAGAGGAGCCCATGGCAGTCGAGCATGAGGAGGAAGAGGAGGAGGAGCTGATCGAGATCGACCCGGACTCAGAGTCAGAACCCTCAGGGTCCGATTTGGATTGGGCGCCGTAGGGATATTTAGGAGTAGGGCTAGGAAACCTTTTTGGTAGAGTCCATTTTTGTGTAGTCAGTAGTCTACCCAACCACTTGTTCTTTTTTTGATGACGAAGGTGGATTTTAACCCTAAAGGCCTAACGTATGAATATTTGTGATTTCAAGTTAATGTTATGTGTTTATTAAATTGCGTTTGTTCTACCCCGTTGTCATCATTTATTGTCTGGGTTGTTTAAATTTTGCTTCCGCCTGCGTACGACTTTGGGTGATTACTTTGGGGTCGGCGACGCGTCCTGGGACGTCGCGATCAATACGATCACGTGGAAAGGGGTGTCGCGAGTCCATTGGGGTTCGGGGCGTGACACCATGTCATCATGCCTACCACATCATTGCTCGCGTGCTATTTAGTGATTGCATGTTGGGGTCATGGAATTGCATGTCATGTTAGAATAGTCACATGTTAATTTTACCCGTCATAAGAAATTGCACATTTAGGTTCATGTGTACGTCATTTTAAGATAGTTCATGTAATTTAGTTTAGAATTACATTACATGCATTGCATATAGCTTACTTTTCATTTAAATAAGAGATACCCAAAAGAATTTATTGGAATTGCTTGATAATTAGAAACCCTGAATAGGGTAATTATGTGTTTCTAACTATTGTTGTTGCAGATTGCTTTGCATCGAGGTAAGTAAATTCTTTCTTTGTCTTAGCAATTTATTTATTACTTTGATTATTGGGTGTTACATTAATGTTTGCGCACCCACATAATCACCTCTCATATTAGTAGATAGATTTAAAATCAATCCAAGCTAGCTACCAAAGGATTTTTTTAATAAAAAGAAAATGTACCGAAATGTTGTTGAGAGTAATCTAGAATAATCAAGTCCCTAAATTCATAATCTCTAGTTCATAGGAGTAAAGTGACTCTTCCGATACTTTACTTAGGTTACTAATCGATCCATCAAAACTAGATTAGTAGCGATTTCAGATTAAAATGATTTGCGTGCTAAGAACTTGGACATAAAAAGCTAATTGATATGGGTTTGAAAGAGCCCAAGCTACGTTTAGGCTTAATAGTTCATTAATCAAACCCCTATGTGATTCACCCTGAAGTGGGGTTTGCGACATTATATAGCTCGTTCTTGTCGCCCAATGGCTGCTAAACCTGATGAATTCAGACCAAAAGCTTCTTCATCAAAGACCATCACAAGTGATTTGAGACCAATCTCAGGCCAAATGATAAGCATCCTCAAAGTGACGGACAAAATTACAAGCAAAAAGAAATTGCAGACATTTGTGAGCAAAAAGATGAGAAAAGAAACTTCATATTCTCTCTAGCGGAACTTGCGCAACTAACGAGAATAATGGGTCGCGCTGCGGGAACATCAAAAGCCGGATGTCAACTCAAAGTTCTCTTCTTCAGATTCACTGGTGCGACTCCATGGAAAGTGAACCAAAGCACTTCTCAATCCCAAGCTAACACTGAAGAAGAAAATAAGGGCGAGAACGAGAGCAGAGAGGATTGTCTTTGATTCGATTGGGAGAAACATTCAGTGAGAGAGAAAAAACTAACCTTGAACCCGAATCGCATAGCAATTGGGGCTTTTTGTTTTTTAGAGTTCTAGTTTTTTACCCAGAATTGTTTGGACAAAAATGCCCATTCTCTGGCTGCCGGAACAGTGACATGCTCCCTAGCCGGCTAAGATTTGGTGGCTAGTGAGCTCAAACCCTTATTTGAGATTATTTGGCCACTTAGGTCCTTCTTTAAAACAAAGTCTACTATAAATTCTTTTTTGAGAAAATGAACTCATTTCAAGCCCTTATTTAAAATTTTGCCAATGTATTAAAAATCAAAAATCCTATCAATCAACTGCTTCTCTTCCACCCAAAAAAAAAAAAATTAACTGCTCCTCATGCATGAAAAAATGTTTTAAATTATCTTTCTCCCCGCTGCACCCTCGTCAAAGCACCTTTCTCTTATTTTTCAAACGATTCTCTTTCTCCTATCAGTAACGTCTTGCTTCCATAAGAAAATAGATTCGTTTACAGCACATATATCAGTAAAAAGAAATTCTATAATTGAAACAACCATAGAAGAAAAGTTGACCTAGAAGATAAACCCTGAACTTTGGGTCTGTTAACCATTAAGCTAACTACAATGGATAAATTAAACTAAAAGATCTTTGGGTTCATATTGTAGTACTATCTTATGCTCCCAAAAATGAGTACATGTACTACTTAGTGTTCTAGTTGCTGATTAAAAGCAATGACACGAAGATCTTCTTCATACTCTTCTTCTCTTGCTTTTATTACGACACATTATGCTTCTCAATGACCTCCCACTCTCATTTACATGAGATCTCGAGCTGACGCATATCCATCGACTGTTTTGTATGTTATGGTACCAGGAGGTAAGATTTTTGTCCTGTTTTCCGAAAGTTATTTTTCTCAAACCATTCGGTTTCAATTATTCATATCGTGTGGTGTAGTTAGCATATATATACCTAAATCTCGTGCATACTCACGGAACCCATATGCATAATTAATAGAACTTGCTCACCGCCTACTCAGACAAGCCATTTTTGTATATATTAGATTGTGTACCGGCGCTTCTCACTTGTTGTATCATGTAAGTCTCACGTGGAGTCCACATAACATGAATTGTGGCTGAGATATGAATTGAATGCATCCTGATTCATAAGTTCCCCTCACAAACTCTCTTGAGATCATCGGGCCATTTGGTAGAAACTATGTACGAACCTTTCCCTTCATATCATCAACCTTTCCTTCGTCTTTCTTTCATTTTGGGCACTCAGAAACATACCTCTAACTACTATGTAATAACATTTTATACCGCCCGGAGCATGTGCATAGTATTCCTTGTTCCAAGAGCTCCATGCGAGTCTTTTTTCACGTGCAGTCGCATGTGTCGAACAAGAAATCATTTATTAACTCTGGGAATGTGTGAATTGACGTAGGGACTATACACAGTCAGATATACCACGTGCCCACATAATAAAGTATAGGATGCTCAACATTTTGCTATAATTTGTGCACCAAATAACTGGGAGGGAAGAAAAAGGTGGTCCCTTTCGGTAGAAAAAGGATGGTTTTAAGAATTAATTAATCCTTCTTACTTAATTATTTGTGCTTACTAATTTTTGTTTGGAGCTATACAATTGGAATCACCTGCGAATGTTTAGAGCGAATCTAGTGAGTGCTGGAGCGAGATTCCTCTTGATCAATCCATAACCAAGCTAACTGATGTACGTTCCACAGAAATATTAGCGGATCATCATTCGACCTGATGGAAAACAACAATATTGTTAACTCTGCACCACCTCTTCTGCTGCATCATTGGTGGATATCTGTAATACGAGAGTAGCAAAAGTTCTTGTTGATGGCTATACCCAAACAACAAAGGTCACTGCCGAGCATGGGACCAGGATTACTGGGATTAACAAATCGGCCATGTGACGCTTACATTCTAATTGCCCCACATGACTTTGTTTAATGATTTTATTGGGGATTAGGCAAGATAATTTCGCTAAAATACCTTAATCGATACGACAAAGTAAGCTCCTTTTCAGTCTCCCAACTAACTTTCTGTTTTGTCGTCGCGTTCTTATTATCATGTGATGGTACGGTCGGTTGAAAGGGTGTTTTTGTGTTGTGGAGGGAACTTGTCAACTGAAAATTGATTGCTTGAGGAATGAATTACATGCCAATGAAATGGTGGCGAAATACACTAGGAAACTCCCATACGTTAGGGATCTTCTCCGGTTAAGGAGGGGACATCGTGGGAATGGCATCAATTTAAGAAAAGTGTCTACACTCCTCAAGCATATACTTTCTGTTTCGTTCTTCCTACATTCTTCCGTCGATTCACCGGCAAAAATAGATCTCTGACGAGGGAGATATTTTTGAATGCGATAGACATTTCCTGTCCTCCCAAATTAATAATTACACGTCAAATTTTATCGGTTTGGAAGGAAATGAGAAAATACAATGGTACTTCGTATGTGCTGATTAATTTGGATGGTTTGTTGATGTCGTGCAAAGATTAAGCAAAACGTAAAAAGCAAAAACTAGATGATTTTTAGTTGATTGGGGCGTCGGAAGATTTTCAATTAGGGCCTGGAGGTCACTTATTTGTTTCCCACAAATTGCGTGCAAACTGCTCCACGATCCTTCTATATAGGTCAAAAGTCTGGACGTAACTGCTCTTTACAGGGTATTTTATAAATCTCTAGGTAGCTAGATCTCCACAGCCATGCCCCTGGATTATAAAAGTAAAAAGTCTATTCAGATATGCGGTTTGCGGATTGGCATCTCGAGGTTCATTGTTGAAGCGTTAATCATGCAAATTACACGAATTTCGTTTCCATTCATCTTTATTGGTCAATTGGCCCCCCGAAGCAAATCATGCAACGATGAGCAACTTTCAGAATCAGTCGGTATCTGTCCCTTTATGGCTTGAGTTTCTCGGGTTACTTTCTTTAGGACTTTTTAGGGAAAACGTCTTTAACGTAAATTAAGCAATGTGAAACAACAATAGGGTCAATTTTTCCAGGCATGATCCGGTTAAAAATGCTCTGAGGGAAGCATATTACAAAGGTGTAGAGTTTGTTTAACTTGCCAAACAAATTATAAAAACATCACTAATTCCTATCCGCTAGTCAAATAATGATTCAGATCGCGTGCTTATTAATCAAATCCTGTAATTAGCAACTTTAACATATTTTACCCGGGCTTTTTGTAATGGTCTCTGATCCGGATTTTGTTTGTTTATGTGTCACGAGTAAGATCAGACAAAAATGTGTCGTGCGCGCTTATGTTTGGCGGAGGAATCGAGACAGCTTGATCTAGGTAAAACACTACAATGTATATACCTCGCGGGAAATTGGTATAGTAGCCATGACTGTAAGCCATTATTTCACATTGGAAAAAACAACATGAACCATACCAAAATTTGCTTTTTCATTCCTATATTTTGCAATGGGGGGTCTCAGATGGGAAACAACGGACAGATGAGACAGGTATGCTATTTCGTAAGGCCCTTCTCTCGACCATCCAAAAAGGACTTCTTGTTAGTCTCCTGCCGCCATTAATTCCCATCTTAAGGCTCTCAAGCTTTAGAATATTTCAGATCGACAGGATTTATATTGGATGCCAAGTGGAGCGTATACTCACGGAACTGGATGATCTTATCGGATGAGTATTATAATTCAGGAAAAGTACCCAATCAGTCTTAAACCTATTGAATTGATGCCAATTTAGTCCTAAACTTCTCAATATTGTTAATTTTGTCCTAAACCTTTGCATGAAATTCTAATGTACTCATTCCGATCAATTTTTGTTGAAAATTGTTGACGTGACGATCTAGTCACCGCCGGCAGTCCTATGTGGCATATCACCACGTTAGCAATTTCTAATAAAAATTAGCTATAAGGGCTATATTGTAATTTCGCTCACCTTATTAGCAATTTCCAGCAAAAATTAACCGGAGAATACATTGTGATTTTCATAATTGTTTAGGACTAAATTGACAAAATTAAAAAATTTAAGACTGAATTGACATACGTACAATAAGTTTAGCATTAATTGGACAATCAATCTAATCTTCTAATGCCATCAGGCTTTGAGGTGAGGCGATGATGTTTAGAAGAGCATTGGGAGAGAATAGCATATGAGATTCAACTCTTAGCCAACTCTTGCAACTATAAAGTGAGTAAGAAAATGAAGATGACTTTTGGAATTATTTTTCTGAAATTTTTTGTGTACAGGAGAATAGTATTGGTAATATTTGTGCTTTTTATTTACTTAAATAATCTACACATTCTTTGGCAAAAAACAAAAGCATTTACACACCATTAAAGAAGGTCATGTCAAAAGAGTTTTTCAAAAGACAATGACACCTTTTAATGAATTGTTCGATTTGTGAAACTTGTGTTTACCTATGTCACTAGAGAGTCACCTCCAAATGCTCTAAAAATTTCTTTAAACAAGTGAAAACATTATGTGTAACATGTCTGCACTACACAGCAGGTGACATCCATAAGACGGTTCCATAAAATCCAATGATTATTCATTCAAATTAAGGCACAACTTGCCTTTCTGACTAGAGCACCTGGAACTTTAACTAGACTTCTGTACGAGTTATTCTTTTTTCCTTGTTTGTATATGATAAACCATTAGAAAAGAATTTTTTTTTTATTCTTAAGCTTTCTAGTTTTGAAAAATACAATTTCTCTGCCGAATATCTATTTACCATAAATTTCAGTGGTAACAAGGGACTGCTCAACTTGTGTCCAAGAAAACGTTGATGCCCACTGTCTCCAGAAAAGAATAAATCGGGAATCGGTGATGACTCTTCAAGCAGTGGACGAGCACCTGAAATAATGTTTATTCCTCTCTCTCTTTGTTGCTCATTTTTCTTTATTTTTCATTTGTTTTCATATCCTAGGACACGTTTTCTTGGGCACTGCGACGGCTTCGTTTTCATGTGGCGCAGACAGAGACTGTCTAGACAGAGTAGGTAAAAAGAAAGAGGTGAGACAGCGACCCCGAACATTGAAAGAAGTTTCCTATAGGTAGCCCCCTTCAATGAAAGGTGAAGGTCACAAGAAGAAACAGACCGAGCTTAACACAAGTTGAGAGAGAGAGAGAGAGAGAGAAGATGGGAACATTTCAAGGGTATGCGTTCACTTTGAGCCTGCTCTTTTGCATGGCTCAAGGCAAAGTCCTCCGCTATGATTTTGTGGTGAGTAGGAACATCCCCTTCTCGAGCTCTTTAAGTGTGTCTTTTTGGGCCATATAGAAGATTTAGTGACTTCTTGCAATTTGTTACTAGTTTTGGACACTTTTGAGAGCCATTGCAGTTGACCACAATCTCATTACTCGTAGATGGTATCATATCAGGTTGTTACAACATTTAAATAGAATCTCTTTAAGAGGCATTGCTGTTTATCATATAGAACATTTAGTGACTACTTGCCATTTGTTACTAGTTTTAGAAACTTTTGAGAGGCATTGCAGTTGATCACGATCTCATAACTTGTAGATGGTATCATATTAGGCCGTTACAACATTCAAATAAAATCTCTCTGAGAGGCATTGCAGTTTACAATATAGAATATTTAGTGACAACTTGCCATTTGTTACTAGTTTTAGACACTTTTGAGAGGCATTGCAGTTGACCTAGATCTCATAACTCGTAGATGGTATCATATTAGGCAATCAATATAAGAATCTCCTTATTTCACAAATGATCTTCACATCTAAACCTACAGCCAGCTAAATCTTAGACTATGCTCAAGGCCGAAAATTGCAGCTTTCAAATAGAAAACTACATGCATTTTTCTGAAGATTTCGACACCTTGACAGTTTAGTAGTAATACGCAATATCTACAATTACATAATTTATTTACTTATTCTTTTCGGATGTGATTTCGATCCCATTTGGAGTCTTTAATCCAAAAGAAAGTGCAGATGCAGGTCTTTGAATTCATTAAAGTTACTCATAGATAATGATACACCAAAAGGATTCTGCATCAACATAGGATGATTTTTGTTGCAGATGAAGGAGACACCTATTAAGATGTTGTGTGAGACGAACTGGAGCATAATGACCGTGAATGGTCTATTTCCTGGGCCGGAGATCCGTGCTCGCAAGGGCGACACCATTTACGTTAACGTCACCAACAAAGGACTTTATGGAATCACTATTCACTGGTAACAATAAAACCGCCTCCAACTCTCTCCCCCTCTCTCCCCTATTCTTGTACACATGTGCAGGCACAGAGTGAGACAAATAAGAGATCCCTGGTCTGACGGTTCGGAGAACATCCCGTAGTGCCCGATCCTTCCCAACTCAAGCTTTCTTTAGAAAATCGTACTCACCGAAGAAGAAGGCACTCTGTAATGGCATGCTCACAGCGACTGGTCATATGCCACTATACACGGTCCTCTCATCATTATGCCCGCCTGTGGAAAAATGTGCCCTTACAAGTTTGACCAAGATCAGACAATCGTCATCAGTATCCTACTTTCAACTAACTTAAATGACATATTAAATTTTTCACTCAATCAAACACATGCATAAATAATAATTTGTATTGTTTTTCTTAACAAAACTATAATTTGGCATGCAGTTGAATGGTATGCGATAGATACGAAGGCCATAATCAACAAGGCTGTTGAATTAGGAGAAGATCCAGACTTGTCCGTGGCCTATACCATAAATGGTCAACCGGGAGATAGTTACCCATGCTCTAATGGTACGAATTTAAGTATGTAGTATATACGTAAGTGTGATATCCACTATTTATTCAAAAGAAAAGGTCTTCTTTATAGGTGATGAGATCTTGCAAAACTATTATTCATTAATACTAATCAATGATGATCGATATATAGTACGTGTAATTTCAAGATCTCCGCCGGTATTAGTTAATATGTTGACTTTTCTTTTTCCTTTGGCAGGTTCGGCATACAATATAACTATTATGCAAGGAAAAACGTATCTCTTCCGGATTATCCATTCCGGGATGAATGAAGAGATGTTCTTCGGCATAGCCAAGCACAAACTCCTTGTGGTCGGAATGGATGGAGCTTATCTAAAGCCGTTTAAGACCAATTATCTTATGATAACTCCCGGTCAAACGATGGACATTTTGGTCACCGCAAACCAAGCCCCCGGTTGCTACCATATGGCTTTTAGTCCGTTCGTGGACACTGGGGCCCCGTCCAATAAAAATGTCACAAGGGGGATATTGCAATACAAAGGCAAATATAACCACTTGGAGACTCTCGAGTTACCCATGCTTCCAGGTTTCACCAACAAGAGTGAC
The DNA here is from genome assembly GCA_031216405.1 of Syzygium malaccense. Lineage (NCBI taxonomy): Eukaryota > Viridiplantae > Streptophyta > Magnoliopsida > Myrtales > Myrtaceae > Syzygium > Syzygium malaccense. The sequence continues at coordinate 42,258,885 of CM062257.1, read as the reverse complement.
GCCGGAAACTTCACTATTCAGTTGAGGAGTTTGAATAGCAAAGAACATCCATCCAAAGTTCCGATGAAAATCACTAGGAACGTTACGATCGCGGTGTCCGTGAATCAGCAACCATGTCCTCCTAATATTAAAAAATGTGAAGGCCCGGGGGGCACTACTATGCATTCGGCAAGCTTGAACAACATAAGTTTTCAGGCTCCATCGATTAGCATTCTCCAAGCATACTACAAGTACGTAAATCGCTACAGCCACCAATTTCCAGCCTCCTATTTGTTAGGATCGAATATTTTTCTCACACCAATAGAGTTGCAATGCATTGAACTGTTCTCCAAATTGAACAAATTTAACCGGTTAAAACCTTCGTCATCTTAAGCGAAGGCATAATTCAACATCTAAATGTCCATAACATTATGTTTGTGGTGTGTGCAGCAATTTACAAGGAGTCTACAACAAAACTTTTCCGGATGAACCACCTTCTTTGTTCGACTTCACCGGAAACCTTACGGCCTTGGGGGAAGCTGCCATTTTGACTACCGAAGTGTTGAAGATTAACTATAATGACGAGGTTGAAAAAAGATTCCAGGGGACCAATTTCGGAGCAGCGGAGAATCACCCAATGCATTTACACGGGTATAGCTTTTACGTCGATGGGATGGGCGATGGAAATTTCTGCGAGACCGAAGTATCAAAGTATAATACAGTGGGTCCACCTTATGTTAACACCGTCGGACTCCCCAAAAATGGGTGGACAGCAATTAGATTCAAAGCCGATAATCCAGGTACTACGATTTCATAATGCATAGAAACGTATACTATTCACTGTCAGACGGATAGTATCTAACTATTTATTATCATGCATCTACCATTTCGGCATTAGTTTTGCATGAATTTGTTCTTGTATATGAATGCATAATTGACAGATAATCCTTTTATGGGTGCTTGCAGGAGTGTGGTTCATGCACTGTCACTTAGAACGCCGTGCGAGCTGGGGAATGGACGCAGTCCTCATCGTCCGAGATGGGAAGAGAAAACATCAGAAAGTTCGTCCGCCGCCCAAGGACATGCCTCCTTGTTCCGTTTCTCGACTAGGATGTTGTTTTCTTCATGTTCGTTGCCAGGGCAAAGGCTATTGAAATCCCAGTGGGAATGAATCATCTGTTGTTTTGTATCGGAGTTTGCAATTTTGCATCATTCTAGTAAGTTTCAATTTGCCACACATGTTTTTGCAAGCAAGAAGGTTTTGTTCGATTCCAAATAATTGTGTTATTTTCCTAGTGATTCGAAATGTACTTGTCCGTTGCCAATGGTAATTCCAGAAAATTAATCGATAGAGATAAAAATTTCAACGATGTTGTTGACACCTAAATTTTGGCACATCTTTTAGTGGTTAATTGCATAGAAAATTAGGGATTAAATTTTAACTCCTAAACAAAAATATCAAAATCGCATAACATATAGTTTAAATTCATTTTAGATTAATTGCATTTTGCATCGGACTGGAGGTGACGAACGAACTTAAATTTCATCGAATGGGACTCGGCTCGCTTGGAACGCAAGGGCCGGGAATTACAAGTCAAACGGGCTCGGTTGTTTTAATTTGAGCTTAATTCGGCCCATTATCCTTAATTAATTCAGCCCATTTAAATTAAATTAAAATCTAAGCCCAAGCCTAAGCCCATTAGGACTAGAAAGCCCATCTAATTGACCTAGATTAGTGCTATATATACATCATTAGGTCAGGATTTTAGGGGGGACACACAATTTTCAGATCAGAAAATTTTTAGAGTGTGAGAGTGAGAAAGAGAGAGAGAGGAGGAAGACATCGCGCGACGTGCCCGCTGCCGCGCCCGCGCCCGCTCCCGCGCCCGCTGCCGCGCCCGCTGCCGCGCCCGTGCCCGCGCCGGCGCCCGCTGCCGCGCCCGCTGCCGCGCCCGCTCCCGCGCCCGCTGCCGCTCCCGCGCCCGCTCCCGCGCCCGCTCCCGCGCCCGCGCCCGCTGCCGCGCCCGCTGCCGCGCCCGCGCCCGCGCCCGCTCCCGCGCCCGCGCCCGCTCCCGCGCCCGTCGTCGCTGCCTTGCTGTTCCGTCGCCGTTGCCCCGCCGTCATCCCGACACCGCGCCGCCGGTCCACCGCTCGCCGTTCATCCCGATCCGCAAGTTCGAATTTGGGAATTATCTGCAAATTAGGTAATTAGATATTATCTGATATTTTTCAGAATATTTAATTTACTAATTTGTGCTTTTGAATATGGCGTGAATATCGTGTAGAATATTAGATATGTTGGGATAATTATCTGATATCTGCAATATTTTTAAAATATTCAAAATTAGGAAACTTTCCTAATTTAGCAACGTATCTGGACGACTATCCTACCTTATCCCTAAGGTACGATACGCGACGATATGGAAAATCATTATCCTATCCATAATTACTTGGGTACGATAATGATTTTTATCTGCTTTCCAAATTTGAACGATCGACTTTCCGTTAATATCTATAACCCTATAGATATGACCGATAGTTCGATTCTTGTGCCTAATCTGAATTTGAAACGAATCTTGTGGATTGCGTGGCTATTTTAAATATGGATGCTATCTCTGTTTAAATTATTTTTCCTTTTCAAATAAAAAAGAAAATTCAAAAATATCAGTTAGGATTTGAATTTGAGTTTTGCATGTTTAAGAATCCTAAATATATCTAGACGATAGAGTAATTATTTAATTTAAATTAGGACTTGAGATAATCTATTCCCTAGTTTAAATTAAGTAATTTTCTAATCTTAATAGATTATTTAGGTTATTTTTTTATTTCGAATTTTCATGAAAATCCCAAAAAAGAATGAATTGTTTTATGGTAGATTAGGATAGATTGCATTCTTAATTTAATTAATTTATTATTTCAAATTTTAACAAAAAATCCCAAAAAATAAGTCATGTTAGGATATGTTAAGTCGTCATAGGTTGCATGTTAATTTAGGCATATTTTTATTCCGAATTTCATTAGAAAATACCAAAAATAAATCATTTGCCCGTCATCAGAATTAGGTCACGTCGTCGCATGACATATAGTTTGCATGCTAGGTTGCATTACTTGCATGTCATTTTTGCACGTCATTGCATGTAGACTAGGCTTCATTTAAATAAGCAAAAAGCCAAAAATATTGAGTGAACTGCTTGTTAATTAGAAAGCATATTAGATTGTTGATGTGATTTTCTAGCTAACCATGCAAATGCTTACGTTGCTTCGAGGTAAGTAATTCTCCCAACCTTGCAATTTATTTAATGTTTTGATTATTGGGTGTTACTTTGGTGGTTTGCGCACCCGCATGAACACCTCACATGTTAGTGATTAAGTTGAAATGGATCCAGATTGCTTGCCAAAATATTTTTGAAAAGAAAAGGTACCGAAAGGGCGTTAGACTAGATCTAGCGTAATCAAGTCCCTGGGCTTAGAATCTCTGGTTCGTAGGAATAAAACATATCTCCCTATGTTTTGTTTAGGTTTCTAATCGACCTACCACAAATTGATTAGTGGCGACTCCAAGTATGAAAACATTTGCATGTTAAAAACTTAAACCCAAAGTTGCGAATTGGTAGGGCTTGGGAGGGCTCGAGTTAGGTTTAGTCCTAACAATCCATTAGCCTGAGAAGGAAATTTTAGGTCGCGACAGCTTGGCGACTCCGCTGGGGACTTGAGTTAAAACTCCTAGTGGACTTAGGCCAGTTTTTCTTTTCAAAAAATATTTTTGCTTGGCAGCGAGGATCCCAGGTATGTCCCTAACATTTTAGGTGTTAAATGTTTTTGCAGAATGGGAGGTATAAGGGGAGGCGTGATTGTTAACCCTTGTTTTGCAGGGAGGCGTTTGGATGAATGGTTTATTTTATGCACGAAGCGCTGTATGATATAACTTGTTGTGCATGCCTTGCATTTACACTGCACCGCACACACTTCCCGCTGCCGGACCTGGGCGGCGCAGGTTTAGGATGGTACTGAGAAAACGGACACCCCGACCACACCCGCGTGGTATGGGTCGCCTTTCTTGATCCCGAAAGTTCTTTCATGGTGTCATTGAATACCTACCACGGTTGCACCCTTTGCAAACCCGGGTCGGCTCTTTGACTAAGCCGGAGTCAGGGGAATCCCAGCCTAACCACCACCATGACTGGTTTAGCTCGGTAATCCTCATGTCTCCATTTCGCAAGCCAGAGTCTAGATAGAAATCGAACCTCACATTTCATGCGCATGTCTTTGTGATTGCCATGGTCCTATTGGTGAAGTAAGTTTTTCTCAACCTTTATCTAGCAATTTATTTATGTTTCGTATTTTCTTTGGTCGGTCCATGATAGGTCTAGGTTGGTTTTAAATTTGAAAGTAATAATCATTGAGGCCTTTTTAAAAAAAGAAAGAAAGAAAGAAAGCTCTTTTAGAGAATTTATTTTCAATCTATGTCTTTATTTTCCTAGATGTGTCATAGGTAATTATTTTCCTACAAAGTTTGCCGTCATCTTTTTTTTTACAAAAAAAAGGGCTTTAGAGAATTTGTTTTCGGTCCATAGTTTCTAGGGAGTCTCACTTTTTGTTTTTCATAATTTTATGATTAGGGATTTTGGTGCTTCTATTTCCTAGGTTGTGTCTAGGGCGTCATTTATATTTCTTTTCCTAGATCACTTTTCATAAAGTCTCGTCCATGTACGAATATTGTCATGAATAAACAAAAAAAGACTAGAAGCGTGTCATGGACCAACCTTGTCTTGACCATGTGCTTATTTGGTTCATTTCCTTTACATTAGGTTATTACGGACCGTCAACGTTCCCCAATCCGTACTCGCTCAAGAGCAAGAATGACTGACCAAAATGAGCAAGCTCGTGTTGCTGTCCTTGAAACCGAGATGAAGCAAGTCCTGAATGTGCTCGAGAATCTCACCAAACAAGTTGCTTCTCTACAGACAAGCATTTCCACACTGTCTGCACCCGCTCAACCGAGTGTAGAGATTGTACTGCCCGATGACTCTCCTCCTATTAAGTCAAAAGATAAAGGAAAAACTGTTGCCATTGGCACTTCCTCGACCGAGAATGGTGCAACTTTAACTAACAAAGCTCGTCCGATCATTACAAATGGGGGTGACGCATCTTCTAAGCCACCAAAGAGTGATGAGGCTGAGCGTATTGATAAGCTTGAAGAAAAATTCCGTCAAATGCAAGGCTTTGATGATCAATTCTCACGAGGTCTTGCTCACATTGTCAAGGTTCAAGTCCCTAAGAAGTTCAAGGCGCCTGAGTTTAATAAGTTCGATGGCCTTTCCTGTCCTAAGGTCCATTTACAATACTACACAGCAAGGATGGCGCCGTATGCTGATAATGTGCCACTCATGATTCACACTTTCCAAGATAGCTTAACCGAACCCCCCTTACAATGGTTCGTTTTGAAAAAGATTCATTCGCTCAAGACATGGGAGGATTTGTCTGATGCTTTCATTCGTCAATACAAATTCAATATTGACGTGGCCCCGTCACGTGAGGATTTGATTCGCACTGAGAAGAAAAAGACTGAGACCTTCAAGGCCTATGCTACTAGGTGGAGAGCTCTAGCTGTGCAAATTACCCCTGAGTTGACTGAGAAGGAGATGCTTGATACCTTCATGAAGACTTTACCATTCGAGTTTCGTAATCGAATGTTGGGTTATAATTTCAATTCTTTAGCTGAGTTGATACCTGCGGGAGAACGCATTGAGATCGCTCTGCGCGATGGTTGGGCCACTGAGCAGGCTACCTCTGCTAAGAAGTTCACCCTCAAGAAGGATAAAGAACCGACACCTGAAGTGAATGTAGCTTATTCTCAATAAAGCCGTGACACTGCCTCGACAATGCAGTCTATTGGCAAACAAGGTGGACGCCAATTCCCTAGTCGGCAACAAGGTACTAAAAGGAACTTCACGCCTCTACTTGGGCCGTTATCCAAAGTTCTACCTGTTCTCCAAAAGAAAAATTTGCTTTCAAGTGAGCCGAAACGCCCGAACCCCGAGCGGTTCTCTGGTTATGACTCCTCTAAGAAGTGTAAGTATCATATGGGGGAGGTCGGTCATTCTACTGATGATTGTTACGTACTGAAGCATAGAATTCAAGACCTCTTGGACACAAAGGCATTCTCTTTCCGCAGTGATCAACCAAATGTCCAACGGAACCCTCTACCCAACCATGCTGGAAGCACGGATGCTGTTATTGAGTAGAGAAATTTCTGTTTTTATACTCCTCTGCGAAGGAGTCTTTCATGCTTTCTAGGATTTCAAGTATTTTCTAGGATTTCAATTCATGTTTATGTTTTGATTCGTAGGGCTTTGATTATTTGCATTTCCCTTCCAATAATGTAATTCATTTGATTCTATTCAATGCAATTGCAAGTTTGTTTTCATTTTGAGGACATGTTAAAGTATATTAAACTAGCCCGGTGATGATATCCAACCATGAAAAGAAAATATCATCCAAGGAGAAATTCTGAGGGCTGGGCTTTCTCATGCTCCCTCCAAAAAAAGACTTTTCGAAAATTAAAACATTTCATTGCTTTTTAAAAAAAAAAAAAACCTTTCCAAAGCGTGCATCAAATAAATCCTGTTTGTTTGTCTGACTCATTTACTTCATGCCTCAGAGCATAATTCTCCAGCTTATTGTGATGAGAAATTGACACATCGAGTTCTATTGATGATGAACCTATGGGGCAAAGGATCACCACCTACTTGGGCATGATGCTAGAGCGAAGATGAGTGCTCAACAGTAGGGGATGACGAACTGAGGGGCATGTTGAACTTTGATGATGATAATGGACTGACAAATCCAACAGAGATAATGTCATGATTTTAATTGGAATCTTCTGAGTCTCAATTCACATTTGCTTAATATCCAATTCATGCACGTTTTCTTGTGCAGGGGCAAAAGCAAAGATGGAGTGTTCATGTGTCCATCCTTTCCAAATAAGAGCAATCAAAGGACTTTCATTCCTAAGGATACTCTTCTTGTTTGATATTGTTGAGTGATGACATGTTCTTGAAATGGACGTTATGCTTCTCATGCATTTAATGAAAATTTTGAATTATGAACCTTTGCATGCCTAAAGCCGATAGGTATTTAAAATACTAATATCCTTCGAAAGAGGGTTTTGCATGATAATTTACCTGTTTAACTCACCAAGTTCATTGAGAATGATCCAAATGGACAATTTATTGAATGATGTGGCATTATTTGAGTATGCTAAATGAGATGTGTCGGGATGATGAAAGGCAAGCCATATCCTATACACAGTCCCCAGTGAGTTGAGTGAAAAAATTTCATGTCTGCAAGGCAAATGGTTATCTCGCAAAAGGTACGGCAACTGAAATGACGAGAGACGGTTCATTTCTCTATCCCAAACACTACAGGTTATCCATTGTTTCGCCACTTTGAGCCTAAACACTTGGAGAAATTCATTCAAATTACCCCTGTCAAGAACCACCCCACATCGGGGCGAACTGGAGGTAAGTCAGCATCATAAGGTGAAAAATGAGTAGAAATTTTCATGCTCTCACTTGCATCAATCTTCGAGTGTTGCTTTTTCAGATGAATTCACGTGAAGTTCAAGTGCCTTAGGATGACGAAGAGCATTTCTTTCTCTATCCTATACACATTTTATCCTTTGCTAAGCCCAATTGAGCCCGCAAATTCGTTTCATATAAACCCAGTTGGTGATCATCCCCCACACTGGGGCAAGGCAAAAGTCATCATTGTTCAAGCAGCATATCCGGAGCGCCGATAAAAGACGAAGACCCTGAGATTCCAAATATTAGTCATTCGATCAAAACAAGCCAAAGTGTGGCTGGCCAATATATGCATTGTAGACAGTGTGTGTCAAAGTCAAAAAAAAAAATGAAAGCTAGAGGGCATAAAAAGCAGTGTGCCTGGTAAAAGCAAGGCCATCACCCTGAAAAAAAAAAGGGAGAACTTTAGAAAAAAAATGTCAAGGTATGACATGTCAAAGTCATGAATCCCAGTGGAGCAGTAGTCCTACAAGTTTCGAAGGAATCAAGTGACGAACTCTCAAGGCCAATGGAGCATCTACCAAGAAGACAACCCCTAAAGCAAAGAAGAAGATCGGTGATTATGCCTAGATGATTACCAACTCTCACCCTTATACACATTTTTGAGCCTGATATATCCTTTCGTTTCTCAACCCGTGAACCTAGCCTACGTTACGTCCCTTGCAAAGTCTCTTCTGATTAGGGCACTTGAATTAACGTAGAGTTTCAGATGTTTATAAGCTTAGCTCGAAGAAGTGCGAGCAAGTCTATTTCTTTCTCATTTTGCAGGGTTCTTGACTTGTAAACCCGGAGATGATTGTGGAGTATTTTCTTTCAATAACCTCGACTTGAAGAGTCCCCTTTGTTAAGCCATTGACCAAACCGACACTACGGTCCTGATAAAGACCTCTTAGATTGGTAAAGTCGTACCGCTTGCGAGAATACTCGGATCCTTGTCGACATGATGATGGTGAGACGGAGTGATTCTCATAGAATAGCCCTTCCGAATAAGAGTGAGTGAAAGCCCTTTCTAACTGAAAGTCTCTCATTTAGCACTCTTAAGAAATCCACGTTATGAGTGAAAATTGTCTTAATTAATGATTCTCCCCAGTGGAAATTTGGTGACGCAAATATGGTAAAACCATCATGCATAAACCTCAATTGAATTGATGAATTCTGAAATGTGAGTTCTAGAATAGCTGAGATTGCTAATCTCCTTGAATGAATGTATATGTATTTTGCTCTAATCATGTCTGGCAGGTAATGTTTCCTCGAAGACTAAAGAGTTCCTGATGCTACAGTTGTTTTTTGAAGCTTCGTGTTCGTCTAAATATTTGTGAATATTCAATTACCTGATTGTAGTTTCAGGTATCATTTCCGAAAATCTGAAGAGAATTTTCGATCCTATTAATCATATCTGATTGCAGTTTCAGATATCTTTCTCGAAGATCCGAAGGGAATCATCGAGCCCATATTCAATTACCTGATTGTAGTTTCAGGTATCATTTCCGAAAATCTGAAGAGAATTTTCGATCCTATTAATCATATCTGATTACAGTTTCAGATATCTTTCTCGAAGACCCGAAGGGAATCATCGAACCCATTCAAATATCTTATTGAAATTTCAAGTATCATTACCGAAAATCCGAAGGGAATTTTTCGAGTCTTTCAAGCATTTGAGTCGCCTTTCAGATGACTTTTTCGACTACTTGAGAGGGTTTCCAGATACTTGGCGGGTTTCGAAAGTTGTTCCATACCCCAATTTTGCTTTCCCAAATCTTCAGGTAAGTAAATGCAGGTATGTTTTCTATTTTTGCATTTGCATTTTCATATCACATTAGAAAATGGGTGTGGGCTCATTGAGATCCCATTTACTCTACAAAAAGACTAATTTTTCTCATTGCATTTGCATAGTCAAAATTTAGGTATCATTTAGTCTTTGAAGGAAACCTCTTCGAGCTCCCCTTCAAAGAGGGGCAGCTGTTGACACCTAAATTTTGGCACATCTTTTAGTGGTTAATTGCATAGAAAATTAGGGATTAAATTTTAACTCCTAAACAAAAATATCAAAATCGCATAACATATAGTTTAAATTCATTTTAGATTAATTGCATTTTGCATCGGACTGGCGGTGACGAACGAACTTAAATTTCATCGAATGGGACTCGGCTCGCTTGGAACGCAAGGGCCGGGAATTACAAGTCAAACGGGCTCGGTTGTTTTAATTTGAGCTTAATTCGGCCCATTATCCTTAATTAATTCAGCCCATTTAAATTAAATTAAAATCTAAGCCCAAGCCTAAGCCCATTAGGACTAGAAAGCCCATCTAATGGACCTAGATTAGTGCTATATATACATCATTAGGTCAGGATTTTAGGGGGGGACACACAATTTTCAGATCAGAAAATTTTTAGAGTGTGAGAGTGAGAAAGAGAGAGAGAGGAGGAAGACATCGCGCGACGTGCCCGCTGCCGCGCCCGCTCCCGCGCCCGCTCCCGCGCCCGCTGCCGCGCCCGTGCCCGCGCCGCGCCTCGCTGCCGCGCCCGCTGCCGCGCCCGCTCCCGCGCCCGCGCCCGCGCCCGCTGCCGCGCCCGCGCCCGCTGCCGCGCCCGCTCCCGCGCCCGCTCCCGCGCCCGCGCCCGCTCCCGCGCCCGCGCCCGCTCCCGCGCCCGTCGTCGCTGCCTTGCTGTTCCGTCGCCGTTGCCCCGCCGTCATCCCGACACCGCGCCGCCGGTCCACCGCTCGCCGTTCATCCCGATCCGCAAGTTCGAATTTGGGAATTATCTGCAAATTAGGTAATTAGATATTATCTGATATTTTTCAGAATATTTAATTTACTAATTTGTGCTTTTGAATATGGCGTGAATATCGTGTAGAATATTAGATATGTTGGGATAATTATCTGATATCTGCAATATTTTTAAAATATTCAAAATTAGGAAACTTTCCTAATTTAGCAACGTATCTGGACGACTATCCTACCTTATCCCTAAGGTACGATACGCGACGATATGGAAAATCATTATCCTATCCATAATTACTTGGGTACGATAATGATTTTTATCTGCTTTCCAAATTTGAACGATCGACTTTCCGTTAATATCTATAACCCTATAGATATGACCGATAGTTCGATTCTTGTGCCTAATCTGAATTTGAAACGAATCTTGTGGATTGCGTGGCTATTTTAAATATGGATGCTATCTCTGTTTAAATTATTTTTCCTTTTCAAATAAAAAAAGAAAATTCAAAAATATCAGTTAGGATTTGAATTTGAGTTTTGCATGTTTAAGAATCCTAAATATATCTAGACGATAGAGTAATTATTTAATTTAAATTAGGACTTGAGATAATCTATTCCCTAGTTTAAATTAAGTAATTTTCTAATCTTAATAGATTATTTAGGTTATTTTTTTATTCCGAATTTTCATGAAAATCCCAAAAAAGAATGAATTGTTTTATGGTAGATTAGGATAGATTGCATTCTTAATTTAATTAATTTATTATTTCAAATTTTAACAAAAAATCCCAAAAAATAAGTCATGTTAGGATATGTTAAGTCGTCATAGGTTGTATGTTAATTTAGGCATATTTTTATTCCGAATTTCATTAGAAAATACCAAAAATAAATCATTTGCCCGTCATCAGAATTAGGTCACGTCGTCGCATGACATATAGTTTGCATGCTAGGTTGCATTACTTGCATGTCATTTTTGCACGTCATTGCATGTAGACTAGGCTTCATTTAAATAAGCGAAAAGCCAAAAATATTGAGTGAACTGCTTGTTAATTAGAAAGCATATTAGGTTGTTGATGTGATTTTCTAGCTAACCATACAAATGCTTACGTTGCTTCGAGGTAAGTAATTCTCCCAACCTTGCAATTTATTTAATGTTTTGATTATTGGGTGTTACTTTGGTGGTTTGCGCACCCGCATGAACACCTCACATGTTAGTGATTAAGTTGAAATGGATCCAGATTGCTTGCCAAAATATTTTTGAAAAGAAAAGGTACCGAAAGGGCGTTAGACTAGATCTAGCGTAATCAAGTCCCTGGGCTTAGAATCTCTGGTTCGTAGGAATAAAACATATCTCCCTATGTTTTGTTTAGGTTTCTAATCGACCTACCACAAATTGATTAGTGGCGACTCCAAGTATGAAAACATTTGCATGTTAAAAACTTAAACCCAAAGTTGCGAATTGGTAGGGCTTGGGAGGGCTCGAGTTAGGTTTAGTCCTAACAATCCATTAGCCTGAGAAGGAAATTTTAGGTCGCGACAGATGTTGACCAAAAGGGTGTTTACAATGCGTTCTTAATAAGATTGTCAAAAAAATAACCGGCACAATTTAAACAATCTAATATGTAAAACACGAATGTCATAGCCAAAAATGCATGCCAACTTGCGGTTTTGACATGTAATGAGTCAATACAAGTGGACTAGAATTTAGAACCGATTAAAGAAGGTCTCATCATATGTCGAACTTTAGATTGACCTTGTCAGTGCGAATTTGTTGCGATTAATCTACTCTTGAACGAGATTGTCAGCATTGTTATGTCCTTATTGCGATAAAAAAGATAAATCGATGCATTGTTCTCTAATAATTTTAAGCTATTCAAAACAAGAGTAGAGTTTGGTATAGTTCATGCGGTCCATAAAATTAGTATATTAAGTAACGTCATGAGTTGCAAGCGGTGAACTTTGTAAATTATTTAGCACTATTTAATAACTTACTTCACTTAACTTTAAGATGATATCGACCGTCACAGAATAATAGAAATTGCGCGAATGTGTTTCTCGGAATTTATTTGAAGCTTTCATAAAAAGTGCTTTATGCCTAATTGGCCAAAAATATGATAGAGTATTTACAGTTGGGACTTTAATTATATAACTCCAAAACACCCGCGTCATTTAATCAGAACCACTTGCTAAATTTTTAATAACGACACTTCCACTTGTGTAGCCAAAAGATGCGGTCCATAGAAAATGACATTGTCAAAAGATAAACATGTCGTTCTAGTGTTTCGATATTAGTTTGACCAAGGTGTGAACAGATTGCAATACTCTTGTTTTGTACGAGGGTGGCAAAAGAATAACGCAAATTGGTGTGGTTGAGGAGATACCGATTCCATCATTAGTTCACATGTACAAATTTATGTTTTAGGAACATAGGGGGCCTTCGTCTTGCAACAGCTGATCTTCTTCGTGGAAACAGATTGAAAGAGTCCGAAGGACATTGCACACTTTTCCCCCCTTTGTAAAACCCACCGTTCTTTGGGTCCTCAAATGTTGGGATTTGGGGATAGGGGTATCGTACATTTTGCTAACGTGATTTGTAATATGATGTCTGGTCCCAGCGACATGTAGATACATCGGTACCGAAGTTAGATCCAGCGTCTCCTCGATCTAGGCGGTGACAAGTCAGATCTTTTTGTTGCTGAGATTGACAATGAGAGAGAGAGAGAGAGAGAGAGAGAGAGAGTCATTTAGTACTCATTCTATTGTTGCATACCCAAACACAAGAATACTCGAATTCTTACGGCACAAACACCCCCTCAGTCAATGTCTGTTGTCACTGTGCAGGTGCCGCGGTGTTGTCAATCTCTCTTGGACATGGGGCTTCAGATCAAGTATGAAATAGCACTTTCAACTTTCCCATCACCATTGTTATGCAGTGTCAATCCCTAGCACAATTTCATTATCAAAGATCGCCCAAAATATCACCGAAGAAAGTTTGCAATTTTTCAATTGGGTGCATTACTCGTGTTATGTGCAATCAGTTTTCTAATAATCTAACTTTATTCTCGTCGTTTGTTAATAAGACCCTAAGAAAAAATTATGAAAGAGTGACGCAATTAAACCGGTGGAAGTAGAGATCAATGTTCGAATTTTCACATTCTTAATATCCAACTCAAGCATAAAACAATATCTTAGCATATACTTCAAAGGAAGCATGTCACTTAGAAAACAACCTACAAAGAACATAACAATTTCATTCTAAGATTCACTCATCGATAGAGAGATCCTTCACAGGGACATGAACGATCGGCTCATCTAAAACAGTTTCCTAGTTTATGGGCTCATCAACATTAGCCTCGCATCTCAAATATCTGGATCATTTGCCCAAACCACGGGAAAAGTGTCAAAAAAGTCATAAACCTTTTGCATTTGTGCCAATTTAGTCTGAAACCTTTTTTTTTGTACCAATTTAGTCCTAAACCTTTTGCATTAGTACCAATTCAGTCCTAAACCTTTTTTTATGTCAATTCAGTCCTAAACCTTTTGCAATAATGTCAATTCAATCTTAAACCTTTTCCATTTGTGCCAATATAGTCCTAAAACTTTTTTTGATGTCAATTCAATCCTAAACCTTTTGTATTGGTACCAATTCAGTCCTAAACTTTTTGCATTGGTGCCAATTTAGTCCTTCTGGCTAATAGCTATTCACTTGTCGAAGGACTAAATTGGCACCAATACAAAAGGTTTAGGACTGAATTGACGCTAAAAAAAGGTTAAAAACTGAGTTGGTACTAAAAAAAGGTTTATGACTGAATTGGCACCAATACAAAAGGTTTAGGATTAAATTGGCACCAATGCAAATTGTTTAGAACTGAATTGGTACCAAAAAAAGGTTTATGACTAAACTGACATCAATGCATAAGGTTTAGAACTGAATTGGCATAAAAAAAAGGTTTAGAACTAAATTGGTACCAATGCAAAAGGCTTAGGACTTTTTTGACACTTTTTTCCCCAAAACATACATGTTACTGACTCCTAGCAACTATTGATGGCATAATTCAGCATACAACAGCAAAAAGACATAGCAACGAAAATCAATACAATTTATTGCCAAGGATAAACAAACATGAAAAGAAAATAAACAAGAAAGTTGAAAGAAGCAAAAAACTGGGACTGGTATATATTATGCTGCCCCAATTCTGTAACTGGGCTCAAGGACATCTTTGTCAAAAAAGTAAGTTTTGAGCTAGGAAAACTTAAGCCCAGTTTATATTGCACACTCTTATGAATTGGGTCATTTGGAAGAGATAGAACAAGTATGAAACAATTTCGCCTTAATTCCCAATCTCAATTCATTTTCTTCGGATCTGGCTTGCCCACAACGATGTTGTTTAAAGAGCCATTTGGAGTGGATGTGTCACTTAATTGATTAATTTATAATTTTTTGTGACATGAAAATTAGTTTATCGTTAATGTATCATTGGTGTATCAACTTGGATTTTGTGGTGTTATTATCCCATGATTTATTTGGAATTTTCCTACATGATAAAAAATTGTGCCCGTGTGGACGCCTACTTGTTAGAATAATTAAATATTAAACAACGCCTTCATCTAATAACTTAAGTTTTTAGAATAATTGGCAGTGATCCCACAAACTCTCACACTACCTACCTACAAAATGATATGTATAGCCCAAAATTTTTAATAAAAGATAAGAACTTATTGGCTTTTCTATAGAAATAAAAACTTTTTTACAAAAATTATAATGGAGTTCTACATGATTCAAGTTACTCTTCTTGTCAATATTATGGTTGTGAAATTTGAGGTGTCCACTATAAATTAAAATCTGAAAACCTCGAAGCACAAAGCAAAAGATTAATCTTAGAAGCAAAACTTCCCTAACATAAAAGATATCTTAAAAAGTGAGGTTTCAAATGTTTTACCATTTCGCACCATTTGCTTTGTTACATGCAGATGAAGGAATAAATCAGGAGATTACTTTCTCAAATTACTTCAACAGATGAAGACAGTCCCTGTTTTTTGTTTTTGTATCAGTTAGGGTTTGATGTGCTTCAGAAAAGAAATCACATAAAACATGCATGGACTGTCATGAAGGAAATAAAGCAAGAGATAAGACACTGTTGAGTGGTCAACATGAAAGCTATTTGACAAATGAGAATCCATGCCTCTCTTTATAGAGCTGGTGTTGTCCTATTAACTGGTCTTTGGTTCCAGCTTGAAATAATAAAATGCCGTTAATTTAACCAATATTCTTCTCTTAATTGGCATCCTGATAATAAAAAATATTGTAATAAGTGTTGTAGGAGTGCTTGTTAAATAACCAAATAAGGAAAAATTACAGTTTTCAATGCATTACGGCCATATAAAATATGGATAGTGCTTTGAAAATCAAATTTCTTATTAAGCATGATTGATGGGACCAATGGAGAATACACAACCACAAAACTTAGAAAAGCTGAAAAGAAAAGGATAAGTACACCTCAAACACTAAGAAAAGCTACCCTCGACCACAACAAAAAAGTTGATAAGAAATTTTTATGTGATCACAAATTCTTACGAATAGTGGGTTCAATTTACACAATTAAAACATGACATTATGCAACATTCATATAAGTTTTTTGTGAGAGATAGGGCGTCACTCTACCAACAGTGTAAGCCTTCCCAAGCAAATGTTTTATTGGTTACTGTATGGAGGCTTCCTTCCTCCATCTTCTTGCATAATTAGTCTTTTTGAAATGCTAGGGGTTTCTCCTAAGCTTTTGTACTTTATCTAATTAATGATATTCACATATTTATACCAAAAAAAAATTCAAATGTTTTGTCATGTACAACGCATCATTAATCTGGTTTCTGGTGTAATTTAATTACCAATGAAATAAGAGTATGAATCAATAATCACTTGTAGCAAGTAAAGATGATACAAAATAGGTACCTGCAAAACCCCAGCAACTTCTGACTCGATTCTATGGAATTATTATTTGACCCAAAAAATAAAAAGAAACAAAATAAGGAAAAAGCCTTGATTGCCGCCTTGTATATGACCTGTATATCCTCTCCTCCATGGATTTTCTCTTGTCTTTGCCTTCTTCCATTCCCTTTAAATCAAATTTCTCCTTCTCTTTGTCCCCAAGGCAGAGAGAGAGAGAGAGAGAGAGAGAGAGAGAGAGAGAGAGAGAGAGAGAGAGAGAGAGAGAGAGAGGGCGCGCAGTGAAAAGGTTACAGAGACTCTTGGATGATGGGTCAAGCTCCCAACCGTGGAAGCTAGTAATCTCCAAGAGCAAAGGTAAGTGCTTCGATAGTATCATACCGAGTTTCCAATTCCCAAGAAATCGAGTCACGTGTGATGTGATGCTATGGTCATTTCAGAAATAAGAACAGGATCAAAAGAAGAAAGAAAGAACGTGACAAGATGACACATTGCTTTGCAGGTTTTGACGATGAAGCTCAAATGAAATGTCTTGTTTGGTTGAGTTTCTGAAACTGGACCTGCCTGGCTCCCTGAATGCCATCTAAGAAGCAGCCTTTGCCAAAGACAGAGTTGGCTACTTCCTTAGTTGGCATGACGGGAGCCATGCAGGCCCTAATACAGGACATCACACATTACAAGCAGGCAAACTCAGGTCATCAACAGCCTAAGATAAGTCATTAATTTCACCAACTTAATTTCTCGTTCACTTCTCATTAGCCAATACGACTTATCCTAACTTGGCTCCTTTGACATGTTGGTCTCCCTTTGGATGAGCTAAGCTTTTCTCGGCGACATACATATATTCTTTCCCGAGCCGATGCAGTGTCATATGGATACTTCCAGCAGATGTGAAGGTTCGGATTGAAGATCCTCGTGAGACGGTCCACATAGACCTTAGAGAAGCGAGGTGGGGCTTTTACGGTTTCCACCCTCAAATTGGTCCTCCCTCTCTCTCTCTCTCTCTATTTTTGTATATCCTATACTCTTTTGCCTCTTCCCACTTATGGGATAACATAGGCCGGTGATATAAATCTACGGGTAAAATTTCTGAGTGGACCCTAAAGGGGCCAATTCCAGAGAAATTGGAATCAGAAGTAAAAAGATCATGCATGCATGTTGAACTAATGGGACCATGTAAGATAATGCAATCTAGCTTTAAATGATAAAGAAACCAGTGGGACCATGTATTTCCACTTGAATTGATAAGAGGTAATTATGCCTGCAAGATAATGTCGCTCGAAGTCTCATTGCAACCCTACTTATGAGATTGTCATTTCACATTATATGACGTGTTTCATGGCACTGTTCATTTTGTCTCCATTTTACCAATTGATCAAACTTTTAATGTTTTCACTAAAGTACATCCACAAGGCAATTTTTAAATCTTTTCTCTAAATTTCAATTGGCTTTGTCTACGTCACCACGGGTTTAGAAGGGATGTTAGAGATAATTTGAAGATTCTTTATATCTTCCTCAATTGTGCATATACCTTTCTTGATTGTGCATATTTTTAACTGATTATAATTGATATTTTGTATAAATAGTCATTTTAAAAAGTTCATAAATATCTAATGTAGTTTTTATTAGAGTTAATATCACAAAAAATCTCAAACTGATGCACCTGTGATAAGTTTACCATCTATTGATTTCTATTAAATTTTACTATCAAATTACTTAGATGGTTGACAGTTAATAGGTGTATCAGTTTAGGGGTTTATACCTTAGTTTGTCACAAATTTACCAATTTGTGGTATTTCGTAGTATTAATCTAATTTAATGGATGGTAAATTTGTCACAGTTATACTAATTTAGAGTTTTTAGTGATCAAAAAATTAGTTTTGAATAAATTTATTATAAATATATTAATTTGAAATTTTTCATAATATTAATTTTTTTAATTATGAAATACACAGTAATTACAAAATTCTTTTTCCCACGTTGTGATCTTTCTTCATCACTCTGGAAACTCTTTATTGACAGATTGCTCCTGCATAATGGAGCTTTGTGATTGATTTGATGTTTCGTATGGATGATGCAGAACTGGACAAGAAGCTTTGCCCTACTTCCAAGTTCCAATTCTTATCCTTCAGGTCGTATTCATGTAAAGTTGGACGGTACGTGCAGTCGTGTCATGTACAATATTGTCGGCTAATTATTGGATGGAACTTTGTGCTAGTGTCATTTTCTAAAACAAAATCCCACGATTCACTTAAATCGAAGTTCCAGTGATGTCGATTTCCATATTCCAAGTGCAAAGAACTTCATGATCCAAGATATATATTGATTTTAACAAATTATATAAGGTCGATCGACCACGATATAATTATATGTACATAAAAGAAATTCGCATTTTCTCCTAAAAAATAACGATCCAAGATTTTCGTACTCATTATTCACATGTAACGACTTGGATGCCTGACGAATCCTGACGCTAAAGGTCGAATTCTCTGCAGGATTCTGGTATGAGATGATAATGAATGGAAGAGACGACAGACGTGTAATGCAGGGCGGTCTTGGCTAAGTGGACCCTGGTTTCCAGGCTTTTGATGTGACTTAAGGTCTTGGTTTCAAGCGACAAAGCTGCTTCTCGGTACTATAAAGATCTTTCCCATTTCGTGGACCGACTGTGTATAAAGAATCCCCGAACATAGTGTTGAGATAATATTACGTGCAGCTTTTAATTTAAGGCTAATGTGTTGTGCTAAGAATCGTTATGTTTTGATATGGTAATATGAATAAAAGAAGTGAAGCATGTATTCATTTCACGATTGTTTGTGAAAGAATTTTCCTTCTCGACAATTTTGGTACGATCCTTAAAGTATCAAAATCAGAGGACTCAATTTCGTTTCGATCCATGAATAAGACTGTCTAATTTATTTCCAGTGGTGGTGGACGATGGTAGCTATTGGTAAGTCGCTTCAATCATTTTAGGCATCGGTCAATTCATTAGGCCATAAATGCAAAGGTAAATCAGCTCATTGTCAGCCCATGTATCTCCAAATATCGATTGGCTTCATGGAGTTTAACCATTTTGAATTGAAATAGCTGCTTGCAAGTGGGGCTTGCTAGAAGTGGTCATACATAAGTGCGTTGAAATAGTCATATCAATACTAGCTAGGAGATTTTTAGGCTTTATTTTCACTAGCCCTCAAGAAAACGCTCAGCCATTTTCTAGTAGCTAGGAGATATTTACCTAGTTTTGTAAAGAAGCACTAAAATGATTCAATTGCAAACATTACAAATACAAAGGTTCTCCATAAGAAGTAAACTGAAAAACATCCTCCAACTTTTTGCCATAAAATATGCATAAATCCCATGCAAAAGATTGATTTCATTTCATTCAAGTAGTATGAGCAAGTTACATATTAGGAGCATGAGAAATTCAAGAGACCAAAGGCTTGAGGTTAGGTTTGAGGCCCAACTTTTTGGCAATCTATTGACTTGCTGGGCTTCGGCAAAGCGATCGAGAGGTTGAAGATGATGAATAGCAAGAGGAGCTCCAAGAATGGAAAGAAGTAAAGGACATAAGCAATAAAAAAAATAACACAGAAAAGCTAGAAGAAGAATGGCGTTGTTTTGTCCACCTCACGCCGTTGCCTTTATACATAGGATGGCCAACTAAAACTTGACTGTCACGTCAGATAAGTCTGGTGAGACTTGATCGAAAGGACTTGATTTCATTTACACTCAAAGGTTGAAAACTAAATTGACTCAATTAAAATGTTTATAATTCAATTATTTCCATGCAATGGGTTTTATAACTTATTGTGCCATTACCCCTTTTACATGCATATGTATATACTCTTGTGCTAATACTTACATGGTAATGAATCAATCATGGAATTTATGAGTACATAATTCTAATGTATTTAGTTTATTCTTTTGACTCTAACCTTTTTGTTTTCTTGGTCAGAATTTTGACTTTGACCTTGAGCACACTTTAATAATAGTCTGATGGAGTACATATTATATCCGTGTGTGTGTGTATATATATATATATATTTTTTTTTTTTTTTTTTGGTGTGAATGTAAGTTGTATAAATCAGATGAAGTACAACAGCTTAAGGACATCCCCCAGCGTCACAAATAGTGCTAATAATTCAAAAGGACGGAGGTATTAAGTCTCCATATAATAGCCAATACAACATTTATCTGGAAAGGTCTAATTTTTCGCTCTACCTCTTACATTTTTACGCACCCTCGCCAGAAGAATGTGAAAGTTAGTTGACTTATTTTGAAACCGTCTACTGTTGCGCTTCATCCAAATGCAATATATGATTGCTAGGAAGGACAACTTGAGGAGTCTTATCGCCAAGTCTTTGCCTTTTGTTGCCCTAATCATCCATTGAAGTTCTTTATTCCATCCTCCTAAAGGGTGCCTAATCCCATGTTGTGCTAGGTTACAACGCCATATGCTGCTTGTCCACTCACACTGGAAGAATAAATGTGTTTTGTCTTTAATACCAGCCCTACATAAATTACACTGGATATCAATTGAAGACATCCATTGTGCGACAATCCCTGCTGTAGATAGTCTATTTCTGTAAACTAGCCAACCAATAAAATTGTGTTTGCTAATGCCGCTAGTCCAAATTAGGTTATACCACTACATAGCTGGTCCTACATGTCTGAGTTCATCATATATATCTTGGCAGTAGTACCTTGAACTCGGGATAATTAACGTTAGAATGGGTTGCAGTTTAAGGAGACATCTCCAGCTCCAAGCCATACTACCCTTAATATCAAGCTGCATAATTGGGGTGCCTCTGCATTTGGTATTGTGAACCCAAATACTCCAAAGGGAAGAGGAATGACGATTGATGGGGTTCCATAGCATGTGGCCTAGCAATACTTTGTTCATATGTTTAGATTAGGCAGTCCTAATCCTCCGTCCTTTTTAGGTGAGCAAACTACTTGCCATGCAACCTTGTGCAAGTTATGATTTGTTGTATTACCAGCCCATAAAAATTGTCTAATCCTCTTCTCCACCTTATATATAGTGTGCTTTGGAAGTAGGAACATTTGCATTTAGTAGTGAAGATGGATATGAGGACTAATTTGGCCAACTGTAGATGCCCTGCATAACTGATATGCTTCATGTCCAAACTTTCAATTTTCTTGAAGACCATATCAATAAGACTCTAATAGTCTGTGTCGGTAAGTCTTCTGGTAACAAGGGGGATACCTAGGTATCTGATAGGGAGGGTACCTAGAGAAAAAGGCACGTGGTTTGGTATAAGATGGTTCTCTTCGTCATTCAACCTAGAAAAAAAGATTTGACACTTGTTTGGGTTGAACCACAGTCTTGTGAGAGTTGCAAATTTGTCTAGGGCATCTACATGGCAAAGGACGGAATCTACATCTCCATGAGAAAATAATAACGGGTCGTATGCAAAGCATAAATGTGTGATTCGTTGTGTTTTGCAGCGCCGGTGATACTTGAAAGAAGAAGGAGCAACTTTTGCACTAACAATTCTGTTAAGAATTTCCATAACCATTACAAAAAGGTATGGAGAAAGGGAATCACCTTGTTGCAGCCCATTCGTCATTGAAGTTCACTAAAAATGTTGGAGTAGTAATGCACTCAGCTATCAAAGCAACCAAGTCATGGGGAGTATTTATAACTTTGAGAACCTCGATGATTGCATCACATTTTACCATATCATAGGCTTTCATGAGA
Source organism: Syzygium malaccense (assembly GCA_031216405.1). Taxonomy (NCBI): domain Eukaryota; kingdom Viridiplantae; phylum Streptophyta; class Magnoliopsida; order Myrtales; family Myrtaceae; genus Syzygium; species Syzygium malaccense. The sequence continues at coordinate 42,236,938 of CM062257.1, read as the reverse complement.
TCAATCTTTATTGCCACCTGTTGTCGCGACCTCACCTCTCCTGGGTGGTGCACCACCTAATGGTTCAGCTAACGGATTATTAAGTCTAGGCTTAACTCGGGCTCTTCCAAGTCCTTACCAATTTGCGACTTAAGATTTAAGTTCTTAACATGCAAATCATTTCAATCAGGAGTTGTCACTAATCCACTTTTTGGTGGGTCGATTAAAAACCCAAGTAAATTATCGGGAGAATTACTTTACTCCTACGAACAAGAGATTATGGATTCGGAGACTTAATTACACTAGATTACTCTAATGCCCTTTCAGTACCTTTTCTCTTTTATTTGAAAAAAATATTTGCAAGCAACTTGAATTGATTTTAAACCTATCCACTAACATGCAAGGTGATCATGCGGATATGCAATCAATAATATAATACTCAATAATGCAAAGCAATAAATAAATTGCAGGATAGAGACTTACCTCAAAGCAGCGAAAGCATTTGCAATGTTAATTAGAAAATCACATTGATAATCCTGATGTGATTTCTAATTAACATACAATTTCACTCAAATCTTTTTTAAGGTTCTCTATGATTTAACGAAAACTAAACTTTATGCAATGCATTCTACATCTAGTATGACATGCGACATATGATTTATTTAAATGTCCTAATTCTAACAACAATTAAATGCACTATTTCTAATGTGGCACGCAAATGAACCTAGACGCGAGATTTCTAATGACGAAAATTAATTTATATGCAACTACTCTAATATCTAAGAAAAGAATCTATTCTATTCTAAGAAAATAATCAAAATTTATCTTAAACATGCAATATATTATTTACTCAGATTTTAACTGATCTTTTTGTATTTTTTTTTATGGAAAGACAATCAATTCAATTCAAACAAAAAATGGAAAAACAGAGCAATGAACACGACAGCCAATCACAAGAAATATTACCCATATCTATTTAAATTTAGAAACAATAGATTGACGAATTATATCTCGGGCATGAGGATCGGAATGGCCAATCTTCTACACAATCACGAATCATATATCAGGCGGGAGATCGGATTGACGATTTTCTATGCAATCGCAAGTCATAGTTCAGGCATGAAATTGGACTGTCGATCATATGCATGTTGTGAAATTAGGAAATAATTTCTAATTTAAAGGCTATTCGGGAATTTATTGGATATGATAATATCATTCAAAGATTTACACAAGATTGCAATATTTCAAATAAAGAAACAATATACTCAAAAAGCAAATTAGGTGAAATTTTTACCTAATTCAACTATTTGCTTTCCAAGTTTGGACTGGCAGACGGCGGTGGGTGACGATAAGATGGCTCGTTGAGGAGCACCCAAGATGAGGTTTAGTAAACCATTGTCGGAAAAGGTTGGTGCAGCAAGATGGACTTCGATGTTCCTGGACTAAAAATATAGTCAAAGAATCAAGTGATGAAGCTTTGAACCATATTATACTGAATATGCACACGATTTGTCAGGTGTTGCTGGATTCCGATTAAAATCATCCGAAAATCTTGATCTGGCTGAGCAGCGATTGGAATCTGCTGAAGGTGGCTTGCTAGTATGAGATCTCGTGGTGAAAAATGGGCTCGTATGGATCATCATAGATCAATCTACAAAGCAGGAACACTTAAGAAGACGATAGCGAGATGTGATAGCTATGATGGCGGCAAGGGACTCTGAGCGAGGCCGAGGACAACACCCGGTGATTTCTCGGTGATGTAAGTGCAACAACAACGGGATCCATCGGTTGGGCCTCACGATGCAAGTCAGGGAGGTTCAGCTTGTGTGAGGACATCGCGGGGGCTCCGTGGCTGGTTGTTGGTGTTGGGCTTGAGGCACGAGGCGCTTGACGTCAATGCTGCGAGTTGGGCGTGACCTAGGGTACTCGAAGCGTGTCACTGACAGGACGTTGATATAATTCGATAAAGTGTGTCGACAATCACTGGTTGCTTGCTGGCTGGGTGCTAGAAATTCTGACTTTGCTGTGAGGACTAAGGCAAGTGGCTGTATCTCTTTCGTGGCCGTGTCTTTCAGTATGTGTGGCCTTCTCTCTCTATGCTCTCACTCACGATTTTTTGCCCAACCCCCCGCTGAAGTGAACCCCCCCTCCTCCTCTTATATAAATATATATATATTTTCACTGACAAACCCTTGGACGCATGAATATTTTCTTTCCTCTTTCTTTTCAATCAAATATCCCCTTTGTTGACTAAATCTTGCTCTCAGCTATTTATTCCCTCAAATAGTTGATCTCACAAATATCACGGAAACTATGCCAATTGTTTCGTTCTTATTTGCTCTGTGACCAAAATCTTGACAATTTTCAATTTTATTGCTTCAAATTTTCATCAAATTTTCTTAACTTGATACGCATGATTTTGGCCACCGCAAGCTTAGTCCAGTTAAGCTCAGAATCATTCGCTCAAGTCCATCTGCCGTCGATCCAATGCAAATGCAACATATATGAGCCTAAACGCTAATTCAAATGCTCTTAATCTATATGCAATTTAACTATTTTTTTTTTCTAGGGATTGGGATTGATCCTTAATTTTTTATGCAACAAACGACTGACTGGATCGCCAAAATTTAGGTGTCAACACCTGTTTACACTTTCCTCCCTTGTGGTAGTTGTGTAGAAAGTCTTGGCATAGCATAATATTCTTTGAGATCTATCGTCCGCTGATGAAAGTAGTTTGGTTGAGGCCAACGATCTTCGGAAGCATGCAACTAATCCATTCTGCAAGAAGCTAAGATATGATCTTGTATATGACATTGCAGCATGAAATGGGTATGAACTCCTTGAGGTATGATGGATTCTGAACCTTCGGTATGAGCGAAATCAATGTGGAATTTATAGACTTCAGCATTTTTTTTATGATAAGAATTCCATGATAGCTTCCTCAATGTCTGTCCCTATGATGTGCCAGGCGCTATTGTAGAATAAACTGTTAAAGCCATCTGGACCTGGAGCCTTGAAGTCATTGAAACCCTTTAAAACTCTGAGGATTTATGATCTCTGAAGTATAGGAAAGGTAACAAGAGCATCAATATTTTCATGAAATAAAGAAGCATATTTCTCATATGGAATGCTAGTATGACTAGGGTTTCCAAGGAGGCGCTAATAATATGTTATAATTGCATTCTTGAGAGCGCCCTCCTCGGTAATAATATAGTCATCCTCAAGTTTGATATGATTGATCTTGTCCTGGGCACTCCTTTGCATCATGGAGGCGAAGAAATCCTTACTATTGTTGTCACCCTCCTTTAGCCATAGATTTCTGGATTTCTATTTAAGCAAAACCTCTTCATGTCTACTAAGAACAAGTAACTCCTCCAACTGTGCCTTTTCTTTAGCTCGAGTAATGGGATTATAAGGGTCAATCACAAGCTCCTGCTAAAGTTGTTTTAGGCTCTCCTTAGCATGTTTGACCTTTAAGTGTAAGTCACCAAACTAAGATCTATTCAGTCCCCTGAGTTGCCGTTTCGGTGATTTGAGCTTTGCCACCACTGTGAACATTCTTGATCCTCTGATAACCTGTTGCCAGCAAGTAGAGACCAAAGCTGGAAACTCGGGCTAGTACTCCAAAAATTAAAGAATTTGAACGAAGGTTTCCTTCTCCTACATTTGGTGTCAAGTTGCACCAAGTATGGGGAGTGATCTGGAACTCCTAGGAGTAGGAATTCAACTGAATAATTGTTATATTTGTTTTGCCATTCTGCATTAATAAGGACTTTGTCAATTCTGCTCGCTTTGAGGTTATCCCCCATGTTTTTGTTTGTCCATGTGAAGAAAGGTCCCGTAGACAGAGGTTCAACAAGTGCAAGTTCTTCAATCATGGTATTTAGTTCCTCCATACCCGCAGTCCAACGAACAGTTGAGCTAATCCTTTCACTTGTATCCCTTCTTTCATTGAAATCCCCCATTAACAACCAAGGTAGGTCTCTTGTTTGTCCAGAAGAAAAATTTGAAATGTTGCGCCAAAGAAACCTCCGCTTAACTTCAGTGTTGTATTCGTAGATGGCAAATAGCAAAAAAGGGTCCACCCCAGGTTTTTCAATGAGACAATGTATGACTTGAGCAGATACCTCCAAAACGGTTAGACTAAGTATAGCCGGTTTCCATAGGATCCATATTCTACCAAAGCTGCTGTAAATATAGTTATGAGTATAACTCCAACCTCTAAAACTACTGTCAATGACAAAATCAGCATTCTCTTCTTTAATCTTGTGCTCAAACAAAAGAAGAATTTGGGATCTGGGGATAGAGCAAAGTCCACCAATTCCCTTTTCTTGGGGCTGCGATTAAGGCCCCTTACATTACATGCGACAATATTCTTAAATCAGGAGGCTCCGTTACATCCCCCAAAACCCCCAGTGTATCCACGGAACAATTCGAAGCAATATCCGCTTCCAAAAGAGCAAATCTATTATTAGAAGGCACTATATTGTTGTCACCTTTTTTTCAACTGTTTGATCCTCTTTCCTTTCTACCAACTAGTGTATATTGTGAGGAAGAAGGATAAGACATGACAGCAACAGGGGCATTAGACTGGGTAACCATGGGGTTAGCAATACTCTTCTAGGTGGGAGATGGATTATATCCAATATATTAACTGATATTTCAATATTATTTCTACTGAAATCAAGCTTGAGACCTCTAATTCTAATGTCATGCCGCTGTGCACATAGTCTTACTATAGTACTGAGTGGGAGATCCAGCGTCCCACTAAAATAAAGTCATACACTAAATCACAACTTATCGAATGCAATGTTGTTCAATATTTAAATACTAAACTATAATTCATGTTTAGAATTTACGGCTGTTTGTAATATTTTTTTTCAAAATAAAATTATTTATCTCCCCTCCAACCAAATCGAAATTCTTGGTCCTTAGTGGGTGTAAAGAATGAGATGGGTTTGATCGATCGTATGACCTTATTCCATTATCCTGGGATTCAAGCAAAATGCAAAGAGAGGCTAAAATGTCAACTAGGCAAAGAGAGAATTTATGTAATTCATGACTTTAGAACACGTATTGGACGCGTTCTATGAAAGTCTTGGTCCTTCTTGTTAAACCATAAATAAATGGCACATGCAAACAGCTGCATACGCACTGGAAATTTCGGATCAAAGAAATGGAAACAACAGCCAAAGAACAGGACACGTCAATGGCAACCCTGCATGCAAATCCTAGATTGTCTGTCTGCTCATTGGTCGGGAATGAATCACTAGAGACAGACTGTCCTCCCAAAAAGCTAAGTAATAACCAGGATCGAAGCCCCCTCCACGTGGCGGACACCCACGTCGAGCTACTTCGGGGCAATGGCGTCAAAGTGACGATCCACTTCGTGGCAATAGCGTCGTATTGAAGATCTCGTTCGTATTGTTTTTCAAAAGACAGAGCTGTAACGTGTCGAGGTCTTGAAGCAATGGAGCAGTTGGGTGATCTGCTCGCGTGTAAATAAGCGGTCGCAAGAGCTTTCATTTTCATCACTCATAACTCGACCCAAGCTCTTGTGACTGTCTTCATCATTCAGCCAAATTTGATCAGAAGAATCTCAGCGAGAGAGACAGTACGAAGGTCTGTGCATACTTGCTTTTGCAGTGAGATGTGTTCTCGTGTATTCTGTCTCTGATATGATTTTTTTTTTCAGACATCTACAGATGAAGATCGTGATGAAGGTCGAGATGAATTGCGGGAAGTGCGGGACCAAGGCATTGCAGATCGCTGCTCAAGCAGATGGTGATTAGTTATCTCTACACCACATAAACCTAGCATTTCAATACACTCGTCGCACGTTGATATATGTCACAATTCTCATTCGCCATCCAGCGCAGTTGTTTTTGGAATTAGTCCTAGTTTCTAGCACTTCTGTTTTTTGCTAATGCTGAAATCCAAGATAAAATTGAACTGACTCGGCCATCTTTCGGTTTACTTTGTGGTGCCTGATGCAAACAACTGGGATTGATCTGGGCTTTTATCGGTGTACCTGCAGGTGCGGAATTTGTGGGGTTCGACGAGGAACGTCAAGATGCAGTGGTGGTGATAGGGAGAGGAGTTGATGCTGTGAAGATTGTGAGCGCATTGAGGAAGAAGGTTGGGAAGACAAGGCTGATAAGCGTTGAAGATTATTTGACGGAGCCTAAAGCTAGAACGAGACGGACATATAGAGTTCAGAAGATTTCGGGATTTTTTATTAAGCACATATTGCACTTGGTGTTCACATAGATTTGATTGCCTCTTTCCATGCAAATTCTCATTCTTCCTGTAACATTTGTATCTTTTAAACAGAAGAAGAGAGAGTTAGTGGTGGGGCCCGCAAGAAAAAGAAAAGCAAAAAAGAAAAGAAGAAAGAAGAATAAGAAGGCTCGGTCAATAAAGCACCAAGTGGACTGCATTTTAAGATTGAGAGCTCCCTCAGCCGAGAAACAGAAAAAGAAAAGGAAAGAAAAGGAGAAAGAAGAAGAAAGAAGGGGAGGGTTTTCATGTGGGCTCGCCGTGGGAACTTACCAAGCCGGTTCGATTTTATGTCGCAATGCTTAGTAAGTATTCGTGTCTCTCATTTGTCCAATCAGAGTATTTTTCGGAATTGGGGCTTGTATTAGAAGTTTTGTGAAAATCGAGCCGCGAAGTCTAATTTTTGAGTTATTTAGCTACGAATATATATAGGAATGGTACCACCCGCCTGGGTGGCGCTGCTGGAGCGCGCACTCTTCCTCTCGCAAAAGGTTGAGTGTTCGAATCCCGGGCGCCGCAGGGTGACTTAACCGGTGGCACGTGTGTGGTGGCTAGCACGTGTCGCCCCCAGGGTTTACTCCCCGGCTGTCGGCCGTGCGGGGGTTCCCTGGGTTATCAAAAAAAAAAAATATATATAGGAATGGTCCTTTTGTCTCTTCGGAGACATCCGATAAAATTGGAACGATACAGAGAAGATTAGCATGGCCCCTGCGCAAGGATGACACGCACAAATCGAGAAATGGTCCAAATTTTTTACCACCCACCTGGGTGGCGCTGCTGGAGCACGCACTCTTCCTCTCGTAAAAGGTTGAGTGTTCGAATCCCGGGCGCCGCAGGGTGACTTAACCGGTGGCACGTGTGTGGTGGCTAGCACGTGTCGCCCCCAGGGTTTACTCCCCGGCTGTCGGCCGTGCGGGGGTTCCCTGGGTTATCAAAAAAAAAAAAATATATATATATATATATATATATATATATATATATATATATATATATATATATAGGAATGGCACCCACTTGCGTATGGCTGAGTTGGTGGGCGCTTTCCTTTCCTTCCTGGAGGTTCTGGGTTCGAATCCCCACTCGGTTCGGTAATTTAAGTGGGGGCCTTGACGGTGGGTTGCTGTGTTAGTCTCCCCGGAGGTATAGGCGCCCCGATTACCTATGCGGGCTCGTCCCCAATTATATAGGAATCCTAGTTTAGGGTGTTTTGGGGCCGTGGGAATTTACGGATCTCGATTTGGAATTACGGTTTGCCCGATACAAATTTTTGAAGTTACATGTGCGTGGTAAACAGTGCACGACCAGTAGCTTTTAGCCAAAATTTTGTCGGTTTTTGGCTCGATTTTGGGACGGCCAAGTTGTGCGTATCTTCCGCTTAACTATAAGCTCATTTGGAACGGGGTTTGGTAGAGAGAGTTATGGCGTAATCGAGTTATGCATTCAAGCTCCGTGTTGTGGATAATTTGGAATATCCTCTTCGGTTGAGAGTTTTGTTAGTGCGCAGGAGCCATTTTGTTAGCGTTTAAGCTTGCTATATCCATTTTGTAATTGTCATAGTATTTTACTTGATTTTGACGTCGATTCTTATTTAATTGTTAGGATTACGAGATCGTCGGTTTGTTTAGTTACGTGTTATTAAGTTCCGATTGTTAAAATATATCTCGAGTTTGATCCCATTGAATAAAAATTGACTCAAAATTTATTAAAGAAAAGTCCGAAATTGATTTTTATGGACGTTCGTGACGGCGCCTCATGGAAATCATATTTCCCGATTGGTAATAAGAGTCCAGATTGTCAAAAGAATTACTGTTTCGTCATGATATCGAAATTAGTGTGGCCATACGAAGTCAACTTCCTTGACCGATCCAATTTGGGGCTTGGCACGTGGGAAAATATATTTTCATGGATATCTTTCCTACTTAAGTCGGCCAACGAAAACTAGAAAAGGAAAGTGAAGGTGGACTTCGTTGACCGAAGTTCACATTTTCCTTCTCACATTAATGTGGGTTACTGTGCGCATTCTTTCTTGGATATTTATCGTGGATTCCTTAAGTGCTGTCGTTAATGCAGTCCTCTTGAAGCGCCGACTTGAGTGCTTGATAGTGGAGCAGCGGGGGCGTGCTTTGCTGTGCGAAGAGGTGCAGAGGGACTCCATCGTGGGGCTTCGAAGTTCAGATAATTACATCCGTGTGTTAGTGCTCTTTAACGATTAAATTCTTGTGATAAGAATTTGTATCAATTCCTTTATGAGATTGAAAGATTATTTCATGAGGAAATGTTAGGCTAAACACTGCGTGAGTTATTAGGTGTAATTGAAGTTTGGAAAATACTTAGAGTGTTTGAGTGATTTGAGTATGATTGTAATCTCCGTTGTATCGCTTGATCTATAGTAAAATTTCGTGCTGCTCTCCTCGTAGACGTAGGTCACTACGACCGAACCACTTAAATCTAGTATCCGATTTATTTTCTTGTTCTGTCAATTTTATTGTTCGATCGCTTGGCTTTCGCAACACTAGTATTCCTAGGTGAGTAGTGCTGATATTTTCTTTAGTTTTGTAAAACCCATATACTGAGGTATATATATATAGAGAAGTAAGAAGGACACATTTGCTGTCGATTGTTTACTACTTTTGGATTTTGGTGGAATTGTTCGATAAACCTTTCCTGAAAGGTTATGCGTACTATTTTGTGCATTAGATTTATAAGATAACTCTTGAGGGGTTATACGTTTTGGTCTGTAAAACCATTTATGATATGGATTGGTAAAAGGGCTAAGTACTATACGATAATGTAAATTCATGAAAGCCACCTCTAGAGCCTTATAGTCAAGGACTAAGTGCTACATGGTAACTCGGGTCACATGGAAGCCACCTCTAGAGCCTTGTAGTATTAATATGTGTAGTAAAGGACTAAGCGCTATACGATAACGTAAATTCGTGGAAGCCACCTCTAGAACCTTGAGTTGAATATTGAGCACGGAATGGATCATTAACACGTGATTTGACGAGTTTGATTATAAAACTGGACCAGCAATACTGGTTTTGATATTATGGATGAATGTGTATTCATGTTATGAATATAGTTATATTGAAGTGGTATATAACTCATTTTACTCTTGTAAGTTTGTTATATTCCGATTGCTATAATTGAATTATGTCCTTGTGCATCGTGGAGGCTCGATATGCTTATAAGATATGTACTAATTACTGAGCTGTGGTTGCACACCCCTCTCTTTCCCAATCTTTTTAGGTTCCTCGGCTAGTGGCCATTAATACAAGAGCGCTATTGTGAGGACATTTGGAAGTTAGATTTTGGGTATAATTTTTTGGGAGTTGTATGTAAGGTTATTGATAGTTCTTTGGGTTGGCTAAGTTCTTGATGTACATGTTTTTTTGGTGGATTATAGAAACTCTGATGTTACAACCAACTTGTTGGATTATCTAATAAATATGCGGTTTGAGATATATATGTTGATAACAGGTTATTGGTTATGTTTTAAGACTTCTTCCTTCGTATGGAAGGACGGCCGTGTCATCACCCTTTCTAATTGTTTTCGGGGCGTGACACTTCTTGTCTTAGAAAAAGAGAAGTCAGATAGATGTATTCTTAGACTGTCAATTGCCTATTTTGTTATTCATTATGTATGCTTATGGAATAATATATGCTTGTTTTTTGCCCTCGTACTTTGAATAATTGAGTTACGCAGAGTTTATTTATTGATTACCTGTTAGCTGCCCTCTACGTATTAATTACTTGTTATCGGTCAAAAATCGAGTCACAAAAATCATTAAGTAAAAGTAGAGGTGAGTAATGGTCCCCATTCTATCTGGGAATTGGTCAAAACCGGCCTTGCCGGTCTGGTTCAAGGCCGGTTTCCGGGACAACCAGGTAAGCTCATAGGCCGAAAACTTGGGATTCGACTAGGTTCGATTCAGCCATATACTCATCGGTTATACTTGGGAAGACCAGTTCGATTTTAGGTTCCCAAGTAGAACCAGTCCTAAACCATCAAATTTTTCTAAGAAAAAGTTGTAACCAGTTAGCAACTTTAAAATAACAAGAGGCCTACAAAGACATGCAATTGAACAAGATCACATGCAAAGCTGGGCCCACGTCCATCTCTTTCTAATTAAAATAAAACTTACAATACAAATTTAAAAAATCAAATTCCTGGCTCTTACTTCACTCTTTCGTTTTCTTATGTTTCCTCCTGTTCCGCTTCTCTCTCTCTCCCCAAACCTCGACAACCTGCCAGAGGCGAGGCCGGCCTCGCCTCGTCCACCCACGGTGAGGGAGAAGGAAGAAAAAAAAAAGAAGGAAAAAAAGAAAAGAAAAAGAATAAATAAATAAATAATTCGAAAAAATATTAAAATTTTAGAAATTGTCCACGTTTGCGTCGGCCGCACCATGTAAAACGGCTGGTGTCTATGCTATCGATTTTCAGCCAAAATTGGTTGGATTGAGTTTGCACAAATGCAAAAGGTTTATGACTCAATTGGCCCCAAAAAAGTTTAAAACTAAATTGGTACAATTGCAATAAATTTAGAATTTTTTTGTTATTTTCTTATTATATATGATAGGCAAAATTTAGGTGTCAACAACAGTTTAGAATATTGATGTTACAACTGGTATAGAATATAGGCTTTCCCTTTAGGAAAAAGGAGTATTTTTTACGTAAGAATTTCCTGCCGAATAAATATGATATGATACTAAACAATAAATAAAATGGTAGTTAAGAAGGGTGAACATAAATGCCATCTTATAATTCAATTTTAACGAATTATTCTCATCCTGAGATTATTTACTTTCATTTCCTAAAATAACTCAAATCAAATTATCCCCGCATTTTTTTCAATTTCTTGAGGTGCACATTACCTAAATGCGTCCCCTTCCTGCCAGTTACACGTGGAGCAAACCCCAACAACGTTTTCAATCTCGAACTTTCAGAAAGACATTCCATACCCTACAAGTCCATGTCTGCAAATAAATAAATGATGGGCGGATTCGTATTTTAAGAAAATTCATGTACCAAACCCATATATGATCCCCAAACTCACTCATATTCTCCAGTTGTAATTTAAATCTCTTTCCTAAATACAACCGGATTCATCTACAATCAACAAAACAAAATCTATCATTTTGTGTGCTTTCTATGATTGTTTTACATGCATATGTGTGCGCTCTTGCGCTAGCAAGTACATGGTAATGAACGAGTCGTAAGAAATATGTACACATTACTCTTTATGTGTACATATTTTATCCGTTATATTAACTAAAATGTTGTTATCATTTTCATTGGATCAAGCTCGAGATTTAATTCTAATGTTGTGCGGCCGCACACTTAGTATTAAAATGTAAAGAGAGGGTAAAATGTCAAATGGGCAAAGAGAGAATTCGTGTAATTCATGACTTTAGAAACCGTATTGGATGCGTTCTACGAAAGACTTGGTCCTTCTTATCTATACTAAGATTAATGGCACATGCAAAGACCCCCTACACGCACCGCAAATCTTGGGTCAACCTTTGCATCCAATCCTAAATAACCGGGATGGAAGTCCACTCCATGTGGCGTGCAGCCACGCGGAGCGTTACATGCGACTTCGCGGCAATGGCGTCGAAGTGACGATTTACTTACGTGTGCCATAGCGTCAAAGTGACGATCTCGTTCATACTGTTCTTTCAAAGAAGAGGAAAAAACAAAAGAAAAGCCTTAACGAGGAAGACAGAGAGCTGTAACGCGTCGAGGTCTTGAAGAAATTGGAGCATTTGGATGATCTGCGCGCGTATAAATAAGCGGTCGCAAGACCTTTCGTTCTCCTCACTCGTAACTCGAACCAAGCTCTTGTGGGTGTCTTGACACATCGATCAGAAGAATCTCAGCAAGAGAGACAGCACGAAGGTCTGCGCATACTTGCTTTTGCAGAGCAATGTGTTCTTGTGTATTCTGTGTCTAATATGGTTTTGTTCCACACATCTATAGAGTAAAGTCTTTTGCGGCTAATATTTGGTTTTGTCCTCTTTTATTTCCTGTCATTTCTAGATGAAGATCGTGATGAAGGTCGAGATGAACTGCGGGAAGTGCAGGACCAAGGCATTGCAGATCGCTGCTCAAGCAGATGGTGATTAGTTATCCCTACACCACATAAACCTCGCATTTCGATAATTCTTTCTCTTTATAGATAGACACGTTGCACGTTAATATTTTTCGCAATTCTCATTCGCCCTCCGGCCAAGTTGCTTTTCGAAATAGTCTGAGTTTCTAACACTTTCCTTTTTGCTAATTCCAAAATACAGAAGCAAACCGAACTGAATCAGTCGTCTCTCGGTTTACTTTGTGGTGCATGATGCAAATAACTGAGATTGATCCGGCCTTTTATCGTTGTAATTGCAGGTGCAGAATTTGTGGGGTTCGACGAGGAGCGTCAAGATGAAGTGGTGGTCACAGGGAGAGGAGTTGATGCTGTGAAGATTGTGAGCGCATTGAGGAAGAAGGTTGGGAAGACGAGGCTGATAAGCGTTGGGGGTTAAGGGTGCGCATGGAATGCATTCCGGAATAAAAATTCTGTTCCGGAATACATTCCGGAACATAATGGCGTTTGTTAAAAAATTTTCGGAATACATTCTGAAGCAATTTTTGCATTCTGAAATAGAAATGCGTTTGTCAAAAATACTTGATTCCAGAATGCATTCTTGATTCCGGAATGCATTTTTTATTCCGGAATAATTTTTTGGCAAGAAAAAGAGAAGCTACTTTTTGTAACTTCTTGATTCCGGAATGCATTCTCCCTATTTTCTCATAATTTTTTTTTTCAGAAAATACATAAAAATTGAAAAATTCTAGAAAAATTCATAAAAATTTCCAAAAAATAAAAAAAGTTAGATTTCGGGAAAATATGAAATTTGGTGAATTTTTTTAAAAAAAATCAAAATTTCAAAAATTTCAAAACTTCACAGAATAGCTTAAAACATATGTGGCCACTCACTTTGGGTGAAATTTAAATTTTTTGAGGTGCCCAAAAAAAATAAAAATAATAATAAAATAAAAATTTTCAAAACTTCACAATATGGCTTAAAATACCTGTGGCCACCCACTTTGAGTGAAATTTAAATTTTTTGAGATGCCAAAAAAAATAAAAAAATAAAAAATTTCAAAACTTTACAAAATGGTTTAGAATACCTGTAGCCACCCACTTTGAGTAAAATTTAAATTTTTTGAGGTGCCCAAAAAAAATAAAAAATTCAAAACTTCACAAAATGGCTTAGAATATCTGTGGCCACCCACCTTAAGTGAAATTTAAATCTTTTTAGGTGTCCAAAAAAAATAAAAAAAATCAAAAATTTCAAAACTTTACAGAATGGCTTATAATGCCTGTGGCCACCCATTTTAAGTAAAATTTAAATTTTTTTAGGTGCAAAAAAAATCAGCAAATCAAAACAGATTTCTGTTCCAGAAATCAATTTCTGGAGCAAAATTAGTCATGTTTTACCAAACAGATTTCTCCTCCAGAAATCAATTTCTGGCAAGAATTTAATTTCTGGAGCAGAATGGTTACCATTCGCATTCTAATTGACGGAGACTAAAGCTAGAAAGAGACGGACATATAGGGTTCAGAAGATTTCAAGATTTTCTATTAAACATATACTGCACTTGGTGTTCACATAGATTTGATTTCTTCTTTCCATGCAAATTCTCATTCTTCCTGTCGTAGAAAAAATGAAGTCGGATATATATTCTTGAACTGTCGATTACTTATTTTGTTATTCATGTATATCTCTTAAAATCATATATGCTTGGAGTTTAACCTCGTACTTTGAATAATTGAGTTACGCAGAATTTTTTTATTGATTACTTGTTATCTGCCCTATATGTATTAATTACTCATTATTTGTCAAAGATCGACTTACAAAAAATTATTAAGTAAAAGAAGGGGTTAGCAAGAGTCTCTATTCAATTCGGAAATAGGTCAGAACAGGCCTTGACGATCTAGTTCAAGGCCGGTTCCTAGGACAACCGGGTAAATTCATGGGCTGAACGCTTGGGCACCGATCAGGTTCGATTCAGTTCTACGGTCGATTTCAGGGTAAACCCGATCCTGAACTGGTCATCAAAATTTTCTTAGAAAAAACTTATAACAAGTTTACAGCTTTAAAATAATAAGAGGCCCACAGAGATGTGCAATTGAACTAGATCACGTGCACAGCCCGAGCCCATATATCAGAATATAAGCTTATATTACAAATTTAAAAATCAAACTCCTCGCTCTTGCTTCGCTCTTTCTTTTTCTTTTGTTTCCTCCCGTTCCGCTTTTCTCTCTCACTCTGACTCGGCACGGTCTCTTGACGTCTCGGATGCAAACCCCAGATAGATTGCTACTTAGAATTACTAACTACAATGATAATTCGAGAATTACAAATTAATTTAAATAAGGAGTTGCAGATGACAAAAAAAGACGGGTCGGTTACCAGTGCTATGGTAGAACCAATTCAGTGCCTGATTCTAGATTTTCTGAGACCAGCACCGAGTCTAGCTTTGGAATAGGACCGGCCGGATCATACTCAATCCTAAGTAGAACGAGCGTATAGAACATAATCAGTGCTCGAGATCACAATAATCATCCAAAAAATAACCTTAGTTATTAGGCATTGGACCAAGGACTCAAAACCCGAATGATCAGAAAAAGTTACTTTGATGAAAATGTTTTCCAGCTACAAAATAATTTTTCGAAACAAGCACATCCGTAACAATAAGACCATCTACCGTTCCTCTTTTATTTATTAGGTTTAGGTACGAAAACTTCTTAGGTATTCCGAGTGCATATGACCCCAACAAATCACAACCTTTGATATTGGTGGGTCCCCACATGATAAGAAAAATAAACTCGGACGATCCGCTTGAGGTGAGCAAACACGTTAGTGAAGGTCCTAGTCCTCTTTTTAATAATCTAAAATGAAGTCTTCGTTGCTTTAATCATACTACAATTTCATGTGACACTATCACTAAACTACCGCATAGAAAGAATGCCGATAATATGTGGTTGGGTCAAGAGGAATAACACTAACTCTAACCACTTTTCGTGGATGTACTTTAGCACTTTTTCTAATTAAATTCACACACTTTCAATTTGTCTAAACGATGTCTACTTTCGCAAATTTCCTAATCATGTCCCCCCGACATCGAATCCAGTTGTTTGGCTGTCAGACGACATTGTCACATGACGTGGATAAGATCTTCCCAATGTGGACGTTCGCATTGACTGAATTTTGTGCACATCATGCTTCGACATTATCTACATTAACACTAGTTTAGCTACATTGCATTTGGCATTGTCGAATGGCTATGTTAGCCGAAATTACTCAGGATTTGGTATACGAGGATCGCAAGATTTGAATCCAAGTCACCATCTCCATGAATGCTCTAAGCTTATACCATTTTTGCAAAGGACGTCTTGTGGGTGCACGTGAAGCTTTCGCTGAGGAGACTTTCTACTAAGTCAACTTTAAATTAATCAGCCCACTAACGGAAGTTCGCCGAGTCTTTACGCTCTCGATCGGACCAAATCAAGGGGGCACATGACGATGGTGCAGAAAACGTCAAATTGAAGACTTTGTACATTTTATAATAAGCACTCCAGAGCTGCATTTTCTTTTTCTAAGAAAAATTATCAAAAAATTCCTAAATTTATTGTACGAATGTCAATTCAGTTCTAAACATTTTAATTTGATCGATTTAATCATAAACTTTTTGACAATATATCAAGTTAGTCATTTCGGCTAATTTTGGCTAGAAATCGATGACGTGGACATGGATGTCGGCCGTCCTATGTGGCATGACCACTGCTGACGTGGGCAATATTTGCAATTTTTTGAATTTTTCATATTTTTGAATTATTTTTTACTTTCCTTTTCTTTTTTTCTCATTTTCTTTCTTTTCTTTCCCTTCTTGCTCCACCAGTTGCCTGACCTCGGTGATGGCTGGCAACTGGCCACAGGCGACCACCGGTGAGGCTTGCCCTCACCAAATCTAGCGAGGGTAGACCTTACCAATCACACTAACTTATTTTACTAGTATAGTTAACCATTTTTATTTATTTGTTTTATGTTTGTGTACACATTCATTATTTGTAAATCAACATTCTAAGCTTTCTCCATCAATTTCCAAAAGAAAATCGTGATCAAACGACGGTGACAAACGTACATGGTAATGAATGAGTCATGAAAAAATTGTATCCTTTCGACTTTGATTTTGAGTGCACTTTGGAAAAAAGAACCAAAAAAGTCCTAAACCTTTTGCATTGGTACCAATTTAATCTTAAACCTTTTTTTCATGCCAATTCAGTCCTAAACCTTTTTCATTGGTGTTAATTTAGTCATAAATTTTTTTTGTGTCAATTCAAACATAAACCTTTTGTCTTTGCGCCAATTCAGTCATTCCGATCAATTTTGGCTGGATTTTGCTAATGTGGACGTCGGCCGGTCACTGATGCTGACGTGGACAACTTTAATAATTATTTTAATATTTTTTGAATATTTATTAATTTTTTTTCTTTTTTTTCCCCTCCCCTCTCTCCTTCCTTCAATTGGTCGTCGGACCGGCGACCGGCCAAAGGCCAGAGGCCGGTGCCGGCAAGGTCGATCTCATCAGCCACTGGCGAGGCTTGCCCTTGCCAGTGACGGCGAAGGCGAGCCTGACCATGGCTGGGTGAGACTCGACTTCACCAAATTTGACGAGGTCGTGCCAATCGCTAGCAAGGCTCAACCCTTGCCAGATTCAGCGAGGTCGGGCCTTGCCCAGCTATGGTAAGGCTTAAGCCCTCGTCAGCAGCCTCCGGTGAGGGCTCGAGCCTTACCATGGTTGGGCAAGGCTCACTTTCGCCGTCGTTGGCGAGAGCGAGCCTTGCCGGTAGCTGGGTGAGGCCTAACCTCGACAAATTTGGTGAGGTTGGGTCGCCAGATCTGGTAAGGTCGGGCCTCGCCGAGCGTGAGGCCGCCCTCACCAATGATTGGCGAGGTCAACCTTGCCGGTGCCGGCCTCTGGCCTCTAGTCGGTCGCCGGACCAGTGACCGACTAGAGGAAGGAGGAAGGAGGAAGGGGAGGGGGAAAAGAAATAAAGAAATAAAGAAATAAAAATTCAAAAAATATTAAAATATTATTAAAGTTGTCCACGTCAGCGCTGGTGACCGGCCGCTAGCTGGTTGGCATCCACGTCAGCAAAATCTAGCCAAAATTGGCCGGAAAGACTGAATTGGCACAAAAAAGGACTAAATTGGCACAAATACAAAAAGTTTAGAACTGAATTGACACCATGAAAAGATTGTTCACTGAATTGGCACAAATGCAAAACGTTTAGGACTGAATTGGCATCAATACAAAAGGTTTATGACTTTTTTTGGCACTTTTCCCGTGCACTTTGATATCATTTCTACTGGAATCTAGCTTTGAGACATCCAATTATGATGTCATAGCAACTCCACACTTGGTCTTAATATAGTATTGAGCGGTGGGTCATGTGCTCCAAGAAAAAAATATTTCCGTTGTTTATCTCCCACTAGAATCAATCTCTACACTTCATTCTTAAAACTTAAATTACAACCTATCGAGAGGGCGGTTGTTCAATATTTGAACACTAAACTATGCCGTTGTTTAGAATTTGGAATCTTCAAAAAAAAATTTCAAAAGAAAAATATGTAGTTGAAATTTATCTCGCCTCCACCCAACCAAAGTTCATGGTTCACAATTGGTGTGAAGAGTGAGATGGGTTCAGTCGATCATACAACCTCATTCCATTATCTTGGGATGCAAGCAATATGCAAGAGAGAACATATATAATTAATGACTTTAAGAAAACGTATTCGACGCGTTCTATGAAGGACTTGGTCCTTCTTATTAACCCTAAATGAATAGCACATGCGAAAACCACCATACGCACCGAAATTTTGGGTCAAATCAATGGAAACGACAGCTAAAGAACATGAGGCATCAATGCAACGCTGCGTGCAATCCTAAGTAATCCGAAGAACTTCTTCTCCTATGCCGCCTATTGGTAGGAGACAATGAACAAGAGAACCTGTTGGCTAGAGGTGTCTCAAGTTAAATAATGTGAATGCCTCGAATAAATTTCAGCCGAAAACTAAGTGTTGACCAGGACTGAAGTCCACTCCATGTGGCGTACATCCACATCGCAGCTTCGTGGCAATGGCGTCAAAGTGACGATCAAGTTCGTGGAAATAGCTTCAACGTGAAGATCTCGTGCACATTGTTGTTCAACAAATGAAAAGAAAAGCCTTCATGAAGAAGACAAAAGGCTGTACGCGTCGAGGTCTTGGAGCAGTGGAGCAGTTGGGTGATCTGCTCGGCGTATAAATAACTGCTCAAAGAAGCTCTCGCTTTCAGCACTCATAACTCGAGCTAAGCACTTGTGTGTGTATAAACCTCAGCCACATTAGATCAGAAGAATCTCAGAGGGAGCGACAACGAGAAGGTCTGTATATACTCGCTTTCCCAGTGAGATGGGCTCTTGTGTATTCTGTCTCTAATATGATTTTGTTTCATACATGTACAGATGAAGATCGTTATGAAGGTCCAGATGAAATGCGGGAAGTGCAGGACCAAGGCATTGCAGATCGCCGCTCAAGCAGATGGTGATTAATTAAACCCTACACCACACAAACCTCGCATTTCGATGTATTTTTGCTTTTACGGATAGACACATCTCGCATTGATATATTTCAGAATTCTCATTTGCCCTCCAGCTCAGTTGCTTTCCGAATTAATCCAAGTATCTAATTCTTCTCTTTCAAAAGCAAACTGAGCCGAACCGAACCAGTCATCTTTCAGTGCACTTTGTGGTGCATGATGCAAGTAACCGGGATTAATTTGGTCTTGTATCGGTGTACTTGCAGGTGCGGAATTTGTGGGGTTCGACGAAGAGCATCGAGATCAAGTGGTGGTGAGAGGGAAAGGAGTTGATGCTGTGGAGATTGTGGGGGCACTGAGGAAGAATGTAGGGATGACGAGGCTGATAAGCGTTGAGGATTAACCGACGAAGCCTAAAGCTAGAATGAGACGGACTATATCCAGTTCCGAAGATTTTAAAATTGTCTGTTTAAGCACATATTACACTTGGTGTTCACGTAGATTTGATTACTTCTTTCCATGCAAATTCTCATCCTTCTCGTCGTAGAGAAAGTTCAGTCAGATACTTACATTGTTGGTCTGTCAATTAAATATCTTGTTATTCATGTATGTGTGCTCTTAAAGTCATATGTACTTGTAGTTTGCACTCGTACTTTGAATAATTGAGTTACTCAGAGTTTGTTTATTAATCGCTTCTTATCTGCTCCGTATTTATGAATTACTTGTTATATTTCAAAGATCGGACCTGCTGGGGAAAGAAAGAGTTTTTTTTTTACCATCAAAAGGCACTTTTTTTTTTATTGAAAATCCACGTGCAAATGAAATTTATCTATGAATTGGTTATTGAGGTCTAAAGAAATCATATTTTCGCTCATGTTGTGAATGAGTTCCTTATTTTATTTAAAATGCCTTATTTCATACTATTCATCCATTATAGATCTATTTTAAGAAGGGTTAATACCATGAAAAAACCAAAACTAGTACATCTGTGATAAATTTACCCTAAAGTAATTTGTTGACCATCAAAATTCCCAAACTGGTACATTTGTGACAAATTTACTCTTCGTTAAATTAGATTAATACAAAAAAAAATTAACAAACTAGTACACATGTAACAAATGGAGGGTAATTCCCCAAACTGATACATCTATCAACTGCCATGCGTCATTCAACACGGAAATTTGACAGTAAAATTTAACAGAAACTAATGAAGGATAAATTTGTCATAGGTGCACAAGTTTGGAGTTTTTTGTGGTCAAAAAATTACTTTGGGTCAAATTTGTTATATGTGTAACTGTTTGGGTTTTTCGTGATATTAAATTGGCCCACAAAGACATACAATTGCCAAGATCATATGCCCAACCTTGAGGCCACATCCATCTCTTTTCAATCAAGATTGAGCTTACAATTACATAATAAAATAGCATAACCCTAGCTCTCACTTGGCTCTTGATTTATCTTTCATTTCTTCCATTTTTGCCTTTCGCTCTCCCTCTCGATCCCTCCTTTCTCTTGATTTTCCCTCTCTCACCCGGGGCCTCACCACTCAACAAGACAAGTAACCACTCTCGCGGTCTTGCCCTTTTCAACTTGGTTCGATTTTAGTCTTGAGTTCATGGCTCTCACTATCTCGGATGCAAACCGAAGATAGGTTGATGGGTCTCCACATGATAAAGAAAAACTTGGATGATCCCGATGTAGTGAGTCCTAGCTCACCAATACCCTAGGGTCCACGAGTGCCTGATGCACCTAAGAATGTTTTGCTATGTACACGCAATTTCCCCGTCGTTGAGCTCGGCAGCTCCCTAATGGCTTTACCTCACATTCGATTCCCAAGACCATGGAGGAGGAGCTGCCTCAAGATCTAGAGTCTCTTGACTGATTGATAGATAGATTGATTGATTTTGGATTTCATTCATATGTGGGAAAGCACGAATAAGTCATCATCTAATGAACGGGACAACAAAGAACAGTTGACCTTTGTTCATCCTCGCGCTGTCCCCTGCATCTCTTTTAGAAATTCTTGCTCAAGAAAAGTTTGCTTCATGAGAATAAGGCATAGTCATATAAAAGGTCGTGAATTCTAGAGGATTCTTGGCAAAAAGGTTGACGATCGAGGATATAATTCTTATAACTTGTGAACGAGCTTAATTAAGTGAACGCATTAGCGAAGGTCTTAGTCATCTTTTGAAAATCTAAAATTAGGTATGTTGCTTTAATCATACTACAATTTCACGAATAATCAGAAAGACTTAATTTTAGATTTTTAAAGTGGACCAAGACTAACTACTTTTCATAATTGGATCAACCTTGTACTACACAATTTTTTTTTATGAATTGCCATTAAACTCATCTTTGTCAATGAAGTTTTTTTTTTTTCGTACTAGCGAAATTGCATGGAGGATCTCGAGGTGTAAATCTATGCCCCCATCTCCATGAAATGCTCTCTAGCTAATACCATTGTGCAATGGAGACTTCATTTTAGTCAACTTCTTCTGGTGAGTTCGCACGTGATCCATGCTCACCCGCACCCAACGGATGACGTGGGACCTATGTGGGCCCCACATTATTAAAGAGCGCAGCTGACTCCGCCCTAGGCAACGACTGTCAAACTTACAAACTAAATGAAATATTCAATGTCATCATCTTGTGCATTCGACAACAAAAATTAGGGGTGAATGGTTCCAAAATCTTTATAGATTTCACCTAAAACCTAGGATTAAGAATATAAAACCTACCATTCGTACCTTGAAACCTAGAACATATCATGTTATAGTTTTCAGGGTCTAACTTATTTTTTTTTGTTTCATTTTTAGTATAGCAAAATGAAAGTGAACGTAATAACATAAATAAAAGTTTCTCATTTATCAATAGAAACAAATCATAAAAGATGAGCACGTAAAATAAAATAAACAATAAAAAAATTCAAAACATGTATCATAAAACCTAAATTGTAGAACTTCAGTCCTCAATCATCCACATCCCTCGCATGTAATTGGAGTTATCTCCTCACATCCCTCCTCCTCCATTGACACGTTATCTTGATATATCAATTTCACACGTACACAACAATACCATAATATAGTTAGAAGGCATTCATATAATTAAGGGATAAATATACAAATGGTTCTTGAACTTTGGCTAAATATGCAATGCGGTTCCTGAACTTTTAATTTGTTCAATATGATCCCTAAACTTTTAATTTGTTTAATGTGATCATGAACGGTCATAAATTTTTTTAATGAAAATGTTTTCTGGCTACAAAATAATTTTTGGAACGAGCAGTCAGACCATCTAGTGTTACTATTTATCTATTAGGTTTTAGTACAAAAACTTCTTAGGAATTCCGAGTGTATGTGACCTCTATAAATCACAACCTTACCTTTGATTTTGGTGGGTTACCGCGTGATAAAGGAAAACTTGGATGATCCAAGTCTAGTGAGGCCAAGCTCAAGCGCACCCTTAGACGATGTGGGACCTACTGGGCCCCACATTATTTAAGGGTGCATGTGACTCCACCTAGGCAGCGAGTGTCAAACACACAAAACAAATAAAATATTGAACGTCATCATCTAATGCATTGGACAACAAATGCTGCTCATTGCATGTGCTTAAGAAAATCCTGCTCTAGAAAGGTTTGCTTCATGGGAATGAATCATGGTCATAGAAAAGGTCGTGGATTCTAAGATTTCTTGCCACAAAGGCTTGACCATTGGTGGAAGTGAATGATGTCTTTTGAACGAACTTGATTAGACGAACGCGTCGGTGGAAGGTCTTGGTCCTCTTTTAATAATTTAAAATGAGGTCTTTGTTGCTTCAGAGATACTACAATTTCACGTAACCTTGATCAAAGTTTACATTGTCTACATTGATTAAAGTTTTTTTTAACCCATCTCCAACTGGACATCCGGATTGCGAGGTTTGAATCCATGCCCCCATCGCTCCATGAAATGCTCTAGCTAATACCATTGTACAATGGACGTCTTGCTGGAGCACGTGAAGCTCTCGCTAAGGAAGACTTCTTTGTAGTCAACTTTAAATTAAGCAGCTAACTAACAGAGCCCCACCGAGTCGTTCTGCTCTCAATCGGACCAAATCGAAAGGCCACATGACCATTACGTAGAGAACGTCAAATTGAAGGTTTTCGCACATTCATACAAACGAATTTTTCCTTAGGGAAGCAGCTAAATAGCTGTAACGCGTCGTAGTCTTAGAAACACGAATTCCTCCGAGTTCATACTATATAAGAAGCACTGCAGAGCTCCATTCTATTTTTCTTCGTTCATCTGGAGTATTAGCATCTGGCAAATGTGTCTTTTTGGCAGAGAAAGTGATCACAGAGACAACATGACCAAGGTTAGTACTTGCACTAACTCATTCTACTAAGTATAGTAGATGTTTTATTTATTTATTTATTTTGTGTTTGTGTTCACATTCCTTATTTGCTAATCAATATTCTAAGCTTTCTCCATCATTTTGCAGAAGAAGATTGTGATTAAGCTTGCTTTGAAGGACCAGAAATACAAGACCAAGGCACTTGAGATTGCAACTACAGCCGATGGTGACAAACTCTAGAAATTATACATCAAAGTCAAAATAGCCCATTACACAATTTAACCCCAAAAAATATTTTTATCGTGACGTAAATACTTAACATTACTTCACAAAAAGTACTCTTTACACAAATTGGTATAGTCAAGACAGCTTTTGTCATAACAATTTTTAATTTTTGTCTTCGACACTATATAGAACTGCTTTTAGAGGGAACATATGATCTTTTCTAATGCTATATAAGAATCCACATCTTTAAATAATAAATCTGCGTCGAGCTAATTTAGAAAGCTTCTATGTCATTGTAGGGGTGGATTATGCGGGTTTTGATGAAGAGTGTGAAGACGAGATGGTGGTGAAAGGGAAAGGAGTCGATGCAACAAAGATCGTCAGCAAATTAAGAAAGAAAGTTGGGAGGTCAACCAAGTTACTAAGCGTTAAAGATCTTGTCGATTGATTAACGAAACCATAAGCTAAAGACATTGTCCTAGATTCAAACCTTACTTTTTAGCACATTTACTTTATTGCTTTGTCCTTCGTGAACTATTTTATTAGTCGTGTGTGTAAAAGTTCTAAGTCGGTGTTCTTTGGTCGCTTGGATTTCTCTTTGTAGCCACGTTTTACGTGGCCCTTCTTTTACGGATTAGTTTCTTCAGTCTATCCTTCTTTAATAATATCTCCTTTATCATCTGCTTCTAATGATTAAGTGCACGAGCATGGTTTCTTCTTCTTCTTCTTCTTCTTCTTCTTCTTCTTCTTCTTCTTCTTCTTCTGTTAACTTGGTTCGGTTTGAGTATTGGTACTTATTCTATAGGAAGAGTCGGCCACAAATAAATCCACTATGAGTCCAGAGAATTATAGATGTAAATCCATGCCCCAATCTCCATGAAATGATCTAGCTAATAATATTTTGCAATGGACGTCTTGCTGGGGCACGTGAAGCTCTCACTAAGGAAGACTTCTTTTAAGTCAACTTTAAATTGATCAGCTAGCCAACGGAAGTCCATCGAGTCGTTCCGCTCTCAATCGGACCAAATCAAAAGGCCCCATGACCATGCTGTAGAGAACGTCAAATTGAAGACTTTGCACATTCATACAAACGAATTTTGCCTTAGGGAAGCAGCTAAATAGCTGTAACGCGTCGAAGTCTTAGCAGCATGGCCGGGTTCATATTATACAAGAAGCACTGCAGAGTTTCCTTTTGTTTTTCCTTGTTCATCTTGAGTATAAGCATCTCGCGGATGTCTTTTTCGCAGAGAAAGTGATCACAGAGACAACATGACCAAGGTTAGTACTTGCACTAACTCATTTTACTAGTATAGTTGATGTTTATTTATTTTGTGTTTGTGTACACATTCATTATTTGCTAATCGATATTCTAAGCTTTCTCCATCATTCTGCAGAAGAAGATTGTGATTAAGCTTGGTTTGAAGGGCCAGAAAAACAAGACCAAGGCATGTCAGATTGCAGCTACAGCCGATGGTGACAAACCCTAGAAATCATATATCATACGGTCAACATACCTCATTACACACCAAAATATTTAACATTATCTAGTGAAAAGTACTTTTTACCGAAATTGGTGTCGGAAAGATGGCTTTTTTCGTAACTATTTTTAATTTTGCGCATGCGTCAATGATCCGATATAAAACTGCTAAGTTACAATGCTTCTATTGTCATTGCAGGGGCAGAATTTGTGGGTTTTGATGAAGAGCGTGAAGACGAGATGGTGGTGAAAGGGAAAGGAGTTGATGCAGTGAAGATTGTGAGCAAATTAAGGAAGGAAGTTTGAAGGTCAACCAAGTTATTAAGCGTTTAGGATCTTGTGGATTGACTAATGAAACCAAAAGCTAAAGCCAACATGGAAGATGTTGAAAATATGTCTCGAATTTGAGCCCAAAGAGAAATCTAAATATTCCGAATTGGATATTTTGCGGATTTCCGAAACCGAGCAAAAAGGAAATATTGGAAATTTACTTTCCAAATATGTGCCGGAGGAAACAAAGATAATATCAACTTTCCTATATTATGTTGGGCTCTTGGGCTGAAATTGGAAAGTCCAACGTGGAGACAATATTCGGTTAACTTTGATTTCTTTCTTGATCAATATGTGCTGACCGAACTGGATTTCTTCCGTGGCGGTGATATTAATGATTCTAAGGGTTTACTTTTCGGTCTTTCTTTTATATATATGCCGTGGCAGAGGGAAGAGAAGTCTGGAAGCGCCGCGGTTGATGTCGAGTGCTTGGCGTGGGTTTATCTCCCTGGGATTTTGTTCGTGGAGTTACACCAAGAGCTCAAGTGTTCGTAGCGATTAAATCTTGTGTTGATTTATGTACAATTCTTTTGTGAGATTGAGAGATTATTTCGTGAGAAATTGTGAGGCTAAACACTGCGTGAGTTATTGGGTGTAACTGGGGCTTGGGAAATACCGAGAGTGTTTGAGTGACTCGAGTGTGGTTGTAATCTCTATTGTATCGCTTGATCTATAGTGGAATTCCGTGCTGCTCTCCCCGTGGACGTAGGTTACTACGACCGAACCACGTAAATCTGGTGTCCGATTTATTTTCTTATTCTGTTAATTTTATTATTCGATCGCTTGGATTCCGCAACAGAAGACATTGTCCTAGATTCAAACATTACTTTTCTAGCGCATTTACTTTATTGCTTTGTTCTTCATGAACTATTTTATTAGTCGTGAGTGTGTAAAAGTTCTAAGTCGATGTTCTTTGGTTGCTTGGATTTCTCTTTGTGCCACATTTTAGATGGCACTTATATCTATAAAATAGTTTCTTTAGTCTATCCTCTATATAGTCTCTTCTCTTTCATCCGTTTCTAACATACAAGTACATGAGCATAGCCTTTTTTTCTTTGACATACGATTTTTTTTTAACATATGATGGTTGTAGGCTTGTGCAGAAAATAACAGAATTCGCAATTCAATATCACAAGATGTGGGAGAAAGCAATTACTTGAGAAAAATCAACAAGAAACAATAAGGACACCATATATTTACATAGTTTAACCTGACTGTTGATACATACTTCTCAGCAAGAGATTAATTTCTCAAATTTATATTACAAAGTAAACCCAAAGGTATTATCTCACAATATTTTATCCAGAACTTACCTTTAAAAACTCATGAATAGAAAACTTTAGCACTACTCTCGATTACTCTAAAGTATAATGACCAAGCAAAATGGTAAACGCCACATCCGAAATTACTCGCATGCTACAATTCTCCAACTCGGGGTGTCTTATATGCAGGTTTAAACTCGAGAAATAATTTAATATTAATTCCACGATAACTATGTTACCAAAGGCAAGAGTTGACTCACCGCAGAAAGTTCAGATGAAAGCCCATGCTTCCTTTTCTCACTGCTTTTTGACTTTTTCTTATAAAGCAATAATGGCTTGATCAACCGTCGTGCACGATACGCATATCTAACATGTTCAACATGAACGACTGACTTTAGTGGGGACTTTGCTAGTAAGTGCCCGAAGAGCACTTGTTAACAAGTGTCCTGGGGGCTTCTGTGAACAAAATGTTAACGGTTTCCCATACACAGTTATTCTTGTGTTATGTGCAATCGACGCTTAGAAAATCAGAACATTTCTCATTAAGTATGCTTAACGACTAACCAGACCCAAATATGAATACTAAAACTAATTAAAGTTTTCTCCCATGTTTATAAGGTTTGAAAAAGTCAAATTAGTGCCTTTCATTTTAGGAAAAGTTCATGAAGGCTTTTCATTGACACGAAGCCAAACCAAACATGCTCGCCTACTGCATGAATAATTACAGATATTGAAAATCAGCAGAGTGCGATAAATTAATATGTCGTGAGAAAAGTCAACTTGCGCAAGCAATCTTTCAGTAGTTTTCTATCACACAACAGTTCTTCTAGAATGTTTAATTTTGTCCGGAAAAAATTCAAAATGTAATTAACATATATATCTCAACACTTTAAGTTAGGCCTTGCTTATAGAAAAAAATATAAAGGCGTGATCATACCGAACAGATGACGATCGAAGAAGAAGCACACGGGATTAATCGAAGAATAACAAGAAGAGTGAGCGACCCAAAGGACAACTATTACGCACTCGTCATCTTAATCCTTAAGCAATCTTTTCCCTATATGGCATCAGAGTACAATTCAAGAGAGGTTTGGCTTCCTCATTATATATTTAATCAATCGTCACATGTCATGTATTTTATGAATTTTCTTTTTCCTAGATAATTAGTTTGGTTGGACTCTGAATTTTCACCCCGAGATGCACCTATGACCTAAGTAGGCGGTCGGATTGCGATTTTAATGCAAAACGAAAAGGACAACGACAGAGAGTGGAATTTGCTAGGAACTATCGCAAGATTTATGACGCCACTTTGGCGGAAGCTTCTCTTGAAATGCTTTTCATCGTTCTTTATTTTATTGGGGTCTTCCTCCTACGTCAATGTTGCCTTGCACGAGAAGGCTCAAGAAACGCGTCATCGACGTGTGTGTGTCCTGTGTAAGCCATTCATAGGTGTATATAAGCCGTTCACGACCACCCTCGTCTTCTCAACACTCCAGACCAGTATTCACACATTTCTCTAGGGCTTACGTGCGCGGGCTCCTGTATAACATCTAGCTTCCATTGATTTGATCGGAGCATATCTGAGAAAACATGAAGGTTTGTGTGCTCTGCTCGTGCGCTTATGTTTTGGGTGTCCAGATCTCTTGTTTCTCTTATCTTTTTATATCTTTGAGTTTGCTGGTTTGGCGTGTTGACTATGTCTGTGCGTTGATCCGCAGAAGAAAATCGTGTTGAAGGTTCAGATGAACTGCCAGAAATGCAGAACCAAGGCACTTCAGATCATCTCCGGATCAGACGGTAATGACCCTCTACCGCGAATGAACTGGGTTTATACTTAGGTCGACTTTCGCCGACCTTTCCATCTGTGCCTGATGTTGTATAACACTTCTGCTCAACCTCAGTTCCTCCAAAACAAATAAATAATCACTTCCTGCTTAGATATAGCGTTTCCCTTACACAATGAACGTCCATGACAAGCCATGTTGTCAACATCTTCAGGTGTAAACTCAGTGGCCTTTGAAGGGGAAGACAAGGTGGTGGTGGTTGGGGAAGGAGTTGACGCCGTGCCTCTGGTCAACCGTTTAAGAAAGAAGGTCGGTCCGACTGAAGTTATTAGCCTCGGAGAAGCGAAGTAACACCCATGTAAAGAAAATACTCACATGAAGAAAATGACACGACTCAGATTTTTCTTTTCTGTGCTTTTCCTAATTTCAGAGAGAGAGAGAGATTGTCAAGTTCCATTAGGAGGCTGTCGAGATTTTTTTGTGTTACTTTTCTTGGCTATTTTTACGATTATGATTCCATATGAATTATAACGATATCAAAGATTTAATTTATTTAGTGAGATGTTTTTGTCACGGAGTAGATCGAGGGTCTACACATGATCCTAGGAGCAAGTCAATCAAAGTAGATACTTCGTTGTTTATCTTCTTCGATGAGAGATGGGGGGAGAGACATGGTCATGTAGAAAGGTCATCAAGTCTAAGAATTCTAGCCGAGAAGGCGGACTAGAATTCTAATTACCGACGGACTCAATGGGCAAAGTCGTTTGCTAAGGTCTTGGTCCTCTTTTAATAATCTAAAATAAGGTCTTTGGTCCTTTTGCGAATAGAGAATCCACCTAATTGTAGTTGGGTCGAAGCAGTACGAAGATCTCTGCTAACAACTAAAGGTGGTAATGTTTAGGCCGCGGTTTCATACTTCAATTAGGGCACTCGAAAATTTCTTACAATCGGATCGACCTTGAATATCTATGACCTCTTTCGTGAAGATTCCCATTAAAGTCATTTCTCGATTAGCAAAAGTTGCACAAGGATGACCAAATATCGTTCCAAGTCCCCAACCCCATGAAATGTTGTATCTACATACCAGTTTGAAATAGACATCTTGGCAAAGGAATCAGGTTTTGTCATTCTAAGTTAAAACCGAATTTCATTTGACCTTCTAAGTGAATATAACTGTTAAAATTAAGTTGTTGCAAAAAAGTAGTACCATAAATGAATATACTACATCATTTGGACTGAAAGGAACAACTCCCTCTTCAGGAACAAAAGCATTCACATCTCGGGTATGCGTAAGCACCTCATCAAAGTAGTGAAGGACAAAGCTATCTCTCTTGGAAGAATTGCTGACACTTACAGGAACCGGAGAATACAAAGGAACTGGGGCCTACCTCCATCCATCTTTGAGGAGTGTCTTAGCTAGTTTTTGTTTTTGTTCCTTTGTACTGACTTGCCGGCTGTTGGCTTTTGTATAGGTCCACCTATGTCCCCTTGAACCCATCCGGACATCCTATGTCCTAATTGGTTCAAGGTTGGCTCTGCTTTCCCTTTGTAAATGGTGTTTGAAAAGTAATACATATCTTACCTTACCAAAAAAAAAAAAAAATGAATATACTAATCATATGACAATTTGCCATGCCTTACACAGAACTTACATAGATTATCATCTTAAACTTTTTCAATTTTCTTCGAATAACTATGATAACACAGTGCCATAAGTAAAATATGTAAGTTCGGTCGCTTTGAGAGTTTTAGTCATTAATATGAATTCTTTTTTTGTTAGAATGAATATATCCAATAACTGTTTGCTTATGTATTTTTAGAAGAATGTATTATTTTAATCCCGCGTTGATCATTCACTCAATTTTTGCAATTGAAAAGAAAAATAACTCACCTACCACTTATTCCTAACTAATGTCGAAGAAGTTGCATCTATTTCTTCCCTTGTTTCAAAACTCCATCCACAGATTTTTCTTCTTATTTGAATTTGTTGCTCATTTTGGTCATCTCTCATGACCCTTGTTCGGAGGGGGGTATATAATGTTAGTTAGCCATAACATGTCCATGAGATATTAATTCCTTTCTTTACCGAATTCTTACTCTTCCACATTATACTACATATGTTGCCACAAAATCCCATATTTCACTGCCAATCTTTGATTTTTTTTTCTTTGTATTGATTATTTTGGTCAATTACAATTTCAAATTTAAATGTGGTCCTTCTTTGACTTTCAAATATTAATCTTAGTTTGGCATTTCTTAGGTTATTTAAAAAATTAATTTGAGTTAAACATCGTTTAGTGTCAAAGTTTGTTTATTAGCAATGTGTTTATAATTTGTTAAGAGCTTTTAATTTTGTTAGTTAGAAGTAGTATAATTAAAATTATAATATTTGAGTTTGAACTTTGTACCATGTCCTTTGGTCTTAGAATATGAAACTACTTTCAATTGAATCATTTTGGTTGCTAGAAGCCTAGAAAGTTATATTATTCATCTTTTTTCCTACTTTAGAATAGCAGTGATGAAGCCGTCTAATGGTATATATTTTTCTTCTAAAGATTCTTTAAATACTTTTTTTAGAGTTTGTAGAAAGTAAAACAATAAAAAGAATAGTTGGACACGGAGGACGTATGTCTCAGCATATGTAATACTTTCAATCGAATCATTTTGATAAAAAGTGGCTAGAAAGTGTCATTATTTACCTTTTTCCTACTTATATAGCAATGATGAAGGTTCTAATGTTATTCTAAAAAGAATTGCTTGAATTTTTTTTGAGATTATGGAAAAAAGAACGATAGAAGAAAAGTTCAATAGTAAATCGTGTGTTAACCATGGAGAGGGCCACATGTCAAGTCCTCGTTGACTTCTCCATAAGGCACCCCAATACATATATTTCATTATATACTAGCCATGATGCACAGGCTACATTTAGATTCCATTCATTGTTCTTTAAATAGAGTACAGAATCTTCTGAGCCATATATTTCGTGTCTGTATCTGAATTTGTATGGTGGAGAAGAAAGAACAATAAAAGATTGTATTACTTGTATCGGCAATAAATACAATTTTGTTTCACCATCACCACACCAGCGTGGTTGACAGTAACAAATCTCCAAAAGTCGTCAACAATAGGAGTGTAATTAGGAATAGGAGTGCCACGGTGAAACATATCTCTAGGAAGAAAACAGTTCCATGTTAAATGCACTCATAGTCGGTTTGGGTACAAGGGTCCTGTGTCAAGTATACTTTATTTGAAATGATCTTGAATAATACAAGGACTGTAAGTGTATTAAAAATTTGAAAATTTCTGTCATTGATTACTTAACAAATGTCGTTGAAGCACTCGTTAACGTAATACTCAATATAATATATTTGATTAAACTAGATGATGAAAATATTTAATAGTGCCAATTCATGTTGAAATGGCGATATCAACTAACTTACTGCAAAGCGAAATTCCATAGCAAGTTCACAATAGTCGGTACATAACATAAAAGAGAAAAGGAGATTAGATCAAGACTATAAAGAGCACAATAGTCAACAGTTGGGTATTAATATAGATAAGTTCGCTAATTAATTTGGCTTGATCAAGATACCCAACAGTTGCGGTTTGCATCAATTGATAGTTTAGAGCATAGAATTATTCGATCGGATAATAAGCCATATTTTCGTTTTTCTAAGTTTCATTTTGTAGCCAACTGGCTATTCCACAATTAGTGATATTAATCTCCGGACCAAATGTTCTTGACCTCCAAAAATAATTCTCTGTGAAAGATAACTATAAATTTTGTAAAAGATAGTATTTGTAAATATTGGATCCATTCTTCCATTTTGTGAATGTTCTTTTAAATTCGTTATGAAATTGGAAGGATGAGATTATTGAAGATATCACCGCCTTATCTCTCTAGATCTTTCTTAATTAGTCTTGACCTTTCGTATTTCAATGATTAGTTAATGTGATTGTTTGTATTTGGTCTTGACCTTTTGTATTTCGATATCTAGTTAATATCATATACATGTATAGTCATTTATGAGTCATATCAAGAGTCATGTATTTTGCCTATATAAAGGCAAGTCTAGTTGAAGTATTTGTAAGGTGAATCAAGTCATAATAAAATAGTTTATTCCTCTCCTCTCCTTGAGTGTTTTTCCTTAAGAGTTACCAATTAAAGTCGTTCACCTTCGAGAGTTGCCGACGATAGGTACCGGCGATCGAGGCTTTCACTTTCAAGTGTTATGCCCCTAAATCTCAACAGAGATAACTGTCATGAATTCAAATTTGCAAATTGAAAAATTTTTGGATTGTTTGAAAACAATTTCGATGACCAGCAATTACGACCTAATCCGTCTCTAAGTATGTACATTCCATGACATTAAAGATATAGAAAAATAAAAATGAAATAAAGAAATAATGCGAACACGAAGACGGCTTAACACAAAAACAGTTGAGGAAAATATTGCAAAGATTATCTATTTTAAAAGGATTTTTATCAAGTCCATTGTCAGTGTCAAGAACTTCTTACACATTAACCATTTGATGAGTGCTGTTAATACTAAAAAATTGTTGTGTAACCGAATTTATCTATATGTCACCCGTCCAATAATAAATATATCAAAGAAATCTACACGGACAATGAATGTGATAATTATTTATTTTAATAAGTAGGTAGTTTTATAGGAGAGAAAAAAATCAAGATATGCATACTTAGAAGGGACATGCATATCGGGAAAATTACCAAAAAAACTCTAAACCTATTACAACTATGCCAATTCAATCATAAACTTTTTTTTTGCCAATTCAGTCATAAACCTTTTGCAATTATGTCAATTCAGTCCATCCGGCCACTTTTGGGCGTCCGGCGCAGACGTAGCAATTTTTAAATATTTTTTTTCAATTTTTTTTTACTTTTTTTCTTTCTTTCTTTCTTTCTTTTTTTCCTATCTTCTTCCTCGGTTGCCAATCCGGCGACCAATGACCGACTATAGGCTAAGGCCGATGAGGTACCTCGCCAGCCATGGCGAGGCTCGATCTCGCCCACCAACGGCTAGGTCTCGCCAGATCCACCCTCGCCGTCAATGGGCGAGGTCGAGCCTCGCCATAGCCGGAAGTGCTTGGCCTCGCCCAGTGACGGCGAGGTCTCGCTAGACCTGGGCAGCCTCATTGTCACTGGGCGACAGCCGAGCTCGCCCAGCCATGGCGAGGCTCAACTTGCTCGGCGATGGCGAGGCCGCCCAGATCTGGCGAGACCTCGCCGTTGGTGGGCAAGGTCGAGCCTCGCCATGGCCGGGCGAGCTCAACCTTGCCTAGCAACGGCAAGGCCGCCCAAATCTGGCGAGACCTTGCCATCGCTGGGCGAGGTCGAGCTCGCCCGGCCATGGTGAGGCTTGACCTCGACCTGCAACGGCAAGACTCGCCCTCGCCAATGCCGGTGAGGGCTAGCCTCGCCCATGGCCGGCGAGGTGGAACCTGCTAGCCTCAGCCTCTGGCCAGTTGCTGAACCGTTTGGCGACCGGGGAAGAAGATAGGAAAAAAAAATAAGAAAGAGAGAAAAAAAGTAAAAAGTAAAAATCGAAAAAAATAAAAAAAATTGTTAAAAAATTTCCATGTCAACGTCAGCTGGATGGCCAGCGTCGACGTCAGCGCCAGCTGGTCAAAAGTGATCTGATGGACTGGATTGACACAATTATAATAGATTTATGACTTTATTGGTAATTTTCCCTATGCATATCTATTGAGTGCACAAAATTTGACATGGGGAAAGGTTCAATTAGAAAATTAACCACAAATACAGATGTCACTTGTCCAATGACGAATGCACAAGGATTTTTCTACACTAATAATGGACCAAATAATAATCCTTACCACAAACACACAAGTCACTTGTCCTAACGTTCCACTGGGAGGGTATAAATCCCGATGCGTTTGGGTCGTTTCCCCGATCGTCCCTAGTTACTCAGGAACGATTATAAAAACGTGTTAAGGCTCGTTGAAGATTTGCTCGTGTGGATGTGGGTTTGTGTTCATGTGTGATTGAGAGATAGAAAGAGAGGTGCGAGGGACAAATCATACACAAGATTTGTGATTCATTCTAGAAAAGAGAAATAACTGTTCCTGCCAAAATTTCATCGATCAATTGCAAGAACAAGGAAGAAAGAAGACGTTCAATCGTGTAAAATGTCTGCCAAAATTCCTTCGAAGTTTTTACAACACCTTTTTGTTTCAGCCCTTGTGTTTGTGTTGATTATTATGTTCGTAGCTGTAGCTCAAATATGAATCTCGTTTTCACTTTCAATATCTGACTTTGAGCATTTATTGATTAAAACGGGCTTGGCAAGCCATTAGGTGTCAGATACGTGTCCGATACGTGTCCATATTGATCCCATTAGATGAGAGTACCCCTATCCGACAGGATGGGAATGACTAAGAAAGAACACAAGTTAGGCGCCAAGTCAAGATGGGTCAACCCGGCTAGAAGTACACTGACAAGATCTCCGCCTAAAATTATCCTATTAAAGGAATCGACGTTGCAAGCGCTATCAAAAAAAATTAAGCGTCCATTAACCTCATAGATTGTTTGACCGCCACGTGCCAAGATACATCATACTTGGCATGATTTATTATCATTTGTCGTGAACCAACTGACACTTGTCACAATTTGATCACCACCTGTCAACACCAACCCGATGGACAAAGTAGAAAGGCCCATAAATACTATAAATAGGTTTGGCAGTTGAGAAACAGGTTTGGAGCTCTCGAGTCCCTACTCTAACTTAAGCATCGGCCAATTGGAGGTAGAAGCCTTAACCTGTGTTCGTTGTGGCAGGTCCAATTGGAGGTAGAAGCCTTCAGGGATTCTTGAAGACTGATTATGAATTAACATCTATTATAAGTTATATTCCTTCAATTTTCAAGTCGCATTTCAATTACCGTCACACAATGTACAGAAAACTTCTATCCTCCTTGCCCTTTGAATCAAAGCATTTTACTTTTGAATTCCAATCTTTCGATTCCTATTTTTTATTCTCCCAAATACGGCACGCCCTTTAATTTCAATTTCAATTTAAGATTTGCTTGGATTTGACCGCGTCGTGGTAAATTCGAACCAGACAGTGAGATTCAATTTCGCTGTCCCAATTATCTGAAGTCAGACTAGCGTTGTTGAGAAGTGCTATTTCGTGGGTACTAAACGCGTTATCTTCCATGTGGCAAACTTGTCACGCAGTGAAAAGATTCGAGAGAACTTATATGTATTCTTTTAAGTGGAAAGGAAATGACTCTCGGAAGTGGCGCAATGCCTGGTTTAGAAGTGCTACATGTTGTGGGTCTCACCGTCTATGTTGTCGCAAATTCAATCGTCGTTGAGACAACCTACTCATAATAGAGTCCTATATTTTTCCCAAGCTTTAATAATTGGCCCTCATCATGTTTCATTTTACTGGGAAAATTATCCAAAAAGTTTTAAATTTATTGTACTTTTGTCAATTCAATTATAAACCTTTTAATTGTGCCAATTAAATCCTAAACATTTTCACGTTTCGCCAATTGAGTTCATTTGGCCAATTTTGGCTAGAAATTGTTGACGTGGACGTCGATCGTCCTACGTGACGCGAACGTGGACAATTCCTAACAATATTTAATATTTTTTCGAATTTTTATTTTTATTTTTTTTCTTCCCTTCTTCCTCTAGCCGGTCGCACGAGCCTCAGCGATGGCCGATGATCGATGAGAGGTGAGGGCCAGCAAGGCTTGACCTCGCCATCTCCGGGCAAGGTCGGCCTCGCCATGGCTAGGCAAGGCTCAACATGGCGAGGTTTGACCTCGCCATGAGTGGGCAAGGTTCGCCCTTGCCGGATCTGGCGAGGCCAAGCTTGCTCGGCGACGACAAGGTCAAGCCTTGCCAAGGGCAAGTGAGGTTCGCCCTCGCCTACTGGTCAGCAGGGGAAGCTTCGCCAAAGGCGGGCGAGATCGACCTCGCCGGCCCTTGCTTTTGGCCAGTTGTCGAGGCCCGGCGACTGGCTAGAGAAAGATGGGAAGGAAATAAATAAAGAAAAGAAAAAGGAAAAAGAAAAGAAAATGATTTGGAGAAAACAATTAAAATATTATTAAAAATTGTCCAGATCAGCACCAGAGTCTACATCAGTCATTTCCAGTAAAAATTTGCCGGATGGACTCAATTGCCAAAACATAAAAACATTTAGAACTCAATTAACACAATTAAAATGTTTAGTTATGAATTGGCAAAATTGCAATAGGTTTAAGACTTTTTGAACAATTTTCCCCATTTTACCTTAAACTGTCTAATTACATGCGACTTCTCTGCTCTTGGATAAATTGAGACACAAGAATGATTAGTTTTTTTTCTTACCAAAAAAAAAGAATGATTAGTTTTTCCACTTTCCATCAATAGCCTGGCGAGAAATTTAAAATCATAATAAAACTATTATTGGACAGAGTCTCTTACAATGAATGCAAAAACCAAACACATCATATGACATCATGATTACACTCAAGGGGATGCACTCCAACGTCTTCTGATTCTCTCCTGGGCATCTGTTACTCTCGATGATCTTTCAGCGTTACATTCACTCACGCGCAGCTCCTCCAAGGATGTCAATTTCTCGAGGCCTTCGATGTCGCGGATCTTCCGGCATCGATGGATTTCCAGGCATTTCAACATGGTGAGCTTGGATACACTGGGCAAATTGGCGAGGGTCTTGCAGTTCTTGAGACACAATCTCTTCAATGATATCAAATTGGAGAGGCCATCGAGATGTACTATCTGGCGGCAACACGACACGGCCAGGATCTCTAGACTTGTTAGCCCTCCAAGCCCTTTAATCTCTTTGACAGCCGAGTTCAAGAGCTCTAGCTCCAACAAGTTAGCCAATTTCCGAACTGTCGGCAAACTCTGCAGCGACAAACAAGCTTGGATCGACAAGACGGACAACGATAGGGGAAGCCTTGATACTTCTTGAAGATTCCCGCCCTTCAGGACAACTTCCTTGAGCTGAGAATTGCATGTGGAGCCGTACTCAAATCCCAAATCGGTGAGTTGGGAATGAGACAACTCAAAGCTCTTGAGCTTTGGAAACCTTACGGGCCAAAGCGACTGCGGCTCGGTCAAAATGGATGCGGGGTCAAACTCCGAGGGAGGAACTATCAGCTCCTTGGGATTCTCATCCCCGAAGGTCAAGTCTTCCAATTCAACTAAATTCTGAATATCTGGTATTATGCTCATCTTCTTTGAACTTATGCGCAGACAAGTCAAACTTGAGGGAAGCATCGGCAATGTTTCAAGGTTGTCGCAAGCAAGTAAATCAAGGATCTGGAGACGGCTTAGCGACTGGATTGACGGTGGTAGGCTAGAAACACAACTATATCCTAGCATCAATATTTTCAGGAATTATAGATTCCCAATGTCACTAGGAATGCTTCCCTTTAAACTCCTACAGTGGGAGGCATGGATCTCTTCAAGCTTCCTTAGCCTGCCAATGGCTCTAGGAAGCTTTCTCACATGACAACGCTCCATCTTAAGAACTCTCAATAGCAGCAGGTTTCTCATGGAGTCAGGCAGTTCTGAAATAAGCGTCCTCGATATGTCCAACTCCACCAATGAGCATCCTAATTCGCCGATAGAACCTGGAAGTTTCTCCATCTCTTGGCAGTCCCTCAACGACAACCGTTTAAGTTTCACCAAACTTCCAATTGAATCGGGGAGTCCGAGAATCTTCGCATTGTCCAGCAAGAGCATTGAAAGAGCTTCTAAGCAAATGGATTTGGGCAGCTTAGTTAGTGAGTAGCAATTGGAGGCACTAAGAGTTTCGAGTTTCTTCATACAAGCTATCGATTCAGGTATTTCTTGTATGGAAGTGCCATCTATGAGAAGCTCTTTCAGCGATTCTGTGACATCCTGAAAATTAGTTCATTTGGGATTTATAAAATACTGAGTTTTATGAATGTACTCGTAGTTAGTTCTCATTCGGAACTAATCATTCCTGGGACACTAACCATCAGAGAAAGGCTAATTAGGGATTTAAATTCGTACGACTAAAAGAAAATTCGATCGTGAATTGATTTTCGATCATGAAATCGTCGATGTGATATTTTGAGCCACTGATGGCCGATCCAAGGATAGTCAGAGGTCAGTTCGCCATTGTCATAATAGTGGATCGCAGGTGATTCTGCCAGACTACGAAATGAATTGACGAATGATCCTGAACCTATACCAAACGATCGTACCCCTCGGATCTAGTAATTGATCCTCGCGATTTTAACGATAACCGAAGTCGTCACGAACCGAATGAACTTGCACGTGACTTGATTTAGTGTCAGTCACGGGTCGAATATGCGAATTTCCCCAACAAGCCGCCCGTTAGTTTGAGAAACACTCGAGTTGCGTTTAATAAAATTTAATTATTTAATTTAGCCCAAATTGGACATCGAAAAATTAGGAAGTCACAACGGGACGTTAGGATGACGTTATGGTTGTAACGTGCAATTTTGAATGTGTCCGAATCCTTCAGAAAAATTCGATTTCGGCAAGAAACGGAGAAAGTGACCATTTTAACCCTAAAGATTTCTAAAGGGTTAGTTTTAATGGGCAAGGGCATTTTGGTAATTTTGCCCCAAAATTTGGAAAAGACATTTTTGCCCTTGGACTTTTTGAGAAATTCCAATAATGCCCTTGGATATTTTTTATAAGATTTGATCTGGGCTGTCGGTTTCAAGATAAGATCGAATCTGGGCCATTGGATTAAAAAGATTAGACGAGGGCATTTTGGTCATTTGCCATTTTTGGTCAAAATGCACTATTTAGGTCCAATTGAACCATTCTCTCTCCTCTCTCTCTCCCATCCGGCCCCTCCCCCACCGTGAGCCCCCTCCTCCGATCTCTCTCTCTCTCTCTTTCGCCCGGACCGCCGGATGCTGCCGCACCGCCACCGCCGCGCCACCGCTCGCCGATCCGCCGCCCCCACCCTCACGCCATCCCTCTCCCTCTCGGTTTATCCTCCCCTCTCTTGGCCGTGAGCCCAACCGCCCCACCGTGGACTGCCGCCGCTCGCCTAAGCCAATCGCCGCCCGCCGGAAGCCCTACACCGTCGCCGCCGCTTGCCGCCATTTCCGATTGAGTGCCATCGCTTTCCGTTCTAGCCGTATCAGTCTAGAACTTGGTAAGTCGCGCTCTAAAACCCATTTAGGACGTTGGGTATCGACGGATGATTGTTTGGGCGGAATCGGGTTTATATAAGCGCGGGTTTATACGATTTTAGGTGCGGAAATGTTAGGCGGGCCTTGGGATTGAATTTTTGGGAATTTTGGTGGAAAAATTTAAGATTGAAGTGGGCTGTGATGGGCTGTTTAGTGGGCTGTGATGTGCCGATCGGGGTGTAAATTGGATATTCGGAACCGGCAAGTAGTGGGGAGAAAATATCATGAAGAGCCGGAACTGATTTGGCGTGGTTTGAGCATAGAAAAATGCTGATTTGCATGTTGGTTGCGTGTTTCTATTATAAATTGAATTGGATGATGAAATTGGGTGCATGGGTGTATAATTGATTGATTGATATATGCCTGTTGGGTGCATGCTTGGGCCAGACTGTTTTAATCATTAAAATTGGCCATGTCAAATGATGAGTGAGCGATGTTTTGTGTGTGAATTGATGCGTGCATGGGTCACGTGTGATTGGCCAGTTGAGTATGGTAAATGCTTGTGAAGCATGTGCATGAGTAAGAAAGAAATGTGGTATGACATGTGTTCGCGGAATTTGTGCCGTCCTGAGGCGTGTACTTCAATGCGGGACGATGCCCGGTACTACCGGAAGACTGTCAGCCTGAGGCATGTACTTCAACGCGGATTGTGCAGTAGGTGGTAGGTGTTGAGCTTGAGGCGTGTACTTCAACGCGGGCAGGAAACATGGCCTGAGGCGTGTACGTTAACGCGGGCCCTGAAGTGTTGTGATAAGTGGTCGTAGTGAACCTGAGGCGTGTACTGTAACGCGGGTCACTGGCGAGGAATTGTGGAAAAGAGAATGAGAACGGAATGAGTGCATGACATGAGATTTGTACATGCTTGTGATTGTATGCGATGTGCCTGCTATGTGATGATTTGGTGTATGTGTGATTGCGTTTTATGATTATCTGGAGGTACGTGATAGCCTAGGTGGGGTTTAGGGGTGTACTTACTGAGATATAGTCTCATGGTTGTTTCAACCAACATTTTTCAAAACCCCGACCTGAGCCATGAATCCTCCGCCACCGCCACCAAAGCATTTTTG
This sequence comes from Syzygium malaccense, assembly GCA_031216405.1. Lineage (NCBI taxonomy): Eukaryota > Viridiplantae > Streptophyta > Magnoliopsida > Myrtales > Myrtaceae > Syzygium > Syzygium malaccense. The sequence goes on along the minus strand of CM062257.1, from coordinate 42,196,361 downwards.
GGTACCAGTGCACACCGAGTATGACGTTGCAGAATATCCTATGGGTGATGGAATGACCTGGATTAAGCACACTACTACCATTTTTGTAGACGTAGGACTACCTTTATGGGAATCTTATGTTTATACTGCCTGGTTCTTCAGAGATGCAGCAGGAGATGAGTTCGGGCCCGTTAGGGGTTTTGATGTTCCGTTTGATTTAGTAGGTGATTGGGACCCTTCTGCCATACCCCCAATAGATGGAGAGTTGACCAGTGCAGAAACTAGTTTAGCTCAGTTTGGGTTGCACCCAGCACCTGCAACCCAGGGATCTTCAGGTGCTGAGCACGAACCCGAGCCCGAAGGATCGCAAGCAGCAGGCGACCTGATGGACATAGATTTAGAGCCAATCCCAGAGGAGGTAGAGCCCGAGGTAGAGCCAGAGAACGAGCCTGACGAGTCTGCGGAGCCTGAGGAGGAACCGGAGTATATACTCCCATATGAACTGTATATGGATCCCAATTTTGTGCCTGAGTACAATTTTTTCGATGGATTAGCTAAGGAGGGACAGGATGAAGTCCTAATTGAGTTGGGTGACATCAATCACCCGATTGAGATTGAGGCAGAACAGGAGTCCTCAGAGGAGCAGATCGATCAGGAGAGTTCCGATTCAGAAGACGAGGAGTCAGACTCAGAATGGACGCCAAGCAATGGGCGTAGGGTCTAGTGTAGGGGTTAAAAATAGGATTTTGGATGAGTACCATTTTTGAAGTTAGAATAACAGGTCATCGGTCCTTTTTGATATTGATGGTTTTTAGTACGGTGTGCACATGTATATTATGGTTTTGTAAAATAGTGAATATTATGGTATAAGTTTGAATGAGAAAAGAATATGTATATTCTCCGTGACTTTCCCCAGTTTTTCATTGTCCGGGTTAATTGTGGTTTCCGCTGTGGATTTAAATCTCTATTGATTATAATTGAGGTCCACGATAACCCTGGGATGTCGCTAAAATTGACCAGTGGAGGGTGTCGTGTTCTCGATGGGTTCGGGGCGTGACATCCCTGTTTGAATTGGTATCAGAGTAAGGTCAGCTCGATCTAAAACTGATCGAAGTTTTGAGTGACAAGGAGTAGAGACCCTAGGGTAGTATTTAGGGAGATCTTAGTGAGTTGTTGGGCGGAACGAGCTATACGTGCCTCCAGACTGTTTGTTGTGATTGATTGAGTAAATTAATTAATGCGATGATTGAAATGCAGGTGCGTATGGACCTGAGGTAAGTGTTCAGACTTTTGTGATTGTGATCTCGTGATTGGTAGTGAGGGGTTGCCTGCTGAGTGAATTCTAGTTTTAATTCACTTCCTAGAATCAGATTAATCTAGTTGGTCTAGATTGCTAATTCCTAAGTGGAATTATAGCAGGTAGGAGAGTGGTAAAATTGTGACAATGAGCAGCGAAGGAAGAGGCGTAGGAAGAGTCCCAAGAAGAAGCGCAAGTAGAGGATCAAGAGGTAAAGGTCGTGCTAGAGCTAGAGCTGTAGAGGATCTTGGAATGGGTGTAGGAGCGATAGAAAATCTTGGGGTTGATGCTGGAGCTGCAGTGGACCCCAGAGTGGAAATTAGACCTGCTGAGGATCCTAGAATGGAAGCTGTTATGAAGACATTGGAACAGATCGAAAATCTGTTAGGACAGCAGACTCGGGAAAGAGCTGCCACGATTGCCCAAGCTGCCGAGGCCGCAGTGGTTGCTGCTGTTGTCAATAATAATGAGAACCAAGGGCAAGGGCAAGTGGTTGTAAATAGACCGATGCATCAACTGGTGGAGCAGTTCATAAAGCTTAAACTGCCTAAGTTTACTAGGAAAGGTGACCCTGAGACTGCACCTCGATGGGTAGAAGAGTTTGAGAAGGCTTTTGAGGTGCTGGAGTGCAATGATCATGAGAAGGTAACTCTAGCGCTATATCAATTGCAGGACAATGCAAACGATTTGTGGAAGGTCACTAGAGATAGGATATTTCCGGAAGGTACTGCCCGAACTTGGGCTGCTTTTATTTAGAGCTTTTATGAGAAATATTTTTTGGCTAGTGCTAGGGAAAGGAAGTTAGCTGAATTTATGAGATTCCGCCAGGGCCAGATGATAGTAGATCAGTATGAGGCGGAATTTACGAGATTATCTAAGTTTGCGCCAAGAATGGTGGAACATCCTGATGACAAGCGTGAAGATTTCGGGATGGGTTGAAGGCAGATATTCGTAGCCAGTTGTTGCTGGTAAATTTGAGGACGTATGAGGAAATATTTGATAGGGCCCAGATTTTAGAGCGAGATCAGGTGGATAGGGCTACCGCTTCTGGGTCGAGATTTGTCTAGGGTAGGGACAATCGTAATCCTGGGAAGAGGCCGATGTTGGATAATAGGCGTTTTACTCAGCCAGTTAAAAGAAATATTGGGAAGCCAGTCCAGATCTTGAATGGTCCGTGTAGAATTTGTGGAGGTAGACATGAAAATGGACCTTGTCCAACCCGGGGCGGAGCGTGTTTTGGATGTGGAGGATTTGGTCATCACATAAGGAATTGTCCCAATCCCAAACAGAATAGACCGCCTGCATTGCCGCCACCTCGGAATGGGAATCAGATTGGAATGGCCCAAACAGCAAACCAGAGTAGGCCTCAAGCGCAAGGACGAGTGTATACTATGGCCAGACAAGAGGCTGAGAACACACCAGGGGTTGTCACAAGTACGATTTCTCTGTGCAACCATGCTGCGTATGCTTTATTTAACCCTGGGGCGTCACATTCTTTCATATCGAAACAGTTTGTTGAGATGATTGGAATAGAATCGCAATTGCTTGATGTTGTGTTATGCGTGACAACTCCCTTGAATGATAAAATGCTAGTCTCATTGGGCTGTGCAAATTGTAAAATTGTGATTAGGGATAGGGATGATTGATTTAATGGTTCTAGACATGTACGACTTTGATGTGATAGTGGGTATGGACTGGCTATCTAAGCAGAGGGCTGTATTGGACTGCAATAGCAGGGTGATCCAATTTAATCCTGTTCGACATCCAGAATTCAAATTTGTAGGAAGTAGAGAAGGACCCTCGATTCCATGGATCTCGTCGCTAGAAATGACAAAGTTGCTCAGTGAAGGTTGCCAAGGATTCCTAGCGGCAGTAGTTGATTCAACGGCTGAGGAGCTGAGGCTTGAGGACATAGCGATAGTGTGCGAGTATCCCGATGTGTTTCCCCAAGAATTGCCGGAATTACCGCTGGAAAGAGAAGTAGAGTTTGTAATCGAGTTGGCATCTAGAACTGAGCCAATCTCGAAGGCACCTTATAGAATGTCACTGTCGGAATTGAAGGAATTAAAGGTGCAAATGCAAGAGTTATTAGATAAGGGATTTATTTGCCCTAGTGTGTCCCCGTGGGGAGCGCCGGTTTTATTTGTGAGGAAAAAGGATGGATCATTGAGATTGTGTATTGATTACAGGCAACTGAATCAGGTGACAGTTAAAAATAAATATTCTTTGCCAAGGATCGATGATTTATTTGATCAGTTACAAGGGGTTTCAGTATTCTCTAAAATTGACCTGAGAACGGGATATCATCAGTTGAGGATTAGGAAAGAAGATATACCGAAGACGGCATTTAGGACGAGATATGGACATTATGAATTTACTATAATGCCGTTCGGATTGACAAACGCTCTTGCTGCCTTTATGGATTTGATGAATCGGGTGTTTAAGGAATTTTTAGATCAGTTCGTGATCGTTTTTATAGATGACATATTGGTATACTCGAAAAGCCTCAAGGAGCATGAATTTCATTTGCATCGAGTGTTGCAGACTTTAAGGAAGAACGCGCTGTATGCTAAGTTTAGCAAGTGCGAATTCTGGCTCAGTCGAGTATCATTTCTCGGTTATATAATTTATGGGGAAGGAATCTTAGTGGACCCATCGAAAATTGAGGCTGTGATGAAATGGCCTAGACCGACGACGGTAACAGAGGTTCGGAGTTTTCTGGGTTTGGTTGGATACTACCGCCGTTTTATGGAAGGATTTTCGTCAATAGCAATACCGTTGACGCATTTATTGAAAAAGGAATCGAAATTTGAATGGATGGATAAATGTGAAAGGAGTTTTCAGGAATTGAAGCGTAGATTGATGATGACACCAGTGTTGATGATTCCATCAGGACCTGATGTGCCGTTGAAAGGATTAGGGTGTGTCTTATGCAACATGGGCAAGTGGTAGCTTATGCGTCCAGGCAGTTAAGGCCGCATGAGTTGAATTATCCGACGCATGACTTGGAATTGGCCACAATTGTGTTCGCCCCGAAGATTTGGCGACATTATTTATGCAGAAAGAAGTTTCAGATTTATACAGACCATCAGAGCCTCAAGTACTTGTTTTCTCAAAAGGAGTTAAACATGAGGCAACGTCAGTGGATGGAGTTGTTGAAGGATTATGACTGTGAAATTCTATATCATCCTGGGAAGGCTAACCGGGTAGCCGATACTTTGAGTCGGAAGTCGAGTATAGCCCATTTGATAGTCAAGGAGTGGACATTGTTAGAAAAAGTGCGAGACTCAGAGTTTAGATTCGAAGTAAGTCAAGTCTCGAGCTTGTTGGCTACGCTTAGGATTGAACCGGAAATTCAGGCTAAAATCAAAATGTTGCAATCTGCGGACCCAGAAATTCAGAGAATGTTAGAATTGGAGGTGGCCAAGAGAAAGCTGGATTTTCAGGTATCTGAAGACGGTATATTGAAATTCCGAGGACGGTTATGTGTGCCAGACAATGCTGAAGTTAAGGAAGAAATTTTATCAGAAGCGCATCGTAGCAGTTATAGTATCCACCCAGGCAGTACTAAAATGTATAGAAATTTGAGGCAATATTATTGGTGGAACGGTACGAAGGTAGATATCGCTAAACACGTGGCTAAGTGCCTGACGTGTTAGCAAGTGAAAGCGCAACACTGTAAACCTGGAGGGTTGTTGCGACCATTGGAAATCCCAGAATGCAAATGGGAGCACATAACTATGGACTTTGTGACGGGATTGCCAAGGAGCCAAAGGGGCTATGACACTATTTGGGTGATTGTCGACAAACTGACCAAGTCGGCACACTTTTTGGCAGTGCGAAAGGATTTCGCGTTAGATCGGTATGCTGAGTTATACGTGCAGCAGATAGTTCGTTTACATGGGGTTCCAGTGTCGATAACCTCAGATCATGATCCTAGGTTTACTGCCAGTTTTTGGAAGAGTCTGCAGACGGCCTTGGGATCCACGTTACAGTTTAGTACAGCTTACCATCCTCAGACAGATGGCCAGTCTGAGAGGACGATTCAGACTCTAGAGGATATGCTCAGGGCATGTGTGCTGGATTTTCAGGGTAAGTGAGAAGAGCAACTACCCTTAGTAGAGTTCGTTTATAATAATAGTTTCTAGCAGAGCATCGGAATGGCGCCCTTTGAAGCGCTATATGGCAGGGCTTGTAGGACGCCTGTGTGCTGGGACGAAGTGGGAGAAAGGACTATAACATGGCCAGAGCTAGTTGAGCAGTCGATTGATGCGGTTAAGATTATTCACGAAAGGCTGAAGATAGCGCAAAGCCGTCAAAAGAGTTATGCAGACAGAAGGCGAAGATCTTTGGAGTTTCAAGTACAAGATCACATATTTCTTAAGGTGTCACCTATGAGAGGACTTTCTAGATTCGGTAAGAAGGGCAAGTTAAGTCCAAGGTACGTAGGACCTTTCAAGATTTTAGAAATGATCGGGGATTTAGCGTATCGACTTGCACTTCCACCGAATTTATCGCAAGTGCATAACGTGTTCCACGTATCAATGCTGAGAAAATATGAACCGGACCCGACTCATGTGTTGAATTATGAAGAGATAGAAATTGATGATAAGATATCTTATGTTGAAAGACCAGTAAGGATCGAAGATCGGAAAGAATGGGTTTTGAGGAACAAGACAATCCCGATGGTCAAAGTCATTTGGGAGCACCACGGGGCAAAAGGCGCAACTTGAGAAAGTGAAGAGATGATGCGACGTCAGTACCCCCAGTTGTTTGAGCAGTAGTAGGATTTGTAAATTTTAGAGTAATGATGATATTTGTAAATTTTGAGGACGAAATTTTTGTAAGGAGGGAAGAGTTGTGACATCCTGAAAATTAGTCCATTTGAGATTTATAAAATACTGAGTTTTATGAATGTACTCGTAGTTAGTTCTCACCCGGAACTGATCATTTCTGGGATACTAATCATTAGGGAAAGGCTAATTAAAGATTTAAATTCGTACGACTAAAAGAAAATTCGATCGTGAATTAATTTTCGACCATGAAATCGTCGAAGTGATATTTTGAGTCAATGTTGACCGATCCAAGGATAGTCAGAGGTCAGTTCGCCATGGTCATAATAGTGGATCGAGGGTGATTCCGCCGGACCACGAAATGAATTGACGAATGATCCTGAACCTATACCAAACGATCGTACCCCTCAGAGCTAGTAATTGATCCTCGTGATTTTAATGATAACCGAAGTCGTCACGAACCGAATGAACTTGCACGTGACTTGATTTAGTGTTAGTCAAGGGTCGAATATGCGAATTTCCCCAACGAGCCTCCCGTTAGTTTGAGAAACACTCGAGTTGCGTTTAATAAAATTTAATTATTTAATTTAGCCTAAATTGGACATCGGAAAATTAGGAAGTCACAACGGGACATTAGGATGACATTACGGTTGTAACGTGCAATTTTGAATGTGCCCGAATCCTTCAGAAAAATTCGATTTCGATAAGAAACGGAAAAAGTGATCATTTTAACCCTGAAGATTTCTAAAGGGTTAGTTTTAATGGGCAAGGGCATTTTGGTAATTTTGCCCCAAAATTTGAAAAAGATATTTTTGCCCTTGGAATTTTTGAGAAATTCCAATAATGCCCTTGGATATTTTTATAAGATTCGATTTGGGCCATCGGTTTCAAGATAAGATCGAATCTGGGCCATTGGATTAAAAAGATTAGACGAGGGCATTTTGATCATTTGCCATTTTTGGTCAAAATGCACTATTTAGGTCCAATTGAACCATTCTCTCTCCTCTCTCTCTCCCATCCGGCCCCTCCCCCACCGTGAGCCCCCTCCTCCGATCTCTCTCTCTCTCTCTTCCGCCCGGACCGGCGGATGCCGCCGCACCGCCACCGCCGCGCCACCACTCGCCGATCCGCCGCCCCCACCCTCACGCCGTCCCTCTCCCTCTCGATTTCTCTCTCCCCTCTCTCGGCCGTGAGCCCAGCCGTCCCATCGTGGACCGCGCCCGCCCGCCCAAGCCGATCGCCGCCCGTCGGAAGCCGTACACCGTCACCGCCGCTTACCGCTGTTTCCGATTGAGTGCTGCCGCTTTCCGTTCTAGCCATATCAGTCTAGAACTTGGTAAGTCGCGCTCTAAAACCTATTTAGGATGTTAGGTATCGACGGATGATTGTTTGGGCGGAATCGGGTTTATATAAGCGCGGGTTTATACGATTTTAGGTGCGGAAATGTTAGGCGGGCCTTGGGATTGAATTTTTGGGAATTTTGGTGGAAAAATTTAAGATTGAAGTGGGCTGTGATGGGCTGTTTAGTGGGCTGTGATGTGCCGATTGAGGTGTAAATTGGATATTCGGAACCGGCAAGTAGTGGGGAGAAAATGTCGTGAAGAGCCGGAACTGATTTGGCGTGGTTTGAGCATAGAAAAATACTGATTTGCGTGTTGGTTGCGTGTTTGTATTATAAATTGAATTGGGTGATGAAATTGGGTGCATGGGTGTATAATTGATTGATTGATATATGCCTGTTGGGTGCACGCTTGGGCCAGACTGTTTTAGTCATTAAAATTGGTCATGTCAAATGTTGAGTGAGCGATGTTTTGCGTGTTAATTGATGCGTGCACGGGCCACGTGTGATTGGCCAGTTGAGTATGGTAAATGCTTGTGAAGCATGTGTATGAGTAAGAAAGAAATGTGGTATGACATGTGTTCGCGGAATTTGTGCCGTCCTGAGGCGTGTACTTCAACGCGGGTTGTGCAGTAGGTGGTAGGTGTTAAGCCTGAGGCGTGTACTTCAACGCGGGTAAGAAACATGGCCTGAGACGTATACGTTAACGCAGGCCCTGAAATGTTATGGTAAGTGGTTGCAGTGAACCTGAGGCGTGTACTGTAACGCGGGTCACTGGCGAGGAATTGTGGAAAAGAGAATGAGAACGGAATGAGTACATGACATGAGATTTGTATATGCTTGTGATTGTATGCGATATGCCTGCTATGTGATGATTTGGTGTATGTGTGATTGCATTTTGTGATTATCTGAAGGTACATGATAGCTTAGGTAGGGTTTAGGAGTGTACTTATTGAGATGTAATCTCATGGTTGTTTCAACCAATATTTTTCAGAACCCTGACCTGAGCCATGAATCCTCCGCCACCGCTACCAGAGCGTTTTGGGGTACCAGTGCATACCGAGTATGACGTTGCAGAATTTCCTATGGGTGATGGAATGACCTGGATTAAGCACACTACTACCATTTTTGTAGACGAAGGACTACCCTTATGAGAATCCCATGTTTATACTGCCTGGTTCTTCAGAGATGCAGCAGGGGATGAGTTCGGGCCCATTAGGGATTTTGATATTCCGTTTGACTTAGTAGGGAATTGGGACCCTTCTGCCATACCCCCGATAGATGGAGAGTTGACCAGTGCATACACTAGTTTAGCTCAATCTGGGTTACACCCAGCACTTGCAACCTTGGGATCATCAAGGGCTGAGCACGAACCCGAGCCCGAAGGATCGCAAGCAGCAGGCGACCCAATGGACATAGATTTAGAGCCAATCCCAGAGGAGGTAGAGCTCGAGGTAGAGCCAGAGAACGAGCTTGACGAGTTTGCGGAGCTTGAGGAGGAACCAAAGTATATACTCCCATATGAACTGTATATGGATCCTAATTTTGTGCCTGAGTACAATTTCTTCGATGGATTAGCTCAGGAGGGACAGGATGAAGTCCCAGCTGAGTCGAGTGACATCAATCACCCGATTGAGATTGAGGCAGAACAAGAGTCCTCGGAGGAGCAGACCGATCAGGAGAGTTCGGATTCAGAAGACGAGGAGTCAGACTCAGAATAGACGCCAAGCAAGGGGCGTAGGGTCTAATGTAGGGGTTAAGAATAGGATTTTGGATGAGTACCATTTTTGAAGTTAGAATACCAGGTCATCGGTCCTTTTTGATATCGATGGTTTTTAGTACGGTGTGCACATGTATATTATGGTTTTGTAAAATAGTGAATATTATGGTATAAGTTTGAATGAGAAAAGAATATATATATTCTCCCTGACTTTTCCCAGTTTTTCATTGTCTGGGTTAATTGTGGTTTCCGCTGTGGATTCAAATCTCTGTTGATTATAATTGAGGTTGGCGATAACCCTGGGATGTCGCTAAAATTAACCAGTGGAGGGTGTCGTGTTCTCGATGGGTTCGGGGCGTGACAGATTCCATGTCACCGATTCCCTGTGGTAACACACTGAGATTTCCATAGGATTTCAAATTCGTGGAAACCAACAATCTTAGATGACAAATTGAAGGGTCTATCATGACCAATTGAAAACAGCTTTCGAGGATCAACATCTCCAACTGTGGGTAACCGGAGAAGTTGGGAGTTATCTGCATTTCATTACACCCTGTGAGGTTCAAAACTTTCAACCGCGGCATCTGCAATCCCAAATAAAATATATTTCAGATAAAGTTAATTCCCTGTGATGAGTCAAACGAAATAAAATATGTTCCATGTCACCTCGATTTGACTCCAACCCCCCCACTTTTGAGTGACCTTGCTCCATGATAAATCAAGAATCACCAGATTCTTTAGACACAAGTTCTCGACTTGAAAGGTCGGGGGGGACCCTCGCCAGTCGAGCCACCTTAAATGGGGAAGTAGATTCGCGAAATCTCCCTCGATATTTGCGTTGTCCAATTTGAGGAACCTCAACTTGGACAGGCTTTGAAATTCTTTAGGTGTTAAACATTTGTGTGAACCATTGTCGAACTTGAGACAGAGGGCTTGAACATTTCTCCTTTTCTGGAGATTGAAAGAAGAAAATGAGTGAATTTTACTGGTTAGCGTCAGAAAGCAAGTATAACATAGATAGAATTGCAAAACAAGGATATTTTTACCTCTTTTCTCTTTAAGGTATTGAGGGCTTGCTCATGATCCCATAGCCTGCTGCGCCTTCCAGGGTTCATGGGGTCTTCCTCGTAGACAATTGTTCGACCCAGGTCTCTTAATAGATCATACACCGAGAACTTGTTATTCTCTTCGATTCTCACCAGGGACATGAGAAGCAGCCTCTCGATACCACTAGAAGGATTAAAACCGCAGTCCTCCCACATGCAGAAGGGAATTCTCTTGTCCTTCCCTATAAAGAAACAAGCTATATCGAGAAATATATCTTTTATCTCTTGATCTAGAGCTTTGTAGCTAGTCATCAACACTTGTTGGACGGAATCCACTGGCTCTTTCTCTTTCTCTAGTTTTTCTAGCGTCTCATTCCATTTTTGCATGTTTTTCCTGTACAGAAATGAACCCACAAGCTCAATAGCTATAGGAAGCCCTCTAATTGTGGAAACAATCTGCCTGGACAGACCATCATAGTTCTCTCGGGGAGAACTTCCCCCAAAAGCATGTAGACAGAAAAGACGAAGGGATTGTTTAAAATCCATACGCGCAACTTCATAAATCACAACTTCTTTAGGGATATTAAGAAGATCGGCGTTTCTCGTCGTTACAATTATCTTGCTTCTTGGACCAAACCAGCTTAGGTTCCCGGCAAATGCTTCGAGATGATCCTGTTTATTGACATCATTGAGCACGATGAGAACTCTCTTATCGAGAAACATTTGTTCAATGTGGTAAATACCTTCTTCTAGGGAACCAAAGCTGATGTGCTCTTGTTTTAGCGGGTCAGAAACCATTCGGCTTTGCAGATACTCCAGGGGGTCGGTTTTTGAGGTCTCTCGGATGTTTCCCAGATAGCTACAGCCTTCAAACAGAGGATATAGTTGGTTGTAAACAAACTTTGCAAGAGTTGTTTTCCCAATCCCCTCGAAGCCATGTATTACAACCATTCGGACCTCATTGCCACATACATTAACCGCTTGTCCGTTGCGATAGTCAACGTCAAGCTTCACCATCATCTCGCGGACTTGATTCTCAATTCCAACTGGCATGGAAGTACCAACTAGTTCGGCTTTCTTCAGCTGCCGAGTGACACACAAGACGATCTCGGATATAAGCTTGCCATTCCAAACAATCAAAATGAGTAAATGAAAGCAACGTTTAATCATGAGAAACAATAGAAAGAAATAACAAGAAAGGCAAAAAAATGAAGCAAAATACTTGAGTTATACCCAATTAGTGACCCACGAGGGCAAAGCATTATGGAAAAGCCATGTACGACTATGACGAATAGAATCTATCACAACACAGAATCGAGAGTCTGTAAATTTTGTGGAATTAGTGTGTGCTCCACATCAGTTCTTAATCATGATTTGGGTCAACTATTATTATGTCAGACCGGTAACCTACATGGTTTTTGCAGTCTCTAAAGACTCAGTAGTTATCTAAACGGCCTATTTCAATTCGATAAATGGCTTGTTCTTGTACGAACTCAGGATTTACATGTGGAAGGTGAGAATTTATCGATGTCCCACTCCCACCTTCGACATAAGGGAAGTAGAAAGATTTTTAAAAGATACTAAAAGAACTCCAAAATCAAATAAAGGCCACTTTTTGAATAACCACAATCGTGCTTTCTTCTGGAGCCATTTCAAAGCATAGAGTGTAACCGGGCGGCCATAAAGTCTCAAATCCTCCATTTTTCACCAAGATAATCTACAAAAACTTTTTTATAAAAAAAAATCTACAAAAACTTAATAATTCAACATCAGTCACTTCGCATTGGAATTTATGAAGTACAGGCAAAGGAAAGTAGATTAGAATTACACGTCGGTCGGCTGGTCAAGACGATATCCCTCCAACTGTTCAATACAATGGAGGGCGGACTTCCAGGGGTCGGCAAGCATGGGATCGATCCTTCGTCTTTTGTTATCTGCGGAGGAGCCATTGCCAGAGGGGTTGACGGCATAGAAAATGGGAATAATGGCATGGTTCATGGTGTCCCTGCACTCCAACATCTTGGCCAGCACCATGAGGCAGCTCTTGGTGGAAGTGTACCCCGGCGAGATGATCGGTATCGATATCTTCGACTGTCCAATCTTTTCGACCAGCGTGGGGTTAATATCCTTTTCTGCCCCCGCCTTCCTTTTGTCTCCATACACGCTTATCCCCGCGTTGGTCAAGCCGGTGTGGAGGGTATATGCGAAATCCCTCCACGTATCCGCTCCTTTAAAGCTCAAGAACACTTCGGGCTGTCTAGAGGATGCGGATGATGATGAATAATTGATATCGTCCATCGTCAAGAATGGTTAGGGTTTGGGGATGCCTGCAAGCTATTTGTTTCTCTCTCTTTTCTCTTTTTGGCCCTTTTAAGTCTAGAAAGGAGGGAAGCTGGAGCTACAATTCCAAGTGTCCGAACGAGATAAGTGTCGTTGACTTCCAGTTGGTGCCGGTCGTTTATTTTTTGAAGTTTGACTGGTGGAGTAAAAAGTGTGATCCATTTTCTGACCGCCGGAGGGATTGGACTAGGAATATAAAGGTCCTAAGTGATTTGAGGTCTCTATGGATTATACTTCTTGTGGTGTCTTTAGAAAACTTATTTAGCCTTCATTTAGAAACTATCATAGAGTTGCTATCAATACGTAGATTTTCTATTTAACGTTTTGGCGATCACTGGTTTTTCAAAGGATAGACACGGATATGACTCATGCGGCAAATTAATTCCCAACCCATTTAAAAATAAAATCACTTTATAACCCAAACTTGTATTAATCCGGACATGGACGACTTGATTCCGAAAACCCATCTAGTCACAATTCCCAAGTCTAGACTCTAGAGAGAGTTAGAGTGCGTTTGTTCCACTGAAAAGTTAATGATAAAGGAAAAATTTTTCATGAAAATAATTTTCTAGAAAAATGATTAGTTTTCTTTTGTTTGATGGTTTAAGAAAAGTAATTTCTTTCTTATAAAAAATAAGCTTGTTGTTTTCAGTCCATGAAAAACGTTTTCTGGAGATTAATAAGTTTTACGTCATCTAAATACCGAAAAGTCAAAAATAATTTCTCAAAAATAGTTTTCCTTCAAACAAATGGATCCTTGGATGTTATTCTCACTCCGCTATCTTCTAATCTCACTGTATTACTTTTATATTAATAAAATAAAAAAAGGTAGCGGCCATTGTTAGCCAAATATGGCCATGATATTTTTAAAAGAGAATTCTATGTTTACTAGCCCGATTTACAAAATTAGTTTACTAAATAATGTGACAAATAGTAATTGGGTATTAAGAATGACTCACTCAATTGTTTTTTCAGACATAATCAACCTACTTGCTCCAGTAAAAAAGTTCCTAACAAAGTCTCTCTATTTATATATATATATATATATATAACTGTCCTAGGATCTGGGGATTATAAAGAGGAAGAATATTATTATAGAAGATCAATTAATCTAATCGTTTTCGTTTATTGGAAAAGATTCTAGAAAGGAATCCGGGAAATTGTAATAGAAAGATAAGAGTAACAAAAAAGTAAATAATATTTAATCGTCATTCTAAATATGCAAAATATCTATTATATTGATTAAAAAGATAAAGGATATAAGATGAATCTCTGGATCTAGCAACAGCAAATATGTATTCTAATATAAAATTGTAGATTTCTACACAGAATATTATTAAATAAATAAAATTAAATAAAAGCATGAGCATTAAAAATAATAAAGAGGCCGTATGCAATGTAAAGAACAATAAGAAGAATTGCTAGAAATTCTAAACCAACCATGTAGGTGGTGTTACTAAGCAAGGAAGAGAAGGGCAAAAAGGTAAGAAGAAGTAAGGATATATAACAAATGTAGAAAAATTGTTGTAAATTAAAGTACAAACCTTCCACAGGCGGTTCAACCTGCCGCTTGTGGGGTATGTAAATGTAAATGCATAGGAGAAATTAGAAATTACTGGTATATAAACAATACTGGAATATTACAACAACAGTATTGAAAGGTTACACAATGTGGATACTGAAGTACAAGTGCAGAATTAAGAAAATTTCTTTGGTAGAAATTCTCCCATTACTCAGACTATTCGGTAGTCTAGAACGATAAGATTTCCCACACTATAAGAACTAGAAAAGGTATTGCAAAGATCTTGAAAATGGGACAAGATCTATACAGGGATCAGAAACTTACTGGATATGGAAGGGTTATGGAAAGGTTATAAGGTGGATGGTATCTGAGATCAACAATCTCTTATTCATTCGGAGAAGGTTTGGAGAGATTAAGGGAGACTGGAGAGGCTTGGAACTCTGAGAGAGGGTTTTGGAAAAGTTCTGCCTCCTTAAGGGAGTGAGGTTTCCTTATATAAGTAGACTGGGTCCTGTAGAAATAGTTCATGGATGGGACTGTAGCAAACAGTAGTAAGTGCACGGTGTTACAGTGAACAGTGGTCGGACACAATTATGGAAATTTTTGAAAAAAAAAGGAAAAGGCAGACAGACTCCTTTCGACTTAGAAATGATGAATATAGCAGGAGTCCTTTCGGCGCTTTTCACCTAAGAAAATCTGGAGAGATCTTCTATCGGTTCAGGCTCTTCCTCTTCTTCTTCGTCCTTCACACTTGCCCAGTTGTGAGGAATATGGGCTATTCCGGGGATGCCATAGCAATCATCCTCGTTGGAATTACCACTGTGATGAGAAGAACTAGTTTCTTCCAAATCTGAAAGGGCTTGTTTTAGCATCCCTGTCAATTGTTGGTGGGATTTAGCAGATGCTAACCTAGAAAGTACAAACCCTTTGTCACGTAGAAAGGGGGTGATATCTTCATTAGTGATTGGATTATTACCCCTAGAAACTAGCCATTCTGACACGGCTTGTCTGGTGACCCTATCAAAAAATTTGAAACCATCCCACCATTTGACTTTGAATCGTCTTATGAGAATGGGGATGCCAGTTTCAATGGATTTTCTGTAATCAAAATACCATCCAAGGACCCATGATACTCCGAAGTAATAGAAAAAGAGCATCAATTTGGGAAAGTTTTTCTCATATGGAAGTGGGGTGAATTTTTCGAGAAAGAGTTCATAACTGGGTTGGATTTTTGGATGGATGATTTCATCAGTTGGTCCCAAATGTTCCGACCAACGAATGAACCAGTATGGAATAGATTTGATGTCAAAATCTTGAAAAAAGAATAGCCAGGTATGAGTATTGTTGGCATTCTTTCTCCAAAAAGTATTTCACCAAGCTTGTTGGTAATCGAAATATGAAAAGGATGTCCTGTATGGAAGGGCTTCATTTGTCTTGGTATTAAATTTTCTCAAGCCCAATGGGTCAGGTTTCCATCGAGAAAGGTGAATGACCCTATGAATTCTGGCCGTGGAATAATTCACATAGCCCTTATCAGAAAAATGTCTGAAAGTAACAGATTCCGTTTCTTCCAGAATTTTTTCATAAAACTTCGATGTCTTATAAATATCATGAGGTGTATAAAGAAATTTTTCAGAAAACATGTTTCTGGCAAAAATGTATGGATATGCATTATAAAAGCCATTTTCAGCATTGCAAACGTTTTGAAATATTGTTTTATGGAAAAATTTTGATTTTGGAGGGGCAGTTTAGGTTAACTGAATTACCACCTCGCTAGAAATTATTTTTCCCTTTGCCTTTTGTGTGGCTATGGGAGAAGGGTCAGGATTTACCATTGCCAGAGAAGGCTGTGGTTGACTATTGAAGGCTTGTTAGAGAAGCTGCAATGCTTCTTCCTGGGATAACTGGGTTATATCAAACTGTGAGAGTTTATTGAAATCAGTAGGTTTTTTAGTAAGAGAAATGGGTTCTTCTTTGGCCTGGCTAGAAATGGTAGTAATATTCAAGGGTGGCTGTGCAGCCTGGAGCCAGGTTTTGATATTGGTCAACCCGGAGGGTTTCTTCTCAGAAGAGGGTTCTGCAATTTGTTTGCCTTTGTCTCTTCTGGTGGGTTTATTGGGAGGCTTTGGAGGCATTTTCCCTGTAAAAATTCTCGTGTAAGAAAATCTGAGGGAGAATTTGAAGAACCATTTATAAATTCTATATCAAAATCAAAAACAGAAAAAATGGCTTGCTATCTAGCGAAAATTTGTTTGGAAGCAATATTTTGAACGTCTTTCTGCAAAACTTCTTTTGCAGATTTGCAATCAATTCTTAGTAAAAATTTTTGATTCAAAAGATCTCCTTGAAATTTAGAAATAGAAAGTACAATAGCAAGAATTTCCTTTTTGATGGTGGAGTAATTCTGCTGACAATCATTCCAATGCTTGGAGACAAACTGAACAATTTGTTCTTTGTTGTCCTTAGATTGCTTAAGAATTCCTCCGTAACCAATATCAGAAGCATCAGTTTCAACAATTTTGAAAGCATAAGGATCAGCGAGATGTAAGCAAGGAATTTCCTTAACAGTTTGCTTGATCTGTTTTACAATATTAGTATGGACCTGAGTCCATGGTGGAGGATCCTTTTTGAGTCTCTGATGAAGTGGTTTACAAATTATATTTATGCAAGGAAAGAATTCAATAATATAATTCAAACTTCCAAGAAATCTTTGCAGTTGATTTTTGTCTTTGATTTCAACAGGAAATTTTTCAGAAAATATTATTGATCTTTCAATGGGTATGATGGTTCCTTGATGGATGTAATGTCCTAGAAAACGAATTTTTGTTTTAAAAAGGGATATTTTAGTAGGTGAAACTATTAAACCATTTTCCTTTACAACATGAATAAAATGATTGATGTGCTTAAAATGCTTTTCTATGGATGTAGAAAATATTAAAACATCATCAATATAGATAATAATATAATCAAAGCAATGATTAAAAATATCATTCATAATCCTCTGAAATTCAGAAGGAGCATTTTTCAATCCAAAAGGCATGACATTCCATTCATATTGGTCAAAAGGAACAGTAAAAGCCATTTTGTACCGATCCTTTTCACTAATCTGGATTTTCCAGAAACCTGATTTCATATCAAATTTTGAAAAGATTTTTACATCATAAAGTCTATTTAACAAATCTTTCTTATTAGGAATCGGGTATCTTATCCATTTTAAAGCTGTATTTAAAGGTTTATAATTTATTATCAATCTTGGAACTCCTCTTTCTAATTCAGCATTTTTATTGACATAGAAAGCAGAGCAACTCTAAGGTGATTGGCTTTTCCTAATAAGCTTCTTCTTAAGAAGTTCCTGTATTTCCTTTTGGCATAAATTTAGAACTTCATGATTCATTTGAGAAGGTCTGGCTTTAGTAGGAATATCCTTTTCAGAAAATCCTGGCTCATAAGGTAGATCAACTATGTGACTCTTACGAGACCAAAAAGCATTAGGAATATTAGAACATATGGAATTTTTTATTTGGTTTTCAAGACTAGAAATTCTTTTTTGAAGACTTGCTTCAGAAAGATTTTTGTCAATCTTTTTGTGTTCAAGATCCTCTTTAAGAAATTGGAGGTGAGTTTCTTTGTTTTGAATCATGCAATTGATCTAAAAAATGGAGTGTTCTTGAAGAGTATTTAAATTTTTGGTTTGAGGTTTTGAGATGAAATTAAATCAAATTCTTTTTCCTAAGGTTTCAGTTTCAATTCCTCTTTCAGAAACTTTGAAAGGCTAAAGTAAATTAATAAAAGGTGATCCTAAAATTACATTTTGTTTAATATTTTTAACAAGAAGAAAAGGGGTTTTAAAAGAGATTTGATCTTTCACAACCTCAGCTTCAGGAATTTTGTAATTAATAATTAGCTTATCTCCGGATGCTGACTTGAGAGATTGAGAGGTTTTTTCAAAATATTTGGTTGGTACAAGGCCTTCCTTTATGCAATTAAGATCTGCACCAGTGTCAAAAAGGGCTGTTGTTTCTAAAACAATTTCATTTTGGATTCTTATAGAAATGTTGATAATCCATTTTCTGGTGGTTATTTTAGAAAGCATCAAAAGGAAGTTTGTATCTGAAGAGGAAGGAAGTTGAGGAATATCATTTTCTTCAAAATCTTCTTCTTTTTGTTTTTTTTTAATTTTTCATTTTAATATCTAAAATAGCTTTTTGCATAGAAAGCTAGGCTGCTTTAAGCTCCTGTATTTCTTGTTTTTGTTTATTGATTTCTTGAGCAAGATCACTTATAGAAATAGGTCTAAGATTTGATTTCTTAGCCTTGCTAAGGATAGTAGAAATATTATAAGGAGTATCAGATTGGAAAATTGGTTTTGGTTTTTGAAAATTATTCAAATATTTTATTTTTGTTTCGGGATCAGTGATCTGGTCAAAAGTTTGTAAAAGAATTTCTTCTTCTTTTGTTAAAACATTTACTTCAAAATTGGTGGCTTCTTCATCTTCACTTTATGAAGTTGATGATGAAGAGGTTTCTAAATCACAAATTTGTAATCCTTCTTCAAAATCAGATTCGTCAGAAGAACTACTATCAGCTTCAGCCATTAGTTGGTTGAGCTGGTTGATAGTTTCTTCATCTAAATCTAATTCACTAACTTTTTTGCTAATTTTGCAAAATCGTGAAGTGTGGCCTTTCTTGCCGCAGTTATAGCAAGTTATGTTTTTAAAATTTTTCTTTGGTTTTTTGGCTTTGTCAAAACTATCGTTCTCCTTCTTTTTAGAAAATTTCTTATCAAATTTCTTCTTGTAAGGTTTTTTATAAAATTTCTTTCGATTCTTTTGTTTAGAAAGGCATTTTCCTGAACATTTGGATTTTTCAATAGTTTCAAAAGACGGATCATATTGGGCACAGAAATCTCCTAATCCTTTTTTAGAAAGTTTTTATTCCTTCTTGATTTGTTTTTGGAGATGAATATTAGTGCACAATTGTGTTCCTATTTTATAAACATAAGAGGTTAGTTCTCCATAAGAAAGATGGTCATATGGAATTTGATTTCCATATTCTTCTCTTATCTTACCACGAACTTGTTCTCCTATGAGTTTTGGTAAACCAGCAAGAAATTTTTCTTTCCAAAAAGACTGGTTGCAGTCTGATCTTTGAAAAACTCTTTGCAAAAATATTTCCTTATATTCTCGAAATTCTCCTAAAGATCTACTTTTCATATTGGATAAAAGATCTTGGATTTTATCGAGAATATGAGAAGAGTCTCCTAGAAAATGTTGAGAAATAGAAAATATCAAAGTATTAACAGCATCTTGGATGGGCTAGTCATCTTCATCAAGGATATTTTGACCAAAAGGGTCGAGTTTATAGGCATTTAAAATTTGAGACCTTTGCTTTTCATTTAGGTAGTTATCCCACCATCCTTTGAGCTGGCCTGTAAAACCGGCTATTAAAAGATATGCAACAGAATGATCTGAAGTATCTTGAATAGTTTTATAAGTGTTTGCAAGCATGACCATTTGGGTCAGAATGTTTATGAGCTTTTGTTCAGAAACACCATCTATATTCCATTCATAGATAACATCAGAAGAATATTTATTTTGAACTTTAGAAAAGGTTTCTTCTGTGAGAATATCAGGGGGAGTAGCACGAGAATAATATAACTTTTGAGGATCCTTCCAAGTGATACGATTTATTTCTAGAAGGGATTCAGTATCGGATTTATCTAAAAGATTAATTTGATTGGAAATCTCAATGCGATCTGGAGTGTCTTTGACACTTAGATTTTGTATTAAAGGGGTATCCAAAATTATAGGATTTTTAGGAATCAAAATTGCTTTTCCCTTTAGGAGTCTTCTCCTATCCTCTAAGGTTTTAGCAAAATCAAGACTAGGATATTTTGGAATTTCAAAATTCCTAAAGAGCGGTGGTCTTAAATCCTTTTTTGGAATTGTTATAGAAGAGGATGGAAAACTATTTTGAGTAAGATTTTCAATTCGATCAAGTTGTTTTCCTATGGTGTGAAGATGTTGATTTGAAAAGTTATTTTGTTCAACAATCTTCTTGATTCTTATGCCATCTATTTCAGAGGCAGTTTTGAAAGGGGAAGCTATTATTTCAGTTTCTCGCTGTTCAATTTTGATTTTTCTAAGGGGGGATGATTAGACTCGATGATATGGCCATCGTCTAATTTCCACTTATAAAATTGATCTAAAACAAAAATCTGTTTTTCTTTTAGGAATATATTTTCAAACCAATCAAAAAAGAATACCTCGATTTCATGTTGGTACATGTAATCATAATATTCTTTTTTGATTTCAAGTGCTTCTTTTTGAAAATTAGCAAAGAACCATTCTCTGATATGTTTATTTTCAAAAGAATTGAATTCTTTATTCAAAATGATCCTATCAGGTTCAAAGGCTAACTCTAAAACATTAATTTCAAGATCTTCCATTTCGGAAGGAGTAGGATCAGGGAAATCAGGAGCATGTTGATATACTGGCCTGTAAATTCCTGACCTGTTATCTATATCACTGATGTTTGGAAGAGGAGGAGCACTTGCAGATGCTTCTTCGGGATTGTTTAAAGGGATATTAGGAATAGTATCTACTGACCTTCGAGAAGAAGTAGAATGCCAAGAAGAAATTGATCTAATGTCACAAGACCTTCTAGGAATATCAATAGATCTTCTGGAAAATTGAATAGTTACTCTTCCTTCAGGATGTTGAATAATATTGGTAGGATCATAATTTTGAATTATTGGCTGAGGAATTCGATTTTCCAATTCCCATTGATCAGGAAGAGTTATTTGGTTCCAAGGAATGGTCTTAGGAATGGTAATGTTTGCTTTAGAAATGTCTATTTGTAACAGAAGGGTTTCTCTATTGGAATTTAATTTAAAAGCTTTGCTTCCAAAAGAAGAATTCATTACCTTGTAATAAACTCTGCAAATGAGGGCTATGGGAATAGAACCTTCAGCTATAGAATAATTATAAGTCTTTATTTGAAGAGTGAGAGATTTCAAAATATTTTTGTCTTTGAGAGAAACGGTAAGACCAGGATGACTATCAAAATGGATTGGTCCACTGCAAAGACTTGTTTCTACGGCTCCAAGAATGGATTTATCGTATTTTAAAAGTCTCGCATCTCTCAAAACAAGAAGTAAGTAAGTATCTAACCCTTCTTTGGTAAGGGGTTTTGCACCAACCTGTACCAATCCTATATGCATGTAGTTCCATTTATGGGAATGTTTCTTTATAGAATCTTTACTCAAAAGTTGTATTGAGGCAAAAGAATTGGAAAGTGGTACATCTGTTTCTTCAGTAACAATGACATAGTCATTATTTCCAAAAAGTTTAAATTTCGAATGTTCATAAATCTTATCAAGTTTAATTTTCGGAATAAACCAATTTTCAATAGATTTATTGAAATCTTCTATATTAATTTCTTCTCTATTTATTGGTCCTTGATCTGAGGACATTTGTGATAAAGAACTAGAAGAAGACTCAGATCTTCTTAATAAGTTCATTGCAAAAGATTACTTTCTTCTTTTCAATAGATTTCGACGATACTTACCAACGGACTTACTACCCCACTGGGCTTTACTGCCTGGAACACATCCAGAAATCTCGCAAAAAGATCTCCATGAAGGAAATCGTCTTTACTGCGAATGAATTTATAAAGAATATCTTTATCTACCCCTTGGCTCTGATACCATAACTATATATATATATATATATATAAATGCGAATCAAATTCTCTACTGAACACAGAAATTCCTTAATCAATTTTCAACAGTTGATAAATTGTATCAACAAAGGAGTACCAACGGTTGAGGTATGGTAACACATCCATGGAAGTACTGTGCAAGGTAGAGTATTCATGTTTGTCGCCAGGGCTCGACAAGCGTAGCTCTTGCTTAAGGTCGGCGTCAACAAGGCGCGGTGATGGCTGGCGGAGAGAAAAGGGGAAAAAGAAAAAAGAAAAAACAGAAAAAAGTAAAGAAGGAAACTAAAAGAAAACGAAAAAAGGAAAAATACAATATAAGAAAAATTAAATTAAATTAAAATCAAGAAAATTAAAATATTATTAAAAATTATCCACGTCAATATCAATCATGCCATGTAGTACGATTGGCATGCACGTTAGAGATTTCGAGCCAAAATTGACCAGATAGACTTAATTGTCAAAACGTGAAAAAGTTTAGAACTTAATTATAACATCCTCAATTTTAGTCTCTAGGAAATGGCTATAGGTTAAGTTTGGAGGTTTTCCCTAATCAGAACTAATTTCACTCTTATTCTGTAAAACCCAGATTCGGATCCTCTATATCCATTTGTTTTGTTATTTTTGTGGAGACTTTTGTGATCTGAATTTCTAAACACTTCCTTCTTAAAAGTTTCTCCAAACATCTTGAAGTTTTACATACTTTAATTTCATAATTTTTGAACTTGATATGAGTAGTCGATAGCCTAATTTTCGGACTGTGTAAAACTGCCTAGAATGGGTATTTTTGTGATGTTCACACTTTCTCGATTTTCTATAAACTTTTCTGAGCTGATTTTGGACAAACTTCCTTCACAAAAGTTATTGAGAACTTTTTTATATATAACATATATAAATTTGGAAATTTTTGGAGATGATTTGCATTCTGGAAAGAACTTACTTTTAGAAGCAAAGATTTTGTTCCAGCGAACTGTTTTTAGTCTGTTTTTGAGCTACTAAACTTTGTAGTTATAGAAAGATTCAGATTTCGTGTTCTCATGGAAAATATTTGTTAAGACCTTTTTTATGACATATTCAAATTTGATAATTTTTAGAGTCCATTTACTATGTTTTCAAATCCGATTTTTTGAACAGTGCAAAACTGCCCGGTTTTGCCAAATTTCAAAGATTCATCAATTTCTATAAGAAAACATTAGAATTTCAATTTGATGTCTTCTGAAAAAAAAATCTATACATTCTGAACTTTTAAATGAGAGGTGTGTGGTCTCAATTAAAAGCTTGCATAAGAAGTTTTATGATAATCAAGAACTTGGGAGGCAAGTTTTGACTTGGAAGAGTCTAGAGGGTCAAGAACTTGGGGAGCAAGCTTTGACTTTTAAACTTGGTGAACAAGTTAGTGATTTGCCTATAAATAAGCTTGATTTCCCCCCTTAGTTTCCACACATCACCTCTTCTTCCTCTCATCTCTCACTCTCACGTCTATCTCTCTCCCTCACTATCACACCAATCATCTCTCTCTCTTGCCGTTGGCCACCTTTGACCGCCGTAGACATTTTCTTGAGCTTATAGGTGAGTGGATTCCATAACACTTGGATAGGACGGTGTATTACGTGGTTGGAACGCGACATGTAAGTGAATTCCCTAATATCAGAAAAAGAAGATTAGATGCGTTGTGATGTGATTTGCTTGGATCGTGTTCGGTCGTTTGATTGGTCGTGGTTGATTCTTTCCATGTCTTGCCTATGTTTCGTATTTGATGTGACATGATGTTGCGCGAATGCTTGTTGTTCTGCTTCATGGTTATGAGTCAAGGCATGTACAGGTCATGAAACGGGGTGTCGTATGGTCTCGTACTCATGTTGTGGTGTCACGGAACGAGTTCGGTTTGGTGCGGGTTTACATTGAGGCGTGTATGTGACATCCCGAATTTCGGCCCATTTTTTTGGGATTTATAAAACGTGCAATTCGTCAGTGTGCTTATAGTAAAATCTCGCCCGGGAACTGATCACTCCCGGTTATCATTTTAAATTAGAGATTTCGCTAGAATCGCACTCGATCGAATTTGGCCGTTATTTAGATCCCGAACTTGGCAGTCGATTTTCGGGAGTTTCAAGACGAAATAAATTGGACGGTGTCAATATTATCGTAGCCAGCGTTGAGATTGTCAGGGATAATGGAAAAAGATGAGTTTTTGACCAGGTGCGAGTTTAGATTAGTAGACCTCCCTCGGGTAGTTTGACTCAATTGATTTGGCTTTTGTCCCTTTTTATATTCGAGGCTTATTTTGAATCGGTAAATCGCTTTCGATTTTAAATTTGGGCCATCGGATCGCATTTAATATTTGAATGAAGTTTTTTTTATTATTTCTCTCTCTCTTTCCTCTCTCATCCGCGCGCACGTTTCACCCCCTTCTGCGCACGTCCCCTCTCTCTCTCTCTCTCTCTCTCTCACTTTTCTCTCTCTCTCTCTCTCTCTCTCCTTTCTCTTCTTTTCCTTCTGACCGCACGCAACTCCCCCCCCCCCCTCTGACACCCTCTCTCCTCTCTCTCTTCTTTCTTCTTCTTCTTCTTCTTCTTCCTCTCTCCCACGACCCCCGACTGTTGCTTCGCCTCTGCCCAGCTCACCGACCACCGCTCGACCGCCCTCACGCCTCCGCCCGACGCCGCGTGCCGCGCCGTCGCCGGCCAGCTCGCCGCCGCTGCCGCGGGTCGCCGTCGCTCAGCCCAGCTGAGCCGTCGTGGCCGTCGCCCCGGCCAGCGAGCTCGCGACGCGCCCGCAGCTCGCCGGTGCAGCTTACCAGCTCGCCGGCTGGCCTCGCGTCGTCGTCGCCGCCTTCGGTGCCGCCGGTCGCCGCCTTGTCTCTCCCCCAAGCAGCCGGCAGCCCCTTTCCTCCCCCCCTCTCTCTCCTGGTTGCTCTCTCCCTCACGCCACAGCCGCCGCTCGCTGGAGGAGCTCCGCCGCCGCCGGTGCTGTTCCGCCACCATCGCCTCGCCTAGCACCACCCAGCCATCCACTCCTCTTTCTCTCTCTCCCGACCGCCGCGACCAGCCGCCCCTCCACCTAGGCTCGCGCCGTTCGCCGAAACCGCCGCCGCCGCCGTTACTGTTCCGGCGAGGGACCGCCGCTGCCTAGTCCCTCTCGTCGCGTACTCGGCCCCGTTTCAAGCTTAGGACATCCAGTGAGTACAACCCTAAACCCGATTTAGACTAATTTACATTTCTAGACGGATTTAGGGGTTAAATTAGGGTATTGTGGGGTTTAAATAGTGGAGGCTATTAGGGGTTGATGTTGCTGCTAATTTGAGGGCCCAGGGTGATTATTTTATCGAGGTTTAGCGGCCCGTAGTGTGCTGTGCAATGGCTGGAAGCATGGGATTGAATGGGGCCGAGTTCGATCAAGTTCGGGCTCAATTATAATTTATAGTGTGCACTTAGTTCGGTCCTCGTGGCGGCTGAGTTGGGTGATGTTTTGGTGAGCCAAATGAGTGTTTTAAGGTTATTTGTTGGCCTGGATGGAGTTGTGTGGTGGCTGGCCTTAGACGCATTGATTGGGTGAAATTGCGGATTTTAGTGCGTGCCTAAGTCGGTCCTCATGGTGGCTGCTTTGGATGATATTTTGGGGAGTCAAATGGAGCGTTTTGAGGATACGTAGTGGCCTAGAGCGACCTGTTGGTGGCTGTCCATATCGGGGTTTAATTGGACAAGGCGCGATCAATTTGGGGTTTAATGGTGTAATTATCGGAAATGTTGGATGGACTGAGCTAGTGGCTGAATTGTCCTTGATTTTTGAGTGATTTTGTGGTGTCGTAACATATGGCTAGTGCGACTAAGAATGGAGTAGCTTGACGGGCCTCGATTGCGCGGATTCATGTTGAGCTAGTTGTGCGAATTATATGTGTGATTTATGTGCCGTGCAAGAGTGCCTTGAATTGCTTTCATGGTCATGCTAGTATACTGGTTGGGCATATCGAAATGTGGATTGAGCTTATTGCGTGGTAAATTGAATATGTGGCGTTGCGCAATTGATTGCTCATTGTGAAATTTGTGAGTGCCCAAGTGTGAATTTCATGGCCATGGGTGTGCATCTCAAACATTGGCATGGCATGTGCATATATGAGTGTGCACGAATGACATGAGCATGTGATCACCTAAAATACCCTGATGCGTTTTACGCGGGGTTCAGATAATAATTGGTGATTGTGGATGTGTGATCACATAAAACCCTGATGCGTTTTACGCGGGGTAGTGAACCCGTCCTGAGGCGTGTTACGCGGGACGATGCCCGGAATACCGGAAGATGACCAACCTGATGCGTTTTACGCGGGTTATGTGTCATGAGCCTGATGCGTTTTACGCGGGCCAGAGATCGATCTCGAAATAGGACCTGATGCGTTTTACGCGGGTCGGACCTGATGCGTTTAACGCGGGTCGGAGGAGAAATTGATAAATGGCAAGTGTGCTAGAGTGCAAGCGTGCGAAAATGCATTGATGAGGCGTGAGCACGCGTATGAGCACGAGCATAAGCATGACATGCGTTGTGACCAAATGATGTATACATGTGCTGCGACTGGGTCCTATGTTTTATTCTTGAACTGTAAGTGCCTAACCTGCAGGGCAAGGTGAGTATTGGATTTGGGCCCGAGGGCTTAAGTCAATTATGATTTGCTTGGTGTGTTGATTAGTGCTCGTCAAGAGGTGCATGTTAGCCTAACTTAGGTTTAGGGAACCTACTCGCTGAGATTTATTCTCACTGTTGTTGAAACCTAATTTTTCAGACCCCCAGCCTTGAGGACGGTAGGCGTACCGATGCTTTTTGGGAGGAGCCCCGGCTAGATATAGTGCTTGACCGTCGAGTCACGTACCTGTTTTTGATTTTTGAGCGTGGGCTGTATATGAATATTGCAAATGCTTCCCAGTAGTAATGCAAGGGTATGTCATTCATGTTGTTGGCTATGTAGCTATCCTTGGTTATGTGTATTTTATTTTGTACGGGTGTTTGTTTGCTTCCGCTTGTGCATTATTCTCTGTTTTGGGTTTTGGGTCGGCGACGCGTCCTGGGACGTCGCATTCGAATCGACCTTTGCGAGGGATGTGGCGTGCCGAGGAGTGCGGGGCGTGACATCCCCGTTTGATTTGGTATCAGAGCAAGGTCAGGTCGGTCCAATTAGGTCGAAGGCTGGAGTGACAAGGAGCGATGACCTTGGGTAGCCAATAGGGTGACCTCGTGTGCTAAGTGTACCTCCTGACTGTCTGTGTCTTGATTGATTGGTAGTATGAATTGACTCGCAAATTGCAGGTGCGGCAAGACTCGAGGTAAGTACGCGAATATCCTTGGTTGAGATGTTGTGCTATTGGTGTAAGGCCGCATGCTGATTGCTTGACTGTTGTTGTGTATACCTGCCTAGGACCTTAGACCGGTTTAGCTTGGTTTAGGTCTCTAATTCCTGAAAGGGATTATAGCAGGTAAGTGAGTGGTGTGACCCTATGAGTTTAAGCGGTCAAGGTCGAGGTCGAGGTCGAGGTCGAGGTCGAGGTCGTATAGGTCCGCAAGCTGGAGTTGCAGAGGATCCCAGAGTTGATGGAATTCTGAAGGCACATGAGGGAGTTGGAATTTTAATGGGAATGATGGGAATTATGGTTAAGGACAAGTTAATGCAGTCAGACAGATGCAATAACTGGTTGAGCAATTTTTGAAATTTGAAATCTCCGCAGTTTGATGGGAAAGTGACCTCGAGGCTACATCATTTTAGATATAAGAGTTGGAAAGGGGTTTTGCAGTATTGGGGGATACTTTGGTAGGGGACTTAAATGGGAAGTAATTTTCGGAGAGTGCACAAGAACAGAAAAAGACAGAGTTTCTCCTGCTTTGCAATCGGATGTCAGTCGATCAGTACGAGGTCAAGTTTGTAAAGCTTTCCAAGTACACACCAAGGATGGTCAAGGACCATGTGGATAGGACAAGGAGGTTCCGAGATGGATTGCAACCGGAACTCCGCAGTCAATCAGTACTCTTGAGTCCTAAGAGATTACAATAAGCTGTATGAGAGGGCTCGATAGTTGAAATGGATATGAGTGACAGGGCTACCGCTTCTGGATTGTGGTACGCATCGGTTATGGACAATAAGAACTTGGGAAGAAGTCTATGATAGAGAATCGGAGATTTGTCCCCCTAGTAAGAAAGAACTTTGGAAAGCCGAATTACTACTTCAACGCCGTAGGTTGGTCTTATGGAAAGAGGCATAGGAATGGCCATTGCCAAGGTAGAAGTGGAGCATATTGTGGATGTGGAGAGTAAGGTCACCAAGTGAGAAATTGTTGAACCAACAGGTTAGACCACTGATGCAATCACAACTATCACAGGTAGGACTTTAAGCGAGAGCTGCCCTGAAGATTAATCAGAATCGGCTAAGGACCTAAGGAAAAGTATATGTTATGGCTGAGAAGGAAGCGGCGGATGCGCCTTGAAAGTCTAGATGCGTTATGAGATAATATTGAGTGCAATAGGAGATGATTTTGAAATTATCGCTTGAGTGATCATGTAAGACTTATAATCAATTTTATGGTGAATAGGCGCAATCGGTTTAAGGATTTATGGATTACTTATGATATTCTTGGACGGGTTTGGAAGGATGAGTGTTGCTTAGAAATTTCAAATTTTGTAAAGAACCGATGTGATTCGTTTTTGGGAGATTGTTGGATTGAAATTGGGTGGATTGAGCTTGGTCTTTGAGGTATAGAAAGATAATGATTTGGTGGCTAAATAGTCGGTTGAGGAACAAAGGCTAAAGGACATAAACGAGGTGCATAATATTCCCGATGTCTTTCCTCAGGGATTGCTGGGATCGCCACCTGAAAGGGAAGTGGAGTTTGTGGTTGAATTAGCCCTAGGGACTGAGCCAATCTTGAAGCCGCCCTATAGGATGTCATTGTCAGAGTTGAAAGAACTAAAGGTTCAGATGCAGGAAATGCTGGACAAAGGTTTTATCCGACCGAGTGCATCTCCATGGGGAGCGCCGGTATTGTTTGTTAGGAAGAAGGATGGGTCGTTGAGGCTGTGTATCGATTACCGTCAGCTGAATCAAGTGACCGTCAAGAATAAGTATCCCCTCCCTAGGATTGACGACCTGTTCGACCAATTGCAAGGAGCCTCGGTATTTTCTAAGATTGACTTAAAGGCGGGGTATCACCAGTTAAGGATCCAAAAAGAGGACATTCCAAAGACAGTGTTTAGGACTAGATATGGGCACTATGAGTTCACAGTGATGCCGTTTGGACTGACTAATGCCCCTGCTGCTTTCATGAACTTAATGAACCGGGTATTCAAGGAGTTCTTAGACCAATTTGTCATTGTCTTTATTGATGATGTTCTAGTGTATTCAAAGAGTTTCGAGGAACACGAGGCACGTTTGGAAAGAGTTCTACGGACGTTAAGAGAGCACGCACTGTATGCTAAATTTAGCAAGTGCGAATTTTGGCTGAATCGAATTGCATTTCTCGGGCATATAATTTCTGGAGAAGGAATCTCCGTGGATCCAGCAAGGATTGAGGTAGTAATGGATTGGTCGAGACTGATGACAGTTACTGAGGTTCGGAGTTTCTTAGGACTGGCAAGGTATTATCGGCGATTTGTGGAAAGATTCTCAGCGATAGCCACTCTGCTGACAAAGTTGCTTAAGAAGGAAACGAAGTTTGAATGGACCGAAAAGTGCGAAGAAAGTTTTCAGGAGCTGAAGCAGAGGTTGACGACGGCGCCAGTGTTGACGATTCCTTTAGGACTGGGCGGGTACGAGATTTATAGTGATGCTTTGCTCAAAGGATTGGGATGCGTGCTAATGCAACATGGAAGAGTAGTTGCTTATGCATTGAGACAGTTAAGGCCTCATGAGATGAACTACCCGACCCACGACTTGGAACTGGTACCAATTATTTTCGCACTTAAGATTTGGAGGCACTACTTATGTGGAGAAAGGTTCCAGATCTTCACGGACCATCAGAGCCTCAAGTATTTATTTTCGCAGAAAGAATTGAATATGAGGCAGAGGCGTTAGATGGAGCTGTTGAAGGACTAGGATTGTGATATATTGTATCATCCCGGTAAGGCTAACCGGGTAGCGGATGCCTTGAGCAGGAAATCGAGCATCGCGCAATTGTTGGTTAATGAGTGGGTTTTATTGGGAGAAGCGCGAGACTCGGAATTTAAGTTTGAGGTAGGACACCTCTCCGGTCTGATGGCGACATTAAGGATTGAGCCGGAAGTGCAAGCCAAGATCAAGGCGTTGCAATCTACGGACCTTGAGATTCAGAAAATTTTGAGTATGGAGGACACTAAGAGGAAATCGGACTTTCAGGTGTCCGAGGATGGAATTCTTATATTTCGAGGATGTTTGTGCGTGCCCGATGATTTGGAACTTAAGGAAGAAATTTTGTCGGAAACTCATAAAAGCAGTTATAGTATTCACTCGGGCAGCACAAAAATGTACCAGAATCTCTGACAGCACTATTGGTGGAACGGAATGAAAGCCGATGTGGCCAAGCATGCGGCTAAGTGCTTGACGTGCCAACAAGTGAAGGCACAGCATTGTAAGCCTGGTGGGATGCTGCAGCCATTGGAAATCCCAAAATGGAAATGAGAGCACATTACAATGGACTTTGTAACGGGACTGCCAAGAAGCCAGAGGGGACACGACTCTATTTGGGTGATAGTAGATAGATTGACCACGTCAGCGCACTTTCTGGCAGTGCAAAGGGACTTCGAGCTAGAAAGGCTGGCAGAGTTATATGTGCGACGGACTGTTCGTCTTCATGGAGTACTGGTGTCAATCACTTCGGACTGTGATCCCCGGTTTACCGCGAATTTTTGGAAGATATGCTGAGAGCGTGTGTTAGACTTTCAGGGCAAGTGGGAAGAACAGTTGTATTTGGTGGAATTTGCTTACGACAACAGTTTTCAGCAGAGTATCGGGATGGCACCGTTTGAGGTACTATATGACAGGGCGTGCAGAACACCGTTGTGTGGGGATGAAGTGGGGGAAAGAAGTATAACAGGTCCAGAGTTAGTTTAACAGTCGGTGAAAGCATTAAAGGTTATCCGGGAAAGGTTGAGAACATCCCAGAGTCGTCAGAAAAGTTATGCGGACCGAAGGTGTAGACCGTTGGAGTTTCAGGTGGGCGACCATGTATTTCTTAAGATCTCACCAATGAGAGGACTGTCTCGGTTTGAAAAGAAAGGAAAGTTGAGTCCAAGATTCATAGGCCCATTTGAGATTTTTGGAAAGGATTGGAACGTTAGCACGTTGCCTAGCCTTACCGCCGAAATTGTCATAAGTCATAACGTCTTCCACGTGTCGATGTTGAGGAAATACGAATCGGATCCTATCCACGTGCTAAATCATGAGGTAATAGATGTGGACGACAGGATATCGTACGTGGAAAAGCCAGTGCGAATCGAGGACAGAAAGGAACAAGTGTTGAGAAACAAGACGATTCCGTTGGTAAAAGTTATCTGGAAAATTCACGGGACGGAAGTGCCACATGGGAAAATGAGGAGGTAATGCGACACCAGTACCCCCAATTATTTGAGTAGTCGAGTTTGGATTGTAAATTTCGAGGACGAAATTTTTGTAAGGGGGGAAGAGTTGTGACATCCCGAATTTCGGTCCATTTTTTTGGGATTTATAAAACGTGCAATTCGTCAGTGTGCTTATAGTAAAATCTCGCCCGGGAACTGATCACTCCCGGTTATCATTTTAAATTAGAGATTTCGCTAGAATCGCACTCGATCGAATTTGACCGTTATTTAGATCCCGAACTTGGCAGTCGATTTTCGGGAGTTTCAAGACGAAATAAATTGGACGGTGTCAATATTATCGTAGCCAGCGTTGAGATTGTCAGGGATAATGGAAAAAGATGAGTTTTTGACCAGGTGCGAGTTTGGATTAGTAGACCTCCCTCGGGTAGTTTGACTCAATTGATTTGGCTTTTGTCCCTTTTTATATTCGAGGCTTATTTTGAATCGGTAAATCGCTTTCGATTTTAAATTTGGGCCATCGGATCGCATTTAATATTTGAATGAAGTTTTTTTTATTATTTCTCTCTCTCTTTCCTCTCTCATCCGCGCGCACGTTTCACCCCCTTTTGACCGCGCACGTCCCCTCTCTTTCTCTCTCTCTCTCTCTCTCTCTCTCTCTCTCTCTCTCTCTCTCCTTTCTCTTCTTTTCCTTCTGACCGCACGCAACTCCCCCCCCTCTGACACCCTCTCTCCTCTCTCTCTTCTTTCTTCTTCTTCTTCTTCTTCTTCCTCTCTCCCCCGACCCCCGACTGCTGCTTCGCCTCTGCCCAGCTCACCGACCACCGCTCGACCGCCCTCACGCCTCCGCCCGACGCCGCGTGCCGCGCCGTCGCCGGCCAGCTCGCCGCCGCTGCCGCGGGTCGCCGTCGCTCAGCCCAGCTGAGCCGTCGTGGCCGTCGCCCCGGCCAGCGAGCTCGCGACGCGCCCGCAGCTCGCCGGTGCAGCTTACCAGCTCGCCGGCTGGCCTCGCGTCGTCGTCGCCGCCTTCGGTGCCGCCGGTCGCCGCCTTGTCTCTCCCCCAAGCAGCCGGCAGCCCCTTTCCTCCCCCCCTCTCTCTCCTGGTTGCTCTCTCCCTCACGCCACAGCCGCCGCTCGCTGGAGGAGCTCCGCCGCCGCCGGTGCTGTTCCGCCACCATCGCCTCGCCTAGCACCACCCAGCCATCCACTCCTCTTTCTCTCTCTCCCGACCGCCGCGACCAGCCGCCCCTCCACCTAGGCTCGCGCCGTTCGCCGAAACCGCCGCCGCCGCCGTTACTGTTCCGGCGAGGGACCGCCGCTGCCTAGTCCCTCTCGTCGCGTACTCGGCCCCGTTTCAAGCTTAGGACATCCGGTGAGTACAACCCTAAACCCGATTTAGACTAATTTACATTTCTAGACGGATTTAGGGGTTAAATTAGGGTATTGTGGGGTTTAAATAGTGGAGGCTATTAGGGGTTGATGTTGCTGCTAATTTGAGGGCCCAGGGTGATTATTTTATCGAGGTTTAGCGGCCCGTAGTGTGCTGTGCAATGGCTGGAAGCATGGGATTGAATGGGGCCGAGTTCGATCAAGTTCGGGCTCAATTATAGTTTATAGTGTGCACTTAGTTCGGTCCTCGTGGCGGCTGAGTTGGGTGATGTTTTGGTGAGCCAAATGAGTGTTTTAAGGTTATTTGTTGGCCTGGATGGAG
Organism: Syzygium malaccense; assembly: GCA_031216405.1. Taxonomy (NCBI): domain Eukaryota; kingdom Viridiplantae; phylum Streptophyta; class Magnoliopsida; order Myrtales; family Myrtaceae; genus Syzygium; species Syzygium malaccense. Next base: position 42,163,370 of record CM062257.1, on the reverse strand, counting down.
TTGTGTGGTGGCTGGCCTTAGACGCATTGATTGGGTGAAATTGCGGATTTTAGTGCGTGCCTAAGTCGGTCCTCATGGTGGCTGCTTTGGATGATATTTTGGGGAGTCAAATGGAGCGTTTTGAGGATACGTAGTGGCCTAGAGCGACCTATTGGTGGCTGTCCATATCGGGGTTTAATTGGACAAGGCGCGATCAATTTGGGGTTTAATGGTGTAATTATCGGAAATGTTGGATGGACTGAGCTAGTGGCTGAATTGTCCTTGATTTTTGAGTGATTTTGTGGTGTCGTAACATATGGCTAGTGCGACTAAGAATGGAGTAGCTTGGCGGGCCTCGATTGCGCGGATTCATGTTGAGCTAGTTGTGCGAATTGTATGTGTGATTTATGTGCCGTGCAAGAGTGCCTTGAATTGCTTTCATGGTCATGCTAGTATACTGGTTGGGCATATCGAAATGTGGATTGAGCTTATTGCGTGGTAAATTGAATATGTGGCGTTGCGCAATTGATTGCTCATTGTGAAATTTGTGAGTGCCCAAGTGTGAATTTCATGGCCATGGGTGTGCATCTCAAACATTGGCATGGCATGTGCATATATGAGTGTGCACGAATGACATGAGCATGTGATCACCTAAAATACCCTGATGCGTTTTACGCGGGGTTCAGATAATAATTGGTGATTGTGGATGTGTGATCACATAAAACCCTGATGCGTTTTATGCGGGGTAGTGAACCCGTCCTGAGGCGTGTTACGCGGGACGATGCCCGGAATACCGGAAGATGACCAACCTGATGCGTTTTACGCGGGTTATGTGTCATGAGCCTGATGCGTTTTACGCGGGCCAGAGATCGATCTCGAAATAGGACCTGATGCGTTTTACGCGGGTCGGACCTGATGCGTTTAACGCGGGTCGGAGGAGAAATTGATAAATGGCAAGTGTGCTAGAGTGCAAGCGTGCGAAAATGCATTGATGAGGCGTGAGCACGCGTATGAGCACGAGCATAAGCATGACATGCGTTGTGACCAAATGATGTATACATGTGCTGCGACTGGGTCCTATGTTTTATTCTTGAACTGTAAGTGCCTAACCTGCAGGGCAAGGTGAGTATTGGATTTGGGCCCGAGGGCTTAAGTCAATTATGGTTTGCTTGGTGTGTTGATTAGTGCTCGTCAGGAGGTGCATGCTAGCCTAACTTAGGTTTAGGGAACCTACTCGCTGAGATTTATTCTCACTGTTGTTGAAACCTAATTTTTCAGACCCCCAGCCTTGAGGACGGTAGGTGTACCGATGCTTTTTGGGAGGAGCCCCGGCTAGATATAGTGCTTGACCGTCGAGTCACGTACCTGTTTTTGATTTTTGAGCGTGGGCTGTATATGAATATTGCAAATGTTTCCCAGTAGTAATGCAAGGGTATGTCATTCATGTTGTTGGCTATGTAGCTATCCTTGGTTATGTGTATTTTATTTTGTACGGGTGTTTGTTTGCTTCCGCTTGTGCATTATTCTCTGTTTTGGGTTTTGGGTCGGCGACGCGTCCTGGGACGTTGCATACGAATCGACCTTTGCGAGGGATGTGGCGCGCCGAGGAGTGCGGGGCGTGACAGTGTAGATCCGAGCCAAGTTTGGCTCCGAGCCGGCGCTTAGTATGGCGGACCGAGCCACGTGCCCTTGGCCGCGACCCGTATGTTAGGTGATTTGCCCTATAAAGCATGGATCACACAAACATTGCACAATTTCATGGGCTAATATTATCGAGATAAGAACCGGATTGTTTGATGATCATACGAGGGACTAAACCGTCACCGATGGATTTTGGCTATGTAATAAAGGAACCCCGTGTGAATTATTTTACGTTGTTCTCGTGCATGGTTGCATGACGTTTTGATGTGGTAATTTGTGTGATATGTTGATGTTCTTAACCACGCTTTATGAGCTTGTGAGCTTTTTATGTTTACATAGCAACTAAGGTCTTGTGTGCGTGGATTAAGATAAGTGATAATAAATCGGCTTGTGTGACTCATGATGTGTGATCACTAAATGAAAGAAGAAGACCATTGTCACATAGCCATGCCTCGGTAAACTGGCGCTGGGATGCCCTAGTTGAGTTAGGATGCCTGGGTTGAGCTCAGAGACCTCGATAAACTAGTGCCGGGATGCCCTCATTGAGCTAGGACACCTTGATTGAGCTCAGATACCTCGGGTGAGCTAACCCCGAGATGCCTCGGTTGAGCCGGGATGCCCTTGTTGAGCCAAGATGATGATACATAAATCTTATATGTGTGCCAGTATGTGATAAATGAATTCTATATGTGTGCCAGTATGTGTGTTTATTGATAAGCCGAATTTATGTGACCGGATAAATGTGAGCTTCCATGTGAACATAGCAAGGGCAAAGTCAAAGTCTTTGCTATTGATTTGCCATCAACATAAGGTGGAGAAAATATTTATATGCGTTAATATGACAACGAGGCATCATCCTACACGAGTATTAGTAAATTTACTCATTGAGTCTCCTCGACTCATTCCCCGTTGTTTTCCTTTTCAGGTACGTAAGATGGAGGTTGACATAAAGGAGCTAGGATTAACCTCGGCATTCACTTGTGATATGATTTGTACGTGAAACGGCCAATGGAAAAAGGGCATGTAAAATATATTTAAGTAAAATGGCAATAATGTTTCTTGCCTATTATGCTTTTCCTGATTTCCAGCTCTTATTATGTTTGAAAATTTGTTTATACACGTTTCCGCATGTGCTTAATAATCAAATGAAAGAAACGGGACGGTGATAAGCCTGTCATGTCAAATTAATAACCCTGAGGGTAAGATAAGGACGTTACACAATTGGTACAATTAAAATATTTATGACTGAATTGACAAAAGTGCAATATATTCTAAACTTTTTCGACAATTTTCCTATTATATCTTCCATTTTCTGCTGACAAAGTGACATTTTTGCAACATTCTTCTTTGGGTTAATACCACGGAAAATCCTAAACTGGTACAGTTGTGACAATTTTACTCCAAACTATTTTTTTTATCATAACAAACTTCAAACTGGTACACTTGTGATAAATTTACCTCGAACTATTTTTTTGACCACTAAGAGCCCCGAACTGGTATACTTGTGATAATTTTGCCCTAATTAATTTTTTAATATTATTTTTTATTTTTTCGAATTTTTTATTAATTTTTTTTTCTTTTCTTTTTTTCCTTAATCTTCTTCATCTTGAATTTCTAGCCGGTCGCCGAACCGGCGACCGGCTAGAAGTGGAAGCCGGTGAGGTCAACCCCGCCGGCTACTGCCGAGCGCTCAACGAGGCTCAAATTCGCCGGCCGCTGGCGAGGTCGGCCTCGTCCTGCAACGGCGAGGTCGAGCCACTCCAGATCTGGCGAGGGCTTGGCCCCGCCAGCCGCTAGCAAGGTTCGACCTCGTCGGCGCTAGGCGATGCTAACCTCGTCGTTGCAGGGCGAGGCCGACCTCGCCAGCGGCCGGTGAGTTTGAGCCTGACCGAGCCCTCGCCAGCGGCCGGCGTGGCCGACCTCGCTAGCTTCTGCCTCTGGCCGGTTGCCAGTCCGGCGACTGGCCAGAAATTGAAGATGAAGAAGATTAAGAAAAAAAGAAAATAAAAAATAAAAAAATCTAATAAAAAAATTCGAAAAATAAAAAATAATATTAAAAAATTAGTTGGGGTAAAATTGTCACAAGTATACCAGTTCGGGGTTTTTGGTGGTCAAAAAAATAGTTTGGGGTAAATTTGTCACAAATGTACCAGTTTGAGGTTTTTTTGTAATCAAAAAAATAGTTTGGGGTAAAATTATCACAATTGCACCAGTTTAGGATTTTCCGTGGTATTAACCCTTCTTCTTCCAAAAATATGAAAAACTCATGATAACAAGTATTTTGTTGCACCCTCGTGTAATAATAACAAAAAAGAGATATATTATATTGTGTGATGCATCTTTCAACAGCACATAGCTGTCCAAAATATAATGTCGTATAGTATCTTCCCCTAACATTCTAAATCACCCTTTGCTAGAAACAAGACTTTCCAGCAAAGAATGAAGGTATCTCTTCAGTTGACCCAAAGTTACTTACCAGGAAATATAATTGAGAACTCTTACGAAAACACAGATGAAAAAAAAAAAGATTTTAATTGCAGCACCTAATTCCTATCTCAAATGTGCTCTAGCATAAAGTTACTGCGATGCGTGCTAATACAAATGTATCCATCAACGGCTGAGACAGATTATTAAGACACCCATAAAGTGGAGAATCCACGTCCAATGTCGGATAAGTCTAAAGGGAGTAGTCTATCCAACTGGCAGGTTCGTAAATAATTTCTATGTACGAGGAAATATGGCTTCTAAAGAGACAAATGAGCCTGTGATGTCTCCCAACATGGTCTTAGTCTATTCTCACATGGCCTTCACACGAAACCCAACTCGAATATACTGACCACAGATCTCCAAAGTTGAGCTTTACTCAAAAGCAATTCGCTAAGTTGTACCTCTCTACTTCTTATGTGGACTTCTCCTACTTCATCGAAAAATATGAAGAAATTCGCAACCTCACTTCTTTTGGAAAAAGTACGTAGTGTGACCCAAACAATCGCATTGCCCCAAAATGCGAAGTAACCTGAGGATTCGTCTTGATTCATACAACGAAGCCCTAACTATCTACTAGTCTTTTGAACTTGGTGAACTGAGCTCGGTGTACTCTCGTTGGCTTTCCTCGTTCATTATTGTTGTTGTTGTGAAATAACGTGGAAATCAATGGATCCTGCAATGTAATATCAAATATGAGAGAACGAAATTACTAGAAAAATTAACAAGGAATAGTAGGGACACAAAAGTTTTACGTAGTTCGTTTCGACTATCTGTATTTACCCCCACAAAAAAAAATCACTTGCAAAAAAAATCCACTATGAATTCGGAAAATTGCAAAGTTACAATTGCTCAATCTTTTGAGAGTTTCCTAAATGTAGATTACACTCAAATCATACCCAAATGTGCTATTTCATGTTATCTCACGGAGATTTCACTAAGAAGACTACAAAAAGTTAACCCGAACACTCATTTTTGGTTGCTCTAATATGCAACTTCTAAAATAGGTCCAAATAAGGTTTTAAATCCTGTGTTTTCGAAGTCAGTGCGACACCCAAGCGCGTGCTAGAAATGGGCCGGCCGCTCCCTCAATCCCTATTAGGTACAAGTTACTAGGGGAAAATTGTCCTAAACCTTTTTAATTGAGTCCTAAATTTATTAAACTTTTAATTGCACCAATTGAGTCCAAAATATTTTCACATTTTACCAATTAAGTCCAAAACTTTTAATTTACCCTCCGTTAATTTTTGTTAAATTTTACTGTCAAATTACTTTGTTAAATGACATGCGGCAATTGACAGACGTACTAGTTTTTTATTTTACTCTCAATTTATCATATGTGTATCAATTTATAATTTTTTTGGTATTAATCCAATTTAACAGAAAGTAACGGAGGGAAATGTACCAGTTTGAGATTTTTTGTGGTGAAAAAATTTACTTTGGGGTAAATTTATCATAGATGTACTAGTTTGGAGTTTCTGATGGTAAAAAACTTAGTTTATGGTAAAATTATCACATGTGTACAAGTTCAGGGTTTTTTGTGATATTAACCCTTTTTTTACTATGTCGGCGAGGATCATCGGGCCCTTGCCGACTATAGGCAAGGGCCAGGACGCCTCGTCAGCTACAAGCAAGGGTCGTGGCCCTCACCCGGCTTGCCTGGATTTGGGCTAGGGCATTATGGCCACAAGCGAGGCCAAACTCGCCTAGATCTAGGCAAGGTGGCCTCACCTGCGGCCATGATGGTCTGGGCAAGGCCAACCCTACACGGCCACGGGTTGGACATCAAACGAATTCCATAACTGAGGTCGGCCTGAGCATCCTTAGGACTGAACTCGTCGCCCTCAGAAGATGCCTCAATGACTTGGCTTAACTCCTTGTAAGTCTCAGGAGTCGCTTCGATGTGTTTCAGCTTCACCGCCCTCATGATGCCCCCGCTCGCTCCACTCAATCTGCTTCTACACAGAGGATTGCAACGTCGATTGAGAGAGAGAGAGAGGTAGGTGAGGTAAAGAGAGTGCGACCTTCTCTCTCATCCAGATCTGGCTCACCTAAGGTCACAACCCCGGGCGATGATTATGCCGGCATCCCTCCAGCTGCTCCGATAGTTCAAGCCACTTCCTCCCTGAATCCCAGATCTGCAAATTGAGCGCTAGCCGAGCCAGGCGAACGCCGCCAAGGTCACCTGACCATCGACGAGCGTTGGCGGAGCAACGAGAACTGCCATAGGCTTTGCAGGGAGGAGATGATGAATAGTACCAAGGGGTAAAAGAGAATCCGTTCCAAAAAGCTTGCCTATAGAATAATTTCAGAGCTTCATCTTGTTTCATCGGTCCATGGACAAAACTTTCCGCCCCACTGATGTTTTCAAGAAGGTCATCTCTTTGGGATGTCACAATGACCCTGCTCCCCAGGCCAAACCAATCAGGCTCTCCAACTAATTCCCTGAGCTGTACACGATCTTTTACATCGTCAAGGAGAACGAGGACCTTCATGTTGCAACGTCCGTACTTAATATGAGTTAGAGCATCGTTAGAACCACGAAACTTTTGGGCATTTCCTTTATGGAGGTCGTAAATTAGTTTGTTTTGCACAGACACGCACTACAAAAAAACAAGTAATTTGCGACGGAAATTTTCCGTCGGAAATTTGCGACGAAATTTCCGACGGATTATATTTTCCGTCGCAAATTAGCGACGGTTTATTTCCTTCGCAAATTTACGACGGATGAAAAATCCGTCGGAAATTTGCGACGGAATTTTTATCCGTCGCAAATTCCATCGCAAATTGCGACGGAAATAAAAAACCGTTGCTAATTCCGTAGCAAATTTGCGACGGAAAAAAAAACCGTGGCAAAATCCGTCGCAAATTTACAACGGAAAAAAGTTCGTCGCAAATTTGCAACGGAAAATAAATCCATCACAAAAAAGTTTGTCGCAAATTTCCGACGGAAAAAAAACCGTCGCCAAATCCGTCGCAAATTTGCGACGGCAAAAAGGTCGTCGCAAATTTGCAACGGAAAATAAATCCGTCGCAAATTTGCCACGAAAACGAACGTCCATTGCAAATTTATAGTTTATCAGCCCGTGATATTCCAACCCTATCTCTCTCTCTCGCTCTCTTTCGCTTTTCTCCCTCTTTCATATGTCTGAAATCAGCAAAATTCGCGCACGCACATATTAATCTCGATGAAGCTTTTGTACCGGTAAGTATCATAGCTAGCTTCGTGACTATTCATCGTTGGATTGTAATTTATTTTATTTTATATATATTTATGTTTATTTTTTTTCGTATCTGCATCACCGGTTTAACGACCAGCGACCGGTGACACCTCGCCGGCCTTTGGATGAGGCCGAACGGCCACGCCATTTTGCGACGGAAATAGTTTCCGTCGTAAATTTGAGACGAATAAATGAAAATTAACTTTCCGTCGCAAATTTGCGACGGAATCAAGGATCCGTCGCAAATTTGCGACGGAATCAAGGATCTGTCGCAAATTTGGGACGGAAGCCCAATTTTGCGACGGAAAACGAATTCCGCCGCAAATTTACGAGGGATGAATTCCGTTTCTATCGCACATTAAAAATTATTAAAAAATGATTCTTAAGTGATTATTCTTTTTGGGTATGTGTCTAATTGAAGGTCTCGCAATCCAAGTGGACGTCGCAATTCTCATCAAATTGACCACTTTCTTCTACCAATATTTCAATCAAATATTTGGATAAGTCTTCTTTACATGGTAATTTTTTTTATTTTTGCAATTTCATATTAATTGTTGCGTGAATAACAAAAATTATAATTTCCAAAATTTTATGGTTTTAATTAAGAACAATAGATATGATATTTTAAATATTTTACCAGAATTTTTTATTTTAATACAGACATAATACAAAGAGAAAGGACTTGGATGTATAATAAGAACTTACCTGGACATCAAGGATTGACAGATGAGTTTCGTACTGGGTTGGAACTATTTTTAGACTTTGCTAGTAGTAAATATGAGTTCATGGATGGAAATAAGTTAAGGTATCCGTGTAAAAAGTGCGGTAATGGTAAATTTCTTGTGTGTGATCAAGTTAGAGAATACCTTACTAGATTTGAGTTTAGTCCGAACTATTATAATTGGACTTTCCATGGTGAATCATTTATATCTGATGAAGAATATGGAAGAAGTGACCAATTTTCAATTAGGGAAGAATGTGGCTATTATGAGCAATTAAACCCATACGAGAGGATGGTGATTGATGCAGCTAGTTATAATTTTGTCACAGAATCAAATCATGCAAGTACTAGTTTTACTCCTACACGTGAACAAGTGGGTACTAGTCATGCTTCACAATTGAAAGATATAGGAGTAACGGGTTTTGATGAGAATGTCTATAATGAAACTTTTCAATCTAATCAGTTCTGGGATGTGTTGAAAGCAGCAGATGAACCTTTATTGGCAAGTTGTGAGGACCACACTAAGTTATCGGTGACAGCCCGACTATTAAATATCAAGGCAGAGCATAATGTGTCTGCGGATTGCTTCAACTCTTTTGTTGAAGTAATGCGAGAATCATTGCCTCGTGATAATATCATGCCAAGTGATTTTTATGATATGAAAAAGCTAGTGGATAACTTAGATCTTCCGGTTGTAAGGATTGATGTATGTAGTAGGGGTTGTATGATATATTGGAGAGATGATGAAAATGCAGAATCTTGCAAATTTTGTAGCCAACCTAGGTACAAGATTAACAGGAGGCCGGGTCGTAATCAGAAGCGTAGACCATGCAAGCTAATATTTTATCTGCCCTTAATCCCCAGATTGCAAAGGCTTTGTGCGTCTAAAGCCACTGCTGAACACATGACTTGACATGCAAATCATGAAACAAAAGAGGGTCTAATGTGTCATTCTTCAGATGCGGAGGCATGGCAACATTTTGATAGAACATACCCTGAGTTTGCGATGGAGCCTCGGAACATCAGGTTAGGTCTTTGTGCCGATGGATTTGCTCCATTTGGGAAAATAGGAAAAAGTTATTTATGTTGGCCAGTTATCTTAACGCCGTACAATCTTCCACCTGGTATGTGCATGAAGACACTTTATATGTTTTTGACATTGATCGTGACAGGGCCGCAAAATCCGAAAAAGTTGATAGATGTTTATATGCAATCATTGATTGAGGAGTTACAACGGCTATGGGTTGAAGGTGTCCCTACGTATGACGTTTCTACCGATTAAACATTTGTAATGAAGGCTGCCCTTCTTTGGACGATAAATGACTTTTCAGCATGCGGAATGTTATCTGGATGGAGTACAGTTGGGATCTTAGGATGTCCGATATATTTGGAGAGGTCAAAGTCATTTAGATTAAAACATGGAAAGAAGCCTAGTTATTTTGACCGTCACAGATAATTTTTACCGCCAAGTCATCTTTTCAGAAGGAATAAGAAAGAGTTCATCAAGAATAGGACTGAAAGAACACGTCCACCATTGAGGTTGACCGGCGATCAAATTTGGGAGCGTGTGCAGGACTTTCCAACTGTTATTGAGAACCCGCACGGCACGACTTTTGCGTACGAAAGTACACATAAGTGAACAAAACGCAGTATATTTTGGGATCTATCATATTGGAAGGCCCATCTTATTCATCATAATCTTGACGTCATGCACATAGAAAAAGAATATTTTCGACAATGTCATAAATACTATGATGGATGTCGTCGGAAAAATAAAAGACAACTTGAACGCAAGAAAAGATATGAGAGATATTTGCGATCGGCCAATACTAGCTGTGGATGCAAGTAGCAGGGGACCAAAATCGAAAACAGTTTATACATTGGATAAGGAGCAGAGGCGAGGTATTTGTTAATGGTTGAAATCTGTACGGTTTCCTGATGGATATGCTTCGAATCTCGGGAGATGTGTTGATTTGAATGAATGCAAGTTCACAGGTTTGAAGAGTCATGATTGTCACATCCTGATGGAAAGACTAATTCCAATAGCTTTGAAGGAAGTTTTACCGAACTTTGTATGGGGCGCCATTACAGAGTTAAGCAATTTCCTCCGTGATATTTACTTGACAGTGTTAAAAGCATCGCACATGAAAAAATTAGAGAGAGATATTCCAATTATTCTTTGCAACTTAGAAAGGATATTTCCTCCAGCGTTTTTTAATTCGATGGAGCATCTCTTAGTTCACTTGCCTTATGAGGCCAAAGTTGCAAATCCCGTCCAATTTCGATGGATGTATCCATTTGAGAGGTAATGTTTTTTTTTAAATACAGTTCAAATTATTTTATCATATAATATGTTCCGATAAGCTTCTTTCTATTTCAACTAGATTCTTATATCATTTGAAGAAAAAAGTGAAGAATAAGGCACGTGTTGAAGCTTCAATTTGTAATGCATATATTATGGAAGAAGTGACAACATTTGCATCATACTATTTTGAGCCGCACGTTCAGTGCAAGAGGCGGAGAGCAGGTAGAAATGATGAGGGCCTTATTGATCCCAATTGCACAGCATTCTCTATTTTCAATTATCTAGGTCGATCAAGCGGCGCATGTCAGTTTCGTTACTTATCAGGCGAAGAATTTCATGCAGCCCATACTTATATTTTACTGAACTGCCCAGAAGTCGAGTCATACTTCAAGTAAGTGTAAATTTGCAAATATATGTTTTGTGTGTCAAATATTTGCTAATATTTAAATGGTTTTTAATATTAGGATTTTCCAAACTTCAATGTTTGGACTACAATCAAATGAGTTTGACCGTTTGTGCGATGAACAATTTGCAGCATGGTTCAAGACATATGTAATTTGCCTATGGACCAAAATCAAGTTATTAAAATTATATACATCATTTAGTAAAATATATATTATTGACTTTGCATGTGTAACCTTAGGTTCATAGTAATTATGATGAAATTGGAGGGCAAGGATTGCTATATCATCTGTCATGGGGTCCACAGTTAAGAGTTCAAAGTTGGCCAGCATATTTCATAAATGGATATAATTTTCATACTCAAGAATATGGAATAGAAAAATCCACAATGAATAGTGGTGTGTCTGTTCGGTCATCTAATGGTGGCAGTTCAAAAGATGATTTTTATGACTTGTTGGATGAAATCATAGAGATAGAGTACCCTGGATCATTAATGATGCGGGTTGTATTATTTAAGTGCACGTGGTTCGACCCCGTCAAAGGAATGAAGATGCATACGAAGTTCAATTTGGTTGAAATAAATCACAAGAAAAGGTATATGAAGTATGAACCATTTGTCTTGGCACAACAAGCAATTCAAGTATGTTATGCATCATATCCTAGTTTGAAACGTGACAAAACTGATTGGTGAGCTGTATGTAAAATCAAAGCACGGAGGAAAATCGAGGAACACCGGAAGGATAGAGCCTACCAACAAGAGGAAGTGTGTAACACGGTTGAAATTGAGGAATATAACATACTAACTTTACGAGATCCGTGTGGAGCAATGATAGATGTAGATCCAACTGAAATTTGCGAATTAAATGTACAAGAATGTTCAGAATCTGATTTTCAGACAGATGACGAAGACAGGACGAAGACGAAGACGAAGACGAAGATTAAAATTTTTGTCACAAAACACTACAGATGTGTAATTATTAATGTGATAAGTGTTATTTTGGTTGTTATAATTATTGTTCTAGTTATTATTGTTATTGTGCTTTTTTATTATTGTTATTGTCGATTATTCTTTTTATTTTAATTGATCGTCCGAAATTTTGTCCCTAAATACCGACAAGTCAAATATTATTAACGTGCCCTAACATTTTCGATATTCTAATTTCCATTGCAAAATTTGAGATGCCAAAATTTTGGACTGAAAAAAAGACGTAGCAAATTTAGGACCCAAATAAATGAGATGCTAAATTTTTTAACGAAAAAAAGACGTCACAAATTTATAACGATCATTTAGTATGTGCATATTTGCGACAGACTTAACCTGTCCGTCGCAAATTTGCGACGAACTCAACATGTCCGTCACAAATTTGCCACGGACTATACTGGTTCGTCGCAAATTTTGCGAGGGAATTTTTACCGTTCGAAATTTGCGACGGATAATTTAATCCGTCGCAAATTTGCGACGGATTTTTTTTTGCGCCGCAAATTTGTGACGGATTTTTATTTCCGTCGGAAATTTTTTATCGGTCGAAAATTTACGACGGACATAGAAAGTCCGTCGCAAATTTGCGACGGAACTTAAAGTGTCCGTCGCAAATTTACGACGGACATTAGGTCCGTCGCAAATTTGCGACATTTGTACACCCTCCTCCTCCTCCTCCCCCTTCCCCGACGCCGCCCAAGCCTGATCTGCGCAGCTCCCCCACCGTCGTCGCCATCGCAGCCGTCGCCGTCGCCACCCAACCTCGTAGCCGCCCCGCAGCTCCCCCGTCCGTCGCCGGTCGCCCCGCAGGCCCCCCCGCCCATTGGCGGTCACGGGCCAGCCACCCTGCAGCCCCCCCACCCGTCGCCCGCCCCCCCTGCTGGTCGCGCCCTCGCCGTCGCAGCCGTCGCCGTCGCCGCCCAGCCTCGCAGCCGCCCAGTAACTCCCTCGCCCGTCGCCGGTCACCCCGCAGTTCCCCCCGCCCATCCCCGGTCGCGGGCCAGCCGCCCCGCAACCCCCCCGCCCGTCGCCTGCCCCTTTGCCGGTCGCGCCCTCGCCCCCTCCCCGTCTCGCCACCCTCGCCGCGTTTGAGCAGCGGGCTAAAGCCTCGCCGTCGCCGACCAGCAGACCGACGCCGTCGCCGCCCAGCCTCGCCGCCCTCGCCCGCCCGCCAGGAGCCGCCCCACGCCGTCGGCCCGCAGCCGCCACCGCCGCCGCCGCCGCCGTCGCTGCCCACCATCAGCCGGCCGAGGCTCTCGCCGGAGCAGCCACCCGCCCGTTGCAGCCCTCGCAGGAGCACAGCCACCGTCGCCGCCGGCCAGCAGCCGCCGACGTCGTCGTCACCGTCGCCGCCGGCCAGCAGCCGCCGACGTCGTCGTCACCGTCGCCGCCGGCCAGCAGCCGCCGACGTCGTCGTCACCGTCGCCGCCGCCCGGCCGCTGGCGCTGCTGTGCCGCCGCCGGCCAACCGGCCACCCGCCTCCCAATCGCCGGCCGACACCGTCGCCGCCAAGCTCCACCGTCGTTCGCCCGGTCGTGGCCGAACACCTGACCGACTAGTCACCATTTGGGCCCACGCCCGCGCCGGGACCGCCGCTGTCCGATTGGCCGGTTTTTGTTGTCCTTGAACCAAGTAAGCAACTCCCTAAACCCAAGTTAGTATAATTAGGTAATTAGTCGGACTTGTTTAGGGATTATTTAAGATCACTTTTCGTTGGCTAAGTTACGGGTCGATTTCAGGATTGCATGTGGCTTTGATCGATGGTCGACTGGTTAATTTGTCTATTATGTGGATGATTAAGCGTTAAATGATAATAGGGTGATTGATTAAGCGTTTTCATAGAAAATGCTTGAAAATTGAATAATTCTATAAAAAATCATGAAAAATTACGGAAAATTAAAAAAAACGGTATATGTTGGCAACAAATATGAAATTTGACCGTAAAAGTTTTTTAAAATTTTTAAAAAACTAAAATTTCATAATATCACAAAATGGAAAAAATTAATAGTGACCACCCATTTTGAGTGAAATTTAGATTTTTTAATGTTCCGGGAAAAAAATATTAAAAATAAAAAAATTTTCATAACCTTATAAAATGGCTTAAAATAAATGTGGCCACCCATTGTGAGGCAAATTTTTATTTTTTTGGGTGAAATTTTTTTTTTTAAAAATTTAAAAAATATAAAATTTAAAAACTATACAGAATTGCCTAGAAAACATGTGGCCATCAACTTGCAGTGAAATTTAAATTTTTTTAAGTGGCCAAAAAAAAATTAAAATTTAAAAATTTTCAAAACTTCACGGAATGACTTATAATACTTGTGGCCACCCACTTTTAGTTATATATAAATTTTTTAACGTGCCCTAAAAATTATTAAAATAAAGAAGGACAAAAATTTTGGAAACTTTACCTAATAGCTTAGACTACCTGTGGCCACCCAATTTTAGTATGGAAATTTTTTTTATTTTACGGAAAAAATTTTATATTAAAAAATAATAATTTAAAAATTCTAAAAATTTTTAAATTTCAAAACTTTACAGAATGTCTTAGAATATCGGTGGCCACCCACTTTTAGTAAAATTTTTTTTAGGGTCCAAAAAAAAATTTAACAATAATAACAATTTTTCTCTTACAAAACTTTACAGAATGACTTAGAATACCTGTGGCCACCCACTTTCAGTGAAATTTAAATTTTTGGACGTGGGCAAAAAAAATTTAATCAAAATGAATGCGATTCATATAGTGATGTTTGATACCTGTGGCCACCCATATCGTGCTCATATATTGATGTTTCATATCAAAATGAATGGGATTCATAGTATATTTGTTCGTAGAAAATTGCACGTCATAAACACTCGACATTGGCTTCTTTCAAGGAAACATTTTTTCAGTCTTTCCATCAAAATGGTAAGCTTCGTCATGTACATCATTATGTGTCCGTAATACGTGTCAATAGTTCTTTACATATTCGCATAACCTTCCTACTTATCAGTATAAACGTGGAGGTCACATGCATAGAAGACAAGCCTCTTCTTCGTCCTCGTCCCCGTCCCTTTCCTCTTCCCCTGTCCCGTCATCTAACCCTCAACCATAATATGATCCGTCACAATATGGACACGTTGGCCCTTCCTCCAACACTCAACAATATGTTACGGGACTTGGCCACATGCGAACTGAATCTCCTCCAGTTCAATCTCCTTTAGCTCCCTCTCCTTCCGTTCCACCGTATTATTCGGCAGAACAATCGAATATTGACGGAAACACAGGTCAAGAAGATAACCGATTCTTCATATGCCCATTTGGAGATTCGTAAGTACTTCATTTTTATTTTAGTATATGTAATATTTAGGGCTTTAGATATTGATGTCTACTGAATTGTCGATGTTGCATAATATCCGTATGATTGTAGATTCACGGATGCTCTGTCTGTTGTGAGGGAATTGAACAAAATAGTAAGAAACTTTTGGATGGGAGAGTATATTACTTAGAGAAGTGTTCCACAAGAAGTGAAATAAATATAGTGGAATGAGTTCAAGGTAAGTTTTACATATTTTATTTTCTCACCAATTAAGTTTGGTGTAGTATATTGATAGTCAAGAATGATGTAAAGAGACCAGAACAACTCTGTAGTTTTCAATACCTAAAGGACGAAATATTTTCCCCGACATGAACTTTACAAAATTTGTCTATATTTGTCTGGTGCATGGTTATGGATATGTGATCATCATAATAACTTTCAATTTGTGTTTTTATTCATTGCAGCGGAAGTTCAAGTGGGAGGAAGCGGAAGACAATGAAGTGAAAAGAATTTTCGATAAGAAAATCGGTGATTTTATGCAAAATGTCATGAATAGAGCGAAGATCAAGCAAGTGAAGCCGTCTTTCTTTACAGCTGACAATTGGGCGCCAATTAACAGATTTTGGGCATCTGAACAGAGTCGGCAACTCTGTGAGCAGAATAAGAAGAATCGATCTTCTAGTTCTAGTGATGGGTTAGCCACGTATGCTGGGGGCTCTATCAACATTGCGGAGCATTGCAAATGACTGTAAGTCTGTTAAATGAGTTATAAGTTAATTTAATTCAATTACTCGTGTTTACATTTTGTAGGCATAAGAATTGGGGACGGAACCGACATTTGCAGCTACATTTGAATGCACATTTCAAAAGAAAGATAAGACATGGACTGACGATCGAGCAAAAGCTGTTAAAGTATGTAAGGTTATACTTTGGCTTATATGTAAACTATAATGAAAACTATAAATGCTTTCAATATTTATGGTAGATATATATATATATATATATATATAGTGATTTTATTTTCATCTATATTGTTAATGTAGGAAAAATATAATGAACTTTTAATGAGCAGTGCTAGTGGTAGTGATGATTGTCCTGAGTCTGGGCCATTAGTTGATAATATGGCATTATGGATGGAGGCAATGGGTGGGATGAAAAAAGGGAAAATATTTGGGATGGGATCGTTGTCAAGAATGTACATGCCGAATAATCCTGGAATTTCATCATCCACTACGACTGGTCGAAGGAGGTCACGATAAGACGAGCAATTGACCCAAGAAGTGCATCGTCTGAAAAATGTACTTGTTCAGAAGGACGAACAAATAAATAACTTGGAATAACAAATGGCACTCGTTATGCGACACCTTAACCTCAATCGCTATGACGATCCTCCTGTACCTCCAGCCAATCCAATAGGTGATGGGCACAATGATGACCAACACATTGATGCCGAGAATGCTGATGATGATGATGATGATGATTTTCTCCAGACTTTCTAGTTAAAATTCTCAAAATCGGGGGTAAGCTTGCTTCATAATCTTGATTTTTTATAATTTCACTCATATTCATATGTAAGAACATTTATGTTCATCCTGAAACGTTTTTTTGTTAACCCTCTTGTTATTTTATACCTAGTTCCACATCCATGCATAAACGCTTCTTTTATATTCTGGACTGATTTATGTATCGACATTTCCTCATGTCTCGACAAAAGTGACTACTTTTGGTGTCCTACCATCATACCAAAGCTGCGTCTTCTTATGTATGGTTTTTCTACGTCTTCTATGGTTGTCCCGCCTCTTAGTTCATGTTTTAAATATATTGTAAGATTGGATATCAAATAGCATCATGTCAGACTCTGCAACTTTCCTTCAGTTATTTGTTTCAATTATATGTCATTGTGGCTGGTTTGTCAGAATCTATGGCTTGTTCGTTTTTCTGTTTCAATTATATGTCATTGTCTCCTTTGTTTGATATGGACAAGAATTTATGGCCGAAATGATGTAAAAATAGCGACGAATATTTTAAGCCGAATTTTGCGATCATTACAGTTCGTCGCTAATTTGCGACGAATACATTTTGCAACGAATTTTGCGACGAAATTTTCGACTAATTTTGCGACAAAATTTGCGACGAATTTTCCGACGAAATTTGCGACGAATTTTCCGACTAATTTTGCGACGAATTTTGCGACGGATAGCGTTCATCGCAAATTTGCGACGAATTTTGCGACGGATTGTATTCGTGGCTAATTTGCAACTAATTTTGCGACGAATTTTAACTTTTAAATTTTCCGTCGCAAAATTTTGCGACGACCTAGTAGTGACGGAATTTTTTCCGTCGCAAAATTCGTCGCAAATCGATTTTTCCAAATTTTCCGTCGCAAATTTCGTCGCTAATCCGGTGTTTTTTTGTAGTGATGATGCCGTTATGTTCAATATCGGCTTGGATATTCTCAAGAAAGCTACAGGCATCATACAGATGATGAAGTTTATTATAAATGCATTTCGCCAGGACAGTCTTACCAACCCCGGATATGCCATGTATTAGCACCATTTCACGTGTGTT
Organism: Syzygium malaccense; assembly: GCA_031216405.1. Lineage (NCBI taxonomy): Eukaryota > Viridiplantae > Streptophyta > Magnoliopsida > Myrtales > Myrtaceae > Syzygium > Syzygium malaccense. The sequence goes on along the minus strand of CM062257.1, from coordinate 42,145,771 downwards.
CCCAATTTTAACCGCTTGCCCATTGTGGTAGCCAACCTTCAGCTTTGCCACTGTGTTTTGCACATGAGGAGCGACTTCGACTAATTGTTTCGTCACAATTAGGTCCTTCTTCTTCAGCTTCCGCTGGACTTGGTCGACAATTTGCTTTATGACCTCGCCATCAGACCTGCCAAATGTACATGGAATAAAAAGGACAGGCAAGAGGAGGATTGAAAGCGGAAGAAAACCTATTTGTACGTGATGCAGCCGTTTTCATAGTCATAATAATGAATATATTATTGGATGTGTTTAACCTAGTTAATGTTAACCCAAAATTAGGCAAAATACATGCGAAAAGCAATCTCAGACCAAAGCGTGTCATGGAAATTACCCTGCACTTTTTTTGTCAGATGGTATCCGTTCAACTGTCCGATCTTACTGAGAGCAGTCTTCCAGGAATTGACCAATGTGCCATCTATGCCACGCTTCTCGAGCCCTGCCAGGTCCTTGAAAGGGCCCTCGCAGTTGCGTACATTCGACGGGCTAACATAGTAGAAGATGGGGATGATGATGTGATTCATCTCCTCCTTGCACTCCAACATTTGCGCCAATTCCCTGAGGCAGCTCTTGCTGTTAGCATAGTTCTTGGAGATGACCGGTATTGATATCTTGGACTGCTTGATTGCCTCCATCAGCTGTTCGTTGATTTCTTCGCCTGTCTCCATCTCTTCCTTGTCCCTAAAGACACAAATCCCAGCATCACTCAATGCATTGTACAGGCAATCCGTGAATTTCTTGCGTGTATTCCGCCCTCTAAAACTCAAGAACACATCGTAAAGTGGCCGTCCAGACATTGACGAGGAATGATTGGTAACGGGACTAATGTGCATTGTTTGTGTAGCAGATCTTGAGACCCGAAGCAGCTCTGTCACTATATACGTGAAAGTACTTTGAGTCGACCATCCCCACACTTATAGACCAGAGTAGGTTTGGTTTTTGGTGAGCAAATCGACTGTTGACCAGTCGGTGGCGGTGGCGCTTGTCGATCCTCTCTTTTGGTTGGTTCTGTTCTGTATCCGGATTAGTTCTTGAACATTATTTTCACGCTTCTTATTTCAGTTGTTTCTGTTATGTTTTGTTTTTGTCTTACAAATAAGAAACCATTTACGAAAAAGGAACAATAAAGTCCACCAACCTATTCCTTGTTTTATTTGTGAGAAAAAAGGACAACGCCTATTGAAGATGCGATAATAGCAATTACTCTATATGTAGTCTACTATCCTCATTCTTCAAACGGAGGAGTCCACGACCTGCTTTTTCAACAAAGGACTTACAACATATTAATAATGGTGTCTTTGCGTGGCGATGGTGATGAGCACATTGAATCAAGACACGTACCGCAAGCCATTGCAAATGGAGTGGGGGATCTTGGCGTGTGCTCATTATTGAATCTAGTGATCGGCCTCTGAATGTTTACAATGGCAAATCTATTCTTGAGAGATGAGAGTGTACTTTTAGCTGCAAACTTTGCTTTTTATTTGCATTCTAGTGTTTGCTTTGTTCCGCAGTTGTTTGGGATTTGCTTGGCTTATATGCCTTCTATGTACCTCTCAGATATTATTCTGATGAATATAATCTTTCTTTCAACAAAAAAAAGCAAACAAAACAAAGGACTTACAGTCCAATAATGGAATCCAGCACCATTTGAACGATAGATTGTCATGTGCACGCCAATTGTAGTACATAATGTTAACAAGCATGCATCGTAGAAAGTTATCAAGATATATGATTGTGCTATATGCTGGACCAAAAGCTTAAGCAGTAAAATGGTGGATGACAGCACACAAGTATTTTATATGCGCCTAACATCATGCCGTTTGGCCTTTCAAATGCTCCAAGTACTTTTGTGCACCTATGAATCAAATATATAGGCCTTTCATTGGGAGATTTGTCGTCGTTCTTTTCGTCGACATGCTTATTTACAGCAAGGGTTAGGAAGAACACATGATACATCTCCTGTAAGTATTCCAAGCTTTGAGAGAGTAAAAATATCTCAACAAATGTCACTTCTTGACTAAAAAGGTAATTTTCCTTGACTATGTGATGATTAGCTCAGGAATAGAGATGGATCCTAACAAGATTGAAGCTATCACTTCATGCTTAAAGAAGAAAGGCTTCAGATGAGAGAAAAGGCGCGAAAGAGCTTTGAGCTCTTAAAGAACATAATCATTGAAGCTCCAATGTCAGCTCTACCAAACTTTGACTTGGTTCTTGAGGTTCGTTGCTGTTGGAAAAATTTGGAGAAGATGAATATAATATCAACTGTCTGAAGCGTGGAAACACTGCCCTTAAGGATAATTCCGCCCCTTGAAGTATGAAACTAGGTGCAACAGGCTCTAGTGGCTATCTTCTCAGTATGCACCAGATCTTCCTCTTTACTCTACATTGAATAATAGAGGGAACACAAACAATAAGATTTTATGTAAAACCCAGCAAAGAAAGAAATGGAAGGAGAAGAGAGAATTTTCTTATTGAGGTGTCTTTGTTAGATTGTAGTTGGAGGTTTTGTTATTTGGCAAAGGTAAGAGAGGGTTGGTGTAAAACAAATTAAACCAACCGGCTTTGATATTTAAAATCCAAGCCATTACAAAACTGTTACAAAACCATTACAAAACTATTACAAGAATCATTGCAAAATAATGGCTTTCATGTCATAACTTCTATTGAAGCCGTCACAAAATAATAATTTTCGATTTCTCAAAATTTTTGAAATATGTAACAATTCGATGCTTCAAATGTGGGAATGTTGTTGCGCTCAGTCGAGAAGGCCGTCACATCGCCTATTTCAATGAACGAAAGAATGTGTTTTGGACTCTGACCATGAGGCACGTAAGCACATGAACTCTCAACAGAAGCTTAATCGCTGACATGCAGCTTGGAGTAAATTTCTACGAGCTTTTTTGTTTCTCCTCAAAATCGAGTCAAGGATGCTTTAAGCCACCAACATACGTTTGTCTCTACTATGCAAATCAAGGTTGTTGGATTTGAAGTAGTAAAAGATATGTATGAAGTCCAGATTTTGGAAGTTAAACTCTTAAAATTTCACATTGCACAGTTTCACCGTCAGTGGTGTGTTTTTGAGCCCGTGATAGTGGACTAGCGCGTCATTTTGGTCGTGACAAAACTTTGGCGCTTGCTAGAGAGAACTTTCATTGGCCATAAATAAAAATATTGATGCAATCCGCATTGAAGACCAGCTCACTCGGCCAAGAAGATCAGCCCGCATTCAAGCTCAACGAGCCTCTTGTCGATAAGTTGCCGATTCAATGAAGTCACTGAACAAGCCTCTTGTCGATAAGTTGCCGATTCAATGAAGTCACTGATTCAATGAACAAGCCTTACCGTTATCGAAGAACACAAAAGACACCTTGGGACAGCCATGAAGGCGTTGGAAAATGTTTCGCTCTTAATGTTTTCTAGTTTCTATGTTCTTTAATGCTTTCTGATTTCTAGGTTTTGACTTTAGTATTTTTCTATGCGTTTGCTTTTCTTTTTTTGGCTATAAAAGGCCATCAAATTTCTATAAAAGGCAGATGAATTGGATTAATGAAAATTTTGCATAAAGCAATTATCGTGAACCTTGAAGAGTTTTTTTTTTTTTTGGTAAGGTAAGAAATGTATTACTTTTCAACACACCAAATACAACCTAAAGCCAAAACCAACCCTTGACCTAGTCAGGACATGGAAATGTCCAGACAGGGTCAAGAAGGTTCTGCAAGAGCTAAACAATAAGCCATAAAACCCGGCTAAAACAAAAAAAGAGGGAAAAAGACCGCGTTAAGAGGACATCCGAATCACTTCAAAGATTGATGGTGGAAGTCCCCATTTCCTCTGAAGGATTCGATTTCTGGGTGTATCTTGAACTCCCCCCATGGAAATTGCTTTATCCTTCACAACTTTGATAAGATGCTTGCGCGTACCAGGGATGTAGACACTCTTGTTCCTGAAGAGTGCATTGTTCCTCTCAGTCCAGATAATATGAATTAATGCCCCAAAGGAGAATTGGGAGATGCAGTGTGCGAAGGAAGGTCCACCACAGACTTTCATTACCCATAAGATATGTTCTTGTCAAGGTCGATTGCGCCATGGAAGGTTGCATTTAGTTGCCCATAAGGAAGCCAGTTTACTAGTAGAGGGGCACTCAAAGTAAAGGTGATTGACCGAATCCGGCCTGGTACCGCAGAAGGCACACAAAGCAGTGTCGATCCTACGGTTTTGTAAGAGAAGAACCTGGGAAGGCAGTCGGTTGAGAGAGACTAGCCATAAGAGAAAAGAATGACGGGGTACAATGTGCCGGTCCTAGATAAATGAGTGCCAAGGGACCAAGTGTCCTTTCCTTCTAATGTGATTCCAGGCTGACGCTATCGAAAAGGAGTATGAAGGGTGTGGAGTCCATGTCAGTTTGTCCGGAGTATTATCTACAAAGGTAGGCGGAGGATCTGACTAGCTGAGTATTGTGTCCAGTGTAATTGATGGTTGCCATCTACAGTCAAAGAACTTCCGAACAGAAGTATCCCGGGGGATCCTCGATTGATATATGTCAACATTATTGAAGATGAGATAAAGAGGGCCCTTGTTATGCCACCAGTCGAACCAAAAAGAAACTGAGTGGCCGTTGCCAATCTTCCATCGAAAAAGAGCTTGGGAAGGAGCTCGCAAATCCAGAATTTTCTTCCAGGTCCAGGAGCAAAATGTCGGCTTGGATACCACCCAGAAGTTAGATTTTTTTGAGAAAGTTGAATGTATCCATTTGCACCACATGGATTGCTTATCTGTAAAGAGGATCCAAATGTGTTTGAGAGTCATGGCTCTATTATATCCTACCAGTCGCCGAATACCAAGGCCTCCTTCTTTTTTGGGTAGACATACATTATTCCACGCTACCTTAGCTCCCCCCATGCCTAGGTCAGGGCCTTTCCTGAGAAATTGTCTCAAGATGGTCTCAATTCTGTATAAAACAGATTTCGGAAGGGAGAAGATAGTAGCCCAATACACCTGGATGGAATGTAGAACAGATTTTATGAGCTGAAGCCTCCCCGCAAAGGACAAGAAACGTTGGGCCCAAGAGCGTGCCCAAGCCGTTATGGAATCGATTAGAATCTTGCAATCCTCTTTACACATTTTGGACGAGATGATAGGCACCCCTAAATATCGAAAAGGAAGTGAACCTAGTTGGAACCCAAGGCATTGAAGTAGTTGGGTATGCAGTGCCAGGGTCCCACCTGAGAGAAACAAGTTGCTTTTAGTATTGTTCGGTCTAAGTCCAGACCAACTTGAGAGCAAATCAAGAGATTCCTTGATAATTCCAACCGACCTCAGGTGAGATTCAGAAAATAGAAGCACGTCATCCGCAAAGAAGAGATGAGATATACGTGGTTTCCTGCATCTCCAAAACCAATGAAAATCCGACGTATTCGTTTTTACCTTTAGAATTCCAGAGAGAACTTCCATAACCAGTATGAATAGATATGGCGAAAGCGGATCACCTTGTCGAATTCCTTGGCAACTAGCAAAGAAACCATGTAGTTCCCCCATTAATTGAGACCGAGAATTTGGCTGTGGATATACAAGCCATAATCAACTTGATGAAGAAATCCGGGAATTTGAAGGCTTTGAGTGTCAATTCAATGAATTTCCAGTCCACAGTGTCAAAGGCCTTTTGGAAGTCCACTTTGATGGCGCACTTAGGGAGGTAAGCCTCATGATGGAGGTCCATGAACAGCTCTTGAGCGATCATGATGTTGTCGCTTATTCTTCGCCCCTTAACGAAAGCTGTTTGGGAGGGGCTAATCAGAGCTGGTAAAATATGTGCAATGCGCCTTGCTAGGATTTTAGAAATGCATTTATAAAGGGTATTGCAACATGCGATTGACCGGAAGTCAGACATGGCCGAGGCGTTAGGAGACTTCGGCACAAGAGTTAGAATGGTACTATTGATCTCTTTTAGCATACATCCAGACTCAAAAAAATCTCTTACCTCCTTGAGAATAGAGGGCCCAGTGATCTCCCAAGTGATTTTGAAGAAATCAACGTTATATCCGTCCGGTCCAGGGGCTTTGCCTCTAGCAAGTGAAAAAAGTGTAGCCTGAATTGCTCAATCCGAAACCGGTTAGGCAAGGTAGTTCCTCTGATTATCATCTAGAACCCTACCTATGAATTCGCCTAGCTCACTGATAGATGGCTGGGTAGAGGCTGAGTTACCGTTGAGAAGCACCTGAAAGTGGTCAACAATGTGATTCCTGACTTCTAGCGGGTCAGTTAGCAGAACCCCATCACTTGTGGACACTGAGAGAATACAATTTTGTAAACGCATCTTGTTGACAAAATGGTGGAAGAATTTAGTGTTAAGGTCTCCTTCTTCAAGCCAACGTATCCTAGATTTCTGCCTAAAAAAGAATTCATCTTGTAATCTCAGGGTGGAAAATGAACGTAAGTGTTCCACTTCCCTATCAAGCAAGTTCTGGTCAAAGGGATGCATTTCCAAAGCTGTCTGAACAGCATAAAGGTCTGCTCTTGCCTGATGAGTTCTTGTGGAAATTTCCGAGAAGGAACTCCTGTTCAATTGTTTCAGCATTGCTTTAAGCAATCTAAGTTTGCAACAAACCATATACATAGGGGAGCCCACTATTTGAGAATCCCAAGCTTGATTTACAAGATCCAAAAATTCAGGATGAGTAGCCCAGAAGTTGAAAAACTTAAAAGGCTTCTTGGAGTTTTGTGGCGAAAAAATTTTAATCACCATGGGAGAGTGATAAGATATTCCTGGTGTGAGGAAGGAAGCTTCCGAGAAGGAAAAATGCTGGTTCCATAGGTTATTAATTAATACCCGATCAATCTTACGGAGTTTCTGATTCTCACCTGAGGAGTGAGGCCATGTGAATCTGCAACCCACATATCGGAGATCCTCAAGGCCTGCTTGATTGAGACAATCCCCAAGTTCTTCAAAAATCGGAATCCAATGGGTTGTGCTTCCCACTCTATCCCGCGGGTCCTTGATAACATTGAAATCTCCAGCTACAATCCATGGTAATTCACATGAGGAGAGCCTAATAAGGTCAGCCCACAACTGTCACCGAAGTACAAAAGTATGTTCCCCATATACGATAGAGAGAAGGCAAGAGTTGTGCAAATTCAGTAGTCTAAGCTGCAAATGAATCAATTGACCAGAAGAGTATATCAGACTCATCTCCATCACATTGGGGTCCTAACCGAACCATATTTTGCCAAGGGGGGAGGATTCATAGTTGGAAATCCACCGCCAGCTATCACAAAGGCCTCTAGATATATCAGCAAAAAAGGAGGCTTTGGCTTTAGTTTCAACAATACCAATACAAGAGAGCCGATTTGTCCTGATAAAGGACCGGATTTCAGCTTGTCTAAGGGGTGCTACTAAGCCCCTGATATTCCATACTCCAAAAAACATAGCTATAAGTACTGAAGTTACCGCTGAGAAGTCCTTGGCCTCCTTCTCTTCGCTTTCTTTTTCGAGGAAGAGGGACCAGCTGCCTTAACAGTGCTCAGTGAGTTAGGCGTTGCACCAAGGGAGGCCTTGTTGGCCGCTTCCGCGGCATTGGAAGCCATAGCACGTGATCGAGTGTTGGGAGGGGGAGCACCAGCAGGTTCAATCTCCCCTGTTTCTTCTGGAGCACTAGATTTGTCCTCCAATAATGGAGAGTCTGTATAGTCTTCTGTGGATGATTGGGAGTTCAAAGAAGAGTCCACAATCTGCTGGTCCAGAGAGCCTGAGGGGCACGGCGCAGGGGAAGAGCTGGGGCCTGCCTCAGGGTCCTTAGTTTGGCTCAGTCCAGTACCTACCAGGACAGGTTCAGCAACAGAATTACAAGCAGGAGGCAGGGGTTCATCTTCTCCCATGTTGCGATTCAGTTGAAGGTCTGGAGTAGGTAGCAGCTGGTTTGCTGGGTTGTAAGGAGGAGCATTGCTTTTTTTTCGGTTGACCAGAGTCCAGCCATTAGTATCTTGTGGCCGAGTAATGGACTCCCCCCTATGATCAGGACAATTAGTATAACAGTCAAATTCCCTGGTTCCCTCTTTGTGGCCAAAAATACAACAGGAGGAGCAAACTAGTGGTTTCCATTCATATTCAATGCTAATATGGCTCACTTCACCATCCCACCTGAACTTTACAGAATCCACTCGAGGATTAATGGCTTTAATCTCCACGCAGACACGCGCATAGGAGATTCTAGTCATCTGTTCAGTCTGCACATCCACATAAAGTGGTTTTCTAATGGCACTAGCTATACAACCAATACCCGCCGGAGACCATAAGGAGAATGGTATATCCCTCAGTCTAACCCAGACCGAGAGAGAGTCAAGCTTGCCCTTCTTGAGTTTCATTTTTGGATGCCATTATTGTAGCATCATTGTGCTACTGAAAATGGAAACAGGCCCCAAGTCGATGATCTTCCTGCGAAACTCAGCATTTGGGACTCGGAAGAAGTAGAAACCATTTTCATGTAATTTTACATCAACTACTTGGTCGCCCCAAGATTTCATAATAGCTTCTTCAGTAAGCTTGAAGGGAACTTTCTTACCAATATAGTGCCCTACTATACATTCCAGCCAACGTGGGTTCGCATCAGCAGCAACCTCAGGGGTAATGTCAACAATAACTTCACCATCCTCCACCATGGGTGGAACATATGCTAGATTATACCCTTTAGTCAAGGCCTTTGCTACATTAGCCCAAGTTCTGGACCCAGGCGCAGGAATAGGTTGACGACTAGTGCTCTGTCTCACCCTATTAGCTTGGCTTGCTGTGTTAGGCCTGGGATCAGAACAGCTAGAAGGTCCTGCATTGTGGATCTGTCTAAGAGTGTTGCGTCGATTTTTAGATTGACCCCTACTACGACTACGACTAGCATTATCTTGGGTAAGCCTGTGGCCAGTAGGGGGGTCGCCCTTGCTAGAAGGAGCTACCGATTTTCCTTTGGGCTCCGCTGTCCCAAATGTTACAGCAGCTTTCAATTGTTGAGCTTCAACAGCAAGGTAGTGGTCAGGCGAGGGGTTCCTAGAATCCAGCTCCATAAGGTCGGGTTATCGGGCTACCACATCAATTCCACCAACCATTCAACCCAAAATCGCAACATACAACCAGATTCGGATATAGCTACAGTTCAGCATCAACCCAACATAAATGCGTCCACCAACTTCCAATTCCAATTTCACCACACAGGGAGGGAAACTGAACGAAGTAATACCTTCAGGATGGATGGGCGACCTCCAAGGAAGCAGCCCAGCAGATGAGAAAACCCAGCTAAGTCAGAATTTCCAGACGGAGAAGACGCACACAGAGGTCGATCAGATCTGTTGGTCCGCCCTCTACGCTTAGAGACGAGTGAATTCCTTTGGCAAGGTCAGAGAGGAGGGTACAGACGACCTTGTCTCCAAGAATCAGCTTCACCGGCTGCCGGAGTTGGCCGGAATCAACAGCAACCGATCGGGTGAACAGTACCTGCGAGAACACCGGTAGAGAGCATTTTGAAGCTCGCGTGAACAGTGCCATGAACCTTGAAGAGTTCGTACCCCTGAAAACCAAGAAGAGTTTTCACTCCGTCCTTGAAGAGTCGGACATTTTCAAAATCTGCATCCTTGAAGAGTTGCAGTCATCGATCTAGAAGAATCAATGCCCTATCACTTCTTTGGAGGCCTGGAAGAGCAACCAACGAAGTTTAATCTTTCCCTATGTTCTGTCCATTTATATTCGTCCACTTCCACCCCGATTTCGTCCATCCTACAGTACTTATTTGAAATGACTCAAAACACAGAAATTGTCGATCCAGAAGCCTTTGTTCATTTGGCTTTGGAATCAGGTCATTCCGATCTGTATCGATGACGTTACGATCATTTTTCCAAGCTTGCGCAGGACTGTAATTTCTGTTCGTCCTTTTCGAGTGTGCAAGTCACTCTCCCGATCCTCACGTTCGAGTGGCCTACCCCGGGCTGCATCAAATATAAAGCGGCTCATTGAATGATGCAAAATTTGCCACATTGCAAAAGCTGGAGGCCAAAACACTGGTTTTTATTTGCCGTTACCTATTCCACAATCGCCTTTGGGAAGATATGAGTATGGACTTCGTAATGAGTTTGCCAAAGACTCAACGCAACAAGGATTTAGTAATGTTTGTGGTATACCAATTTTCTACAACGGTACATTTTGTAAGACTCATCATGCTTCACATGTTGCTGAGCTTTATTTTCATAAAGTTCGGTGCCTACATGGTATTCCAAAGAGAATCACTTCTTATCATGACATCAACTTTATGAGTTACTTTTCTACATTACAGCAAAAAATTGGGACTCAACATCAATTTCATTCTGCTAGTCATCCTCGTACTAATGGACAAATGGAGGCTGTAACAGAATTTTGGGCGATTTATTAAGAAGCTTTATTGGTAAACATGTCAAATAGTGGGATTTGTTATAAGCTCAAGCTGAGTTGGCCTATTATAATTTGGTGAGTCAAACTACCTGGAAAACATGTTGTGTTCGGAAAGCATCATTTAAGTCTTCTTGATCTTATTCCATCTCCCACAAAGCGTCAATTTAGTGGAGACACTGAAGAAAGGGCCTAAGCAAATCAAACAGTTATGAGGAAGTAAGGAAGAGAATTTCGGAGCAAATCGACAAGTACCGCCATCAAGGAAGGTAATCTTGTGTTTCCATTTTTCACCGGGTAGTCATGCTGAGTTATCTCCTTGAGGGGATGGTCCTTTTCAAGTTTTGGAGTGCATTAACGATATAGGCTAGAAAATTGAACTTCCTGGACGGCATGGTGTTTCCGGTACATTCAATGTTGCTGATCTATGACCATATCATGAAAACCAAGAGCTTGATGAAGATTGGCCTCAAGGACAGTATACTCCAACGAAGGAAAATGACATGGGTAATATTTTGGAGATCTCAAGATCATCTCTTTCTATTAGAATATTAGGAATGATATATATTTTCCTGATTCTCAATTAATTTTTTGGATTTCTTAGGATTATTTTATTTAGATTAGGAATTTAATAACATTGTTGCCTATTTGAAATTCATATTTTTTGATGTTACATTTTCTTTATTTAAGGGTCCGTTTGTTTGAACGAAAATTGTTTTCAGGAAATTATTTTCCGACTTTCTGATGTTTGAATGACGGAAAACTAATCGATCTGTAAAAAAAAATATTTTCCATGAAATGAAAATCACAAGCTTAGATTAGGGGAAGTTCTTTTCAGGAAATCTTAAAAAAAAATAACTGCTAGTTTTCATTTGTTTGGTGGTTTAGATTGGGGGAAAAGGAAGGAAATATTTTCCTTTATCAGGAAATTTTTAGTGAATGAAACGCACCCTTAAAGGTTACTCAAAGGGCTCGAGGCTCTGAAATATAAATACCCCGGACCTTCATTGAAACACAATAGAGTTATTGAATAAAGTTTCATTCTTGGTATAGGTCCCTTGTCATCTTTCTTTTTGTTTTCTCTTTTGTTCCTTTTGGTGGATTCCTATGGTTCGTGAGGGCAAATTTGGTGAATAGACAGATTCGTATGGTTCTTGAGCGATCATGTTGTATCATTTAAGTGGCCTACCAAGGTGGTGATTTAGCGAAGGGAGACCTAAATTATCTAGTCCCTATCTTCCTATTCTCCATAACGAGGTTTTGAACCTCGCCAAAATTGAAGAATTCTTTTTTTTATGTGTTCGTTGAACACATTTAGACGTCATTACAACTACTTGATTAATTGTCTCACACATGCGCGGCACCGCCATGTTTGAAATCTCCATCAACCATATGTTTCGGTCATGCATAAATCTCAATCATTAGTATATGACTTTACCTAATAAAGTCTATTTTGTAAACAAAAAACAACAATCATATATTATTTGATGAAATTCTAGTTCACGGAAATATAATTACTTAAATACTCATCACTTTTTTCCTATTAATTCCTTAAACAATTTTTTGTAAGAAAGGATAGAATAATTATTTTGAGAGATATTAATCATTAATAACACCAAATGGTAATGCTTTAATAAATCCAAGAGTAAATGGCATTAATAAATAGACTCGTGAACGTTATAGGGAACGGTTTTATGAGCGCTATCCCTTATACATACATTAATTAAATTTAGAAAGAAACACTGATATTTTAAGTTTTTTTTTAAAAGAAAAAAGATATTCATAACAAAGACCGCAATGCTATATATGTGGATAGTTGCGATTAGTGCATGTTACTAAATGCTTTTGTCAAAATTGGCTTATAAAAAAGAATTTTTGTGAATATTCAGCCAATAAAAGGTAAGGACTATTGCGCCAGTCGAAGGGGTTGAGGATTTCTGGTTCTTGGGGTATGGACTTAATGACGTGCATCAAATTTCAAACCCATAGTATTAATTAAAAAATTTGATCCTTCGATGAGTTAATTTAATTGATTAAAGTTTTAAATATATTGAGAAAATTAACAATTTAACGAGACCAAAAAAAGAATTGCATCAAGTCAAGAGTAGTGAGCCTAGGCTTTTGTATTTGGTAACGTTGGTTATATCACGAATTGCATTAGAGTGATATCTAAATTAATCTCTTCAAGTTCCTCATGGATTTTGACCGGTCTTTGTGTGTTCAACGAGTGAATGGGATGGACTCTTGAATTTGATCATTTTCGACCAAAACAAAAAAAAATTATTATCGAACTCCTCATGCATTTCAAATTTGGTGCTTGTAGAGAAAGTTGAGGTATGTTCTACAGTCAAGTGAGAAGCTTCATTCGCAAATTTGAAAACTGTGCTCAAACAGTTGACCACCATATTTTCAATTTTCTACTGATGTCCGGGTCCTGTGTTTGGAAATTACCTGAAACTTGAACCTAGCATCATATGAGGAAAATTACCAAAAAAATCTTAAACCTATTATAATTATGCCAATTTAGTTCTAAACCTATATTTTTGCCAATTGAGCACTAAACATTTTTATATTTGTACCAATTCAGTCCATCTGGTCAATTTTAACCGGAAATTGCTAATATGGACGCCAATCATCCTATGTGGCGCAGTTGACGCCAGCCATCCTACGTGCCAAGATCAGGCCACCAACTAGAGGAAGAAGGGAAGGGAAAAAAAAGGAAAAAATAAAAGAAAATATAAAAATAAAAATCGAAAAAATATTAAAATATTATTTTAAAAAATTGTCCACGTCAACTCTGGCCGCGCCATGTAGGATAGTTGGTGTCTATGTCAATAATTTCCAGCCAAAATATGCCAGATAGACTGAATTGGTACAAACACAAAAGGTTTAAGACTCAATTGACAAAAAAAAAAGAGTTTATGATTGAATTGATACAATTGCAATAGGTTTAAGACTTTTATGATAATTCTCCCTATATTTCTTCTATTTCTAGTTCTCACTCAGCTGATTTAAATCTAATGCTTGCTCTGTGTCATCTCTCTACTGGTAAAAAGGTGTTTCTCCTATTTTATTTCGTGTCTAGAAACATATTCATCATGGTGATATGGTAAGAAATGATCCGTTCAATATCAAGGTTTTATAAATTGTAGATCTGGATGGTCTATTGCCATATTTATGGGCTTATCAAGGAAAAAGAGATTTCAAAAGCCAATTATATTCTTATTGTTGAATCCTGATTGTAAGGAAACTCCAAGTTATGGAGGTTGAATGATTCTTCAGGTTTATGCGTATTTTCACTTTGATGGCATGCCCTATATGTTTTGTAATTTAGATATCTTATCACATTATATTATCTAAAGCCTAGACTCCTCGAAAGTAACTGAAATGTTATTCTTGGAGTATGCAATGCATTAAAAATTATTATCTTATTAATTAAGAAACTTTTCATTGGCGTCTACAGGGTGCATATGAAAACGTGCAGAATAGGTTAAAAAATACATGGCATTAAGTTTAAGTTCTTGCACATGTTCACTCTGTTTATTCTCCTTATTTAAAATGTATTGTGAAATAACAAGAAAACTAGCAAATCTTGCAATTCAAATCTAACATAAAAAGAAGTAATTACCAACGAAATCGTCGATGAATAATAAAGAATAACAAAGATTATGTTGATTCGATCTGAATGTCGAAACCTATTCCATGGAGATAGCAAACGACAAAGAAATCCACTATGAATTCGGAGAATTACAAAAATACAATCACTCGATTGCTCAAGTGTTTCACAGACCTACATTACACCCAAATCAAACCCGTAAATGTTATCTCATATTCTCTTAAATAGAACTCACTCAAAAAACTCACAGAGAAAAAACCCAAACACTACTCTTGTTTTCTCAAATTTGTAAAATTGAAGAATTCCATTTTTGCATGTTCTTATGTGACTTGTTGACTCAAATTAGAAAATCTTGATTTTTTTTTCCTTTCTATTTTAATCAAAGACCAGACTCCACCGAATTTTGAATTCTATTGAATTTTCTTGGAGATAAAGACCAGTCAAAGGACATCCAAAGTACGGCTAGACTTCAACCTAGTCAAGTTTCGTACAAGGGCTTAAACTTGAGAAATAAATTAACACTTTTCCATCTAGACTCGACGTTTGTAGCTAAGTCATAGTGCTTATCATTCATACCTACTCTCATAATGCGCCGATGGACGCTCAATTATTACAAATGTCTATTAAGCCCAAGCTGAGCTCAAACTTGTCTAGATGAACACGGTCCGCATCTCCACAAGATTCGTAGCCACAAAATACTTCTTCACAATCGCATCCTCTCTTGACATGTTCTTCCAAAAATATCAATTACCAATGAATTCGATCTTCTCGTGACACCTCTGGCTTTCACTGAACACTTTATCAGCTTGAATCCTATGTCAACATCACCAACCAAGTGATCTGACTACACAGTCTCTTCAACCCATTTAATTGTCACCATTCAATCTTCAATTGTTGATGAAACTATCGTGTCTCTCAATGACACCTGTCAACTCACAACACAACCGACATAAGTAAAGACATGACTTCTAAAATAAACCATCCTTCAAGTTCTTTGTAAGATCTAGGTTCACAAACCTAGTTATTGCCACACTAACTGAACATCCAACAAAACATACTCAAACGTCCGTCGTCCCCAACAAAACTAAGAAGATCCCCTTCACAACATCCCAATGTACACCTGAATTAAAATTATAAATTATTTGGACTGCATGTAAAAGATCAAGCCTAGTACTATCCACGACATGATGACACAGAATGAACTAGCATGTGAAGTATGGGACAAGTGTTTGACCTCCATTTAAGTACACAATGATAAAGACAATTTATAATATGTGGCAAGTGGGGGAACCTACAGAGTTTCTCAATTGCATGTTGAAGCACCTCAACGCTTTCCCGACGTAGCTCTTTCAAGTTACTCGCAACATTCAGTCTTCGCTCTTCATATCTCCATGTCTAAAATTGTCGCTGTTGCGCCGATATCATCTATCTCACTATCTGCATCTAGTTGTTGCTGTAGCCCATCCACTTTGCTAACCACCTTGACACTTCATCAAGTATTATCTGGGAACAATTGTTAGCTGCTAGGAATTCTAGCAACTCTGTAAACACTATCATATCGAATACACGTTGAACACTATCTAAACCTTTAAACACTATCATCTCTAGACTCTCCCTAAAGTTCTGCCTATTTTTGAACAGTGTCTAAATCTTTCTCAGCAATCAAACCATCACTCCTCTTCTCAAACTGAACAAAATTGTCAAAAGTTATATCTTTATTCAACCTAAACTGGGCTGAATCTTCCTCAATGCACCACCACATGTATCCCTTCATCCCATACATAGCCCAAGAATATCTACCCCTTACCGTAGGCTCCAGCGTGCCATTAGTCATATGAGCATAAGTAGGGAAACCAAACACTTTCAGTTCAATGTAATTAGTAGACTTACTCAATCGTGTTTCCTTGGTATTTTTCCAATCAATTGTGGTGACATAATCTATTCACACCAAGAGGCAGTATTCACTTCTTCGACCCAAATATCTTTTAGTTAATCCAGCATTTGAGAATAAAGAGAGAACTCTCTCCAAAATAATTTATCAGTTCTGCGACTCCATTTAGCTATGGTATGTTGGCATCGTTGTGATGTTTCATATGCCTTCCTTTACGCAAAATTGGCTAAGCTCCTCAAAATAGAATTCGAACCTTTTGTCAGTTCTCAAGTAGTTGATCTACCTTCATATCTACTTTTCGATCATTGCTTTTCACGACTTGAACCAACTAAGCACCTCGTGTTATTCTTAAAAAGACAAATCCAGATCCTCCATGAAATGTCATCAGTAAAGAACAATACATACTTGGCATTACCCTTGGACAAAACATGAGAGATCCCCATAAGTTTGAATGTACACAACCTAACAAATTATGAGCTCTGGTGAACTACTGTGCTAAAATTCACTCTTTGCACTGACTACTGATGTCACAATGTTCACGGAAGTTCACCTTCTCAGTCCGGTGACTTCCTAGTAGATTGATTCAGAACCAACATCCATCTCTCATTCATGTGTGCGAGTGTTATGTGCCACAAATGTGTCTTGTCCTAATCTGAAGCCTTTGAGAATCTAATAAATAAGCTATCAGCGTCGTTCCCTAGGGGAGATATAACCTACAACCTATCTTCCCTTGCAACACAGTTAGCATATTTCGAGAGACCTTCAAAACTCCACATTCAACTAAGATTCAGTACCCAAATTCGTCAAGAGCACTCACGAGATAAGGTTCTTTCTCATCTCTAGTACATTCCTTACATTAGTCAATCTTCTCAGCACTCCATCTGGCATCATAATATGAACTGTTTTGATCGCTACCACTTCGCAAGCAACACTGTTTCCCATAAACACCTTGCCAACCTCGGTATACTAATAGGTAGTTATTTTATGCTCATGAAAAGTTGCATCTAAGAGCATTCAAAATCAAACACCTATTCATTGCTTGATTAGCTCGTGGTGTCGGCGAGCACATTATCATGATTGCTCGAACTATTATCTATAATATTAACAACATTATCATCACCGACAGACTCCATCTTGACTCATTGCAACGATAACATTGTTGACATTGTAATGTCCACCTCATTGCAACGATAACATTGTTGATTTCAAAAGTTGGACCTTGATTTAAAATGGCTCTCTATCCGCTACCTCTGGACCTTATGCATTAGTCTCTACCCTGGATAACCAAACCATACACCATATCCTTCGCTAAGTTATACACTGGCAATTTCTTTTCCCCTTCCTCAGCAAACAAGATGGACTTTACCTCTTCTAAGATAATTGTAGTATGCCCTTTGTAATATTGAATTAGTAAAGAACTTAAAAGAATCCGGTAGAGACACTAACAACATCATGCCTTTTTTCTCATTAAGCAAGGCCTCATTGATATTTTTCAAGTCTATCATAAGTTTGTTAGACTCTTTTACATGGAATTTGATGGATATGCCTTCACACACCCTGCTGAAACATCATTTTCAGCATATACAAGCGATTGTTCAAACCTTTCATTTAAAAAAAGAGACTCCAAATTTGCCCACAACGCTAGGGCATCCTTCTCTTTGGCCACTTCAAGCAACACCTCATTCGATAGATTTAACAGTATTATGCTTTTCGTCTACTCCACCAACTCTACCTTATCTGTCACTTTCATCATTTCTAGCAATTTATCCTTACCCTCTGATACCATCATCAAGTCTTGGGTTTTTAATAGGGTAAACATCTCAATGTTGTGCAATCCAAAATTATTCTTCCCCGTTCAACTTCTCAATCCCAAGTCTTACTCAAGACATAATTGCAAATACGTTTCCAAGACAGTGATCTGAATAACAAGAATAATGGACATGATCGATAGAGAAGTCTTGAGAATATTAAGCATAATATAGGCCAGCACACTCCGAAAAAATGA
Source organism: Syzygium malaccense (assembly GCA_031216405.1). Classification (NCBI taxonomy): domain Eukaryota; kingdom Viridiplantae; phylum Streptophyta; class Magnoliopsida; order Myrtales; family Myrtaceae; genus Syzygium; species Syzygium malaccense. The sequence goes on along the minus strand of CM062257.1, from coordinate 42,127,821 downwards.
CTAACAAGAATAATAAAGAACAATTTTGGATTGAGAAGTTGAACGTTGTTAATTCTCAAGAATATTATAGACCATCCTACGGTTGGGGCATATTAAGCATAATATAGGCCAGCACACTCCGAAAGAATGACAAGCCTCAACAAATGGGAATGACTATGATTTATATCGGTTCTCACTAAGTCCATCAATCTTAACTACAAAAAAGTGAAAAATGTAAATACAAGAGCATGGAAGCAACTTGAGTGTCACGCCCCGAATCCCTTCGAGCACGTAACACACTTATCCAGAAGAATGATGCGACTTCCCAGGGTATCACCAACCCAAATAAAACTTATCAGAGATTTATATCAACAGCGGAAACAACCAATACCCGAACGATAATAACTGGGGTAATCAGGGAGAATGCACAAATTCATTTCTCATTCAGACTTATATAATATCCATAATTTACAAAACCACATATATACTAGCACACCGCATCGCCACACTACGTACCACCGATATAAAAAAGGATCGATAACCTGGGTACCCTATCACCAAAAATAGTACGCTTCAAAAGCCTATTCCACAACCTCTACACTTGTCCCTACACCCTCTACTTGGCATCCACTCCGAATCTGATTCTTCGTCCTCCGAATCTGAATCCTTCTGAGTCTCCTGCTCGTCCGTTGGGTACTCTACCACGTTAATGTCGGTGTACAACGGTATTGCAAAACGCTGCGGCGGCGGTGGAAGGTTCATTAATCAGACCGGGGTTCTGAAATATTTTGGTTGAAACACCCATGGGATTACATCTCAATATGTACATCTCTACACCCCACCTAGACTATCACGTATCTCCAGACAATACATACCTGACACAAACAACCACTCATACTAACAATCACATGCGAACCTACCTGGGATTCTTCATACACCTCCTTGCTCGCCAAATAATAAGACAGCCAACATGCCACAATGATGCCTCATTCATGTCACAAAACCAAAGCATATAATATGAATTCACATGCATCAATGCATCACAAACGCGCGTGCCTCGATTATAAGGCAAAACCCACTTGGGCACGTCCCATACCATGCCTAGCAGTTTTTACCCTACAATCGAGCACTACATCACACGATACAACCACACTCGCACACTAACTCACGCCATGCGTCAGCTTTCGCAATCCTCATACGTCAAATCGAGTCCAGCTCATTCCCAACTTTTCCACCACTACCGCGCCCGCGTAAAACGCATCAGGCCAACGGTCTTCTGACCTCGTTAGGCATCGTCACTCCGTCGGGCCGGGCATCGTCACCTCGTCTGGGACGACATCGTCCCGCGTAAACGAACACGCCTCAGGACGGAATCCTACACTCAACTTTCCTTCTACCGCGCCCGCGTAAAATGCATCAGGCCAACGGTCTTCTGACCTCGTCAGGCATCGTCACCCCATTGGGCTGGGCATCGTCACCTCGTCAGGAACGGCATCGTCCCGCGTAAACGTACACGCCTCAGGACAGAACCTACCCCGCGTAAACGAACACGCCTCAGGGTACCACTTTTTCGACCATTCCAATCATCTCATACCATTGTACCACACCTGCCACACGGTCACACATCACACACGGCCACACAATGCCACGCCACACATGCCTTACGCCAACACACATTATCATCACACAATCACGCCACACGACCACACATACTTGGCACGCGGTCACACACAATCTCTCGCTCATAAAAATAAACATCCATAGAATCAGGGTAAATCTGGGCAGTTTACACAGTGATCGAAATCCCATCAAAATAAATAGTAAACGAACTCCAAAAACTCTAAATTTGGATATGTCATAAAACACATCTTGATCAACATTTCTTATGAAGAATACGAAATCCGATTCAATCTGCAACCATGCCTTTTTGTCCCTCGAAATCAGACCAAAATCAATTCGCTCTAACAGACTATTTTGTCCTCAAAATACATTTATTTCAACACCCAAATCACCTTAAAAAGTTTTGAAATTTTTATGTCATAGTCACAAATGTCCCCAACAATTTTTTTTAAGGACGTATTTTGAAAATGGGTCTGGAAAAATTTATAAAAATTCGAACAGACCCGGGGGTCGGGATGAACAGTGTTCTGGGTAGTTTCCATACGGTCTGAAAATGGGTTTTCGTACTAACCAAATGGCCTCCAAAAATTCCAAATTTAAAATATGTTATACTTCAAGATGCTGAGAACAACTTTTATGAAGAAAACTTTCTCAAATTCGGCCCACAAAATTCTCTACAAAAATAGCAAACCGGATGGGTACAGTAACCGCGAATCCGAGAATCACACCAAACCTCACGGATTCGAACCCCAACTGATTTCTACCTAATTTCAACTGCCAAAACTCATTCCCAGACGTCTAATCCAATACGCAACAGCCACTAACAGCCACGATCAGCCACCAATAACCACGATCGACACCCCAATCAACCCCTAAACTACCCTTAACCGCGTCTAAACGAGCCCGTTAATACCCGATATCCTAGATAGAGTTTAGGGCGTGACTTACCCGAACTCTAGGCTAACTTGGCTAGAGTGGAAAGGGGGATCGGCTGATCGGCAGCTCTCGGCGGCACACGGCGGCGACGATCGGCGAAACGGCGACGGCGGCGGTGGCTTGAACCGGCTTGGCTTGTCCACGGCCAAGAGAGAGAGAGAGGGAGAGAGTTCTCGGTTGGGGGGGGCTGCCGTGAGAAGAGAGAAAGGGAATGAGGAGAGAGAGAGAGAGGGAAGTTTGACTAAATAGTCCAAATTGCACTTAATTCCCATTTTACCCTTTACACACCTAGCTAGGATTAATTCAAGACCAATAATGGAGGGGCATTTTGGTCCATCATAAATCTGAATTATTGGGGCTGATATTATCCACTTAATATCCCCAAAATAATTTCTCAAAATTCGGAATACCAAAATAGGCCTAGGGGCAAAATCGTCATTTTTCCGGTCCCGGGCTGAATTTCCATTTTTTGACCGTACCATTTCCAAATATGAGTGGCCAACATAATATGATGTCGGATTCGCAAAAATAGTCGTGCAAGCCCTTGAAAATCGACACCGAAGTTTGGGTCCAATTTCGTGACCAAAACTCGCTAAATTTCCAATTTCAGGGTCTCTCGCTAACGAGCGGCTATTTAAGGGTTACGCATATCGACCTAGGGTTATCTGAGTTATGACGATCCCGATCATTGAGAGGATGAGAAATTATCATTAGTCCCAAAGGTTGCAATCGTTCGGTTCAAGTTTAGGACTGATTGGCCACGTGCACTTTCGGTCGGGCAGAATCATCTGCGATCCGATTGTACATTGTTGGCCTTAGCCAAACCAAATCCATCACTTTTCCTAAGATCGATCCACGTTGGCCCAAAATATTTCCTCATCATTTCTCGTGATCGATGTCCGATTCACGATTGGATCCCTGATCCACGTACCGTTTTTCTTAGTTAGCCATACCCCATTAGTTAGTATCCCGAGAGTGATCAGCTCTGGGCAAGACTTGCTAAAATGAAATGTGAAATGATGCCAATTTTATTGATCCCGGAATTACGTCGAAATTCAGGCTGTTACAACTCTTCCCCCCTTATAAAAATTTCGTCCTCGAAATTTGCAATCCAACTCGTCCACTCAAACAAATGGGGGTATTGACGTCACATTGCCCCTTCGCTTTCCCAGGTGGCACCTTCTATTCCATGTGCTCCCAAATAACATTGACCATTAGGAAAATTGCACACTACTGCTATGTCCTCCAATTGCACTTCCTCTGTCGTCAAATCCACCACACTTGCTAGGCAACCTTGACAACCCTCATCCAACCACTTGGTTGCTTTTACTGGTAAAACTCATGGGATCGAGGTTCTTCCTCGACTCCCCACTAACTCGGATTTAGGGTGTCTAGCCAGACTAAACTGAATCACCCAGCCATTGCAATCCATCACGGCATTTTGGTTTGACTAATCAATCCATGCCCACAATTAGATCAAGATCACACATAGCCAGATCTGCTAGGACTATCCTTTTTTTCTCAGTTACTATCCACAAAAGTGGCAGCCCTTTCTATCACATCATGATCCATTGCTTAGACCTGTCCACAAATCTCATTATAGTCCTTCAGACTCAGTGATATCACCTGACTATGGAGGCCCGGCTTCAATCCATCACGGAACCTCCGAGCCCTATTCAATGGGTCCTTCACTACTTTTGGGGCAAACTGGATAACCTAGCAAACTCAGCCTTGTCGCGACCTAAAAAAAATCGGGTTCGATCTTAGGCTAATGGATCACTAGATCAATTAAATTAACTAACCTAGCTCGATTTCTCCCAAACTCTATCAAATCGCAACTTAGGTCCAATTGTGAGCATGCAAATATTTTCAACGGAAGTCGCCACTAATCATTTAGGGTAGGTTGATTAGAAACCTAAATAAAATAGCAGGAGTACTATTTTATTTCTACGAACCAGAAATCATAAATTCGAGGACTTGGTTACGCTAGAGTCCCTAATGCCCTTTCGGTACCAATTTCGAGAAAAATACTCAATTTGACAATTTTGATAAATCCTGACTTAGAGTTCAAAGGTGCAGAAATTTTTTGATTTTACTTATTTAAATGAAAGCTAACCTATATGTAATGACGTGCAAAAATTGACATGCGATTAATGCAACCTAACATGCAAACTAAATGTCATGCGACGACGTGACCTATTTCTAATGACGGGCATATTATTTTTTTGTATTTTTTTTAATGAAATTCGGAATTAAAAATGCCAATTATCTAAGCATGCAATTCTAAACTAAAGAAATTAACCTATTCTAAAGTAATCTTTTTTGGTATTTTTTTTATGAAATTCGAAATTAAAATCAAGTGAAAAAAATATAACCGCTAAATCTTTCGAATTAAGTTTCGATCTGAAGCATGATAGATCGACCCTAAAATTCGAAATTCCCGCTATGAAAATAACTCTATCTAAAGCCTGATAGATAGATTTATTTCCACGTGTGCGGTTGCGGATAAGGAAAGTTTTCTAATCGATCACATCTTGAAAAATTCTGATATCTTAAATATCTTGGATATATTCAAAAGATTTTGAAAATTCTAAATTCTATCTATATTTGGTAAGTAACAGATATCCAAGATTTCAAAAAAGGAAACAAATCCTAATTGAGATAATGCTTATTATTCAAATATACAAAATTAGATATGAATAAGCACAAATTAGGCAACAAAATATTCAAATCAAATCGGGATAGGATAATTACCTGATTTGCAGATTTATTTCGAAATTTGAATTTGCAGCGGATCGGGATTGCGGATCGGGATGGTGACCGGCGGTGCGTCGGGACAGCGGCGCAGCTATGCAGTGGCGCGGCGCAGCTCCGAGGACGGCGGCGTCTTCGACAATCACCCGTCTGGCGCGGCGGTGGCGTCCAGGCGGCGGTACAGCTCCGGGCACGGCGGCAGTGCAACTCTGGGTGGGGCTTGCAGGCGGGAACGGCGGCGTGCAGCTCCGAGCGGCGGATTGCAAGAGGGAACAGCGGCGTGCAGCTCCGGGCGACGAATTGCAAGCGGGAACGGCGGCGTGCAGCTCCAGGCAGCAGTGGCAGTGCAGCTCCGGGCGGCTCTCTAGCGCGGCGGTGACGATGTGGGCGAGCGGTGGTGACTGCGGTGGCGGCGTGCGGCAGAGGGCAGGGCACCGGAGGGCGTGGCAGCAACGGCATTGGTGTGCTGCAAGGCTCCGGGCGACTATGCAGGCGGCGATATGCAGCGGAACGGCAGGCTGCAGGGGCGTCCGGGCGGCGGTGCACGGCAGTGGAGGGGCGGAGCAGCGGCGGTGTAGCGGCTCGCAGATGGTAGCGCGTTGCAGCATACGGCGGCGTGGGGCGCGGCGTGCGGCGGTGCGGAGCACGACGTGCAGCGGTGACAGTCGCCGGTCTCTCTCTCTCTCACAGTTGTGCTCTCTAAAAAATTTCTGATCTGAAATTATGAAAGGTCCCCCTTTGATTGTGAGACATAAACATATATTTATAATGCAAACCTAGGTCAATTAGCCGAGCTTTTTAGTCTTAATGGGCTTAGGTTTAGGCTTTACCCTTTAATCTAATTTAATTCTAAGTGGGCTGAATTAATTCGGGCTTTTCTTTAATTAAGCTTGATGGGCTAATTTAAGCTCAAATTAAGACAACCAAGCTCTTTTACGTGTGATTTTCGGCCCTTGCCTTCCGAGTGAGCCGAGTCTCGTTCGGTACCTGAGCTCGATTTACGTGATGAATTTTAAGCTCGCTTGCCACCGCCGATCCGATGCGGAATGCAATTAATCTATATGAACCTAAACTATATGCTATGCAATTTTAATATTTTTGTTGAGGGGTTAAAAATTTAATCCCTAATTTTCTATGCAATTAACACTAAATGATGCGCCAAAATTTAGGTGTCAACAAGCCTCGAACAAGTCCACTATCATCTGTCTTTGATGGAACCTCATAAATTCAGCCAACTTTCATTCTCGAGTCCACTCGGGGAAGTACTTGCTTTTGAAGGCCTTAACAAACACAATCCAAATCGGAGCAATACCAGTAGGAAATACTCTTCCTCCGGTGGCTTCCTACCAATTACTTGCAATTCTTTGTAACTGGCAGACTGCTAGCGTCACATTTTCCTCATCATTGCACCTCGATACCTTAATGGTCTTTTCCAATTCCTCTACCGAAAGTGACGCAACCTCGGGATCACCTTTTTCCCATCAAACTGAAGGAGTTTCGATTTCAAAAACTGCTCAACCAACTAATACATCTATCTATTCACATTTCCTTGACTTTAATCAGGACTTTCATTACTACCAATAGCAGCATCTGGAACGGTCTCAACAGCCTGAGCTTTAATGGCAGCTTGCTCTTGAGCCTGCCTACCTACAAGATTACCACACTTCCTCAAGTGTCCTCACTACCCTATCCACTCGCGGGTCCATTGCTACTTGGCTCTCATAACTTGGTTGGCCCCTTATACCCCTATCTCTCAAGCTCATCCTTACAAGTTTCTATTACCACACACCCACCTGCTATAATTCCACTCGAGAATTAGAGACCTAAACCAAGCTAACCCGGTCTAAGGTCCTAGGCAGGTAACTAGCACAACTGCAATCAACCACTCAGCATGCGACTAATCACAAACAACACAAGACCTCAATCAAGGAGGTACACGTACTTGCCTCAGGTGCTGCCGCACCTGCACTTCAATCATTATAACACTCAATTCACCCAATAATCACAACAAACAATCTGGAGGCACGTGTAGCTTACTCCGCCCTACGACTCGCTAAGGTCTCCCTAATTTACTACCCCAGGGTCTCTGCTCCTTATCACTCCAAACTTCGACCAGTTTAGATCGAGTTGACCTCGCTATGATACCAATTCAATAAGGATGTCACGCCCCGAATTCTTTCGAGCACGTGACATACTTTTCTGGTCGAATGATGCGACATCCCACGGTATCGCCGACCCAAATAAAACTTATCAGAGATTTATATCAACAGCGAAAACCACCAATACCCGGATGATAATAACTGGGGTAATCAGGGAGAATGCACAAATTCATTTCTCATTCAGACTTATATAATATCCACAATTTACAAAACCATATATATACTAGCACACCGCATCACCACACTACATACCACCGATATAAAAAAGGATCGATAACCTGGGTACCCTATCACCAAAAATAGTACGCTTCAAAAGCCTATTCTATAACCACTACACTTGCCCCTACGCCCTCTACTTGGCGTCCACTCCGAATCTGATTCTTCGTCCTCTGAATCTGAATCCTTCTGAGTCTCCTGCTCGTCTGTTGGGTCCTCTACCATGTTAATGTCGGTGTACAACGGTATTGCAAAACGCTGCGGCGGCGGCGGAAGGTTCATTGATTAGACCGGGGTTCTGAAATATTTGGTTGAAACACCCATGAGATTACATCTCAATAAGTACACCCCTAAACCCCATCCAGGCTATCACGTATCTCCAGACAACACATACCTGACACAAACAACCACTCATACTAACAATCACACGCGAACCTACCTGAGATTCTTCACACACCTCGTTGCTCGCTAAATAATAAAACAGCCAACATGCCACAATGATGCCTCATTCATGTCGCAAAACCAAAGCATGTAATATGAATTTACATGCATCAATGCATCACAATCGTGCGTGTCTCGATTATAAGGCAAAACCCACTTGGGCACGTCCCATGCCATGCCTAACAGTTTTTACTCCATAATCGAGCACTACATCACACGATACAACCATACTCGCACACTAACTCACACTATGCGTCAGCTTTCGCAATCTTCACACGTCAAATCGAGTCCAGCTCATTCCCAACTTTTCCACCACTACCGCGCCCGCGTAAAACGCATCAGGCCAACGGTCTTCTGACCTCGTCAGGTATCGTCACCTCGTTTGGGATGGTATCGTCCTACGTAAATGAACACGCCTTAGGACGGAATCCTACACTCAACTTTCCTTCTACCGCGCCCGCGTAAAACGCATCAGGCCAATGGTCTTCTGACCTCGTCAGGCATCGTCACCCCGTCGGGCTGGGCATCGTCACCTTGTCAGGAACGGCATCGTCCCGCGTAAACGTATACGCCTCAGGATGGAACCTACCCCGCGTAAACGAACACGCCTCAGGGTACCACTTTTTCGACTATTCCAATCATCTCATACCATCGTACCACACGTGCCACACGGTCACACATCACACACGGCCACACAATCTCACGCCACACATGCCTTACGCCAACACACATTACCATCACACAATCACGCCACACGGCCACACATACTTGGCACGCGGTTACACACAATCTCTCGCTCATAAAAATGAACATCCATAGAATCAGGGTAAATCTGGGCAGTTTATACAATAACCGAAATCCCATCAAAATAAATAGTAAACGAACTCCAAAAATTATAAATTTTGGATATGTCATAAAACACATTTTGATCAACATTTCTTATGAGAACACGAAATCCGGTTCAATCTGCAACCATGCCTTTTTGTCTCTCGAAATCAGACCAAAATCAATTCGCTCTAACAGACTATTTTGTCCTCAAAATACATTTATTTTAACACCCAAATCACCTTAAAAAGTTTTGAAATTTTTATATGTCGTAGTCACAAATGTCCCCAATAAGTTTTGTGAAGGAAGTATTTTGAAAATGGGTTTGGAAAAATTTATAAAAATTCGAACAAACCGGAGGTCGGGATGAACAGTGTTCCGGGCAATTTCCATACGGTCTGAAAATGGGTTTTCGTACTAACCAAATGGCCTCCAAAAATTCCAAATTTAAAATATGTTATACTTCAAGATGTTGGAAACAACTTTCATGAAGAAAACTTCCTCAAATTCGGCCCACAAAATTCTCTAAAAAAATAGCAAACCGGATGGGTACAGTAACCGCGAATCCGAGAATCACACCAAACCTCACGGATTCGAACCCCAACTAATTTCTACCGAATTTCAACCGCCAAAATTCATTCCCAGACGTCTAATCCAATACACAACGGCCACTAACAGCCATGATAAGCCACCAACAACCACGATCAGCCATCAACAACCACGAACGACACCCCAATCAACCCCTAAACTACCCTAAACCGCGTCTAAATGAGCCCGTTAATACCCGATATCCTAGATAGAGTTTAGGGCGTGACTTACCCGAACTCTAGGCTAACTAGGCTAGAGTGGAAAGGGGGATCGGCTGATCGGTAGCTCACGGCGGCACATGGCGGTGACGATCGGCGAAACGGCGACGGTGGCGGTGGCTTGAACCGGCTTGGCTTGTCCACGGCCAAGAGAGAGAGAGAGGGAGAGAGTTCTCGGTTGGGGGGGGCTGCTGTGAGAAGAGAGAAAGGGAATGAGGAGAGAGATGGAAGTTTGACTAAATAGTCCAAATTGCACTTAATTCCCATTTTGCCCTTTACACACTTGGCTAGGATTAATTCAGGACAAATAATAGAGGAGCATTTTGGTCCATCATAAATCTGAATTATTGGGGCTGATATTATCCACTTAATATCCCCAAAATAATTTCCCAAAATTCGGAATACCAAAATAGGCCTAGGGGCAAAATCGTCATTTTTCCGGTCCTGGGCCGAATTTCCATTTTTCGAACGTACCATCCCCAAATATGAGTGACCAACATAATATGACGTCAGATTCGCAAAAATAGTCGTGCAAGCCCTCGAAAATCGACACCGAAATCTGGGTCCAATTTCGTGACCAAAACTCTCTAAATTTTCAATTTCAGGGTCTCTCACTAACGGGCGGCTATTTAGGGGTTACACGTATCGACCTAGGGTTATCCGAGTCGTGACGATCCCGATCATTGAGAGGATGAGAAATTATCACTAGTCCTAGAGGTCGCAATCGTTCGGTTCAAGTTCAGGATTAATTGGCCACGTGCACTTTCGGTTGGGCAGAATCACCTGCGATCCGATTGTACATCGTTGGCCTTGGCCAAACCAAATCCATCACTTTTCCTAAGATCGGTCCACGTCAGCCCAAAATATTCCCTTATCATTTCTCGTGATCGGTGTCCGATTCACGATTGGGTCCCTGGTCCACGTACCATTTTTCCTAGTTAGCCATATCCGATTGGTTAATATCTCGAGAGTGATCAGCTCTGAGCGAGACTTGCTAAAATGAAATGCGAAATGATGCCAATTTTATTGATCCCGGAATTACGTCGAAATTCAGGCTGTTACACTGAGCTTGTCCCTCCAGCAATAGAGTGGCAGAGATCGAAACCCTCAAGACTATCACTAACATCTGCTTCTCTATCGATCATGTCCACTATATCTTCTTCGACACCCTAACCCTATTTGCAATTCAAGTTTAACGCGAATAGAAGAAATCTTCGAAGAGACTAACAAGAATAATAAACAGCAGTAGATATTTATGTGATTTGGTCTGAGTGTCGGTACTTACAGCACTAGGAGAGCCAACAACAAATAAATCCATTATTGATTTAGAGAATTATAGAGTTACAATCGCTCAATCGTTCAAGTGCTTCCCGTTCCTAGATTACACTCAAAGCGAACTCTCAAGTGTTATATCACACATAGAAAGAAAACTCTAAACACTCCTTTTGTTTGCTCTGATGCGTAATAACCAAATAGAATTCTGTTTTCATATGTTATTATGCAAATTACCAACTCAAACTAGGAAAATTTCATTTTCTTCCTTTTTTATCTTTAATTCAAGATTAGATTTCACTAAATTTTGGACTCCACTGAATTTGCTTGGACATAAAGTCCAAGTCCGAAGACATTCAAAATCGGGGCTAGACTTCAACCGGGTCGGATTTCGTATACGCTCAAACTGGAGAGATAAATTAATAAAATATATAAATTATACATAAGTTAACTGAGATAGAACGTCCTAATTCCTTGGGAGTAGGGAATCCCTAGCGTGTATAATGGCAAAATTAGGTGAAAACCAGATTGCATGGACTGTACAACCATAATTATTTGGAGATAAACAATTGATCGATATCTTGAACTTGATTCCACATTTGAATAAGTTTAAAGTTCTGATCTTATGCTGCATCTGATTTTTAAGTACTACTACGCTGAAGTGCCCCCAGATAAAAAAAAAATTAAAATAAGGAGCCAATCGAGGCGACAGTGATGGGCGTAGAAATCGAAGTTTCGCGATAAGAAAAGAAGAAATTTATTTATAATACGAACTTAGTCTTGGAAAGAGCGAGATATTACGTTTTTTTGTGTGTGCATATTTTTCATAAAACTTGCACAAAGCAACAGGCCCAGTAACCTTCCTTTCTATTCGTCACTAAGCATGGATATGCATGCGCTACAAAACGCAACTACCATCATTATATATTTTTTTGTTTTTATCAGAGAACAACGTTAACGGCCTGGCCAAGAATCTTTGATTACTATAACTTGATTTTTAAATTTGATTAATACCGCGAAAAACCCTAAGTTGATACACATGTAATAAATTTATCCAAAACTAATTTTTTTACCACTAAAAAATCAAAACTGGTACGCCCGTGACAAATTTACCCTTCGTTAGTTTCCGTTAAATTGGATTAAAATCTCAAATTGGTACACATGTAACAAACGAAAGGTAAAATCCCAAACCGTTACACCCATCAACTGCTACGTGTCATCCATCTTAGTAAATTGACGGTAAAATTTAACGAAAACTAGCGGAGGGTCAATTTTCACAAGTGCATCATTATTTTCGAGTAAATTTATCACAAACGTATTAATTTGAGATTTTTACCATTTTAAATTTGAAATGTCACTGGCCTGACCAAGAATCTTTGGATACACGTACATGCGTTACACTAAAGTCTCATTTGTCTGTCCAGCACGTGAAGAAGTGACATTCCTGTTATCGCTGCCATGCGTCACATGCAAACTTTTATGCTGGCGTAGATTCTGCACGTCATGTGAAGACGAAGCAAAACAGTTCTTCGATGTACGAAAAAGTGTATCCGACGAAAAGGTCTAGAAATTGATTGGGGTTGTGCACCTGGTTTCCGTAATTCTGAGGTTTCATGGAGAGACTATAGGGTTAGACCGACCATTCTTAAACGAATGATGGTTGTTCGTAATTAGATTTTTTTTCATTTGAATAAGTGCATTTGACTTTTAGAAAATGGCATAAATAGTTCCTGAATTTTACTCTAATGTATTATGTGATCCCTGAATTTTTTATTTATTTAATGTGATTCTTGAACTTTAACTCAATGTATAATGATGTTCCTAAACTTTTAATTTGTTTAATGTGATCATTGAACTTTTGATAAATGTTCAATTTTGTCCATAGACTAGATAATACATAGACTAGACGAGTCTAGGAATATAATAATTTAGGAAATAGATGGAACATTTATCAAAAGTTCAGGTACCACATTGAACAAGCTAAAAATTTATGAACTACATTACACATTGTGTAAAAGTTCATTAACCATATTAGACCAATTAAAAGCTTAGGGACCACATTGCACATTGAATAAAACTCGCTGTTCTTGAAAGAACGATTGTCGGTCTAGAATTGGTGTCGTGACCGACCTCCAGTTTTAAGAGAAAAGGGGTTTCGCCTAGTACATGCTAAGTCTAGGTTTGGGACTTAACTCAGGCTCTCTTAAGTCCTTACCATATCGCGACTTGTGATTTAGATTTTTAACCTACAAGTGATTTTTATCTAAGAGTTGCCACTAATCAATTTGGAGTAGGTCAATTAGAAACCCAAGTAAGGTGACGGGAGAATCACACTACTCCTCCGAACCAGAGATTAAATAAGTTCGGGGACTTGGTTACACTAATTGAGTGATTAGTGCTCTTTCAATACCTTTCATCCTGCTCATTTCAGAAAATATTTGTCAGGCAGTTTAGATTGATTTTAGGACCTATCTCCTAACATGTGAAGTGATCAAGCGAGTACACAATCATTAACGATTAGCAGTCAAGATAGATATACAACCTAAGGTTCTAATCCTAACCAAGGCGACAATATTTAAAATATGACAATTTATGCAATTATATTCTAAGTAGAAACAACATGCATAATAGTAATATAACAGTAGTAAACATAACCTGCAAAATCCTACTGCATAGTCCTATAGACTTATCCGATTTAGACATAATTATTAATCAAATAATTCACATAATCTAGAAAAAAATATTCAAAAATAATAATTTATAAACTATTTCTTAATTTTAAATAAATAAAAAATATATTTTTTTAATTTTTATTTTTTAAAAAATAATTTTTTAATTAAAAGTAATATAAATATAAAATATAATATTCGGTCTCGTCGGTGGACCCGGATCAGTCCTGGGTCAACGGAGTCGACCCAAAATCGTTGACCTAGGTTGAATCTTCGAATCCAAACTGGGTCGAGGGTCAACTCGAGTCGGTTCCCGCGTGCACAGGCACGCGGGGATGTTGACCAAGCAAGAATCGGCGTCTCGCCGGCCGACCCAAGCTGATCCCAACCTGATTTCCACCTCTAGAGACCATCACAAAGCCCCCTCTCTCCTTTGGCTCACTGTCCGACCATCTAATCTCTGATCGACGACCAAAATCAACTTGGCCTCATTGAGACATATCATCGATTTTTCTAATTTTTACAAAAACCCCAAAATTAGGATTAGGAGCCTTGGCCAAGCCTAAGAACCTATTTCTAAACCAAAAATAAAATTTTTAGATTTTTCCTGAATTTTTCTTTAATTTCTTTTAGTCAAAATAGGGGAGAAAATCAAGAAAAATAGCAAATGGAATTAAAAAATTCCATAAAAATAGTCATTATTCTTATTTTAAATCCAATTTCATTAATACATCATCAATTTTGGAAAATCTCAATTGGGAATGTGTTTTCCCAAAATTGGGTAAAACTAAGCCCAAATTGAGTCAAAAACTCAATTGAGTTATTTCTAGTCAATTTTAGACTATAGTGTCTTCACAACAAATGATTCTAAGACCTTAAATTACATAATGGTTGGTCCAATTGTACAAATTAACAGAGAAATAAAAAATCCCCAAAATTCAATTGAAAATTAGGAATTTTAAGCTTAAATTGGGAATCATGTCCAATTCGAAATTGTAGAACCATGAGACCATCATTTCTAGGGTTAATCAGATGTGGGCAATTCAATTTTAGCACCAATTTTTACTAATCAGGTCATTAAGACGTCAAATTGAACAAAACCCTAATAACTCGAGTACAAAAATTTGAAAATCATGGACATGATTGTGTCAAAATTGGGGAAAATCATATATCTAGCTTTAAAATGTGATGTGGAATTCAATTTTGGGGTTTAATTTGGAAAATTCGATCAAAATTGGGCTTAATTTGAATATTTGGACAAAATCGGGCTTGTCGGGTTGGCCGGGTCAACTCGACCCAACTCGGGCCAACCTTCTTCTTCTCCTAACTCGCCCAGAACGCGATAAACCCAGAAGAAATCAACTCAACCCGCCACTTTGTTGACTTTTTCAGATCAAATAACACATGTTTGACTCGATTGACAGCCGGAGAATCTCCGGCTGTCGTCGGAGATCGGTTATAACCGATCGGAAGGCGGTGGAAATGAACTTTGGGCGGGAAAATTGATCAACAAAAACTGAAGAAACACTACCATTCTGTACGGAAACTGCTCGAGAAAATTACAGAGAGAGAGAAAAAGAGAGATTTCTAGAAAGAGATGTGTATTGTGATCTAGTGGGCCAAGCAATCGGCATTTTTCTGGCGGAAAAACACCGGCAAATCGGTGCCAATCGTGGATCTCCACACCTGGAAATCTGTGTCAAAGCTGGTCGCCGGTGCTTGGAAATTGCAATTGGCCGACGAGTCTAGACCTCGTCAATCAAAGTGGAAGCCATCAGATTGAAGCCAGAGTGTTGAGGAGCAGATCTATAGGCGCTGTACACTTCATAAACATCATTTGATCATTCAACAAGACAGGTAAAGTTCGTTCGTCGTCATGTTTCTTTACAATTCCATAAGTTGATTTTTAGCTCAAAATGAATGTTTATGCGATTTCTTTGTTGATTTTGAGCATTTTGATGTTTAGAACATGTTTCTGATCATGTTTTATATTGCTTGAATACAATTTTGGGTGTTAAATGTGTGTGGATCATCTCGGCCATGCATTAAACTGCCTCGCCAGAGCTCGAAGGTTCTCGCTGGAGCGTCGCCGTGGCCTTTGGTCACTCAAGTTAGTCACTCTTCACATTGTTTGATGTTTTGTTAGTCGTTAGAACCGATCTAGACGGCTAGGGCGGTTAGAATTAGGATTAGTATTATGGAAAAATTTGCTTAGATTAGTTTGTAGGTTAGGTTATTTGGATCGGTTTTTTCGCCGGTCGGCGAAGATCCGGCGGCGAGTCAGTGAAACGAGATTGGTAGATGGTGATAAGGTCTTCACATCGAGCCGACTAAAATGGTAAAAGGTTGTCGGAGAGTTGTCGGAGAAGAATCAAAACAAGCGGCCTTGAAAACTCTAACACACAAATCATGCCCTTTAGGTGCTCGGCGAAATGCCAAAGAGAAAAGGAGGCCGAACAGCGCCGTTCCAAGTATCGTGCCCGTCGGAGTGCCGGTCGGCGCCGGCGAGACCTGGTAGTTAGGCCGAACCGGGTTGAATCGGCCGGCCCAGTCAAGCTCTCGTAGGGAAATCTAAAAAATTTCTAAAAAAATAATTTAAAAAATAAAATAAAAATTAGAAAATTCTAAAAAATAAAAAAAATCATAAAAAATTAGATTTTTTAGGAATTCCGAAAATTAGGAAATTTTAGAAAATTTTGCAAAAATTTCAATAAAATCTTTAAAAAATCCCAAATTTTCAGAAATTCAAGAAATTCAAAGAAAATTATTTGAAAATTGAAAATTTCTGAAAATTTCTGAAAATTTCATAAAAATTCAGAAAATCCAGAAAAAAATACAAAATGTGGAAAAAATTAGAAAATCCATAAAAAAAAGTTAAAAAAATTGAAAACCCATAAAAATTCTCAAAAATCATAAAAATCAGCACTCGGGAAGAATAATTCTCAGAAAATCAATTTCCGAAAAAAACATGAAAAATAAAAAATTTCAAAAATTCATAGAATGACTCAAAAATCTTGTGGCTAACCTTTGCAAGTGGAATTATAATTTTTGGAAGTGCCCAAGTGGCATTTTTAGAAAATCCTAAGTTTAGGGGTTTTTACTCCTAAAATACCCTAAAACCCTAACATGACATAAACCATGAAATAAACAAGCCTTTAGGGCTTTACTAGGGTTTATGTGATTTGGATTGGCTTTTCTTAGAGACAAATTAGGATTGCTTTGCTTGAGTGATGTTGACTGTGTCATTATTGATTGATTGATTGATTGATTGATTGACTTTCCATGATTAGAATGGTTAGGATTAGTGGATAGGCCTCGAAAACTTATATGACACGTTAGACACATCGTATCATTTTAGGTACCGAAAGAGCATTAGGGACCTCGATTCTGGATCATTAGCGTAACCAAGTCTCCGTATTCAAAATCTCTGGTTCGTAAAATCATGGTATTTCTTCCATACCCCGATTAGGTTTCTAGTCAACCTACCAATAATGACTAGTGGCGACTCCAAATCGAAAACTTAGGTTAAATAGGAAGATAGGAAATTACCACCCTCTATCACGTGAGATATGATCTAGGAGAGACCCTTGTGCGGAAATACCTCCTTAACGCGTACTCCCCGAAGCAAAAGCACGGCGCAACTTTCAGTTGATCTTTTTTACTAAAGGAGTGAAACCATTAATGCGGTGTAACACATAGATCTCAAAAATTGAACAATAAGGATATTAACCACATTTAGGTACTTGATTTGCTTGATCTGACAAATAATGGAAAAAATTTTCACTGAAATGATCTGATTTTTCACATGCTTAGAAATTTTTGTGTGACAAAAAGATCATAGGATAATATAGTTTAGCTACGATCGGGAGAATTT
The DNA here is from genome assembly GCA_031216405.1 of Syzygium malaccense. Taxonomy (NCBI): domain Eukaryota; kingdom Viridiplantae; phylum Streptophyta; class Magnoliopsida; order Myrtales; family Myrtaceae; genus Syzygium; species Syzygium malaccense. Next base: position 42,110,270 of record CM062257.1, on the reverse strand, counting down.
TTGCGGAATAAACATAATCAATTTGATATATGCAGGAACAATTTTATATATGCTAATATAAGTTGCTAGTATCAAGTGCGGTGCTTCTACCCAACAATTAAAATAATAAGTAGAGAGCTAGTGATAGATGCACGCATTTTTATAGTAGTTTAGCTTAGTTTAAGGTTACTTCCACTTTCCTAAACTGACAACTACCAATAGGCTAGATTCCATCGGTGATTCTTTGAGTAGATACAAGCATAGCCTGCTTCTACTTATGCGCGAAGCTGGTGGATCACACCACCGATATAAAGTAACAATACAACACTTGTACTATTTACAATTAGTATATCACTCTCAATAAAAGAAATTCTCGTTAACACAATGTATAAGTCTCTTGAAGTTCTCGCAGTTCATGTGTATAGTTTCTTCAGCTTGTATTGCCCTCTTATATAGTTGTAGATCTTTGAGATAACCGTTGAATGATCTTCAATGTAATCAATTTAGCTGTTGTAAATTGGCCATAAAATCACTAGAGATCCAGTCGTCCATACAATCAAATCTTCTAGCAATCTTGTAGCTTACATTAATAGAGTCACTTATATTAGGAAATAATCATTGTCCATTGGTATAATGAATAATTGATTGGATTATCCTCAGAGCAAATAAATCCACATCTCTAAGTCTGTGATTAGCTATCAAATTCCTTTATATATTTAACAACGATCAAAGAAGTATCTGGGTCTTCAATTATTCCAACACTTGACAAGCATGTTTTTTCTCAGGTGATATAAGTAACTGCTTCTATTAGCAATCCATGAATCTATCCAAGCTTCCTCGCAGATGGTCAGCTTGCGTATTGCCATCCATTGATTATCCCGAGTACATTAGTGATGAGGGCTTCAAAAAACTGTACACCTATTAGTACTTTCAAGTCACCACAAACTTCCCGTTCTACACAACTTGTTCACCCTTTAAGGTTCTTCCTATCTCTTCAAAAAGGATGGTTAGACAATCACATATGTTTCAGTTGTCAACCATAGCTACTAAGTACGAAAGCTTCCTTTAGGAAAAGGACAAAAGGTATGGTCGACGAGGTGAAGTTTGTTGGGCTGATGCTATCGAGAGCGAGGATGAAACAAAATCAGCAAATATAGCAAATATGGCTCTTGCTAAAATGGTGAATGATAAGCCATACGTCTGCCAAGCTTGAAAGCCAGTAAGAGTTAAAGAAAAATCCAACCTCATGACCAACGCTAAGGAACCCATTTTTTATTCTTTCGATATCAATAAGACATAAGAAATATTTGACTTGTTGTTATCTAATGGACAGATCAGACTGACGGAGGGTCAAGTTTTACCCACCAAAGAGAAATTGGCGGGAAAGAAGTATTGTAAATGGCATCATTCATGTAGCCATGTCACCAACGACTGCCTTGTATTTAAAAAAAAGAACGTCCAAGAAGCAATTAAGCAAGGAAAGATAAAATTCACGGAGGACAAAGGTAAGTCCCCGATGGAAGTTGATGTCGATCCTTTTCTTGTAATGACATGGATGGTGTTATTAAAGACAAAGACCGGGGGGCATCAGCCGTATCGTTTTTGCGAAAAGTGTAGACGATTGTTGAAACGAGAGAAACATTATTCCAGCAGTCAAAGATGTCCACCTAGTGAAGTTGTTGACGAATTTCGAGACTCGGACCTCATTGATTCATATGATGAACAAACTACTTCTAAGGGTGTCAATCGTCATAGGGGCCGTCGAGGCCGTAATAAGGCCATTAAACCATTCAAGCAAAGGTACGAAGAAGGTGATTCGACCATTGATACTTTGAGAGAGCCTAGTGGTAAATTTGATTACTATGTTAGTTATGCTCCACCACCTTCATACAATGGGAAGATTGAGTCAAGTGGATGGGGCTCCAACTTCTCTGATCGAGAAGATCTCCACACAAACTCTCATCCACCACGTCGACAAACTCTGAAAGTACCGAGAGACCTACTTGTAGGTCAATGGTATGAGGCCCGCAGAACTCAGAATCGCAACCCAAATTGACACAGACTCAGAAAAGGAGAATGCAGAGGAAAAAAAAAAGAGTATCAACTCCAACAGCAAGTGAATCAAGTTCACGTCAAGTAGGTTAAACCGACCCTGATCGCAATACAAGGGGTCAAGCCAAAGTTCCCCAAGCATGGGAATTTAGTCTAGAAAAGAAAACTAGAAAACCAAGCGTCGACATCTGGTCGACCTCAGTAATTTTCACCAAAGCAAGACATTGAGCTTGCGTAAAGTGAACAACAACAGTTGTCGAGATCAGTCTCATCACTGAGTTCTTGCATGGTTCGGGTATGCCTTCCATCGAACCTCCGGGTTATGACGGTGAAGCCAAATCATCTTGCAAAAGCTACAATGGATGAGCAAGAAAGAGAAGAATTTCGCTTTGATATAGAGGAAGTGGTTGAATTTGAGAAACCTCCACCCAAGGGTTCAAACCACTTAAGGGCTCTAAATATCAACGCAAATATTAATGACCGACCTGTGTCTCGAGTGTTAGTGGATGGGGAATCCATACTGAATCTCATCCCATATCATTTCTACAAGAAACTGGGAAGGCGCGGCGAGGAGATTATCCCATCAAACATCCAATTGTCTAACTTTACTAGAGAAGTCTTAGAGGTTAAAGGAATTTTCATCGCTGACCTAACCGTTGGCACCAAAATTTCAAGGACGTCCTTTTGTGTGGTTGATGCAGATAGGTCTTATAATTTACTATTGGGCCGAGATTGGATCCATGGTAATCAGTGTGTACCGTCGACTCTCCATCAAATGCTAGCATTTTGGAATGGGGATAAGGTAGAATACGTTAAAGTAAATACCAAGTCGCAGGCAACCTGCGCACATGCATCTCCAACTCACCAATCGGTACAAGAAGATAATATATCCATCAGTAAGCCACCTCTCGTTGTCCCCAATAGTATTGCATTCTGTCGTTTCGACAAAGGGATCGTTGAGTGGGTCCTAAAGAGTCAACTGGCGGGGTAGCTAAATAAGGTTGTCTATGGAGAACCTTACATTGTCAAAAGACCTCATTGAGAGGTATTCGGCCTATTGGGCCGAGCTCACATAGCAATCCGCATAAGCTATCGATGGTATCCTTGAATTCGATGAGTCACCCATAAAAGAGATTGAAAAATCAATTGAAGCTCAGGATCCGTTACAAGAGGTGAACCTTGGGCTAGGCAATGAACATCGACCTATTTACATAAGTTCATTAATCGATGATGACTTCAAATCCCAGTTAGTAAGACTCTTGAAGAAGTATAGGAATTGTTTTGCTTGGGACTATAGAGAAATGCTAGGATTAAGCAGAGACGTCGTCGAACATCGACTGCCCATAAAAAAGGGATTCATGCCTCATAAACAGCCGCCCAGACAATTTGCCTTGAAGGTTATCCTTAAAGTAAAAGAAGAAGTGGAGCGATTGCTAGCGGCTAGATTTATTAGGATGGCATGGTACGTCAAATGGTTATTTAACATAGTTCCAGTAATGAAAAAGAATGGGAGGTTACGTATCTACTTCAACTTTCGAGATTTAAATGAAGCCATACCTAAGGATGAGTACCAGATGCCAATGGCAGATATATTAGTTAATTCGGCTTTTGGGAATGAAATCATGTCATTAATGGATGGTCATTCAGATTACAATCAAATATTCATCGTTAAAGAAGATGTCCATAAAACTGCATTCAGGTGCTCTAGGGCTATTGGCACTTTGAATGGCTCGTCATGCCATTTGGATTAAAGAATGCAGGGGCAACTTATCAGAGAGCAATGAACTTCATCTTTCATAACATGATCAGGGACTTTATGAAAGTCTACATCGATGACATTATCGTCAAATCAGACCAGATACGGCATTTAAATTATTTGGAACAAGCTTTTATTAGGATGCAGAAATTTGACTTGAAAATGAATCCGTTGAAATGTGTTTTTGGAGTAAGGGTTGATAATTTCTTAGGATTCCTGGTTAGTCAAAAGTGAATTGAAATTGATAAGAATAAAGCTAAGGCCATTTTAGAATTGCCGCCCCCCACAACCAAAATGCAACTTTAGATGATTTTAGGAAAGATAAATTTCTTGCGTCGATTCATCGCTAATCTGTTAGGAAAGATTGAGGTATTTTCCCCACTATTGAAGTTAAAGAATAAAGAAGAGTTCGTATGAGAAGAGAAACACCAACATGCTTTTGATCAGGTCAAGCGGTACTTGGTTAATCCACCAGTGTTGATGCCACCGAAAGCAGGTCAACCATTGAAGTTATACCTGGCCTCTACCGATACTACCATCGGATGTATGCTGGCTCAGAAGAATAATGAAGGCAAAGAGCAGGCAGTGTATTATTCGAGTTGAATGTTGAATGATCCTGAAATAAGATACACTGCAATTGAGAAGTTATGCTTATCATTATTTTATGCATATACAAAATTACATCATTATATGCTGCCAATTACGGTACATGTGATATGTAAAACAAATGTGATTAAGTACATGTTGACTCGGCCTATTGTTAAAGGCCGAATTGCCAAGTGGGCATTTGCCTTGACCGAGATAAATTTGGTTTATGTTCCACTTAAAGCAATAAAAGGACAAGCTATAGCAGATTTCATTACGGAATATCCTGGAATACAAGATGAAAATAGTGAGGGGTACATTCACGTGGTCCCATGGTAGCTCTACTTCGATGGATCTAGTACCCTTAGGTCCGCTGGAGTTGGGATCATGATAATATCCCCTCAAGGACAGAAAACGAAACTCATGTTCAAAATGAATTTTGAGTGCTCCAATAATCAGGCCACATATGAGGCCTTAATTGTTGGCCTAAACATCATGGCCAACATGAAAATACGTTTCCTCAAAGTCATAGGGGATTCTCAATTGGTGATAAAATAATTATCTGGGGAGTACCAGTGTCTTAATGAGAATATTATATCTTATTATTCAATGGCCAAAGAGCTCCTAGATCACTCTGACGACTTTGAGCTGGTCCATATTAAAATAGAAGATAACACGGAGGCCAATGACTTAGCACAAATGACTTCTGGTTACAAAATATCAAAAGAGCTTGCTAACCGTATTATTACCCAAACCAAGATCTACCGTCGATGAATAACAGAATCATGTTTACCCAATCGACAGAAACCCTTGTTGACAACACAACTATCGACGAAGTAGTAACCCAATATTGGAGAACTCTATTTATAGAGTATCTCAACAACCCAGTCTCTAGTGATAAAAATTTTAAAAAAAAGCCTTTAACTATTTGATGATTGGAGACGAGTTATATCGCAAGACTGTGGATGGGCTATTGCTCAAATGTTTGGAACAGCAAAAGTCTGTGATAGCAATGGCCGAGGCTCATGAAGGCATATGCGGAGCTCATCAATCAAGGATAAAAATGAAGTGATTGCTCCGTCGACACGGTTACTTCTAGCCAACTATCACTCGAGACTGCATAAGTTATGCTAAGGGATACGAAGCTTGTCAAAGGCACGGTCCCATTCAACATGTTCCTGCAGCTGTAATGAAACCTGTCATCAAACCTTGGCCATTTAGAGGCTGGGTGATGGATATAATAGGAAAAATCTACCCCCCTTCGTCGAGGAAACATAGCTTCATTTTGGTTGCCACTGACTATTTTACCGAGTGGGTTGAAGCGGCCTCGTACAAGAATATAACACAAAAGATAGTGAAAGAGTTCATTAAGGAGCGTATCATCCATCGATTTGGCATCCTATAATCTATAACTACAGACTAAGGCATGGTCTTTATTGGACAAGAGGTGATTAGTTTTGCCAAGGCAAGAGGCATCAGGATAATTCATTCAACTCCTTATTATGCCTAAGCCAATGGTCAGGCTGAAGCCTCTAATAAAGCTATCATCGCACTGATTAAACGACACTTGGAAGATAATCCCAGAGAGTGGGATGTGCTGTTATCGACTGTATTATGAGCTCATAGGACATCTAAAAAGATTGCTACAAGAACTAGCCCATATATGCTCACTTATGGACAAGAGGCAGTTCTCCTTGTTGAAGTTACGGTTCAATCCCTACGAGTCAGACTTCAAAACAACTTGGCTAAGGAGGAATACGACGAGTTAATGTATGCCAACATAGATGAATTGGGAGAAAATAGAGCGATTGCCTTAGAAAAGTTGATCCTCCAAAAAGATAGAGTTGCCAAAGTATATAATAAACATATAAAGCGTAAACAGTTTGAAATTGGTGACCTAGTCTTGAAGACCATTTTGCCGATGAGTTTGGACAGTGAAAAGTTTGGTAAATGGTCACCAACGTGGGAAGGACCATTTATGGTAACCGAGGCATTCGTCGGGAATGCTTATCAATTAATGGATATCGAGGAAAAGGAGTTTCCCTGTACTATCAATGGCAAATATTTAAAGAGGTACTATCCTACTATGTGGGAGATGCGGGAAATGGAGGAAGAAGAGACTGAAGATTCCGAATAAGTCCAATTTTATTCACAAACAAAAGATAAATTACTAAAAAAAAAAATTTGGTTTTCTTCTTTCTCTCTTCCTTCCTTCCTTCCTCTCTCTTTCTCTCTCCCTCTCTTTCTTTCTTTCTTCTTCTTCTTCTTCGTCTTTCCTTCCTTCCTTCCTAGCCCGGACCCGCTAGCCGCTTTCACTCCCCCAGGCCGAGACCAATGTGTTCCCTAAAGAGGGCCACGAAGTGTTGCATCCGGTCCTCCAGGCGCTGGTTCGCCGTCTCAGCCTATTTCTTGGCTTCCTCGAGGTCAGGGAGCGTCTCTTCCAAGTTCGACAGCCGTTTCTCGAGCCGTTGGATGAGCTCAAGGTGGGACCGCACCAGTTCATCCGACTTCTCGGCCATTATGCTCAAGGATGTGGAAACGGAGTTGACAAAAATTTCACAACGGGAGTCCATCGAGAGTCCAATTTCGATTTCATCCCGTTTGGGGCAAGGAACTCCTCGCCTCAGTTTCTTCTCCGGCCCCCAGAATCGCTCAGCAATTGGCTCCTGATACCTGTTAAGATGCTTTTGGGAAGAGTGGAGTTGGCCCTGCACATCAAAGAGTGTGTTGTACACTACATTTGCATGCTCGATCTCCTCCTTTAAGCTCTTGAACGTGCGTTCTGCAACAAAGTGTGCAGCAATAGCTCTTTCATTGGCTTAGAACTGGGACACCCCGTGCTCGAAGATGGTCACGAATTTCTCATAGTCAGTAAGGAAAATGTGATCGGATGGCAGATCCTTAGGCTTCCCTTCACGAATCAGCTTCTCAACCTTAGCCATCGCCTGGGGCTTGATGACCAGGACGGCGTAGGTCAGGCTCAGGTAGGAGATAATCTCCTTCCACAAGGCCTTGAACTGGTGAGCACTCAGGGCCGAGGATGAGGCACTGGATTCCATTGTTGCTGGGTAGGGTAAAAGAAGAAAACTTCTCTGGAAGATGAGAGTTAGAATTCAAAGTCAAGTGGTGAAGTCTTGACCGTAATAAACCCACTATTTATAGCCCGCAACTGGAGTCCCAGCTCTTCACAAATCGGTACGAGAAGATCAACCGACGTGACGGATATCTCATCCGGCATGTTCATATCCATTTGATCAGTCCAAGATATAGGGATTGGAACGTTGCGAGTAATGGCCATTTATTCCTTGAAGGCCACGAAGCAAGATTCGAGAAAAAAATGTACTGATAATCACTCCCAGCCGTTCGATGATCTACACGTGTACTGATGGGATTCAACTACTACTTAGACGTACGCCCATGCGACGGCAAAATTGAATTGCATCGGTACAAATTGATTATGTTTCGTACTAATTCATTAAATGCAAGTGCAGGAGGTTGTACATAGACGTTTTTTCGAGAGCATAAAGAAAGGGTAGTTTAGTCAATAACACCGCACAGGTCATCAAAGCAGGCACGGACTATGATTATTCAGATAATACTCAAGGAAAAGGAAAAGCCGCGACTGTTTGAAGAAAATACAAGGTGACGTGTCCAAAGAATATTGAATGAAAAATTCATATTGGCTGCTTAAAAGGACGTCAAGGGACAGAAAGGCATGATCATCGCCTAGGGATTCGTACATGGACAAGGTACATCTTTAAAAGGAATAAATTTGAATTTATTCCTTTTAAAAGGGGGCATATGTTGACATTCAAAATTACCCCCGGTAGAAGTGGACCGGTTTGCAAGTCACAAAGGACATAAAACACGGCCCACATAGCATGAATCCGAAAAAAGGTTGTGAGTCAGGCCCAGAGGCATTGGAAAGATTTGAAACAATTGTTGATAGGACACGTCATATAAGTGTCAACAAGTCCAAGATTGCGAGCCTTGCACGTGCAGTCGACAAGTCCAAGATCACGATCCTTGCACGTGAAGTCGACAATTCCAAGATCATGATCCTTGCACGTGACGACGACAAGATCACGAGCCTTGCACGTGACGTCGACAAGTCCAAGAACACGACTTTGCACGTGATGTCAATGAGTTTGAGATCAGAATTAAATGCATGGTTTCACATAGTAAAGAAATTTATTTTCATGTGTCAAAAGTAAAGACATGACCGTGGGCGTGAAGATCAAGGAAGCTAAATAGTGAAACGTAGGAAATAGCAGGGAATAAAGAGACACGTGAAAGAAAATCAGCCATTTCGTCCCAAGGAGTGTAAGCAACATCGATAAGTCAGGAAGCAGTTAAAGTGCGCAACGTAAGGAAGTGAAAAACAACTTTCAAAGAGAAGTAGCCGGTCAACAGTTATCAGACTGCTCTATAAATACTCAAGGATTTCCAACGTAAACCCTCCCGAACAACACAAACGGATCTCTTATCTATCTATATTTTCAGCATATTAGGAGTAGTTGTAGTTACAGCTTTCAGATTCCACGTCGTAGATTCAATTCCGGCGAGAGTCTTTATCAAGTCCAACATTATTGATTAAATTCCAGTGTTGTGCCACCAGTTCAGCGTCATCGATTGAATTCCGACATTGTGCTTGGAATATAGCTGTTAATTGGATTCCAGCCATATTCTCTCAAGTCACGTCATTAATTAGATTCTGGCGTACTTGGAATTGCAATGTCGTAAATTAGCTGTGTCGCTGATTAGATTCCGACATAACTTGGTCTTGGCATTTGCAAGTTGTTATCCCATTATTAGTATTGTCGAGTTGGGTGTATTATCGAGTTAAGTTGTAAAACACAAGTTGGGTTTAATAGATGCATTTGACATTCTCTATCCGAGCTTGATTCAAGACCCTAGTCTTCTCTAATAAAATCCAGAACGCAGCGTTCGGTGAAAGATTTTCGACGGAATAAAACCGGCGAAACAATAGAATATCCGATGGACTTTGCAACGTGCCAGTAGTAGTCACTACGTCCACATTAGTATACCCGTCCCAGATTCATAATTGCTGCCAACCTTTTAGGGTGCATTTGGCAGTCGGATAGTATTACTTAGGGGTAAGCATGGTTCTAGGGTAGAATTTAGAATCTGAGAACCTGACTGGTAGAAACATGTAGGTTCCAAGTTCTAAGGTATGTAGGGTATGTTCCAGGTTCTAAGGTATGCAAGGTAGGTTCCAGGTTCTAGGTACACCTAGAACCTGGAACCTGAAACTTGAAACCTAAACAAGTTTTTTTATTTTTTCTTGATTTATGTCTTCGTGTAATCTTGCGGTGTTTCATGGCGTTAGATTATGAGTGTATAATCTGAAACTATTAATATGAGTTTTTATTTTATGACTCGTTAATGTTTCATATTTTTCATGTATCTAAATATAAGTTATGGTTAGTAGATCATAGCAGCAAGTGGTGGCCATTAAAAGTGATGATTCACTGTAATTGTTTAATTAATAATATTGGTGGAACCTGGGTAGGCCTTGGAACCGACTCTAGAACCTGTGATAGGGTAGGTTCCAAGTTCCAAAAAATAAGGAACCTATTCTCATGGGTAGGTTCCATGTGATACCTCTACGGAACTTGGAATCACTCACCTCTATTATCGATTCACGCAATGACTTCTTATTTTAATTGTATTTATTTAAATCGTAATGCAAGAAAAACTGGTCTTTTGTATTCTTTTGGTGAATGACAAGCTTGTTCAGTATTATTGCGTTTATTTTCGTTTTGTTTAACTAAAAATGAAATAAAAAAAAGAACCTGTTAACCTACCCTCATTTTTTGGAACCTGGAACCTACTCTGGAACCTGTGACAGGATAAGTTCGAGGTTCCAAATTCCGACAGGTAGGTTCTAGGTTTCAAAAAAATGAGAAACCTGTATTTAAAGGTAAGTTCTAGGTTTCAGGTGGAACCTATAAGGAACCTGGAACCGCCCACTCCTAGTATTACTCTATTAGACATTTGGCAATAAACTTGGATCGAGATAAACCCTGATACATCAAAATAAAGATGATAGATAACTTATCCTAGATCTAGGGGTAGGATAACAGATTGAAAAAAATCAAAAATTAAAAAGTTAAACAAAAAAATGAGCATATGAGCAAAGGATTGCTCGTTTCTATTCACCTACTCAAATGTTTTTCTCCAATCATCCAATCAATTTGTAATTGGTGATGAAGAAAGTCACTCTAGTATTAACTTTAGCCACAATTAAAATTTTAATTTTCACGTTTTAGGTTAGCTCATCCCCATCATTCCCTTATGGCCACCGCCGAATCCTCCTTTGGCCTCCAGCAGACATATGATAAATCATCGATGGCGTTGAGGCACATTTGCCTAGCCGCCGCCACCAGCCCCCACCCTCTCTTTCTGTGCAATCGCATCTACTCCCGCACGCACGTGTGGATAAATCGCATGAATATCAACAGCGAATTGTGTGGAAATGAGCATAGCAATGAGTTTATATAAGCATATTACTGAGTGCATATTAGAGAGCATACAATGGATATCAGCAGCTAAATATAGGAGATGACTATGAATATGAGCAGCGTACTTATAGACCCACGGTAACAACTTTTTATCATGAATATCGAGAATATTATCTTGAGAAATTTTATCCCTTGATAGCTTGTGATTTGGTATGGATTCCTTGTTGACACCTAAATTTTAGCGACCATTTAGTATAATTTGCATAGAAAATTAGGGATTAAAAATTTTAACCCCTAAACAAAAAATATTTAAATTGCATAACATATAGTTTAAATTCATTTTAGATTAATTGCATTTTGCATCGGACTGGCGATGACGAACGAGCTTAAATTTCATCGATTGGGACTCGGCTCGCTTGGAATGCAAGGGCCGGGAATTACAAGTCAAACGGGCTTGGTTGTTTTAATTTGAGCTTAATTCAGCCCATTCTCATTAATTAATTCAGCCCGTTATCATTAATTAATTCAGCCCATTTAAATTAAAGCCCAAGCCTAAGCCCATTAGGACTAAAAAGCCCATCTAATTGACCTAGGTTAATACTATATATACATTATTAGGTCAGAATTTTAAAAAGGGGGACACACAATTTTCAGATCAGAAAAATTTTCAGAGTGTGAGAGTGAGAGAGAGAGAGAGAGGAGGAAGACATCACGCCCGCGCCCGCTGCCGCGCCCGCGCCCGCTGCCGCTCCCGCGCCCGCTCCCGCGCCCGGTGCCGCGCCCGCTCCCGCGCCCGCTGCCGAGCGCTGCTGCCTCCCGCGCTTGTCGCTGCCGCCTGAGGCCGACGCCGACGCCGTGCCTGCTGCTCCCTGCCGCGCGACATAGCCGTGCTGCCGCGCCTGCCGCCCATCGCCGCGCCCTGCCAACGTTCCCGCCGCTGTCCCCGCCGAGCGACGCTGCTGCCGCCGTCCTCGCCGGAGCCGTCGCCAAGCCCGCCGCTGCTCCTCCCGCCGGAGCTGCTGCTCCTCCCGCCGGAGCTGCTGCTCCTCCCGCCGGAGCTGCTGCTCCTCCCGCCGGAGCTGCTGCTCCTCCCGCCGGAGCTGCTGCTTGTCGTTGCCCCCTCACGCCGACACCGACGCCGCGCCTGCTGCTGCTCCCCGCGCTGACGCCGCTGCTGCTTGCTGCTGCTGCCTTACGCTGACGCCGCCGCGCCTGCCGCCGCCAAGCCCGCCGCTGCTCCTCCCGCCGGAGCTGCTGCTTGTCGTTGCCACCTCACGCCGACACCGACGCCGCGCCTGCTGCTGCTTCCCGCGCTGACGCCGCTGCTGCTTGCTGCTGCTGCCTTATGCTGACGCCGCCGCGCCTGCCGCCGCCGAGCCCGCTGCTGTTCCTCCCGCCGGAGCTGCTGCTTGTCCCTGCCGCACGCAACCGCGTGCCGCCGTTGTTTCTCGCCGTGCGCTGCTGCTGTTGCCGCCGTTCCCGACACCGCGCCGCTGAATCCACCGTTCGTCGCTCATCCCGATCCGCAAGTTTGAATTTGGAAATTATCTGCAAATTAGGTAATTGAACATTATCCAATATTTTTAGAATATTTCGTTTCTTAATTTTTGGATGTTTGAATATTCTGTGAATATTGCGTGGATTGCTAGATATCTTAGGATAATGTTTGCCTTGTTCGCAATATTTGAAAATATTCAAAATTAGGAATCTTTCCTAATTCAGCAACGTATCTGGATAACTATTCGACCTTATCCCTAAGGTATGATACGTGGCGATACGGAAAATCATTATCCTATCCATAATCCCTGGGATACGATAATGATTTTTATCTGCTTTCCAAATTTGAACGATCGACTTCCCGTCAATATCTATAACCCTATAGATATGACTGATAGCTCGATTTTTGTGCCTAATCCGAATTTGAAATGAATCTTGTGGATTGCGTGGTTGTTTTAAATGTGGATGCTATCTCTGTTTAGATTATCTTTCCTTTTCAAATAAAAAAATTTCAAAAAAAAATATCAGTTAGGATTTGAATTTGAGTTTTTTGCATGTTTAGGAATCCTAAATATATCTAGACGATAGAGTAATTATTTAATTTAAATTAGGACTTGAGATAATCTATTCCCTAGTTTAAATTAAATGATTTTCTAATCTTAATAGATTATTTAGGTTATTTTTTATTCCAAATTTTCATGAAAATCCCAAAAAAAAAGAATGAATTGTTTTATGGTAGATTAGGATAGATTGCATTCTTAATTTAAGTAATTTATTATTTCGAATTTTAACAAAAAACCTCAAAAATAAGTCGTGTCAGGATATGTTAAGTCATCATAGGTTGCACGTTAATTTAGGCATATTTTTATTCCGAATTTCATCAAAAAAAATACCAAAAATAAATCATTTGCCCGTCATCAGAATTAGGTCACATCGTCGCATGACATATAGTTTGCATGTTAGGTTGCATTATTTGCGTGTCAATTCTTGCACGTCATTGCATGTAGGTTAGCTTTCATTTAAATAAGTGAAAATCCAAAAAATGTGGAGTGAACTGCTTGTTAATTAGAAATCATATTAGGTTGTTGATGTGATTTTCTAGCTAACAATGCAGATGCTTACGTTGCTTCGAGGTAAGTAATTCTTCCAAACTTGCAATTTATTCAATGCTTTCTTGGGTGTTAAATTGGTGGTTTGCGCACCCGCATGAACACCTCACATGTTAGTGACTAAGTTAAAATGGATCCAGACTGCTTGCCAAAATAATTTTGAAAAGAAAAGGTACCGAAAGGGCATTAGACTAGATCTAGCGTAATCAAGTCCCCGGGCTTAGAATCTCTGGTTCGTAGAAATGAAACATATCTCCCTATGTTTTATTTAGGTTTCTAATCGACCTACCACAAATTGATTAGTGGCGACTCCGAGCATGAAAACATTTGCATGTTAAAAAACTTAAACCCTAAGTTGCGAATTGGTAGGGTTTGGGAGGGCCCGAGTTAGGTTTAGTCCTAATAATCCATTAGCCTGAGGAGGAAATTTTTTAGGTCACGACAGCTTGGCGACTCCGCTGGGGACTTGAGTTAAAACTCTTAGTGGACTTAGGCCAGTTTTTCACACCAAAAAAAATTATTTTTTCTTGGCAGCGAGGATCCCAGGTACGTCCCTAACATTTTAGGTGTTAAATGTTTTTGCAGAATGGGAGGTATAAGGGGAGGCGTGGTTGTTAACCCTTGTTTTGCAGGGAGGTGTTGGATGTATGGTTTATTTTATGCACGAAGCGCTGTATGATATAACTTGTTGTGCATGCCTTGCATTTACACTACACCGCACACACTTCCCGCTGCCGGACCTGGGCGGCACAGGTTTAGGATGGTACTGAGAAAACGGACACCTCGACCACACCCGTGTGGTATAGGTCGCCTTTCTTGGTCCCGAAAGTTCTTTCATGGTGTCATTGAATACCTACCACGGTTGCACCCTTTGCAACCCGGGTCGGCTCTTTGACTAAGACGGAGTCAGGGGAATCCCAGCCTAACCACCACCATGACTGGTTTAGCTCGGTAATCCTCAGGTCTCCATTTTGCAAGCCAGAGTCTAGGTAGAAATTGAACCTCACGTTTCATGCGCATGTCTATGTGATTGCCATCATTCTACCGGGTGAAGTAAGATTTCTAAACCTTTATCTCGCAATTTATTTATGTTTCGTCTTTTTCTTTGGTCGGTCCATGACATTAGGTCGGTCGTGAGTCTTGGTCTATACACTATGGGAGGGGCAGACATCCGGATTCTTGATGCTCCTAAGGACGAGCTCCGTGCCTGGTGGAATCTACTCAGTCCGACCAACCGCAAGCTAGTTGAGGGCCACATCGGGAGGCTACTCCCCCTACTGGAGATCAAAGTCCGTACCGGCCTCGTTCGAGCATTAGCGCACTTCTGGTGTCCCGAGACCTCTACCTTTATATTCGGTAAGCACGAACTCACCCCGACGTTGGAAGAATATAGCGTGCTCATTGGAAAACCATTGGAGTCGGAGTTAGTCACACCACCTTTGGGAATTAATTCTACTTTAATGTTGGCTGAATTTTTGAATGTCGGAAAAGATGAATTGGGAAAAGTGTTAAAAGCAAATCGTGGCACATGTCTATTTTCATTCCTGAGTCAGTGTTTTGAAAAAGCCACATCTTTTCAAAAAGGCAGAATCCTCTTGCTAGCGTTTTTCTGGTTCGTGATTTTTCCTTACTGTAAGAATGCATGTAATCCGTCAATCGCATGGTTGGTCCAACAGGTCTGTCTTGAAAAGAATTTTATCAACATCATTTTAGCCGAGACTTTCATTTCCCTCACTAAATTTAAGCAACATGTTGACAAAACTTTTCATGCCCCCCTCGAACTTTTGCAAATCTGGTTTTTGTCTCATATAAAAGGGTGTGGCGATTTACTCACAATATCTGAGCTTAGTGATTCAAACCATCCCGTTTTAAGGTACAAAGAAAAACAAGGGGATGCACCCGATTATCATTACTCCGAATGGATCATTTTCATGAAAAACGCTAGACCCCAAGGTTTCCAATGGCATGCTAACTGGTTCAAAGTCGAGGAAGCTCGGCTTACCTGTAATGGTATTGGACCGGTTCCACTATTGGGTTTCACCGGCGCGATCGAATACTACCCCGCCAGAGTGTCTCGTCAGTATCAGATTCTCCAAGAGCTCCCTCCGGCGTTACAACCAGAACTCCTACAAGTTGACTTCGCCGATGATGATAAAGACCACGAAGCGACCGTAGCCCAGCTCAATAAGATGTGGAGGAAGTGTCGTGTGTTGAAGATAGCTCGGCCCGAAGGAGAACTAAAGGGAGAGCAGAAGTCCTATTTCGCGACGACCCAGTACATTCGTCGGCACAGAATCCCACACGATTTGCTCCCGAAGATACCCAAGGTGCCTCTCAAGTCCGCCAATCGCTCAGAGAACAATCGCCTCAAAAGGAAGGCCGAAGAAGCTGAAGAAAAGGCATCCAAGATAGCTCGAACTTATGAGCAATTGAAGAAGGAAGTCGCCTCCCATATGTCTATAGATCAAGCTAAATAAAAAGCTCGAAGTTCTTTTCTCATTTCAGTTTCAGTTTTTAAAATTTGTTTAGGAATTAAGTCATTTGTCTTTATATTCAGTTCGATTTCAAGTCATTAATTGGTGTAAAAATTTTCGCCATTTCAATAAAGAGGTCCTTTCAATTCAAAGCGGTTAGACCAATGTCATGGATTGACGTATGATTTTGCTTAACACTCATGTATGCCTGTTTCATTTCGAAATTAGGTAGCTACGGACCGATCACGGTCGCCCATTCGTACACGGTCGAGAGCCAGAATGGCCGATCAAACCGACTTGCAAGAGCGTGTTATTGGTGTGGAAGACCAGATCAAGCAACTTGTCATCGCGATGCATCAAATGTCCGCTGAGATCAAAGCTCTCCGGTCAGTTCCTGTTTCGACACCCCTCGAAGCGTCTGTCCCAAAGCAGAAAATCAGAAAAAGTGTCGATGTTGACGGAGATGACGATATTCCTGATTTAGAAGATGACCCCGTCCAGATCATCGTCAACAAGGACAAACCTGATGAACGGGTCAATAAACTTGAAGAAAGAGTGAAGCAGCTGGAAGGTTCGCAGGATTCACCTTCGATCGATCTGTCCCTGTACTCACAGATCAAAATCCCAAAGAAGTTCAAAATGCCGGATTTCGACAAGTACAATGGCACCACATGTCCAAAAGCCCACCTACAGCTCTATCACGTACAAATGACTTCGTATGTTGATAACGAACTCCTGATGATCCATGCCTTTCAAGCAAGTTTGACGGGTCCTGCTTTGAGCTGGTATCTCATGAAGAAGATAAATAGCCTCAAAACTTGGAAAGAAGCCAGTGAAGCATTCTTGAAGCAGTACAGATTCATAACGGACATCATTCCTACCCGTGATGATCTCGAACGCGCCCAGATGAAAAAGACTGAGTCCTTCAAAGACTATGCTATCAGATGGAGGAATTTAGCTGCTCAGGTTGTCCCAGAACCCATAGACAGTGAGTTAAAGAGGATGTTCATGAAAACTCTCCCGTTCGAATACCGTAATAGGATGGTTGCCATTCCGACTGACAACTTCAACCAACTCATCCCCATGGGCGAACAAATTGAAATAGGGCTGAAAGATGGATGGTTTGTCGAGCCGCCCTCCTCGACCAGAAGATTTGGTGCGAGAAAAGAGAAAGAACCGGCAGCTGAAGTGAATGTGGCTTATAACCAACCGAGCCGGCGGAATGCTAACTCCGCCCCAGCAATCCAAGTAGTAGAAGCTCAGCAACAAAACTCGGGTCGTCAACCTTTTCAGAGGAGGAACAACAAGAGGCAATTCACTCCCCTCCCCGGATCGTCGTCTCAAGTGTTGACAGTGCTCCAGAAGAAAGGTTTGCTTACTACTGAGCCAAAGCGGCCCAATCCTGAGCGGTTCTATAACTTCGACCCGTCAAAGAAATGTGATTATCACATGGGTGAGCTGGGACACTCAACCGATGATTGCTATGCCCTCAGGCACCGAATCCAGAACCTCCTAGATACGAAGGCTTTCTCATTTCAAACTGCTAAGCCGAATGTTCAGAGCAACCCACTCCCTGATCACGCAGGCAATGTGAATGCCATATTCAGCTTCGACGCTGGTCGAATCAAGAATGTTAAGGTGTATACTACTGACGTCTACGGTGAGTTAATGAAAGCCGGTTGTTACCCGAGTAATGAAGACCTTCCCCTTGCCATCATGAGAGAAAGAATCTCAAGGATGGTAGAAGCTGGGATGATCGTTTATGCTGACCACACTGGCATCGTTTCTACTATTTCTGAAGTGGTTATTAATTGGGAGGAGGAGTTTGCTTCGTTGAACACCGGGAGCGACAAAGGCGACCCTCTGCTTGAAGACATGCCTCCGCTTGAAGACGCGTCCGATAATGAGGAGATCATTGTAAGCACGCCTATAACTGATGAAGGGATAGTGATCGAGATACCTCAACCGTATGAGTACAGTGATGATAAGGCGGTTCCCTGGTCCTACAGTCTCGATGTCGACTTAGTTACCAGATCTGGGCGTTCCTACGGCCAAGCTAATGCCCAACCTGCAAAACCCGTTACTGATGAAGAAGCCAAGGAATTTCTAGCTGTGATTAAGGCTAGCGAGTACAACATAGTTGAACAATTGCGCAAGCTGCCCGCGTAAATCTCTCTGCTTGAGCTGCTCCAGACATCTGTCAAGCATCAGAAGGCCTTAATGAAAGTGTTGAGTGAAGTCCACGTGCCAGAAACGATCGATCATGACAAATTAGAGGAATTTGTGGGCTCTATACTCCTCAAGGACCTCATAGCCTTTTCAGATGAAGAGTTCCCTCTAGAAGGGAGGGGGCATACCAGGGCACTCTATATTTCCGTCAAATACAAGGCCTCACATGTTGCCCGGGTACTCATTGACAACGGATCAGCCCTGAACATCTGTCCTTTGGCGACTTTACACCGCCTTAAGATAGATCCTTCTAGGATAAATTCTGCAAGAACCTCCGTACGAGCCTTTGACGGAACGAAGAAAGAAGTGATGGGAGAAATCTACCTTGACATACAGATAGGACCAACAATGTTCAATGTCCTATTTCAAGTTATGGACATTCCCACTGCATTCAATTTTCTGTTGGGTCGTCCATGGATTCATACTGCCGGAGCTGTGCCATCCAGTCTACATCAGATGGTGAAGTTCGTCGTGGACAGAAAGTTAATCACAGTTCACGGTGAAGAAGAGCACCCAATCTACCACGCAGCGGCTATCCCCTATGTTGAGCCTGATTGCAAAATAGAATCGAGCTATCAGTCGCTCGAGCTCGTATCAACCATACATGCGTCTAGAGGATCGTCACCGCCTATTCCCGAGGTGTCAAATGCTGCAGTCATGGTTGGCAAAGTAATGATGTCCCATGGCTTTACTCCAGGTGAAGGCCTTGGTAGGGATGGTCAAGGTATCCGCCAACCGGTGGAAGTTTCTCACAGGCCCCGCATTACTGGGTTGGGATACCTGGGGTCAAGTGAGTCAAATAATAGGGGACGTGGATGTGGACGTGGACGCGTTTGAGGTCGAAGTCGGGGAAATGGACAGAACAGATCGCAATCCGAAGAAGAGCCGAATGTTGAAGAACGTGGGCATGGTAGGTTGCTTCCACACCTCCGCACCACATTCCCAGGCCCTGCAAGAATGATGCATGAAGAGAATGAAGTGATCGACACTCTGGGGCAACCAAGCGGCAAGTTCGATTATTATGTGAAATACTCAGCACCCCCGAGTTTCTATGTTGACCCCCGTGACATTGTCCCGGATGGATAGGGAGGTATGGATGATTCAACACCTCTAGTGACAGAAGATTCTGATGATGCAATGGAGGGAATCACTGCCCTGTTCGATAATTTCTTAATTGGAGCCATCGAGGAAGGACCGTTGAAGGGAATGGGCATTGGCCCACAAGAGTAACACATTTACCTTTTTCGCACACTCCCCTACGCGGGAATTTTTTACTGCTTTTTAGGACTTGCCC
Source organism: Syzygium malaccense (assembly GCA_031216405.1). Classification (NCBI taxonomy): domain Eukaryota; kingdom Viridiplantae; phylum Streptophyta; class Magnoliopsida; order Myrtales; family Myrtaceae; genus Syzygium; species Syzygium malaccense. The sequence continues at coordinate 42,090,810 of CM062257.1, read as the reverse complement.
CGTCTCGGGAGCTGCTTTTTAGTACTTTTCATTTCTAGGATTTGATTGTTGCAATTTCCATTCCAATAAATGTAATTTATTTGGTGATAATCAATGAAATTACAAGTTATTTTCGTTTTGAGGGCATGTTGAGGTACATCAAACCAGCCCGGTGATGATATCCAACCGATAAAAGAAAAATATAGTCCAAGGAGAATTCTGAGGCCTGGGCTTCTTCATGCTTCCTCGTGTTAAAACCTTTTTGAAAAGAATTTCAAAATAAATAAAATTATCAAAAGAAATAAAAATACACTGTTTAGCCCTATTTGTCCTACTGAACCCCCTACTTTATGTTTCAGGGGCAATTTTGTGACACGTAAGGGTATGGGAACGGTCCAATATGATGAATTATGTGCCACCGAACCTGATCTCGATGACACCAATGAACACGAAGATTCCTCGGACCTCCAGCGTGATCTAGAGCATCATGAAAGACCTAAAGTCCTAACGGTAGACCAAACTATCACTGTCAACTTGAGTGATTCCGGAGAACCCAAAGAGGTGAAGATAGGGGCAACCCTTCCCGAAAGTGAAGCTAAACGCCTGATCCAACTGCTGAAGGATTACCAGGATATCTTTGCCTGGTCGTATGTCGATATGCCGGGTTTAGACCCTTCTATCGTGGAGCATAGTCTACCCACTAATCCAGACATGCCGCCCAAGAAACAGAAGTTGCGAAGGACCAAGCCTGAACTTTCCAAGAAAATAGAGGAGGAGGTCATGAAGCTCTTGAAAGTGGGATTCATCGAAGTCACCCAATACCCCAGCTGGGTGGCTAATATTGTGCCAGTCATGAAGAAGGATGGTCGAGTTCGGGTTTGCATTGACTATCGCGATCTAAACAAGGCCAGTCCTAAAGACGATTTCCCATTGCCACATATAGACGTTTTGGTGGACAGTACTGCAGGGTTTGAGCTGTTTTCCTTCATGGATGGTTTCTCGGGTTATAATCAGATAAAAATGAAGGATGATGATAAGGAGAAAACGGCGTTCATCACTCCTTGGGGGACATTCCACTATAAGGTCATGCCCTTCGGCCTTAAAAATGCCGGGGCAACATATCAACGGGCAATGGTGACGCTCTTCCATGATATGATGCATAAGGAGATTGAGGTTTATGTCGATGACATGATCGCCAAGTCTCGACCTGGGAAGAGTCACGTCGATACTTTGAAGAAATTATTCGAGAGGCTCCGTGAGTTTAAGCTCCGTCTCAATCCGGCCAAGTGCGTATTCGGAGCAACTTCGGGTAAATTACTTGGGTTCATAGTAAGCAGTAAAGGCATTGAAATTGACCCCTCCAAAGTGAAGGCTATATGTGAGTTACAACCCCCGTCAACCGTAAAAGAAGTGCGGAGCCTCCTGGGTAGATTGAACTACATAGCCCGTTTTATTTCTCAGCTCTCAGCAACTGCTAAGCCATTCTTCAAACTTCTAAGGAAGAATGCTCAAGTGGAATGGGACGATGATTGTCGGGAAGCATTTAACGAACTAAAGCAGTACCTGATGAAATCACCAGTGCTAGTCCCACCAATGCCGGGCCAGCCTTTGATCCTTTACCTCACAATTCATAGTGAGTCTTTAGGTGCGATGCTAGCCCAGGAAAGTCCTGAAGATGGAAAAGAGCGAGCCATTTATTACCTAAGCAAGAAGTTCACTGTCTCGGAGTTGAATTATTCTGAAGCCGAGAAGACTTGCGCTGCGCTAGTATGGGTGCTCCATAGGCTGCGACAATATACACTGCATCACCAGACTTTGCTTGTGACTGAAAACGATCCCATTAAGTATTTACTTGATCAGCCAGCTTTGGTAGGGAAGTTAGCCAAGTGACAGATTTTAATCTCAGAGTTTGATATCCAGATGAAGCCACAGAAGTCAATTAAAGGTTGAGTAATTGCTGATGTGTTAGCTGAAAATCCTGGAGTCCCTGATGATGATAGATATTCCCCAGAAGATCGCATTTTGGTAATAAAGGAAGATACATGGACCATGTTTTTCGATGGAGCTGTAAACCTGGCCGGTTCCGGCACTGGAGCAGTTTTAATATCCCCAGATGGACAACATTATCTAGTAGCAGCAAAATTGGTGTTCCCCTGTACCAACAACATAGCCGAGTACGAAGCTTGCATCCTCGGACTCCAAGCCGCAGTGGAAATGGGAATAATCAAGTTAAAAGTGTTTGGTGATTCTGCTTTGATTATTCTCCAAACTGTGGGAGAGTGGAAGACGAGAGACACCAAACTAGTCCCGTACCATGAATACCTCGAAGAAATCATAAAGGAATTCGAAGATATCTCTTTTGAGTACTTATCGAGGTCTCATAATCAGTTTGCTGATGCGCTAGCTACGTTATCATCCATGTTGCAAGTGATTGATGGGTTAGAGGTAGAACCCCTGAAGATTGAAGTCTTGACAAAGCCAGCCTATTGTATGGTTGTGACCAGGGAGCCTGACGAAAAGCCATGGTATTACGATATCATGAGTTACATCCAGAAACAAGAATTTCCTGAGGGAAGCACCCCGGCTGACAAGAAGTACATAATGAAAATGGCTTCAAAATTCTTTGTTAGTGGTGAAAAGCTGTACAAAAGATCATATGATTCGATCCTATTGAGATGTGTGGATGCGGCTGAAGCTACCAGAATCATGCAAGAAGTACACGAAGGGATATGTGGTCCACACATGAATGGCCACATGTTAGCTAAGAAGATTATGAGATTGGGTTATTACTGACTCAGTCTTGAAAGTGACTGCATCCAACATGTTCGAAGATGTCATCGTTGTCAGGTTCATGGGGATAAAATAAATGTTCCCCCGACAGAATTACATCAGCAGTCTGAGCCATGGCCCTTTTCAATGTGGGGCATCGATGTGATTGGTCCAATTAATCCTAAGGCGTCAAATGGACACCGATTTATCCTGGTCGCGATTGATTATTTCTCTAAGTGGATTGAGGCGGCATCTTATGCAAACGTCACCGCAAGGAATGTTGTAAAATTCATCAGGCGAGACATAGTCGCTCGCTATGGTGTCCCTGAGGCTATTGTCACTGACAATGGGACAAATTTGAACAACAAGTTCATTGATCAGTTGTTCAACGATTTCAAAATCCGGCACCTGAATTCATCTCCTTATCGTCCACAGATGAATGGAGCAGTTGAAGCCGCCAACAAGAACATCAAGAAGATCTTGGCCAAAACGGCTGAAAACTATCGTGACTGGCATGAAAGGTTACCATTTGCACTAATGGCGTATCGAACTTCGATCCGAACCTCTGTCGGAGCAACCCCTTTTTCCTTGGTGTATGGCATGGAAGCAGTTCTACCCGTTGAAGTAGAGATCCCTTCCTTGCGAGTATTATCTCAAGTGGAGTTGTCCGAGGCAGAATGGATGCGTCAAAGGCATGAGCAGTTAAACCTAATTGATGAGAAGCGATTGAGAGCCATTTGCCACGATCAAACCTATCAGCAGAGGATAGTTAGATCCTTCAATCAAAAGGTGCGTCCAAGGCACTTCGAGGTAAATGATCTAGTCCTAAGGAAGGTACTGCCAGTCTTTCCTGTTCCTAGAGGAAAATTTGTCCCAAACTACATTGGTCCGTATGTGGTTAAAAAGGTGCTTCCTGGAGGTGCCCTGATTCTCGCAGAAATGGATGGTCGTGAGTTCTCCACTCCTGTTAATTCTGATGCTGTGAAGATCTATTATCCCTGATGGAATTTAACATTTTGCAGCAAAAGTTTTCAAATGTTTGGTTTTATACTCTGAGTCACAAACATTTCACTAATGAATAAATGGTTTCAATCAATTGAAAGATGGAATGTGTGCATTAGCTTTAAATTGTGCTTGATCATTTTGTCAGTCTACATTATCGATTTCAAAAGGGGAAATCTATTTGGACAATATGATAATTCATGTGGAATGAATTGAATGTGTTGAATGAGGTACGTCGGGATGATGAAAGGCAAGCTATATCCTATACACAGTCCCATGCACTAATCCCCAGTGAGTTGAGTGGAGAAATTCCATGTCTGCAAGGTAAAGGGTTATCTCGCCAAAGGTACGGCAACTGAAATGACGAGAGGCAGTTCATTTCTCTATCCCAAACACTACAGGTTATCCATTGTTTCGCCACTTTGAGCCTAAACACTTGGAGAAAGTCATTCAAATTACCCCTGTCAAGAACTACCCCACATCGGGGCAAACTGGAGGTAAGTCAGCGTCATAAGGTGAACAATGAGTAGAAATTTTCATGCTCTCACTTGCATCAATCTTCGAGTGTTGCTTTTTCAGATGAATTCACGTGAAGTTCAAGTGCCTTAGGATGACGAAGAGCATTTCTTTCTCTATCCTATACACACTTTATCCTTTGTTAAGCCCAATTGAGCCTGCAAATTCATTTCTTAAACCCAGTTGGTGATCATCCCCCACACTGGGGCAAGGCAAAAGTCATCATTGTTCAAGCAGCATATCCGAAGCGCTGGTAAAAGACGAAGACCCTGAAAGTCCAAATGATAGTCATTCGGTCGAAACAAGCCAAAGTGTGACTGGCCAATATATGCATTGTAGACAGTGTATGTCGAAAAAAAAAACGAAAAAAAACAAAAAAAACAAAAAAAAAACTAGAGGGCATGAAAAAGCAGTATGCCTGGTAAAAGCAAGGCCAATGCCCGTAAAAAAATGGAGAAAAAGTGACGACTTTAGATTAGAAAATGTTGAGATGTGTCAAAGTCACAAAAATATCCAGAGTCTTAAGGAGTCAAGTGATAAGCTCTCGAAGCCAATGGAACATCTACCGAGGAGACAATCCCAGGTGAAGAAGAAGACCGGTGACAATGCCGAGATGATCACCAACTTATTCACCCCAATTATACACATTTTGAGCCTAATGATCCATTCATTTCTCAACCCATGAGCCTAGCCTGCGTTACGTCCCTTGCAAAGTCTCTTCAGATTAGGGCGCTTGAACTAACGTAGAGTTTCTGATGTTTATAAGCTTAGCTCGAAGAAGTGCGAGCAAGTCCATTTCTATCTCATTTTGCAGGTTCTTGACTTGTAAACCCGAAGACAATTGCAGAATATTTTCTTTCAATAGCCTTGACTCGAAGAGTCTCTTTTGCTAAGCCATTGACCAAGCCCATATTACGGTCCTAATAAAGACCTCTCAGATTGGTAAAGTCGTACTGCTTGCGAGAATACTCGGACCCTTGTCAACATGATGATGGTGAGATGGAGCGATTCTCCATAAATCAGCCTTTCGATGAGAATGAGAGAAAGCCCTTTTGGATCGAAAGTCCCTCATTCGACATTTTCAAGATATCCGCTTGTGAGTTCGGATCGTCTTGTCATGATTTTTCCCCAGCAAAGTTTGTAATGATGATTTGACAAAACCATCGTGCATGAAAATCAGTTGAAATCATAGTGCATGTGTATATGTGTCCTTGACAGTATGCGAATACATATTACATGTTACTTAAAATCGTGTCTAACAGGAGACACGTCTTCAGAGTTGGAGATATCACCAGGTAAGTATATCTCTATCCCTAGGATGTCTATGACTATCTAGGTATCCCTAACCTGTTCAAGCAATTGTCAGGTCCCACATTTGATCATTTTTGCAATCTCTAGATGCCTTTGATTGTATTCAGGTGTCTATTGATCAAACCTTTTCAGGTACTTCTGATGATATCCAGGTACTTTGTCAAGGAACTCTTGAACACCTGGGCTAGCCCCTTTGTTCATCAAATCACAGATTTTTATACAATCTCGGAAAGATTCCCCCGTTACATGACTATGAGCAGGTATAGGCATGGCGGCTAAATCTTTACATATGAGCAGGTATATGTAAAGGTCGGAATATTCTTCCCAAATCTCAGGTATTCCCCCGTTACTCACCTATGAGCAGGTATAGGTGAAGCGGCCAAATCTTTGCATATGAGCAGGTATATGTGAAGATCGGAATATTCTCTCATTATCTCAGATGTTCCCCCGCTACTCACCTATGAGCAGATATAGGTGAAGCGGCCAAATCTTTACATATGAGCAGGTATATGTAAAGGTCGGAATACTCTCTTTATCTCAGATGTTCCCCCGCTACTCACCTATGAGCAGGTATAGGTGAAGCGGCCAAATCTTTGCATATGAGCAGGTATATGTAAAGGTCGGAATATTCTCTCAACCCCAGGTGTTCCCCCGCAATTCACTTATGAGCAGGTATAAGTGAGGCGGCCAAATCTTTACATATGAGCAGGTATATGTAAAGGTCGGAATATCCTCTTGATTCCAAAAGTTTCCCCCGCAATTCACTTATGAGCAGGTATAAGTGAAGCGGCCAAATCTTTGCAAACACCTAGAGAGATGTATAGGTAGTTCGTAAGGATCGGAACTATTCTCACGAATCCAAATGATGATTGGGTACGTCGAGCTTTCTTCGTGTGTTTTGACTTAACTGCAGATCACCGAAGTTCATCAACGTATATCAGGCAAGACCTATGGGACTGAGCCCATACATTTGCCAAAACAACGTACAAGTTGAAGTTGTGCCTCGAATTGCATTATCTCGCTCCTGTCAGGTAAGTAATTCCAGGTATGTTTTCTACTCATGTCAGCATGCATCATTTCTTAATGCATTGTAAAATGGGATTCATAATCCCGACAAAAACAACATTCATTGCATTTGCATGGTTGAAATTTAGGTATCATTTAGTCTTTGAATGCAACCTCTACGAGCTCACCTTCAAAGAGGGGCAGCTGTTGACACCTAAATTTTAGCGACCATTTAGTATAATTTGCATAGAAAATTAGGGATTAAAATTTTTAACCCCTAAACAAAAAATATTTAAATTGCATAACATATAGTTTAAATTCATTTTAGATTAATTGCATTTTGCATCGGACTGGCGATGACGAACGAGCTTAAATTTCATCGATTGGGACTCGGCTCGCTTGGAATGCAAGGGCCGGGAATTACAAGTCAAACGGGCTTGGTTGTTTTAATTTGAGCTTAATTCAGCCCATTCTCATTAATTAATTCAGCCCGTTATCATTAATTAATTCAGCCCATTAATTCAGCCCATTTAAATTAAAGCCCAAGCCTAAGCCCATTAGGACTAAAAAGCCCATCTAATTGACCTAGGTTAATACTATATATACATTATTAGTTCAGAATTTTAAAAGGGGGGACACACAATTTTCAGATCAGAAAAATTTTCAGAGTGTGAGAGTGAGAGAGAGAGAGAGGAGGAAGACATCACGCCCGCGCCCGCTGCCGCGCCCGCGCCCGCTCCCGCTGCCGCGCCCGCTGCCGAGCGCTGCTGCCTCCCGTGCTTGTCGCTGCCGCCTGAGGCCGACGCCGACGCCGTGCCTGCTGCTCCCTGCCGCGCGACATAGCCGTGCTGCCGCGCCTGCCGCCCATCGCCGCGCCCTGCCAACGTTCCCGCCGCTGTCCCCGCCGAGCGACGCTGCTGCCGCCGTCCTCGCCGGAGCCGTCGCCAAGCCCGCCGCTGCTCCTCCCGCCAGAGCTGCTGCTTGTCGTTGCCCCCTCACGCCGACACCGACGCCGCGCCTGCTGCTACTCCCCGCGCTGACGCCGCTGCTGCTTGCTGCTGCTGCCTTACGCTGACGCCGCCGCGCCTGCCGCCGCCAAGCCCGCCGCTGCTCCTCCCGCCGGAGCTGCTGCTTGTCGTTGCCACCTCACGCCGACACCGACGCCGCGCCTGCTGCTGCTTCACGCGCTGACGCCGCTGCTGCTTGCTGCTGCTGCCTTACGCTGACGCCGCCGCGCCTGCCGCCGCCGAGCCCGCTGCTGTTCCTCCCGCCGGAGCTGCTGCTTGTCCCTGCCGCGCGCAATCGCGTGCCGCCGTTGTTTCTCGCCGTGCGCTGCTGCTGTTGCCGCCGTTCCCGACACCGCGCCACTGAATCCACCGTTCGTCGCTCATCCCGATCCGCAAGTTTGAATTTGGAAATTATCTGCAAATTAGGTAATTGAACATTATCCAATATTTTTAGAATATTTCGTTTCTTAATTTTTGGATGTTTGAATATTCTGTGAATATTGCGTGGATTGCTAGATATCTTAGGATAATGTTTGCCTTGTTCGCAATATTTGAAAATATTCAAAATTAGGAATCTTTCCTAATTCAGCAACGTATCTGGACAACGATCCGACCTTATCCCTAAGGTATGATACGTGGCGATACGGAAAATCATTATCCTATCCATAATCCCTTGGATACGATAATGATTTTTATCTGCTTTCCAAATTTGAACGATCGACTTCCCGTCAATATCTATAACCCTATAGATATGACTGATAGCTCGATTTTTGTGCCTAATCCGAATTTGAAACGAATCTTGTGGATTGCGTGGTTGTTTTAAATGTGGATGCTATCTCTGTTTAGATTATCTTTCCTTTTCAAATAAAAAAATTTCAAAAAAAAATATCAGTTAGGATTTGAATTTGAGTTTTTTGCATGTTTAGGAATCCTAAATATATCTAGACGATAGAGTAATTATTTAATTTAAATTAGGACTTGAGATAATCTATTCCCTAGTTTAAATTAAATGATTTTCTAATCTTAATAGATTATTTAGGTTATTTTTTATTCCAAATTTTCATGAAAATCCCAAAAAAAAAAGAATGAATTGTTTTATGGTAGATTAGGATAGATTGCATTCTTAATTTAAGTAATTTATTATTTCGAATTTTAACAAAAAATCTCAAAAATAAGTCGTGTCAGGATATGTTAAGTCATCATAGGTTGCACGTTAATTTAGGCATATTTTTATTCCGAATTTCATCAAAAAAATACCAAAAATAAATCATTTGCCCGTCATCAGAATTAGGTCACATCGTCGCATGACATATAGTTTGCATGTTAGGTTGCATTATTTGCGTGTCAATTCTTGCACGTCATTGCATGTAGGTTAGCTTTCATTTAAATAAGTGAAAATCCAAAAAATGTGGAGTGAACTGCTTGTTAATTAGAAATCATATTAGGTTGTTGATGTGATTTTCTAGCTAACAATGCAGATGCTTACGTTGCTTCGAGGTAAGTAATTCTTCCAAACTTGCAATTTATTCAATGCTTTCTTGGGTGTTAAATTGGTGGTTTGCGCACCCGCATGAACACCTCACATGTTAGTGACTAAGTTAAAATGGATCCAGACTGCTTGCCAAAATAATTTTGAAAAGAAAAGGTACCGAAAGGGCATTAGACTAGATCTAGCGTAATCAAGTCCCCGGGCTTAGAATCTCTGGTTCGTAGAAATGAAACATATCTCCCTATGTTTTATTTAGGTTTCTAATCGACCTACCACAAATTGATTAGTGGCGACTCCGAGCATGAAAACATTTGCATGTTAAAAAACTTAAACCCTAAGTTGCGAATTGGTAGGGTTTGGGAGGGCCCGAGTTAGGTTTAGTCCTAATAATCCATTAGCCTGATGAGGAAATTTTTTAGGTCGCGACATTCCTTAATATGATTGTGTCTTTTCTAGTGGATTTGAGAAGCCTTAGAAGAGTCATTTAGGTAGTGTAATCCTTTCTTTTTTCTCTTTCCATCTTTTCTTTTGGAATTCTTTTCAGCTTCTTGAATACTTATGAGATGAGCACAATGAGTATGAATCTTTATCCTTGTCTCCTCTTGAATAAACATACAGGTCAATTCATTTACATTCCACTTATTCTTTATAGTGTTATAATTCATTTGAATATTGCCTATATTGTTTTTTTTTGGTAAGGTAAAATGTGAAATTGCCTATATTGTTCATGAGGTAAGGAATTAAGTATGAACTATACTAAAAAGTAATCATCCACATTCATTCCCAAAGTTCTTAATTTTGCTGCTAAGTTCGTCATCACAAGTACATGCTCATGCATGGTATGTGAACCATCATATTTCGTGGCAGTCAAAGTACTCATTATTGTACCAGTACGTGACTTACAGTAGTTTAAGAACGCTCTTCCACAAAATTCAAAAGGATATATAACATTAAATAATTTAATATACCCATGACACCAATAATGATATGTAACCTATTAATTTCTGTTTTAGCATCAATTAAAAATTATATAATTTTAAAAATTCAACATACATTAAGGTTCGGTCACTTTGGTGACTAACAATCCATTCATACTTGAATTTTAAATTGTAAAACACAATAATTGTTTCATAATTTGATTATATCTGAATGTTAAGATTTAATCACTTTCATGATATAATTGTCATAAAGGTAATCAAATTATACACTATGATGCCTTAAGTATATATATATATATATATATATATATATATATATATATGAATACATATAGCAAAATAATTAACGTGCTGAAAAACATGAAAATATATATATACCAAGAGCACTAAACCCAAACAGTAATTTATGTGCGATTTCATTAAGCAAGTACTTGTAACAATCAATTTGATGTATGTATATATCCTTAATGAGTATTAATGGGAGATCATTAACGAAACCATTTTATAATAAATCAAAAAATCGCGAGATCCTAGACCATGCTCCGATACCAACTGCTAATCATAATATAATTCTTTGTGCAAAAATTCTAAATTAAAGAATCTTTGATCTTCATGATATTTTTTTCACAACAAGAGTGACATACATTTATCCATAGAAATAACTTTGAGAAAATGATTGTTGCAGAAACAGGAGAAATAAAGAAATTCGGTTTCTTTCCCTTAACCCACTTCAATCTTAATGTATTTTATTTGATGGAGGATAGAATATAACTTTTTTATGTATGGTGGAGAGAGGACCAAACTCTTTATTTATAGGCTATCAATAGGTGCCTTCAATAGATGCCTACCATCAAAGCATACATTTTTTTAAGAGTTACATCTTTTCATAAGAGTTACACATTCTCATTGCCAATAACTTTTTTAGAATTTAAATAATTATTAAACCATTAATTAGTAACATCATGTGGGCGACACTTACTTTTACACTCTGTGGTCGACTCCGTCAAGGGTCGTGGTTATCACAGGCAGCCTCTGTCAAGCCTAGCCATTCCTTCTATTTTTCTATCAAGCTCATGGTCTTCGTCGGCTTCGTCTAAGCTAGATCTAGAGGCATGTGGTAGGTGTGCAACAAAGGCAAAGGGAGAAAACTCATGATGGGCGTAGCGGTCACGGTACATTGGTGGGAGTCGAGGATGGAGGTTGCGGTGGCTTGCCCGGTTGACATGGCCGAGTTGAATTCTCAAGTGGTTGGGCAGGTGATGGTTGGATGGAGGAGCAGGCTAGATGCAAGAGGAAGACAAAGAAAAACAAGATTTTTACTTTTTTTTTATTTGAGACATGTGTCAAATTGTAAGTGGTTTATTCATAAAAATGCTCGCCACATCAACCAATGGCGTGGCGCTCGCAAACTACTGGATATTTTCTCCATATTTGATGGACTGAATTGTTATATGAGTTAATATATATAGTAAATAGGTCATAAATAGGTTTGAAATGGAAAAACCTAAAATAATATGGGTGTTAAATAGGTTCATAACTTACTTAGACCCAACCCACCGCTATAACTCTCTCTTACCTCACTCGATCTGGCACTCGCTCACTCTACGTTCTTATCTCAGTTTAGGTATGAGTTTTTCTAGATTTGGTTAAATATGGAAGTGTTTTAGTCATATGGATCGGGGTCAGGCATAGGTTGGGTCACTATATCTGTATTGCATGGAAATGAATCAAAATGGGTTAATTTGGGTCGAATCATTTTCGACTCGACCCCATCCACTCGTTTGACGAGTCTAGTAATGATGAATAACATATCTATAGAAAGAAAACAGTTACATGTTAAATGTGTCCATAGTCATTTTTGGTACAAGGGTCATGTGTTAAGTGTTGGGGTGTGGTTCGTACTCCCCATCAACATGACAAACTACAAACCAGTGAAGACCCACATGTCCACAAGTTCTAAGTTCTCAACGCTCCAGTTTCCCAATACTAAAGAGAAAGCTAAAGAGATGGCAACAGTTCCATATGCAAGCACAGTTGAGAGCTCAATGTATAACATGGTATGTACTCATCCAAATATTGCTCCAATAGTGGGAGTATTGAGCAAATATATGTCCAATCCGGGGAAAAAGAATTTGGCAGTAAAGCGGGTGCTTCGTTATCTTTGCAGTACATCTAACTTTGAGCTATGTTATAAAGGTAGGAAAAGTTCAAAGGGACATCAATTGTTAGAATTAAATTGCTTTGTGAATGCTGATTGGGGAGGTGACATTGATAGTAGGAGGTTAATTAGTGGCTATGTTGTTTCCTTATTCGGCGGAACTGTGAGTTCGATGAATAAGATGTAGCGCACGGTTACTTTATCTATTACTAAAGGAGAGTACATGGCCTTTACTCATGTTGCCAGGGAAGTGATCTAGCTACACAGATTGCTTAAACAACTTGGTTTTACACAAAGAGGAGTGAACATTAGGTGTAATAGCTAGAGTGCTATGTTTTTTACTAAGAATCCTAGATTTCATGCAAGAACAAAGCACATCAGCATACAATATCACTTCATCCGAGAGAAAGTGGAATAGAAGGTTGTAATGCTGGAGAAAGTTGACACACAGGTGAATAGTGCAAATTTTTTTAACAAGGCAGTGAGTACCGAAAAGTTTGAATGATGTATAACTATGTTGGGTCTAAAGAAACATGTGAAGTATTCATCAAGTGAGAGATTATTGGGATGTGGTTCATACTCCCCATCGATAGAAAGACACAAGGGTCCCGTGTAACATCCTGAATTTCGACCCATTTCCTGGATCGATGAGACTGATATTATTCTCATTTAATTTTAGTAAGTCTCGCCCGGAATTGAGCGCTCTCGGGATACTAACCGGAAGGGAATGACCAATTAGGAAAACGGTACGTGGACCAGGGACCCGATCACAAATTGGGCATCGATTCCTAGAAATGATGAGGAAATATTTTGGGCCAATGCGGGCCGATCCTAGGGAGGTGACGGATTTAGTTTGGCCAATGACGTACGATCGGGCCGCGGGTGATTCCGCACGACCGAGAGTACGCGTGGCGAATAAATCGCGAACTTTACCCGAACGATCGCTACCTCCGAAACTAGCGATAAATCCTCGTGTTCTCCCGGTAATCAAGACCGTCACGACTCGAGTAACCCTAGGTCGATACGCGTAACTCCTAAACAGCCGCCCGTTAATGAGAGACCCTAAAATTGAAATTGAGCGATTTTGATCGCGAAAGTTGATGCGGACTTGGATGTCGATTTTCTGGATTGTGTGCGACTATTTTGCGAGGACGACGTCATTTTAGTATGGCCAATGATATTTAGGGTCGGTAGGGTCGAAAAATGAAAATTCGGCCCGGGACCAGAAAATTATGATTTTGCCCCTAGGCCTATTTTGAGTATTCCGAATTTTGGGGGAATTATTGGAAAGTTATTTTGGGAAATTGAGTGGATAAGTATCAGCCCAATAATGCAAGGATGGAAAGACTAAAACGCCATTAAATATTTTGGCTTGGGATAATATGGATCAAGTGAGAGAGGGCAAAATGGGAAATTGGAAAAGTGGGTCAACCCCCATTTAAGACCAAAATTTCTCTCTCTCCCTCATTCTTCTCTTCCGGCCAGCCCTCCCCCTTCATGCCAATCTCTTCCCTTTCCATTTTCCTCCTTGCTTGGCCATGAGGGAGCTCGCCGGACCGCCGCCGCCGCCGCCGCGCGAGAGGGCCGCCGTCGCCGTCGCCGTGAGCCGCCGGCCAGCCGTTTCCCCTCCCGCTCTAGTCGAGTTAGTCTAGAGTTCAGGTAAGTCGCCCCCTAAACCCTATTTAGGATATTGGGTATTAACGGACTCGTTTAGGCGCGGTTTAGGGTAGTTTAGGGGTTGATGGAAGTGATTGTAAATGGATTAGAGGAGAGCTTGATCCTTTATTGTGTTCTTGGACATTCTTGTGGCTGTTGGATGGTCATTTGAGCTTAGAGGAATGAGTTTTGTGGTTTGAATTTTGGTGGATATTAACTAAGGCTCAGATCTTTGGAATTTGAGGTGAATCTCTGATTCGCGGTTACTGTACCCATCCGGTTTGTTATTTTTGTGGAGAATTGTGTGTACTGAATTTGAGGAAGTTTTCTGCATGAAAGTTCATCCCAACATCTTGAAGTATAACATATTTTAAATTTGGAATTTTTGGAGGCCATATGGGTCGTACGAAAACCCATTTACAGACCGTATTGAAATTGTCCGGAACACTGTTCATCCGACCTTCGTGTCTTGCCGAATTTTTATAAACATTTCCAGATCTATTTTCAATAAGCTTCCTTCACAAAAGTTGTTGGCGACTTTTTTTCTATGACATATAAAAATTTCAAAGTTTTTCAAGGTGATTTGTGTATTGAAAGAAATGTATTTTGAGGACAAAACAGTCTATTAGAGCGAACTGATTTTGGTCTGATTTCAAGGAACAAAAAGGCATGGTTGCAGATTGAACCGGATTTCGTGCTCTTCATAAGAAATGTTGATCAAGATGTTTTTTTATGATATATCCAAAATTTAGAATTTTTGGAGTTCGTTTACTATTTATTTTGATGGGATTTCGGTCACTGTGTAAACTGTCCAGATTTACCATGATTCTATGGATGTTCATTTTTATGAGCGAGAAATTATGTGTGACCGAGTGCCAAGTATGTGTGGCCGTGTGGCGGGATTGAGTGATGGTAATGTGTGTTGGCGTAAGGCATGTGTGGCGTGGGATTGTGTATGGCCGTGTGGCTGTGTGGTACGTGTGGAATGTGTGGAACGAAAGTACGAGAATGTAAGATTGATTGGAAAAGTGATACCCTGAGGTGTGTTCGTTTACGCGGGATGAGTCCGTCCTGAGGCGTGTTCGTGTACGAGGGACGATGCCGTCCCTGACGAGGTGACGATGCCCGGCCCGACGGGGTGACGATGCCTGACAAGGTCAGAAAACCGTTGGCCTGATGCGTTTTACGCGGGCGCGGTAGAAAGAAAGTTGAGTGTAGGATTCCGTCCTAAGGCGTGTTCGTTTACGCGGGACGATGCCGTCCTTGACGAGGTGACGATACCCGGCCCGACGGGGTGACGATGCCTGATGAGATTAGAAAACCGTTGGCCTGATGCATTTTACGCGGGCGCGGTAGAAGGAAAGTTGAGTATAGGATTCCGTCCTAAGGCGTTTTCGCTTACACGGGACGATGCCGTCCCTGACGAGGTGACGATGCCCGACCCGATAGGGTGACGATGCCTGATGAGGTCAGAAGACCGTTGGCCTGATGCGTTTTATGCGGGCGCAGTAGTAGTGGAAAGGTTGAGAATAAGCTGGACTTGGCAAGACGTGTGAAGATTTCGAAAGTTAACGCATGGTGTGAGTTAGTGTGCGAGTGTGGTTGTATCGTGTGATGTAGTGCTCGATTATGGGGTAAAAACTGCTAGGTATGGTATGGGACATGCCCAAGTGGATTTTGCCTTATAATCGAGGCACGCGCGATTGTGATGCATTGATGCATGTGAATTCATATTACATGCTTTGGTTTTCCGACATGAATGATGCATCATTGTGGCATGTTGGCTGTATTATTATCTGACGTGCAGGGAGGTGTATGAAGAATTTCAGGTAGGTTCGCGTGTGATTGTTAGTATGATTGGTTGTTTGTGTTGGGTATGTGTTGTCTGGAGGTACGTGATAGCCTAGGTGGGGTTTAGGGTATGTGCTTATTGAGATGTGATCTCATGGTTGTTTCAACCAATACTTTCAGAACCTCGATTTGAGTAATGAACCTTCCGCTGCCGCCACAGCATTTTGCAATACCGTTGCACACCGACATTAACGTGGTAGAGTACCCGACAGATGAAGAGGAGACTCAGGAGGATTCAGATTCAGAGGACAAAGGATCAGACTCGGAGTGGACGTCAAGTAGAGGGCGTAGGGGCAAGTGTAGGGGTTGTGGAATAGGCTTTTGGAGCGTACTATTTTTGGTGATAGGGTACCCAGGTCATCGATCCTTTTTAATATCGGTGGTATGTAGTATGGCGATGCGGTGTGCTTGTATATATGTGGTTTGTAAATTGTGGATATTATATAAGTTCGAATGAGAAATGAATATATGTATTATCCCTGATTACCCCAGTTATTATCGTCCGGGTATTGATGATTTCCGCTGTTGATATAAATTTCTGATAAGTTTCATTTGGGTCGGCGATACCCTGGGATGTCGCGTCATTCGACCAGAGAAGTGTGTCGCGTGCTCGAAGGGGTTCGGGGTGTGACATCACGTTTTGATTTGGTATCAGAGCGAGGTCAACTCGATCTAAACTGGTCGAAGTTTGGAGTGATAAGGAGCAAAGACCCTGGGGTAGTAAATTAGGGAGATCTTAGCGAGTCGTAGGGCGGAGAAAGCTACACGTGCCTCCAGATTGTTTGTTGCGATTATTGGGTGAATTAAGTGTTATAATGATTGAAGTGCAGGTGTGACAGGACTTGAGGTAAGTACGTGTACCTCCTTGATTGAGGTCTTGTGTTGTTTGTGATTAGCCGCATGCTGAGTGGTTAATTGTAGTTGTGCTAGTTACCCGCCTAGGACCTTAGACCGGTTTAACTTGGTTTAGGTCTCTAATTTCCGAGTGGAATTATAGCAGGTGGGTGTGTGGTAATAGAAACTTGTAAGGATGAGCTTGAGAGGTAGGGGTATAAGGGGCCAACCAAGTTATGAGAGCCAAGTAGCAATGGACCCGCGAGTGGATAGGGTCGTGAGGACACTTGAGGAAGTGTGGTAACCTTATAGGTAGGCAGGCTCAAGAGTGAGCTGTCACTAAAGCTCAAGCTGTTGAGACCGTTGCAGATGCTGCTATTGGTAGTAATGAAAGTCCTGATTAAGGTCAAGGAAATGCGAATAGACAGATGTATTAATTGGTTGAGCAGTTTCTGAAATTGAAACTCCTTCAGTTTGATGGGAAAAAGGTGATCCTGAGGTTGCGTCACTTTCGGTAGAGGAATTGGAAAAAACCATTAAGGTATCGAGGTGCAAAGAGGAGGAAAATGTGACGCTAGCAGTCTGTCAGTTACAAAGAATTGTAAGTAATTGGTAGGAAGTCACTGGAGGAAGAGTGTTTTCTATTGATATCACTCCGATTTGGATTGTGTTTGTTAAGGCCTTCAAAAGCAAGTACTTCCTCGAGTGGACTCGAGAACGGAAGTTGGCTGAATTTATGAGGTTCCATCAAAGACAGATGATAGTGGACCTGTTTGAGGTTGTGTTTGTTAGGTTATCCAGTTTGCCCCAAAAGTAGTGAGGGACCCATTGAATAGGGCCCGGAGGTTCCGTGATGGATTGAAGCTGGGCCTCCATAGTCAGGTGATATCATTGAGTCTGAAGGACTATAATGAGATTTGTGGACAGGTCTAAGCAATGGATCATGATGTAATAGAAAGGGCTGCCACTTTTGTGGATAGTAATTGAGAAGAAAGGATAGACCTAGCAGATCTAGCTATATGTGACCTTGATGTAATTGTGGACATGGATTGATTAGTCAAATCAAAATGACGTGATGGATTGCAATGGTTGGGTGATTCAATTTAGTCCGGCTAGACACCCTAAATCCGAGTTAGTGGGGAGTCGAGGAAGAACCTCGATCCCATGAGTTTTATCAGTAAAAGCAACCAAGTGGTTGGATGAGGGTTGTCAAGGTTGCCTAGCAAGTGTGGTAGATTTGACGACAGAGGAAGTGCAGTTGGAGGACATAGCATTAGTGTGCAATTTTCCCGATGGTCAATGTTATTTGGGAGCACATGGAATAAAAGTTGCCACCCGGGAAAGCGAAGGGACAATATGACGTCAATACCCCTATTTGTTTGAGTGGACGAGTTGGATTGCAAATTTCGAGGACGAAATTTTTATAAGGGGGAAGAGTTAGTAACATCCTGAATTTCGACCCATTTCCGGGATCGATGAGATTGATATTATTCTCATTTAATTTTAGTAAGTCTCGCCCGAAATTGAGTTCTCTCGGGATACTAACCGGAAGGGAATGGCTAATTAGAAAAACGGTACGTGGACCAAGGACCCGATCGCAAATTGGGCACCGATTTCGAGAAACGACGAGGAAATATTTTGGGCTAATGCGGGCCGATCCTAGGGAGGAGACGGATTTAGTTTGGCCAATGACGTACGATCGGACCGCGGGTGATTCCGCACGACCGAGAGTACGCGTGGCGAACAAATCGCGAACTTTACCTGAACGATCGCTACCTCCGGAACTAGCGATAAATCCTTGCGTTCTCCCGGTAATCGAGACCGTCACGACTCGAGTAACCCTAGGTCGATACGCGTAACCCCTAAACAGCCGCCCGTTAGTGAGAGACCCTAAAATTGAAATTGAGCGATTTTGATGGCGAAAGTTGATCCGGACTTGGATGTCGATTTTCTGGGTTGTGTGCGACTATTTTGCGAGGACGACGTCATTTTAGTATGGCCAATGATATCTAGGGTCGGCATGGTTGAAAAAAGCAAATTCGGCCAAGGACCGGAAAATTACGATTTTGCCCCTAGGCCTATTTTGAGTATTCCGAATTTTTGGGGAATTATTGGAAAGTTATTTTGGAAAATTGAGTGGATAAGTATCAGCCCAATAATGCAAGGATGAAAAGACTAAAACGCCCTTAGATATTTTGGCTTGGGATAATATGGACCAAGTGAGAGAGGGCAAAATGGAAAATTGGAAAAGTGGGTCAACCCCCATTTAAGACCAAAATTTCTCTCTCCCTCATTCTTCTCTTCCGGCTAGCCCTCCCCTTTCACGCCAATCTCTTCCCTTTCCATTTTCCTCCTTGCTCGGCCATGAAGGAGCTCGCTGGACCGCCGCCGCGGCCGCCGCGCGAGAGGACCGCCGTCGCAGCCAACCAGCCATTTCCCCTTCCCGCTCTAGCTGAGTTAGTCTAGAGTTCGGGTAAGTCGCCCCCTAAACCCTATTTAGGATATTGGGTATTAACGGACTCGTTTAAGCGCAGTTTAGGGTAGTTTAGGGGTTGATGGAAGTGATTGTAAATGGATTAGAGGAGAGCTTGATCCTTTATTGTGTTCTTGGACATTCTTGTGGCTGTTGGATGGTCATTTGAGCTTAGGGGAATGAGTTTTGTGGTTTGAATTTCGGTGGATATTAACTAAGGCTCAGATTTTTGGAATTTGAGGTGAATCTCTGATTCGCGGTTACTGTACCCGTCCGGTTTGTTATTTTTGTGGAGAATTGTGTGGGCTGAATTTGAGGAAGTTTTCTGCATGAAAGTTGCTCTCAACATCTTGAAGTATAACATATTTTAAATTTGGAATTTTTGGAGGCCATATGGGTCGTACGAAAACCCATTTACAGACCGTATTGAAACTGCCTGGAACACTGTTCATCCGACCTTCGTGTCTTGCCGAATTTTTATAAACTTTTCCAGATCTATTTTCAATAAACTTCCTTCACAAAAGTTGTTGGTGACTTTCTTTTCTATGACATATAAAAATTTCAAAGCTTTTCAAGGTGATTTGGGTGTTGAAAGAAATATATTTTGAGGACAAAACAGTCTGTTAGAGCGAACTGATTTTGGTCTGATTTCAAGGAACAAAAAGGCATGGTTGCAGATTGAACCGGATTTCGTGCTCTTCATAAGAAATGTTGATCGAGATGTTTTTTTATGATATATCTAAAATTTAGAATTTTTGGAATTCGTTTACTATTTATTTTGATGGGATTTCGGTCACTGTGTAAACTGTCCAGATTTACCATGATTCTATGGATGTTCATTTTTATGAGCGAGAAATTGTGTGTGACCGCGTGCCAAGTATGTGTGGCCGTGTGGCATGATTGAGTGATGGTAATGTGTGTTGGCATAAAGCATGTGTGGCGTGGGATTGTGTATGGCCGTGTGTATGTGTGGCCGTGTGGTACGTGTGGAATGTGTGGAACGAAGGTACGAGAATGTAGGATTGGTTGGAAAAGTGATACCCTGAGGCGTGTTCGTTTACCCGGGGTAAGTCCGTCCTGAGGCGCGTTCGTTTACGCGGGACAATGCCGTCCCTGACGAGGTGACAATGCCCGGCCCGACGGGGTGACGATGCCTAATGAGGTCAGAAGACCGTAGGCCTGATGCGTTTTACGCAGGCGCGGTAGAAGGAAAGTTGAGTGTAGGATTCCGTCTTGAGGTGTGTTCGTTTACGCGGGACGATGCCGTCCCTGACGAGGTGACGATGCCCGGTCCGACGGGGTGACGATGCCTGACGAGGTCAGAAGACCGTTGGCCTGATGCGTTTTATGCGGGCGCGGTAGTGGTGGAAAGGTTGAGAATAAGCTGGACTTGGCAAGACGTGTGAAGATTTCAAAAGTTAACGCATGGTGTGAGTCAGTGTGCGAGCGTGGTTGTATCGTGTGATGTAGTGCTCGATTATGGGGTAAAAACTGCTATGTATGGTATGGGACATGCCCAAGTGGATTTTGCCTTATAATCGAGGCACGCGCGATTGTGATGCATTGATGCATGTGAATTCATATTACATGCTTTGGTTTTCCGACATGAATGATGCATCATTGTGGCATGTTGGCTGTATTATTATCTGACGTGCAGGGAGGTGTATGAAGAATCCCAGGTAGGTTCGCGTGTGATTGTTAGTATGATTGGTTGTTTGTGTCGGCTATGTGTTGTCTGGAGGTACGTGATAGCCTAGGTGGGGTTTAGGGTGTGTGCTTATTGAGATATGATCTCATGGTTGTTTCAACCAACACTTTCAGAATCCCGGTCTGAGCAATGAACCTTCCGCTACCGCTGCAGCGTTTTGCAATACCGTTGCACACTGACATTAACGTGGTAGAGTACCCGACAGACGAGCAGGAGACTCAGGAAGATTCAGATTCAGAGGACGAAGGATCAGACTCGGAGCGGACGCCAAGTAGAGGGCGTAGGGGCAAGTGTAGGGATTGTGGAATAGGCTTTTGAAACGTACTATTTTTGGTGATAGGGTACCAAGATCATCGATCCTTTTTTATATCGGTGGTATGTAGTATGGCGGTGCAGTGTGCTTGTATATATGTGGTTTGTAAATTGTGGATATTATATAAGTTCGAATGAGAAATGAATATATGCATTCTCCCTTATTACCCCAGTTATTATCGTTCGGGTATTGGTGGTTTCCGCTGTTGATATAAATCTCTGATAAGTTTCATTTGGGTCGGCGATACCCTGGGATGTCGCATCATTCGACTAGAGAAGTGTGTCGCGTGCTCGAAAGGGTTCGGGGCGTGACATCCCGCTCCCCAATGTGCAGGCGAGGGTTCATGGGGGCCTCCCTGGCGGTGGTCATAAGAGGCAGTGCTCCCATGACGTCAGATGACTTTTATAGTTTGAGGTTGTATTTTATTAGTAGTTTGGGCTTATGCCATAAATATATATTAAGTATATATAATCTCTTTCTCTTATAATTGAAGGTTGTAACATAGAGGTGGGATGTACTAATTATAGTGGAATCTTTTGTTGGATGTAGCCCTAATTTAAGGGTGAACCAGGATAAATCCTGTGTCTCGATTCTCTTTATCACCTTTACTCTCTATTTCACTAGGTTTGTGCGTCTAATCCTAACATTAAGTATGCTTTATTAAAAGTAATTTGATTTTCACGACATTGATTTTGCATAATACAATAACACCAAGTGGATTGAAAGTTGTGAAAGTTTCTGTAAGTGATTGCTCAAAAAATTTCCTTGAAGCATTCGTTAACATAATACTTAGCATAATATATTAGATTAAACTAAATGATGAGATATATACTTAATAATGCCAATTCATCTTGAAATGACGATATCAACTTGATTTACTGCAAATCGAAATTCCATAGCAACTTCACAACAGTCGGTTCATAACATAAAAGAAAAAAAAGGAGATTAGTTCAAGACTATAACGAGCACTATCACCCAGCAACATGTCCAACAAACACGGCGATTATTAATATAGATAAGTTCGCTACTTAATTTGGCTTGGTCAAGATACCCAGCAGTTGCAGTTTGCATCAACTAATAGTTTAGAGCATACAACTATTCGATCAAATATTCCATTTCGGTTTTTTAAGTGTCATTTTGTAGCCAATTGGCTATTCCACAATGACAGTACACTCTTTTTTCAATGTGCTCATTATCACTTCAGAGTGATATGACTCTCTGGTCCAAATATTCTTGACCTCAAAGAATAATTCTGTGTGAGAGATAACTATAAAGTTTGTAAAAAATAGTATTTGTAAAGATTGAATCCATTCTTCCATTTTGTGAATGTTTAAAAATTCGTTATAATATTGGAAGGATGAGATAACCGTCATGAATTCAAATTTGCAAATTGAAAAAGCATTATGGATTGTATTAGAATATTTAAATAACAAAGCACGCATACATCTAACAGCTTAAACTTATAGGTTGGACTTTATAACATAGTATCAGAGCCAATGTTATTCCTTTTACAAATATGCGTTCACCCCCCATTAATAAAATTCCACATGCCACTGGTAATCCGGCTTGCACGTAATAGGAGATGTTAAAGTATTGTCTCATACTGCATGACAACGGGTCCTAAATGCTCTTTATATTTATATAGTCTTCCTCCACTTATCAGCTTAAGCTTTTAAAACAGTTGGCAGTGGTCTCACCAAATTCTCACATGATATGAGAGCAATAGGTCCTTAGTTCAAATCTTCCAAGCCTCCATTTGCCTTCCCAATTTCATATTTCTACGCTCAGTCTATGTGTGGGGGAGTATTAGAATATGTGAGATTTAGTGGGACCACTGCCAACTTTTCTAAAAACTTAAACAGTTAGATGAAAACGTGGTTTATTATATCACTCCCCCTAATGCTTAATCTGGCCTTTTTTGGCTAATACTCAGCATAGACATATTTAATTGGGGAGGCAAAGAACCTCCTGTTCTAATACCATGTGAAATTCTATGGGACAACTGCCAAGTGCTATAAAAGCTTAAGCTGTTAGGTGGAGGTGTTATATATTGTTTAAATATTCTAAATATTGTTTAAAAACAATTTCGATGAACAACAACTACTACCTCATCCATCTATAAGTATGTACCATGACATTAAAAATATAGAAAAATAAAAATTAAATAAAGAAATAATGTGGACATGAAGACGGCTTAAAACAAAAATAGTTGAGGAAAATATTTAAAGAAATTATCAATTTAAAAGGATTTCTACTAGGTCCCCTATCATTGTGAAAAGCTTTTTGCACATTCACTATTAGATAGGCAACATTTGAACTTAAGGATAATTGTATAACTGAACATATCTACACGTCACCCGTCCGATTGTGAATGTGTTAATAAAAATTTCACACTGATAGTGGATGTAGTAATTATCCATTTTAAAAAGTAGGTAGTTTCAAAGGAAAAAATCCAGTTATATATACTTGAGGGACATGCATGTCTATTCGGTGCACGATATAGATATTAGATAGAGAAGTTGTTGCTCTAGAAATTGACAAGACACATTAAGCAAAAATAAATAATACTTGCAGACACAAAAATTTTGACTTCTAGTAAAACAATAAATAAGTTATTAGACTTTAACAATTAAAGGGGGAAAATAAAGGAAAAAAGAGGGCCATCAATTAGTTATTGTGCCAAGTGTCAACTCCTTATAAGTCTATCTTTGAGCCACACATTCCACTCACCACTTTTATTAGGTCCATTACCAATATAAAATATAAGATACATAATCACGATTGGATGGTTGACATCTGAAAGAATTTATTGAGGAAACTTAGCCATAAACACACGTCACTCGTCCAAATGACAAATGCATAAGTATTTTTATACACTTATACTGTACTGTACCAAATAATAACCCTTAGATTTATTATATTGGATTATATAGGTTATCGATAGATTTCCAAGTGACATTCCATTCTAGGACCTCACCGTGGCCCATGAAGTGGTGTAGTCTAGTTTAGGTTTTCGACTATGATCATATCGAGCAGGCCTTTTCGTGCTTTTGCAGCCGAAGCTCGAAAGTCGGACCAATGTGGATATAACTTGACTTTGGATACGCCCAAAAAAGCCAAGACCGACATAATTGTGGACTGAAAAAGTGAATGTTACGCTCAGCAAATCAATTCAACTATCTTTCTTCTTCTTGCTGCTGCGCATCCCCCATAGAAGTAAGTAAATAAATCCGAAACGTATAAAATGCGATTAATCCTCGTCGGCCACAAGCGCCCGCATCTAGACTAGGCAAGGGTCGGCCGGTGGCTTCACTGGCCCACAGTTGCAAAAAAAGAAAGAAAAGAAAAGAAAACAAATGAAAAAAAAAAGAAAAGAAAAAAGAACCAAAAAATAAAAAAAATTCAGCAAAATTTTTAAAAAATTGTAAAAATTATTCACATCAGTACTAATCACGTCATGTAAGATGGCCGCCGTCTAAATCAACGATTTCTAATCAAAATTAATCGAGATGATTATACTGACATAATTAAAAAATTTCAGACTAAATTGGACTTCATATAATAAATTTAAAAATTTTTGATAACTTTCCCAAAGAAGGGAGAAGACAATCAGTCGTGTCAAAAGTCTGCCGAAATTTTTTTTGAGTTTTTGCGTTATCTTTCCTTTTCAACTCTCATATTTGTATTGATTATAGTGTCCGTAGCTATAACTTTGAGTATGAATTTCGTTTTCAGTGTCAATATCTCACTTCGAGCATCAATTGATAATAACGAGTTTGACAAGCCATTAGGCGTCAGACAGGTGTCCGTATGATCCTGTTTGATGAGAGTACCCCTACTGATGGGAATGACAAAGAAATAACACAAGTCAGGTGCTAAGTCAGGATGCGTTAACCTGGCTGGAAGTACATTAACACAGGTTCCACTTGAAAAGTTATTTTATTAGAGAAATTAATGGTCAAACTGCTACCTAATAGACCGAGCGCCACCATTGGGCCTATGGACAATTTGACCGCCATGTCAACATATATCACATTTATCATGATGTATTGCCATTTATCGTGATCAACTGACACTTGTCATAGTTCGGTCATAACCTGTCGACACCAACACGACATGTAGAGTAGAAAGTCCTATCAATAGGCATTCGCAAGCTGAGAAACAGGTTCTGAACTCTTGACTCTTGCAAAAACTTCTCACATTGCCATCTTCCTCCATACTCTTACTTAAGCATCGGAGGGCAATACGAACTACAAACCGGGACCCTTTTAACCTATGTTCGTGTGGCAGGTCCAATTAAAGGTGGGAGCCTCGACGGATACTTGAAGATTGACTTGTGCATCGAGATCTATCATAGATTCTTTCCCTTCAATTTTCAAGTCGCGTTACCATTTTTTATCACCCTCTGAATTGCCAGAAAACTTTTGATTCTCCTTGCCCTTTTAATGCCAAAGCATTTTACTTTTTGAATTCCAGCCTTTCGATTCCTATCGTTTGTTTTCAGAAAGTTGGCATGCCCTATAATTTCCATTTCAACTTAAGATGTTCTTGGATTCGATCACGTCGTGGTGAATTTGAACCAGAGAGCGAGATACAATTTCGCTGTCCCAATCATCTTAAGTCACGTTAGCTTTGTGATTTTAAAAGGATAGCTACACCGCAAGAATAGGTATTTCCTGGTAGCGAACGCGTTGTAAATATCTACTTTGTAAGGCAGAGAAAAAATTCAAGAAAACTGGAAAGGAAATGACTCTCGGAAGTGGCGTAATGCATGATTTAGAAGTGCTACATGTTGTGGGTCTCATCGTCAATGTTGTAGCAAATTCAATTGTCGTTGAGACGACCTTTTCATAATAGAGTCGTAACATTGTCCCCAAGCTTTGGTATTTGGCCCTGAGGCATCCTTCATTTTACCAGAAACTGTTTCAATTGCACGCGACTTCTCCGCTCCTTCATAAATTGATCCTCCAAGAATGAGGAGTTTTCCACTTTTTGTCTATAGCATGGAGAGAAATTAAAAAAAATAAAAATTGTGGACTGAGTCTCTTACAAAGAAGGCAAAAACCAAACACAGAATATGGCATGATGATCACGCTAAAGGGGATGTCTTCGAACGTTTTCTCTTACTCGTCTGGCCCTTTATTACTCTTGATGATCTTTCGGCCAAACGTTTACTCATGTGCAGCTCCTCCAAGGATGTCAATTGCTCGAGGCCTTCGATGTTGCCGATCCCCTGGCACCGATGGATTTCCAGGACTTTCAACATGGTGAGGTCGGATATGTTGGGCAACTTGTTGAGGGAGTCGCAGTTCTTGAGAGACAATCTCTTCAATGATGTCAATTTGGAGAGGCCGTCGAGATGTACTATTGGGCAATGCGACACAACCAGGATCTCTAGGCTTTTTAGTTCTGCGAGCCCTCTAATCTCTTCAACACCCAAGTTCAAGAGCTCTAGCTCTGACAAGTTAATCAAATTCTGAACTGTCGGCAAACTCTTCAGCGACAAACAAGCTTGGATGGACAAGGCAGACAATGATGAGGGAAGCCCCGATACTCCTTGAAGATTCACGCCCATCAGGACGACTTTCCTGAGCTGAGGATTGCATGTAGGGCTGTACTCAAATCCCAAATTGAGGATTTGTGAATGAGACAACTCTAAGCTCTTGAGCTTCGGAAACCTCACGGTCCAAAGAGACTGCAACGAAGGAGGAACTATTAGCTCCTTGGGATTCTCATCGCCCAAGCTCAAGTCTTCCAGTTCAACTAAATTCTGAATATCTGGGATTATTCTCATCTTCTTTGAACTTATTCGCAGACAAGTCAAACTCGAGGGAAGCATGGGCAACGTTTCAAGGTTATCGCAAGCAAGTAAATCAAGGGTATGGAGATGGCTTAGCAAATGGATTGATGTTGGTACGCTAGAAACACAACTATATCCTAGGATCAATATTTTCAGGAATTGTAGGTTCTGTATCTCACTAGGAATGCTTCCCTCCAAACTCCTACAGTGGGAGGCATGGATCTCTTCAAGCTTCCTTAGCCTGCCAATGGCACTAGGAAACTTTCTCACATGACAACGTTCCATCTTAAGAACTCTCAGTAGCTGCAGGTTCCTCGTGGAGTTGGGAAGTTCCAAAATAAGCGTTCCTGATATGTCCAACTCCACCAATGAGCATCCTAATTCGCCTATAGATTCTGGAAGTTTCTGTATCCCCCGGCAATTCCTCAACGACAAGTGTTTTAGGTTCACCAAACTTCCGATTGAATCGGGGAGTTCGCGGATCTTCACATTGTCCAGCAAGAGCATCAGAAGAGCTGCTGTAAAGCAAATGGTTTCGGGCAGGTAAGTTAGTGAGTAGCAATTGGAGGCACTAAGAGTTTCGAGTTTCTTCATACTAGCTATCGATGCAGGGATTTCTTGTATAGAAGTGCCATCTATGAGAAGTTCTTTCAGCACTTCCATGTTACCCATTTCCTGCGGCAACGCACTAAGATTGCTGCAGGATTTCAAATTCAAGGAAACCAATAATCTTAGATCACAAATTGAAGGGTCTATCTCGACTAATTGAGAACAGCGTTCGAGAATCAGCATCTCCAACTGTGGGTAACAGGAGAAGTTGGGAGTTATCAGCATATCATTACACCCTGTGAGGTTCAAAACTTTCAATCGTGGCATCTGCAAATCCAAAATAGAATATATTTCAGACGAAGTTAATACCCAGTGATGAGTCAAACGAAATGAAATATTTTCCATGTCACCTTGATTTGACTCCAACCCTCCCAGTTTTGAGTGACCTTGCTCCATGATAAATCAAGAATCACCAATTTCTCCAGATGCAAGCTCACGGCTTCAAAGGTCTCGGGGCACCCTCGCCAATCGAGCCACCTTAAATTGGAAAGTAGATTCATGAAATCTCCCCTGATTTTTGCATTGTCCAATTTAAGGAACCTCAGCTCAGACAGGCTTTGAAATTCTTCCCGTGTGAAATAATCGTGTAAGCCATTGTCGAACTTGAGACAGAGGGCTCGAACCATTTCCGTTCCCTGTAGATTGAAAGAAGAAAAGATAAGTGAATTCTAGTGGTTAAAGTACGGCATATATAATTCCAAAACAAGGATATTTTACCTCTTTTCTCCTTAAGGTATTGAGGGCTTCCTCGTGATTCCACAGCCTGCTGCGCCTTCCAGGGTTTGCTCGGTCTTCCTCATAGACAAGTGCTCGACCAAGGTCTCTTAATAGATCATACACCAAGAGCTCGTTATTCTCTCCGATTTTCACCAGGGATGTGAGAAGGAGACTCTCGATACCACTAGAAGGATAAAAACCGCAGTCCTCCCACATGTAGAAGGGAATTCTCTGGTCCTTTCCTGCAAAGAAACAAGCTATATCGAGAAATATATCTTTTGTCCCTTGATCTAGAGCTTCATAGCTAGTCATCAACACTTGTTGGACCGTATTGGCTGGCTCTTTCATTAGTTGATGTGGCTCTTTCATTAGTTGATGTAACGTCTCATCCCATATTTCTTTCTCTTTTCTGTACAGAAATGAGCCTAGAACCTCAATTCCTAGAGGAAGCCCTCCAATTTTGGGAACAATGTTCCTGGACAGATCATCATAGTCCTCATGGGGAAAACTTCTCCCAAAAGCATGTCGACAGAAAAGACAAAGGGATTGATCGAACTCCATAGGCTCAACTTTGTAAGTTGCAACCACTTCAGGGATATTGAGAAAGCCAGCATTTCTGGTGGTTACAATTATCCTGCTTCTAGAACCAAACCAGCTTAGGTTCCCAGCAAATGCTTCAAGATGATGCCTCTCATTGACATCATCGAGAACAATGAGAACTCTCCTATTGCGAAACCTATGTTTGATATAGTGAATACCTTCTTCTAAGGAACCCAAGCTTGTGGGTTCTTGTTTTAGCAGGTCAGAAACCAGTTGGCTTTGCAGATGCTCCAGGGGCTCAGTTTTCGATATCTCTCGGATGTTTCCCAGAAAGCTACAGCCTTCAAACAGAGGATATAGTTGTTTGTAAACGAACTTTGCAAGAGTTGTTTTCCCGATCCCCCCGATGCCATGTATTCCGACCATTCGGACCTCATTGCTGCGTATTTCAACCGCTTGTCCGTTGTGGTAGTCAATGTCAAGCCTTGTCATCATCTCGCGGACTTGATTATCAAGTCCGACTAGCATGGAAGTACCTACTAGTTCAGTATTCTTCAGCTGCCGAGTGACATACAGGATGAGCTCAGATATAAGCCTGCCATCCCTAATAATCAAAATGAGTACATGAAAACAATTCGCAATCATGAGAAATTGAAGAAAGAAATAACAAGAAAGGCAGAAGAATGAAGAGGAATGCTCGAGTTACAATTCGTGACCCACGAGGACAAGGCCACATGAGAAAAGTAATGTACGATTATTACGAATAGAATCAGTCCCAACACAGATTGAGAGTCTGTATAAATGTGTGGAATTAGTATAGGCTCCGCGTGAGTTCTTAATCATGATTTTGGTTATCTATTATGATGTCGGACCCGGAAACCATACAAGGTTTTTGTTGTCTCTAAAGACTGAGTAGTCATCCATACGGTCTATTTCTTCAACGATCTCAGGATTTACATGTGTAAAAGTGCTCGCCATTTCCTCTAAAAAATTTTTAAAAAAGAAGTTTATCGATGCCCTCATTCCCACCTTCGACGTGTGGCGAAGTAGAAAGATTTTGAAAAGCTACTAAAAGAACTCCAAAATCAAATTAAGGCCACTGTTTTGAATGATCACTATGGTGCTTTCTTCTGGAGCCATTTCAAAGCTTAAACCAGTGTGTTTTGGCCCGAAAGTAACGGGCGCTCCTAAAGTATCAAGTGCTCCATAATTCACCAAGATAATCTACAACAATTTGATAGTTCAACATCAATCACTTCTCGCTGGAATTTAAAAGGAGGTACAAGCAAAGGAAAGTAGAGTGGAGTTACTGGTCGCTCGTGTGGTCAAGATGATATCCCTTCAGCTGTCCAATACGATGGAGGGCGGACTTGAAGGAGTCGAGGAGCTTGTCATCGATCCCTGGTTTTTTGTGATCCACGAAGGAACCAATGTCGGAGGGGTTGACGCCATAGAAAATGGGAATGATGGCATGGTTCCTGGTGGCCATGAAATCCAACATCTTGGCCAGCACAATGACGCAGCTTTCGCTGGAAGCATACTCCGGCGAGATGATCGGAATCGATATCTTCGACTGTCCAATTGCTTCGACCAGCGCGGGTTCAATATCCTTGTCTGCGTTCACCTCCTTTTCGTCTCTAAACACCCTTATCCCTGCGTCGGTCAAGGTGGTGAGAAGGCGATTCGCGAAATTCCTGCACATATCCGCTCCTCTAAAGCTCAAGACCACTTCGTAGCATCGCCATCCAGAGGATGTGGACGATGATAATGATGATAGATAATTGCTCGAGGCCATCGTCAAAAGTTGGAGAAATTGCCTGCAAGCTATTTGTGTGTGTCTCTCTCTTTTTCTTTTTCTCCCTCTTAACTCGAGCATCAGAACTAGATAAAGACGTAGCAAAGCTATCCTTGGTCTTGATTTTAATAGACCAGCACACGGTAGGGGTCGTTGACTTGTTGTTGGTTCCGGTGGTTTGCGGTTTAAACTTTGACTGGTGGAGGAGTAAAAAGAGTGTGATCCATTTTCTGGAGTACCGAAGTTTTTAAGCCCTGCTGGTTGGACTAGTAAAAAAGGATTTGCTCTTAAATAATTTGGGATTCTTCCCATCACGGGTAAACCCCCGATTGTTCGTCAGCATATGGACGCCTTGGTTCATCTGCGACAAAAAGTTCAACCATGACATAGTGTAGAATCACCCTGACTCTACTCTCACTAGTATTGTGGTATGACGTTGGTGACAAACTCTATCAAATGAACAGTAATTATGACTCAAATGAAATATTTTATCATGATGCGGAACTCCTACGATGTCCAAGGGGATTGTTCACCAACGCTCATTTCTATCTTTTTTACCGGTAAAAGGACCTTATGAGATTGAGTATGGGCCTAGTCCTTTTATCAACTAAGGGTCGCAACCCTCTCCAAAAAAAATTATTTAGGCCCAATACTCAATAGTAATAGGCCTTTAGGCCTGGGCCTGGGAAATTAACATTGCCAACTCCGAGAACTCCAAAGTTTTTTTCTTCTTTATTTACGATAGTTACTTCCACGGTATAGTTATTAAATTAGACAAGTTAATTTTTTTCCTAAGATGAGTATGAACTCCAAAGTCACATTCAAATAAGTAAACTAGAGCGTATGAAATACCCTATGCTTTAGTATATGCACTGTTGGCACTTAAAAATATAATAACAACGACTTTTATAGCGGTGAACACTAAAAAGTCAAATGCAACAAAAGATCCGAATTATGATTATATATGTGAGTAAATGTGGATCCAGTTCAAAATCACAGTATACTTTCTATTTCCAAAAATTATGGCTGTGAGAGCTCCTTGCGATCTGAAAAATCATGTGCTTAACAATAGCAGTCGAAAATCTCAGTTGACTTTCTTTTACCAAAAATTATGGCTACGAGAGATCATTGTGATCTGGAAAATCATGTGCTCAACAGTTGAAAATCTCAGTTGACTTTCTATTTCCAAAAATTATGGTTGTAAGAGCTCCTTGCAATCTGGGAAATCATGGGCTTAAGGGTTTTTATTTTTTTATTTACTAAGCACTAGTACTTGAGCTTATAATCTTTTATCACCTCAATTTGTCATTATGTAGGATATCGACTGCCTACTCCAAAGGACTAAGGTAGTTTTTAACATTGAACATAACATAGATGATCGTGCCGAATTGGTACTTTTAAAACAAAGAAAGTGAACATGTGAACTCGTTAAGTTGAATGTCACATTTCCTAGACGTTTCACATGTCCTCATAAGTGAAAAGTATTTAAATTAATTAGATAGTTGTTTTTTTGATGCATTGCATATTCCAAGATCGACATTGGGAGTATTATTAAACAAATCTAGCTCAGCAAAAACAAAAAGCATATTCAAGCAATTTATCTTTCGAGATATCCTCATGATGGAATCGATGTATCTAATACATGACGTCGACTGGCACATGCGTACATGTGTACATCCATAGTTTTCTTTTTTTTTTTTAGGGAAACAACGAGAACCATCATTATGGATGTGACATCCGCAATTTTGGCTATACGGAATGGCTAAAGAAATGACGTTTAGATTGTGGGAGAAATCGGCCATGGACCAATTCAAGATTAGGTCATGGACCGATCAACTCGGATTAACCATGGCTTGATCGAAGGATCAGCCTGAGAATGATCAAGGGCTCAGTAGTGAATCAATCCAATAACCATACAAGAAACCCAAGTTAATTCGGCCATGGATCGACTTCTCGACCATAAGGGTTAGTCGTGGGACGGTCTTATACCACCGTGGATTAGTGGACGAACATGGATCAATTATGCATGGTCTTATTCCGATCGCAGGTAATTCCGCACAGTCATGTATTGATCACGGAAGACTATGGATTGATCTGTGCGACTGTGTGTGGTCACGGAACAATCGGTCCCACACAACTACATGACAATCGAGGGCCATCCACAGAATAAGTATGCTTGGCCATGGATTGGTCATAGACCGGCCATGGGACACTTGGACGAGTCACGGACCGATCGTGGATTGGTCGCGGATTGGTTTGACAACCTTGCCGAATGGATCATGTGCCTAAGCCATGTACCAGGCCATCTGTCGGGTCAAGAGCAGGCCATGTACCTAACTTGGACCTTCCCGTAAGGCCAATGGCCAACCCAAGCGCCGGCCATGTGCCTGTCCGATGGATGCTACGGATGGGCTGCGTGCTAGGTCGCGCACAGGCCATGTGCCCAGTCCGCACGGGCCATGCTCCAGGTCATGCACAAGCCATGCACCCAATTTGCACGAGCCGCGCGCCCGATTTGCCAAGCCACATGCCCAGTCAGTGCTAGCCATTATGGTCATGACATGGGCCACTGACCTAGCAATCCAACATAAGTTTAGCCAAAACCCGCCACTTCCGATGTTGACTCGGTTACGAACATCGGTTTAGTAGGCATGGTCGATTATGGATGGACATGGGAACTCATACCTAACTAAGTTAGCATTTCCATTGGTCTAGTTCTCATGTTAGCCTTATTCCTTGGAAATGAACAAAAGAGAAGAATCTAGAACGAGGGCTTTGTCTTGATGAGCAAGTAAAAGATAAAATCAAATCAAAAGCTCATGATTATACCAAATCTAGATATTAAATGAGAGATGGTGAGTCATAAGGCTTAGGTGTCTTCTCCATCATTTCACTTCATTAATTACAAGATGATTCACATGTTAGGTGGCTCGATATGAAGAGGGAAAATGTTCACCTAAAGCCTAGGCATGCCACCTCTTCCCATTTAGCCTTGCCACCTTCTCAACCCAGGGTGCCACTTTAAGAAATCTTATTGGTCCAAATGGAAGGATAATGATGAGGTTGAGGCTTATAAATAGAAGCACCCATCCTTCATTTCTCACCATTCCACCATCACCACTCTCTCTCTCTCCCTCACGCCCTCACTCCCTCTTGGTCGCCCTCTTTATCTCGACCGCGCCCGTGCTCGTGACCGTGCCCGTGCCCATGCTTGTGCCCGTGCCTTGCCACGTCCTTGCCACGTCCTTGCCACGCCCCTTGCCGCTTGGATCAACCCTAGGTCACACATGGCCACGACCTTGGAGGGTTGTAAGTGAACTTACTAAACCTTGACTAGGGTGTCGTGTTGCGTTGTTGGGCGAATCATGTGTTTGTAGTGCTTGCATGAATAATGTGGTTTGTGAACACTTGATATGACTTGCCATGCTTGCATTTACATTTGTAAGGTTTGCTCATGTGTTTGGCATCATGCTTGAGAGCACGCCCAGATCATGAAACAGTCCCGCTTGGTTCAGATCGGCGCCGAGGCGTGTCGGAACGAGCCTTGTTTGGAGGGTCGGTATTGAGGCATATCGATCCAAACCTTGCTTGGTGTAGATCGACGCCATGACCAGTCAATTCAGGCCACGATCTTGGTTTCGTGCCCGGTATGACTTAAGACTTTAAAAGCAACATGGCATGATATACACTTTGTGTAAAGTACTTAAGTTGGTATGATGCTTGTTGACATGGTCACACAAGGAAAAAGAATAGCTGTCGCCCTTGATTGAGGACGTTGCTCGATTATGGTTCGGATGAATAGCCGTCGCCCTTGATTGGGGACGTTGCCCGATTAAGTTTGGATGAAAAGCTGTCACCTTTGGATTAGTGGACATTGCTCGAAGAATTTCTATAAGAACCATACTAACGATTGAGATAATGAATCCCTCATGTGCATGCTTTTGGTTGAGATGTTGTTGCTTGAATAGAAATGCATGTTGAGATCATTTAATGCACAAGAATAAGTGTGTTTGAAGTATCTTTGCTATTGATTTGCTATCAATTGATGTGACTATGACATGCGCTTGTTTGATGGCAAGGCATCCTCCTATCCGGAGTTTAGTGAGTTTTACTTATTGAGTTCTCGACTCATTCCGTTATTTTTCAGATTTGTAGGTATGGAAGTCTCACACCAGTTTTGGGAGCTGTGGTCATGCTAGAGGAGATAGGAAGTTTCCCCCAGCCTACACAGATACGTACAATGTCTTGAAAAGGGAAAAAAGCTCGTAGAAAGAGGCTTGTAAAATACACTCATGTAATATAAGAAATAGTATATTGCAAAGTTGTTTTTCCTGACTGCTTGTTGTCGTCTAGGTGTTTGTTGTATGCTTCCGCATGCTCTTAATAAAAAAGACAAAATAAATAGGATGGCGACGCACCTAGAACGTCTTATTAATAACCCCGAGGTGAGGATGTTACAATGGAATTGATCTCGACAGCTTGTTTGCAGTTTTCTACATTCTGCTTTCAAAACCTTACTTTGTTTGTTTAATCGTGAGATCTAAAATTCTACACATGTACCATAAACTATAAAGTTCCAAAATTCACAATGTGCGTCCTTACCGTCCACCACTGTTCAAATACTAATTCCACCGTAAGGAAACCATTAAAATCTCGTTTTGGCATGCATATTTTCATGAGGTAGTATACTATTTCTCCAAAAGGGGAAAATTACCAAAAGAGTCTTGAATCTATTGTAATTATATCAATTTAGTTCTAAATTTTTTTTGGCCAATTGACTCATAAACTTTTTGTATTTGTGCCCAATTCAATCCATCTAACTAACTTTGGTTGGAATTCGCTAACGTGAACGTTAGCTGTCCTACGTAGCACGGCTGGTACTGACGTTGACAATTTTTAATAATATTTTAATTTTTTATTAATTTTTTTTATTTTTCCCTTTTTTTATTTTCTTCTCTTTTCCTTCTTTACTTTTTTCTTCTTTTTGGTTTTCCTTTTATCTCCTTTTCTTTTTTTCTTTTGTTTTCTTTTTTCACAATTGCAATAGGTTTAAGACTTTTTTTGATAATTTTCCCTCTCCAAAAGCTAACAGACTAATCCTAAAGCCAAAAATAATAATATTATACCCAATTTGATTTAAAAGCAATACCAATGAGAAATATCCAATAAATGTATCGTTGGTTGTCATTCATCGACTATAATTAGTGACCAAATTTTGATACAAAAAAAGAAAAGAGAAAAACAGCAATGACAATGAATTAAAATATATACTTTTTGGAAGGTCAGTACAAGAAGAGAACTGGGTGCTGCGATGCAACCAAATTAGCCCAAGGAAATCAAAATCAACTATGATGCTTAGATCATATTAAAAAGAAAGAAACAACACAACATAAAATTAAAACTGACAAATTACATACTATTAACACCAACAAAAAAAAAACCAACTGTTTGAGTCGACGAGTTGGGTACGGGTCAACATAGTTTAACTCGACTTGACTTGACAAATGAATAATCATTTTATATTGCTTGAATCATAGTTGAAATTTTGAAATAATTAAAATTTCAAAATATTGACTATTAGCCAAAGTAGGTGTGATATCCTAAACAATTTGACTTACAAAATATCACGGACGTGTCACTTCTCTTGCTGGAAGCTTGAGTATGATGGCATCATGTTAAAAATCGGAGCTTTATTTCAATAGGCTTTTTATTTTGTTTTTCTTTATTGATTAAAAAATATAGTATTTGCACGACGTTAAGTTTTGATGGTCTCTTTAACAAGATCAACTTGATTTTAAGATATTCTTGATACTGCCTACATTTTTATTATAGACATTGAGAACTTTTTTGAAATCTTATTTATTTTAAATATTTTTATCGGGTCAAATACTAGTGTAAAAAATGAGTTAATCATTCATCAAGGTTGACCTTTGAAAGAATGCGGTTAGAAAACCAATATAAACCAACGTCACTCATTCAATGTTAAATGTGTAAAGACTTTTCCACATTGACCGTAGACCGAATATATATTACTCTTTTTTTGGTGTGTTGAGTATCTGCCAAATAGCGTAGTATGTGCTTGACAAATTGCCAATGAGCTGTCGTAGGAGCATGGAGAAATTGACATGTTATGTCGACAGAATATGCAATGTTAGGTCTGGTAAGGGACATATATGAAGGGCACCGACTATACTGGATAAAGTAACACTACAAAAAAACGTGATTTTTGCCACGAAAATTTGCAACGAAAAATTTTCGTTGGAAAATTTGCGACAAATTTTCCAACGAAAAGTAAAATTCGTTGGAAATTTCCAACGAAAAAATTTTCGTCGCAAAATTCGTTGGAAATTACCAACGAAAAATTTTTCGTTGGAAAATTCGTTGAAAATTTCCAACGAAAATATTTTCGTCGCAAAATTCGTTGGAAATTTCCAACGAAAAAAAATTCGTTGGCAATTTCCAACGAATTTTGCGACGAACATATTTTCGTTGGAAATTTTCAACGAATTTTCCAACGAATTACAAAAAACCCCGTACTATTCGGCATTTTTGATATTCGTTGGAAAATTCGTTGGAAATTTCCAACGAATTTTCCAACGAATTTCATTTTTCCGAAAATTATTTCAGTGTATACAATTTTCGTTGGAAAATTCATTGGAAATTCCAACGAATTTTCCAACGAATTTCAATTTTCCGGGAATTATTTCAGTGTGTGCAATTTTTGTTGGAAAATTCGTTGGAAATTCCAACGAATTTTCCAACGAATTTCATTTTTCCGGAAATTATTTCAGTGTATACAATTTTCGTTGGAAAATTCGTTGGAAATTCCAACGAATTTTCCAACGAATTTCATTTTTCCGGAAATTATTTCAGTGTATACAATTTTCGTTGGAAAATTCGTTGGAAATTCCAACGAATTTTCCAACGAATTTCATTTTTCCGGGAATTATTTCAGTGTGTGCAATTTTTGTTGGAAAATTCGTTGGAAATTCCAACGAATTTTCCAACGAATTTCAATTTTCCGGGAATTATTTCACTGTGTACAATTTTTGTTGGAAAATTCGTTAGAAATTTCCAACGAATTTTTTTTCGTTGGAAATTTCCAACGAATTTTCCAACGAATTACAAAAAAATCCGGTACTGTTAGGCTTTTTTATATTCGTTGGAAATTTCGTTGGAAATTTTCAACGAAATTTCCAACGAATTTAAACTTTTTCCGTTCGCGCTCATTATTTCCGCTCAAATTCCTTCCCCCACCCGCCTGTCTCTCTCTCTCTCTCTCTGTCTTCTCCTTCGCCTCCGCCTCCTCCCCTGCCGCCCCCCCTCCTCCTCCGGCTCCGGCGCGCCATGGACACCGACGCCCCCGACGCCCCCGACGCCCCCGACGCCACCAAGCCTCGTCGCCGGCGAGAGCCGAGCCGCCCAGATCTGGAGCTCGGCCCTCGCCATGGCCGGCGAGGCTAGGAGACGACGACGGACTTGATGGGCGGCGGCCCCGAAGCCTGCTCCCCCCTGCTGCTGCTGCTGCTTCTTCTTCATCGATCTTCTTGTTCTTCGGCGCCGCAACAGCCTCGCCGGCCATGGCGAGGGCCGAGCTCGCCATGGCCGGCGAGCTCGAGCTCGCGCAGATCTGGGCGAGCTCGGCCCTCGCCGGCGACGAGCTCGAGCTCGCCCAGATCTGGGCGAGCTCGGCCCTCGCCGGCGACGAGCTCGAGCTCGCCCAGATCTGGGCGAGCTCGGCACTCGCCGGCGACGAGCTCGAGCTCGCCCAGATCTGGGCGAGCTCGGCCCTCGCCGGCGACGAGCTCGAGCTCGCCCAGATCTGGGCGAGCTCGGCCGTCGCCGGCGACGAGCTCGCCCAGATCTGGGCGAGCTCGGCCCTCGCCGGCGACGAGCTCGAGCTCGCCCAGATCTGGGCGAGCTCATCGCCGGCGACGAGCTCGGCCCTCGCCGGCGGCGAGGCTGGCCCTCGCCGGCGGCGAGGCTGGCCCTCGCCGGCGGCGAGGCTGGCCCTCGCCGGCGGCGAGGCTGGCCCTCGCCGGCGGCGAGGGCTATTTTTCAATAAAAAAAAATTCGATGGAAAAAAAATTACACAATTTTTTGACCAAAAAAAATTTGTTGAAAAAAAAAATTCCACAATTTTTTTGTAGTTTCCAACAAAAAAATTCGTTGGAAAAAAAATGCGTTTCCAACGAATTTAGTCACGAGTTTTCCAACGAATTTTTTTTCGTTGGAAAATTCGTTGGAAATTTCCAACGAAAATTGAAATATTTCGTTGGAAAAATTTGCGACGAGTTATTACCAACGAATTTTTTTTCGTTGGAAAATTCGTTGGAAATTCGTTTTCCAACGAATTTTTCCGAATTTTTCGTTGGAAATTTTGTCGGAAAAAGCATGTTTTTTTGTAGTGTAAAGGGTCCAGTAAAGGCTCGTCGTGTCTGCGAGAAATTGATTCATCAGTTGTGCACAGCGTAGAAACTACACAGGCATTTGTCATTTTTGATCGCTCCAAGATTTCAGTGTACTTTGCCTAATGTAGGAGTACTCTTCAAAAGTTGATTGGGCTTCGAGACCAAGAAAGTAGTGAACGGGACCCAAGTCTTTAATTACAAATTCAGTCTAAAAAGCAGCAAGTAGACTTCCAAAGAGAGCATTAGGAGTGTTTGTAGAAGCAAACGATCGAACAATAAAATTGACATGACAAGAAAATGAATTGGACATCAGATTTACATGATTCGGTTATAATGACCTATATCCATGGAGAGAGCAATACAAAATTCCACTATAGGTTAAGCAATACAATGGAGATTACAACTATACTCGAGTCACTTAAACACTATGAGTGTTTTTCAACCCCGAATTACACTCAATAACTCACGCAATGTTTAGCCCATAATTTCTCATGAAATAATTTCTTAATCTCATAAAGGAATTATATATAAATTCTAACCACAAGAATTTAATTGGCTTCAACGAAAGCTATTGATGTAATTCCACAAACAATAACTTTCACTGCATGTGAAAAATCCGAAGAGCCCTGTCGCGACCTAAAATTTCTCAAGCTAATAGATTATTAAGACTAAACCTAACTCGGGCCATCTCAAGCCCTACCAATTCGCAGCTTAGGGTTTAAGTTTTTAACATGCAAAAATTTTCATGCTTGGAGTCGCCACTAATCTATTTGTGGTAGGTCGATTAGAAACCTAAATAAAACATAGGAAGATATGTTTTATTCCTACGAACCAGAGATTCTAAACTCGGGGACTTAGTTACCCTAGATCTAGTCTAACGCCATTTCGGTACCTTTTCTTTTCAAAAATATTTATGTAGGCAGTCTGGATCCATTTTATTACCAAATTACTAACATGTGAGGTGTTCATGCGGGTGCGCAAATCACCAATTTAACACCCAAGAAAGCAATATATAAATTGCAAGATAACATACTTTAAAGCCACGCAAGCATCTGCATTGTTAGTAGAAGATCACATTGACAATTCTAATATGATTTCTAATTAACAAAGCAAAGTACTCAAGGTGTTCTTTCGAGTTTGCGCTCTATTAAAATGCAAACTAACCTATATGCAATGACGTGCAAAAAATGACATGCGATGAATGCAACCTAGCATGCGAACTATATGACATGCGACGACGTGACCTAATTCTAATGACGGACAAATGATTTATTTTTGGTATTTTTCCAATGAAATTCGGAATTAAAAATACTCAAATCAACATGCAATCTATCCTAGAGAAAATGATTTGATCTATCCTAAAGTAATTCTTTTTTTTTGGGATTTTTATTAAAATTCGAAATTTTAAAGTGACCTAAATAATCTATTAGGATTAGAATAATACCTAATTTAAATTAGGAAATAAATTATCTCAAGTCCTAATTTAAATTAAATAATTATCCTATCTTCTAGATACATTTAGGGTTCCCTAAACATGCAAAACTTCTAATTTAAATCTAACTAACAAATTTTTGGATTTTCTTTATTTAAAAGGAAAGCAATCAAACAAAGATAACAACCACATTCAAACAATCCACACAATCTGCAAGATTCTTCAAATTCAGATAAGGCAAAGAAATCAAACTAATCGTTATATCCATAGGGTTATAGATATCGACGGAAAATTGATTGTTCGAATTTGGAAAGCGAATAAACTCTATTATCATATCTAAGTGATTATGGATAAGATAACGATTTTCCGTATCGCCGCGTATCGTACCTTAGGGATAAGGTCGGATAGTCGTTCAGATACGTTGCCAAATTAGGAATAATTCCTAATTTTGGGTATTTTCAAATATTGCGGATATAGCACACATCATCCTAAGGTATCTAGCAATCCACACACTATTCACGAAATATTCAAACACCTGAAAGATTAGGAAATTGAATATTCTAAGACTATAGATGAGAATCTTACCTAATTTGTGGATATTTCCAATTCAAACTTGGATCAGACTCGGGCTTGCAGATTAGGACGGTGACCGACAGCGGATGGCCGACAACAACGAGTCGCTTGCGGATTGTCAGGAATTTAGGCTCGTCACCTGCAAAATAAAATCAAGAGCGGGACGACGGACTGACTCGCGACCACGGGGTCGGCGGCAAGGGTGATGCGATAGCAGGAGCGCTTGCCGGGGTGGACTGGCGATGGATCACGATTAGGCGTTTCTTGGTCACAGCTTGATTCGTGGATCGACACAGGAAGTTCCTACCAGTCAATGGCTTTGTTTGCTCGCCATAACACCTCGAACGATTCTGCGAAACAGAAGAAAATCTGGAAGCTCTCAGTGCAAGAAGGTTCAGGATGTTGCTGGTTGAATTCCCGCTGCTGCAGTGCTCGCCGGGGGTGTTGAAACCATGAAGGCGTCGGACCACAGGGATCCGATTTAGAGGGAAGCCACAGCTTGGTCAAAGAGCTGCTGATGGTGCAATTGTCGGAGACGCGATAGTGGCTAAACACGCCCCCAGATAGGAAGAGGGCAGCAGCAACGTCAAATCGTGGATGTGCGGCAATTGTCCGTTTGCACTATCAACAATTCTCTGGTTCTGCTTCTTCAGGGCCAATTCGTGCGCTTCTCTTTCTCAAAGCCACCTTTTTACGAACTCTTTGCAGAACTGTGGCTGTGAATCTCCGAAGCTTCTCACGATTTTTCTCTCAATTGTGTGGCCGTGTGTTTGTTGTCTCCCTCTTTTCTTCTTCGGCCATGCAAAGGCCTATTTATGCTGCACAGGAACCGACCTCTTCACATATTTCTTTCCTCAGTCAAATATTTCTTTCCTTGGTTGACCAACTCTTACCGAGGAAGTAAAGCCCACGTTCCCATTCATTATATATTAAACAATTTACTTTTTAACATGGATCCTTCACTGCCCCTATTCACAAAATATGGCTTCACAATCTTTCCATGTGTATTGCGGCAATGTGAGTAATATGGCCAAGGATTTTCTTGAATGCGGGCTTAGTCCAATTAAGTTCAGAGCCGTTCACTCGAGTCCATCCACCGCCGGTCTGATAAATATCCAAACTATATAGGCCTAATTAACTATTAATGAAATGCTCCTAATATCTATATGCAATGCCATCTATTTATATTTTTTGTTTAGGGGTTAAAAAATCAATCCCTAATTTTCTATGCAATTGTTCCTAAATGACTAGTTAAAATTTAGGTGTCAACAACTGCCCTTTTTTTAAGGTGAGCTCAAAGAGGTTGCATTCAAAGACTAAATGATACCTAAATTTTAACCATGCAATGAATGTTATTTTTGGTGGGAATACGAGTCCCATTTTGAAATGCAATAAGAAATGATGCATGCGAATAAAAACGTACTTGAAGTTACTTACCTTGTAGGAGTGGTTAAGTAGATTGAAAGGTACGTGACAATCTTGATGAAGCCGTCAAGCATTTGGATTTTACCTTACAGACTTGATAGGATTGAAGACTTCCTATAGGACTCAAGTTA
The DNA here is from genome assembly GCA_031216405.1 of Syzygium malaccense. NCBI lineage: Eukaryota > Viridiplantae > Streptophyta > Magnoliopsida > Myrtales > Myrtaceae > Syzygium > Syzygium malaccense. The sequence goes on along the minus strand of CM062257.1, from coordinate 42,048,368 downwards.
CTTGGATTTCACCTCAGGAGTTCTGAAAAGGGACATTGTGAGATACCCAGATTTCGCCTCGATTACTCGGATGAGACACCTGGATTTCTCTTCAGGCACTCGGATGAGAGATATGATGAGATATCCGGAATTTACCTCGGACACTCGGATGAAATACCTGGATTTCTCCTCAGGCACTCAGGTGAAAAATATGATGAGATATCCGGAATTCTCCTCGGATACTCAAATGAGATATCTGGATTTCTCCTCAGGCACTCGATTAAGATATCCGGATTTCTCCTCAGATACTCGGATGAGACACCTGGATTTCTCCTTAGGCACTCTGGTGAGAAATATGATGAGATATCCGGAATTCTCCTCGGACACTCGAATGAGATACCTGGATTTCTCCTCAGGTACTCGGGTGAGATATCCGGATTTCTCTTTGGATACTCGGATGAGACACCTGGATTTCTCCTCAGGCACTCGGGTGAGATATCCAGATTTTTCCTCGAATACTCGGATGAGACACATGGATTTCTCCTCAGGCACTCGGGTGAGAAATATGATGAGATATCCGGAATTCTCCTCGGATACTCGAATGAGATACCTGGATTTCTCCTCAAGCACTCGGGTGAGATATCCGGATTTCTCCTCGGATGAGACACCTGGATTTCTGCTTAGCCACTTGGGTAAGAAATATGGTGAGAAGATTGGATAGGTAGACGTTTAGACGTTGTCGAAGACGTCGAGCAACTGCATCAAAACTGATTAGATATGGGGCCCGTCGATTGCTCGAACAGGTTAAGGAATACCTAGATAAGCACAGACATCTGTAGGGGTAGAGACATACTTACCTGTTGATATCTCTAACTCGTGAGGACACGTCTCATGTTGTTGTTTGAAAGTAGGAAGGACTCTGGGCTATGCAAGCACGTCGTGTCGATGTAAAGAGACTCCGGGCTACAGAAGCACACCAGGTTGATGAAGGGACTCCGGGCTACGAGAGCACGCCGCGTCAGTGGGACTCCGAGCTATGGAAGCATGTCGTGTTGATGTAAAGAGACTCTGGGCTACAAAAGCACGCCGGGTTGATGAAGGGATTCCGGGCTACGAGAGCATGCTGTGTCAGTGGGACTCCAGGCTATGAAAGCACGCCAGGTTGATTAAGAGAGGCTCCGGGGTACGGAAGCACATCATGTCGATTAAGAGGGACTTCGGGCTGCGGAAGCACACCGTGTTGATAAAAAAACTCCGGGCTATGGAAACACGCCGTGTCTACGAAAAGACTTCAGGCTACGGAAGCACACCGTGTCGATGGAAGAGACTCTGGGCTACGAAAGCACGCCGTGTCGGTGAAAGGACTCCGAGCTACGGAAGCACACCGTGTCTATGAAAAGGACTCCGGGCTACAGAAGCACACCGTGTCAATGAAAGGAACTCTGGGCTACGAGAGCACGCCGGGTCGATTCCCTATAGAAGGAAAATTCAAGAATTTCTGGACGAATCTCGAGGCTTTGAAACAACTCGAACGTCGAATATTCACTTGGTCTTCGTGGAAACGTTAACTGTCAGACACAATTAGAGCAAACATGCATGCATTCATCAAGGAGATAGGCAACCTAGACTATTCCAGGACGCACATTTCAAAGTTCGTTAGGGTTTTTATCAATCCAATTGAGGTCTATGCATAATGGTTTCACCGTATTTACATCACCAAATTTCCACCGGGGAGAATCATCAATCAAGACAATTTTCACTCGTAACGTGGATTTCTCAATAATGCTAAATGAGACATTCAGTTAAAAAGGGCTTTCACTCACTCTTACTAAAAAAAAGGTTGATTTATGAGAATCACTCCATCTTACCATCATCATTCGACAAGGGTCTGAGTATTCTCGCACGCGGTACGACCTTATCAATCTTAGAGGTCTTTGTTAGGACCGTAATATAGGCTTGGTCAATGGCTTAGCAAGAGGGAATCTTCGAGTCAAGGCTATTGAAAGATCAATACTCCGCAATTGTATCTGGGTTTACAAGTCAAGAACCCTGCAAAATGAGATAGAAATGGATTTGCTCGCACTTCTTCGAGCTAAGCATATAAACATCTGAAACTCTACGCTAGTTCAAGTGCCCTAATTTAAAGAGACTTTACAAGAGACGTAACGTAGGCTAGGCTCATGGGTTAAGAAATGAATGAATCATAAGGCTAAAAAATGTGTATAAATAGGATGAGAGTTGGTGATCATCTAGGCATTATCATCGGTCCTCTTTTCCGCTAGGGATTGTCTTCTCGGTAGATACTCCATTGGCCTCGAGAGCTTATCACTTGACTCCTTAAGAATGTGGATATTTTTGTGACTTTGACACATCTCAACATTTTCTACTTTGAAATTCTCTCTTTTTTCTTCATTTTTTTCATTCTCTTCTTCTTCTTTTTTTTTTCATGGGCATTAGCCTTGCTTTTACCAGGCACACTGCTTTTTCATGCCCCTTAGTTTTTTCTTTTTTTCATTTTTGACTTTTGACACATATTGTCTACAATGCATATATTGGCCAACCACACTTTGGCTTGTTTTTACCAAATTACTCGACATTTGGACTCTCAAGGGTCTTCATCTTTTATCGGCGCTCCGAATATGCTGCTTGAATAATGATGACTTTTGCCTTACCCCAGTGTGGGGGATGATCACCAACTGGGTTCATATAAAATAAAATTGTAGGCTCAAGTGGGCTATGTAATGGATATAAGTGTGTAGGATAGAAAAAGAAATGCTCTTCGTCATGCTAAGGCATTTAAATTTCGTATGAGTTCATCTGAAATAGCAATACTTGAAGATTGCTGCAAGTGTGAGCAAGAAAATTTCTATCCATTTTTCTCACTTCATGATGTTGATTTACCTCCAGTTTGCCCCAATGTGAAGTGGTTCTTGATAGGGGTAATTGAAAGAATTTCTCCAAGTGTTTAGACTCAAAGTGGCGAAACAATGAACAACCTGTAGTGTTTAAGATAAAGAAATGAAATGCCTCTCATCATTTCGGTTGCCGTACCTTTTGTGAGATAACTCTTTACCTTGCAGACATGGAATTTTTCCACTCAACTCACTAGGGATTAGTGCATGGGACTGTGTATAGGATAGGGCTTGCCTTTCATCATCCCGTCACATCTCATTTAGCACATCCAAGCAATTCCACATTATTTATTAAATTGTATTAATGGAGTTAAACAAGTAAAATTACAATGCCAAATCCTCTTTTGAACATTTCATGATCTTACCAACTTTGAGCATAAAAAGCTTGTTAATTTTGACCAAAGAATTTTCTATACTCAAAAATGTCATCGGAACATGAAAAACATGGTTTTGAGCATTCATTTAAGATTGCCCTAGCAAGAAGTGTTAGGAGTATCAAACACAAAGGGACTATCTTAGAAATAGGCATCCTTGGATTGCCCCTATTTGGAAGAGACATACTCATAAATGTTCCATCTTTGCTTTTGCCCCTGTACAAGAAAACGTGCATGAATAGGTTACTAAGCAAATGTGAACTGACATTTAGAAGATTCCAATTACTCATTGCTGTTGGAACCAAGGCATTATCTCCATTGTTGCTATTCATGCCCCTGATCTGTTATCCCAACTTTTCTATTGATGGATTGAGAAGTGTTGAGTAGTCCATTTTCGCTCTTCAAAGATAGCACCATGTTCAAGTAGGAAGTGATCATTTGCCCCAACGGTTCATCGTCATTGGAACTTGACGTGTCATTTTCTCATCGCGACAACTAGAGAATTATGCACTGAAACATGAAGTAGATGAGTCAGACAAGACAAACTGGGTTTATCCAATGCACGCTTTGGAAAAGTTTTTTTTTTTTTAACAATGAAATGCTTTTTATTTTCGAAAAGTCTTTTTTTGGAGAGAGCATGAGAAAGCCCAGCCCTCAGAATTTTTCCATGGATGACATTTTTTCTTTTCTTGGTTAGATATCATCACCGGGCTGGTTTGATGTACCTCAACATGCCCTCAAAATGAAAATAACTTGTGATTTCATTGATTATCACCAAATGAATTACATTTATTTGAATGGAAATTGCAACAATCAAGTCCTAGAAACGAAAAGTCCTGAAAAGCAGCTCCCGAGACGGGGCAAGTCCTAAAAAGTAGTAAAAATTCCCACGCAGGGGAGTGTGCGAAAAAAGTAAAGGTGTTACTCTTGTGAGCCAGTGCCCATTTCCTCCAACAGTCCTTCCTTGATAAGCATGTTATCAAACAAGGCAGTGATTCCCTCCGTCGCATCATCAGGGTCTTATATCACTAGAGGTGTTGGATCATCCATACCTCCCCATCCATCGGGGACAATATTACGCGGGTCAATATAGAAGCTTGGGGGAGCCGAGTATTTCACATAGTAGTCGAACTTGCCGCTCGGTTGCTCCAGGGTGTCGATTGCCTCCTTCTCGTCATGTATCATTCTTGCAGGACTCGGGGGTGTGGTTCGGATGTTTGGAATTATGAGAAGATCATCTCGGCCTTGGCAGAGCCACGAAGCACGGAATGTGAATGCTCCAGTATCTAAGAGGTCCTGAACCTTATGCTTTAGAACATAGTAGTCATCAGTGGAGTGACCGACTTCTCCTAGGTGATAGTCACACTTTTTGGATGGGTCGTAGTTGGAGAACCGCTTAGGATTAGGCCGCTTGGGCTTAGTGGAAAGCAAGCCCTTTTCTCGGAGAATCGTCAATACTTGGGATAGAGACCTAGGGAGAGGAGTGAATTGTCTTCTAGCTCCTTGTCGTCAATTAGAGAACGGGTGTCTCGGTGGGCTATCTTGACATCCAGGGAGTAGTCGTGCTTTGCTTTACAGGGGCCGCGATGTTGGAATGAGTGGATCCCGATCACCTTGCTCGTGCTTTACGAACTTTGGACGCAAGGTACTCAACTCCCTAGGATCAGGGGACTCAATAGTACTGCCAGGTACGACTGCTTTGTCATTCGAGTCGGTGCTGAAGGGTTTTGTTTGAATCATCACCCTTGGCCCTTGAGGAAAGGGACGGGTCATGGTGAGTTGTTTCAAGCAGTCCGACAAATGCGCTGTTTGCCTTGAGAGTTGTTGGAGAATGACAGAGGCCTATTTCAGGTCCTTCTCAATATTAGTGAGGCGGTTCGACACTTCACTATGAGCACTTTCTCTCATGGCTAGGCGGGAACAGCTGGTGGTCGACGATCCATAATCACTTAGCTTGAGTATCAACTTCCTTGCGATGGTGGCTCACAGCTAGGGGCGTTTTGGCTTGGTGGCTGGCTGACATATGGGGCTCTGAGAAATAAAGACAAGGACGGCATTTCTGCAGAGAAGCCGCAGTCGCCGCGAGAACGGCAAGTGGTGGATGGAGTTGCATTTTTTGTTGGGCGGTGAGCTCACAGTGGCGTAGGAGCAACAACGAAGGAACTCGGCGAGGTTGTCCCTTGGTGAGGCTCGAGCGATGGATCGATAACTGTGGATGATATGTAGTCACCTAATTCAAAAGAAATGAACCAAATAAGCACATGGTCAAGAAAAGTTTGGTCCATGACACGCTTTCTAGTCTTTTTCATTCTTCGTTTATTCATAAAAATACTCGTATATGAACGAGACTTTATGGAAAAGTGCTCTAAGCAAAGAAATATAAATAACACTCCAAACACAACCTAGGAAATAAACGCATCGAAATCCCTAATCATAAAACTAGGAAAACCAAAAATTAAGATTCCCTAGAAACTATGAACTGAAAACAAATTCTCTAAAGCTTTTTTTTTTCGCATTTTTTGTTATAAAAACGATGACAACCTCTTATGAAAATAATGACCTATGACACATCTAGGAAAATGAAGACATAGATTGAAAATAAATTCTCCAAAAGCCTTCTTTCTTTTTTACTTTTTTATTTTCAAAGGACTCAATGATTATTACTTTCGAATTGAAAACCGATCTAGACCCATGGACCAACCCAAAAAAAAATGAGAAAATAAGTAAACTACAAGATAAAGGTTCAGAAGACTTACTTTACCAGGTAGGACTATGGCAATCACACTGACATGCGCATGAAATGTGATGTTCGATTTCTATCTAGATTCTGGCTTGCAAAGTGGAGACGCGAGGATTACCGGGCTAAACCAGTTATGGTAGTGGTTAGGCCGGGGTTCCCCTGACTCCAGCTTAGTCAAGGAGCCGACTCGGGTTGCAAGGGTTGCAACCGTGATGGGAACTCAATGACACCGTGAAAGAACTTTCGAGACTAAGGAGGGCGACCTGTACTACACAGGTGTGATCGAGGTGTCCGCTATCTCAGTACCATCCTAAACTTATGCTGCTCAGGTCCGACAGTGGGTAGTGTGTGCGGTGTAGTGTAAATGCAAGGCATGCACAGCAAGTTATATCATACAGCGTTTCGTGCATAAAATAAACCATATATCTAAACACCTCCCTACAAAACAAGGATTAACAATCACGCCTCCCCTTATACCTCCCATTCTGCAAAAATATTTAACACCTAAAATGTTAGAGACGTACCTGGGATCCTTGCTGCCAAGCAAAAATATTTTTTGAAAAGAAAACTGGCCAAAGTCCACTAAGAGTTTTAACTCAAGTCCCTAGCGGAGTCGCCAAGCTGTCGCGACCTAAAATTTCTCAGGCTAATGGATTATTAAGACTAAGCCTAACTCGGGTCCTCCCAAGCCCTACCAATTCGTAACTTAGGGTTTAAGTTTTTAATATATAAAAGTTTTCATGCTTGGAGTCGCCACTAATCTATTTGTGGTAGGTCGATTAAAAACCTAAATAAAATATAAGGAGATATGTTTTATTCCCACGAACCATAGATTCTAAGCTCGGGCACTTAGTTACGCTAGATCTAGTCTAACGCCCTTTCGGTACCTTTTCTTTTCAAAAATATTTATGCAGGCAGTCTGGATTCATTTTATTATCAAATTACTAACATGTGAGGTGTTCATGCGGGTGCGCAAACCACCAATTTAACACCCAAGAAAGCAATATATAAATTGCAAGATAACATACCTTCAAGCCACGCAAGCATCTGCATTGTTAGTAGAAAATCACATTGACAATCCTAATATGATTTCTAATTAACAAAGCAAAGTACTCAAGGTGTTCATTTGGGTTTGCGCTCTATTAAAATGCAAACTAACCTATATGCAATGACGTGCAAAAAATGACATGCGATTAATGCAACCTAGCATGCGAACTATATGACATGCGATGACGTGACCTAATTCTAATGATGGACAAATGATTTATTTTTGATATTTTTCCAATGAAATTCGGAATTAAAAATACTCAAATCAACATGCAATCTATCCTAGAGAAAATGATTTGATCTATCCTTAAGTGATTCTTTTTTTTTTGGGATTTTTATTAAAATTCGAAATTTTAAAGTGACCTAAATAATATATTAGGATTAGAATAACACCTAATTTAAACTAGGAAATAAATTATCTCAAGTCCTAATTTAAATTAAATAATTATCCTATCTTCTAGATACATTTAGGGTTCCCTAAACATGCAAAACTTCTAATTTAAATCTAACTAACAAATTTTTGGATTTTCTTTATTTAAAAGAAAAGCAATCAAACAAAGATAATAACCACATTCAAACAATTCACGCAATCCGCAAGATTCTTCAAATTCAGATAAGGCAAAGAAATCAAACTAACGGTCATATCTATAGGGTTATAGATATCGACGGAAAGTTGATTGTTCGAATTTGGAAATCGAATAAAATCTATTATCGTATCTAAGTGATTGTGGATAAGATAATGATTTTCCGTATCGCCGCGTATCGTGCCTTAGAGATAAGGTCGGATAGTCGTCCAGATACGTTGCCAAAGTAGGAATGATTCCTAATTTTGGGTATTTTCAAATATTGCGGATCTAGCACACATCATCCTAAGGTATCTAGCAATCCACGCACTATTCACGAAATATTCAAACACCCGAAAGATTAGGAAATTGAATATTCTAAGACTATAGATGAGAATCTTACCTAATTTGTGGATATTTCCAATTCGAACTTGGATCAGACTCGGGCTTGCCGATTAGGACGGTGATCGACAGCGGATGGCTGATGACAACGAGTCGCTTGTGGATCGTCAGGAATTTAGGCTCGTCACCTACAAAATAAAATCAAGAGCGGGACGACGGACTGACTCGCTAACACGGGGTCGGCGGCAAGGGTGATGCGATAGCAGGAGCGCTTGCCGGGGTGGACTGGCGATGGATCACGATTAGGCGTTTCTTGGTCACAGCTTGATTCGTGGATCGACACAGGAAGTTCCCACCAGTCAATGGCTTGGTTTGCTCGCCATAACACCTCGAACGATTCTGCGAAACAGAAGAAAATTTGGAAGCTCTTGGTGCAAGAAGGTTCAGGATGTTTCTGGTTGAATTCCCGCTACTGCAGTGCTCGCCGGGGGTGTTGAAACCATGAAGGCGTCGGACCATAGGGATCCGATTTAGAGGGAAGCCACAGCTTGGTCAAAGAGCTGCTGATGGTGCAATTGTCGGAGACGCGATAGTGGCTAAACACGACCCCAGATAGGAAGAGGGCAGTAGCAACGTCAAAATCGTGGATGTGCGGCAATTGTCCGTTTGCACTACCAACAATTCTCTGGTTCTGCTTCTTCAGGGCCAATTCTCACGCTTCTCTTTCTCAAAGCCACCTTTTTACGAACTCTTCACATATTTTTCTCCGAAGCTTTTTATGAACTGTGGCTGTGAATCTCCGAAGCTTCTCACGATTTTTCTCTCAATTGTGTGGCCGTGTGTTTGTTGTCTCCCTCTTTTCTTCTTCAGCCATGCAAAGGGCTATTTATGCTGCACAGGAACCGACCTCTTCACATATTTCTTTCCTCAGTCAAATATTTCTTTTCCTAGTTGACCAACTCTTACCGAGGAAGCAAAGTCCCACGTTCCCATTCATTATATATTAAACAATTTACTTTTTAACATGGATCCTTCACTGCCCCTATTCACAAAATATGTGTATTGCGGCAATGTGAGTAATATGGCCAAGATTTTCTTGAACGCGGGCTTAGTCCAATTAAGTTCAGAGCCGTTCACTCGAGTCCATCCCCCGCCGGTCCGATAAATATCCAAACTATATAGGCCTAATTAACTATTAATGAAATGCTCTTAATATCTATATGCAATGCCATCTAATTATATTTTTTGTTTAGGGGTTAAAAAATCAATATCTAATTTTCTATGCAATTGTTCCTAAATAACTAGTTAAAATTTAGGTGTCAACAAGCCCACTCTATGCACCCATGAACGGCGGCTTCCGTTTGAATCTTTCCTTTCTCAACCAAGCCACTCCTATAGATAAATCTTTTTGGAATATATATACCTATATTCACCGCCTAAAGAAGTCCTGTTGCTCAGTCAAAGAAGTTCACACCGATTGGGATTAGGAAACAAAATCCGTTTATACTTTCCTTTTCTTTTCTTTTTTATTTATTTCTTCTTCCCACACGGCAACAAAGGGGACAAAATAATCTTTCCTTTTCTATGTCCTCTCTCCATGGTCAAAGATCCAACGACGCTTCTGCGTAAAAATATAAAATTACGTACCGGCTTATACGTACTTTAATTCGGGTCAAGTTCGTTCAATGGGGTCAAATTCGAGACATACTTTAATAATCTTCACCTTGACTCAACGTTTGAGTCAAGTCACAATCACTTCGTCGGAACTGTGCTACTACTCTCCCACAGCGTCAATAGGCTCAACTACCACAGATATCTTCCAAGTCCAAGTCTTGCTTGAACTTTGCCATAACCATGGACCTCATCAGAATACCAACTTCACTTGTATCTTTAATTGCTTCATAAGAATTTTCTAACACAAACTCCTTAACCACAGATAAAGCAAAACCATCATTGCATCCATATCCATCAGGAAATCAAATATGTACCTTATCAATATCAGTAGTTACAGCAATTGTTGGCTCTATAGGCTCTACCTCGCTATAAGCACTATTTGTGTCGAGTATTACACTAACATCCGCTACCTCAGAAATTGTTGGTTGTAACTCCATCTTTAGCTAAACACCGTCCAGATATGTATGAACATTGCCATAAACACTCCTAGCTAGAAGTATTGGAGACTCGTCAAATGTAACTTCTCTACTAATAATAAGTGAATTTAATTCTGGGCACCACAATAGATAACCTCGCTCACCTTGTGCATAACCTAGGAACATGCACTTTCTTGCCCTCTCATCAAGTTTACCATCACTAATTTGAACATAACATGGGCAACTAAATATTTTAAGAATAGAATAATCAACAACGTTACCTGATCAAACTTCTTCGGGAGTCTGACATCCAATTGCAGTCAATGGGGATCTATCCATAAGATAGTTCGCCGTACTAAGCACATCCGTCAAGAATCTCCTAGCCATACCAGTACTAAAAAGCATTTTATGAGCCGTCTCTACAATTGTATCACCAACACTCACAACATCGCATTCAGCATTGTTCCCCAACTGCACTTTACTATTATCCATGCATTGATACATAGTAAACCAGTTCCTGTTTGGTATAGCACGAAACGAATAACCAGAATCCATAATCTATCCCCCAAACGACAAATCATTAGTGACAGACAAGTTATAATCAGTACTATCCGAATTACTGTCAGCTATAGCCACAACATAATTCACAGACTCAACTCTAATTCCCTTACCCTCGTCGTTTTTCAACTTCAAGCAATCCCTTTTAAGATGCCTCTTCTTGCTATAACTCCAACAGACAATACCACCAGTCCTAGACTGACTACGTCTATTCGAGTTTATATCACTTATGCTAGCACATGTACTAGTTCTTCATCTATTTTTACCTACTAAAGCAGCAGATACATGTTCACTAGATTCTCTTTTTCGAATATCCTCACTCAAAATTAAATCTCGAATCCCATCCAACGTCAAACTTTTTGACCCAAAGGAATTACTAACAGTAGTAACAATAATATTCCAATTATCAGGTAATGAGGATAATTTAATTAAAGCACATACCTCATCTTCAAAGTTAATTTTAACTGAACTCAATTGGTTAACGATCACACTAAATTCATTGATATGATCAGCAACTGATGCACTTTTGCTCATCTTCAAATTAAACATATGTCGCATCAAGTAAACTTTATTGATCGCAGAGGGCTTCTCGTACATGTCTGACAGGGCTTCCATAAAACCTATAGCGGTCTTCTCTTTCACAATGTTAAACGCGACGTTACGAACCAACGTCAACTGAATAACATCCAAAACTCATTTATCAAGCAATTTCGAACTAGCTTGCTTCATCGTCATTGGCTTCTCCATAGATAGGGGCAAGTTCAGTTTCATCTGATAGAGATAATCCTCAATTTGCATATTCCAAAAACCAAAATCCTTCCCATCAAATTTATCGATTTTCACTGAAGGTCTCTCATTTGGCATTTTTTAGAAGTCCACTTTACGAGCGAAAATTATCTTGATTGATGATTCTCTCTAGTGAATATTTGGTAACGCAAACGTGGCAAAATCATCATTCATAAGCTTCAATTGAATTGTTTAAAACTTAAATGAAACTTGAAATATGCATTCTAGAATAGCCTATGCTGTCTATCTCCTTGATGAATGCATGCATATTTGCTCTAATTGTCTCTAACAGGTAATATGTCCTTGAAGACCCAAAGAGTGCCCGACGTTCGAGTTACCTCAAAGGTCGTCAAAAACTCTCGGACATGGCAACCTTCCATAGCCTAGAGTCCCTTTTCATCAACATGGCATGTTGCTTCCATACCCCAGAGTCCCCTTCATCGACATGGCGTGCTTCTGTAACCCAGAGTCCCTCTTCATCGACACGGCATGCTTCCGCAGCCTAGAGTCCCTTTTCATTGACCTGGGGTGCTTCCACAGTCCAAAGTCCCTCTTCATTGATGCGGCATGCTTCCATAGCCCCGAGTCCCTCTTCATCGATGTGGTGTGCTTCCACAGCCTGGAGTCTCTCTTTATTGACGTGGCATGCTTCCGCAGCCTGGAGTCCCTCTTCATCGACTTGATGTTTTTCAATTATCCGAAGTGTAATTCGCATATCTCATAGAGACCCTTTTTCAAATGACTGAAGCATAATCCGAGTATTTCTTAAAAAAAATATTTCTCATTTCATGGAGTGCAATTCAGATATTTCATGAAAATTTTCTCAACTACTTGAAGTGTAATCCAAGTATGTTGTAAATATCCTTTTGCAATATCTGAAAAAATAAATTATATAGGATGAACGTATCAAGGGATGTATGTGTTCTAGGATAGCCTTAATTGTCTATCCCTTTGGTGAATGCATATGCTTTTTGCCTATAAATCATGTATAACAGGAGATATGCCCTCAAGGATTAGGGATGTGGCCGGGTAAGTATTATCTACCCATGTTCATTTCAAAATTTCAATTGTGACTGTCCAGGTATTCTCCAGGGTTAAATACTTGTGATTCTCCAATTATTCTTTCAATGCTTGTGATTATCTAGGTTTTTTTCCAGGGTATGAATGCTTGTGTTTGTCCAAGTATTCCTTTTCTTTTAAGTGCATGTGATTGCCCAGGTATCTTTATACAGCCGTTAGACGCCTCTGACAAGAGACATGCATTTATTAATCAAGCCTTTTCAAGCACCTCTAACGAGATCTAGGTGCTTCGTTTCGTCAAGGAATCTCTGGACATTCAGATTAATTCCCTTTGTCCACCAATCCATTAGATGCCTCTGACAAGATCCAAGCATTTATCATACAATTTCGTTTCAAATGTCTCAGACGATAACTGGACATCCGGATCACCTTTGAGGGCCTCTGACAATACCTAGGCGCTTTGAAGTTCTCTCCCAAATCATCAGGCGAAGTGATACTTGTTAGGTGGTTTGGACCTCATGTCTCGAATTGTTCTACCACCGCGTAGGCGGTTCTGCCCACTTCGGGGAGGTCACGACAGGTGTATCGCTTTCTTTGTATGCTGCGGGAGAATGGGAATATTGCAGAGGAGGAGAATGCTTTTGCAATGCCTCATGAATACTGGAAATCGTACAAAGAATTGTTTGCACACTCCAATTTTTTATACGAATTTCAAATTTGTCCATTACCTAATGAGCAACACTATTTTGACAAGCGATGTTGGGATGTTGACATGGGTATGTAACGAAGATATATGAAATGATCGGAGATTTCTGGGCAAATACATCAACATCTTATGAGTGAGGGGAAAAATTGTCCAAAAAGTCCTTAATCTATTGCACTTTTATCAATTTAATATTAAATCTTTTAATTTTTACAATTGAGTCATAGATCTTTTCACGTTTTGTCAATTGAGTCCATTCGGCTAGTTTTAATCGAAAATCGCTGACGTGAATGCTGTTAGTGCCACATCGGATGACCGACGCTAACGTGAACAAATTTTTAATAATTTTTTAAAAAAATTATTTTTTATAACTTTTTATTATTTTTAATATTTTTATTTTCTTTTTCTTCTTCAAGTTTGGCGAGGGTCATGGCCCTCGCCCAGACCTCACGAGGGCTGCAAAGCCCTCAACCGTGATTGGTGAGGGCCACAACCCTTGCCCGCGACTGGCGAGGGCCGCCGTCAAGGGTCGGCTGGCCCTCACCTATGGTAGGCGAGTGTTGGCCGGCCTATACCAGCGAGGGTTGGTAGCGGCCCTTGCTGGGCTTGAAGAAGAAAAAGAAAAAGAAAGAAAGAAAAATAAGAGAAAAAAATAAAAAAAATAAAAAATTTGAAAAATATTAAAAGGTTTATGACTGAATTGGCAAAAGTACAATTGACTTAGGACTTTTGGGACAATTTTCCAAGCGTGTGGAGCATGCGGGAGTTTTATTTTCCAACTAAAGATGTAATTGGAGAGAATAAAAACTCTATCCCAATTTGAATATACAAAATGAAAGACCCACTTAGACCTTTCCCCCAATTTGAATATCCAGCAATTCAGCCAAATACAAATGAGCAGACGACAACAGTGCTTGAACATATAGTTTGGGAACGCTTTATCCTCAAGTTAGCTAATATACAATCTCTTTTTTCTTTTTTGGTTCCCAATCGCTTCACTAAACATAATCTAACGAGTTAATCATAAATACGTAGAAAATCAACTGATACTTCTTGATCTTGCTGTCAATCTAGATAGATCATCTTCTAAGCACACGACTCGTGAGCAAACATTGACAGATTCAAGTGTCAACGAACAATAATCAAACTAGAGGGCAACTCGGGTAGGCTCTGAAGATTGCCGCATCTGGAGATGTCGAGTTTTTTGAGACGAGAAAGGAGGGATAGACATGCAGGTAGGCCACAAATCTGAGTGTCGGACAGGTTCAGGATTGCCAAGGATGACAATCCACAAATCTCATCGGGGATTTCCCCTTCTAAATTCCGGCACAATGACAAATCTATCTCTTCCAACATCTCCAGATTCAGTATAGCTTTAGGAAACTCCTGTGTGAAAGTACGCCCCATCCGAAGCACTTTCATGGCTTTCAAATCCTCGACTGACGTTGGTATCTTCTGAATCGCAGTGTCAGATAAATCCAGGAATTGCAATGACCTGAGCTGTCCTATTCCATCTGGAAGATTGGTTAGCCTCTGGCAGTTCTTCAGAGACAGTGTTTTCAGTTGCTTCAGCGATCCAATGGACTCCCAGAGGGTAAGGATATCAGTGCCGTCTAGAGCCAGATATGTGAGAGACTTTAAGTACGTGATCGAATCGGATATTTTAGTCAGGCTTTTACAATCGCGAGCACTGAGAATTTGGAGCTTCCCCATGGAACCTTCTTGGAAATCAATCCGAGTAATGGCAGTATTATCGACCACCAGCTCTTTCAAGCCTCTCATGGGACTCAAATCTGGCAATTCGTAGAGGCGACAGCACTGCTTCATATTCAAGGAAACCAACTTCTTCAGATTAAAAAATGATGGATGGATACGTGATAATTTAGAGCAACCTTCCAGAATAAGTCTTTCCATCTCCAATGGAGCAGGAGCAGCTGGAAATTCTGGAGTGGTGACCAATTGGACACAACCTGTTAGTTTCAAAACTTTCAGTTTCCTTGCCTGCAAGATAAATAGGATATGATATTAAATGTTTAGCTCCTGGGAAATACGTCGTCAAAACAAAAAGATGAATGAAGATAGTAAGTTCATTCCATACCTCCACAAGCAGGTTCCAACCTCTCCAGTTTTTGTTGACCTGACTCCACGACAAATCAAGAATCACCAAGTTTTGCACATTCAGATTTAGCAATTCATCGTCAAAAAACTCAGGGCACCCTTGCCAATCAAGCCACTTTAAATTCGAAAGACGATTCCTAAAGTTTCCCCTGATATCAGCCCGATCCAGCTTGAGGAACCTCAAGTTATGTAAACCATCAAATCTATCACATTCAAAATGGATATTCCCTTCGGATCCGTCACCAAACTCGAGCCCGAGGGCTTCGATTTCCGTAGTACCCTGTGAATCAAGCAAAACAAGATTAACTTAAAAAATTGGAGCTGTCTTTTAGCATCCCACTTAACGAATAATTGAACGAAAGGGACCAATAACAGTATCAACTGGCATCTATAGAAGAAAAGATGTGGCACAGTGATCGTAGAAGTTACCTTCCTTCTTTTTAGCACACGCAGTGCTTCTTCGTGGTTGCACAGCCTACTGCGCTTGTAAGGTTTACATCGGTTTTGATTCCTAACAATTTCCCGGCCAAAGTTCTTGAGTATTTCATGCATACATAGTTCATTATCCTCTCCGATTTCTATGAAAAGCCCAGCGCGAAGAGCTAGAATCGATATAGAAGGAGAGTATTTACAGTCAGCCCACATGTAATAGGGGATTCTATTGTCCTTTCCAATGAAGAAGCATGCTATATCAAGAAATATCTGTTGTTCTTTATCATTTAGGTTGGCATAGCTCTTCTTCAAGGCTGCTTGGACTTCCTTATCAGGAGCTCCTTTCAATGCATCCAGCGTTTCCTTCCACGCTTTCTTTGAGTCTACAGGGCAAAGAGATGTACCTACCGCCTTGAGTGCTATAGGAAACCTGCCAGTAGCAGCAACAATTTCTTTTGACAGATTCTTGAATTTCTTACGGGGAGAATCCTCTCCGAAAGCATGCCTACAGAATAATGTCAGAGCTTCATCTTTTTCCATCGGTCCAAGGACAAAACTTTCTGCACCATCGATTTTCATAAGGACGTCTGTTCTTTGGGATGTCACAATGACCCTGCTCCCCTGACCAAGCCAATCAAGCTTTCCGACTAATTCGCTGAGCTGTTCGTGATCTTTTACATCGTCAAGGAGAACGAGGATCTTCATTCTTTTAAACCTTCTCTGAATACAAATCAGAGCACCGTCAGAATGATTAAACTTTTGGGTATTATTACTGAGGTCAGCAATTAGGTTGTTTTGCACAGACAGGACGCCTCGATGTTTAATTTCTTCTTGGATCTTCATACAAATGCTACGGTCATCATACAGATGATGTAGTTTTTCATAAACATATTTCGCCAGGACAGTCTTACCAATCCCGGAGAAGCCAGATATTACTAACACCTTTTTACGTGTGTCCCCAATTTTAACTGCTTGCCCATTGCGATAGTCAACGTCCAGCATTTCCATTATGCCTTGCACATGAGGATCGACTCCGACTAGTTGTTCCGGTAAAGTTACATTCCCCTTGTTCAGCTTCCTCTGAACTTCTCGGACTATTTCCAGTATGAGATTGACATGATCCCTGACAAATGTAAATGGAATAAAACGGACAGGGAAGAGGAGGATTTAAAGCCGAAGAAAGCCTAGAGTGCGTGATGCAGCTGTTGTCATAGTTATAGCGACGAATACAAAAATGGATAGGATTTAAACCTAGTTAATCTCATGCAAAAGTAGGCAAGATACAAGAAAAAAGTAATCTCAGACCGGAGTGCGTCATGGAAATTACCCTTCATTTTTTTCATGGAGATGGTATCCGCCCATTTTTCCGATTTGACGAAGAGCAGACTTCCAGGAACCAATGACCGTGTCAGTGATGCGGGAATCTTTGTGCCCAAGCAAGGACGTTTTGATGGGGCCCTTGCAGCGGCGTACATGCTTCGGGTCGACGTAGTAGAAGATGGGCATGATGATGTGATTTTTCTTATCCCTGCACTCCAACATTTGCTGCAATTCCATGAGGCAGCTATAGCTGGACGCGTAGTCCTTGGAGATGACGGCTACTGATATCTTGGACTGGGTGATCGCCTCGATCAGCTCATCCTTGATATCTTTTCCTTTTGGCAGGTCTTTCTCGTCTATAAAGACGTCAATCTGAGCATTAGTCAACATTATGTGCAGGAATTTCGCAAAGTTGTTTCGCGTGTCCGCCCCTCTGAAACTCAGGAACACTTCAGGGGCTGGCTGTCCAGACATTGATGAGGAATGATTGATAACGTGACTAATGTCCAATTGGTGTAGCAGATCTGGAGAAAATATACGAAGGAGCTCGGTCACTACGTACGTGCACTTACTTTGAATAGGCCATCCTCACACTTATAGAGCAGAGTTGGTTTGGTTTTTGGTGAGCAAATCGACCATTGACTGGTCGGTGGCAGTGGCACTTGATGATCTTCTCTTTTGAGCAAATCGACCATTGTTTGGTTTTTGGTGAGCAAACACGCTCCGCCCCTCGGATCAACTACTAGATCCAAGGGGCACGATCGTTTGGTATAAGTTCGAGATCGTTCGTCAATTCATTTCGTGGTCCAGCGGAATCACCCGCAATCCACTATTATGACAATGGTGAACTGACCCCAGACTATCCTTGGATCGGCCAACAGTGGCTCAAAATATCACCTCAGCGATTTTATCGTTGAAAATCAATTCACAATCGAATTTTCTCTTAGTCGCACGAATTTAATTCCCCGATTAGCCTTTCCTTATTGGTTAGCAACCCAGGAATGATCAGTTCCGGGCAAGAATTTATTATGAGTATATTTCATAAAACTCAGTATTTTGCAAATCCCAAATGGACTAATTCTCAGGATGTCACAACTCTTCCCCCTAACAAAAAAAAATCGCCCTCGAAATTTACAAATCTCACTACTATCCAAAATTTGCAAATCTTACTATTACTCAAACAGCTGGGGGTAGTGATGTTGCATCATCTCTTCGCTTTCCCAAGTTGCGCCTTCAGTCCCGTGGTGCTCCCAAATAACTTTGACCATCGGGATTGTCTTGTTCCTCAAGACCCGTTCCTTCCGATCTTCGATCCTTATTGGTCTCTCAATATAAGACACATTGTCATCAATTTTTATCTCCTCATAATTCAGCACACGAGTCGGGTCCGGTTCATATTTTTTCAGCATTGATACGTGGAGCACATTATGCACTTGCGATAAATTCGGCGGAAGTGCAAGACGATACGATAAATTCTCGATCCTTTCTAAAACCTCAAAAGGTCCCACGTACCTTGGACTCAACTTGCCCTTCCTACCGAACCTGGATAGTCCTCTCATGGGCGATACCTTAAGAAACACATGATCTCCTACTTGAAACTCCAAAGGTCTTCGCCTTCTGTTTGCATAACTCTTTTGACGGCTCTGCGCTGTCTTCAGTCTTTCTCGAATAATCTTAACCGCCTCAATCGATTGCTCAACTAACTCTGGCCCTGTTATAGACCTTTCTCCCACTTCGTCCCAGCACACGGGCATCCTACAAGTCCTGCCATATAGCGCTTCAAAGGGCGCCATTCCGATACTCTGCTGGAAACTATTATTATAAGCAAACTCTACTAAGGGCAGTTGCTCTTCCCACTTATCCTGAAAGTCCAACACACATGCCCGAAGCATATCCTCTAGGGTCTGAATCGTTCTCTCAGATTGGCCATATGTCTGAGGATGGTAAACTGTACTAAACTGTAACTTGGATCCCAAGGCCGTCTGCAGACTTTTCCAAAAACTGGCAGTAAATCGAGGATCACGATCTGAGGTAATAGTCACCGGTACCCCATGTAAACGAACTATTTGCTGTATATATAGCTCAGCATATCGTTCTAATGCGAAATCCTTTCGCACGGCCAAAAAGTGTGCCGACTTGATTAGTCTATCGACAATCACCCAAATAGTATCATGATTTCTTTGACTCCTCGGCAATCCCGACACAAAATCCATAGTTACATGCTCCCATTTCCACTTTGGGATTTTCAAAGGTCGCAATAATCCTCTAGGTTTACAATGTTGCACTTTCACTTGCTGACACGTCAGGCACTTAGCCACGTGTTTAGCGATATCTGCCTTCATACCGTTCCACCAATAATATTGCCTCAAATTTCTATACATTTTAGTACTGCCTGGGTGGATACTATAACTGCTACGATGCGCTTATGAGAAAATCTCTTCCTTGAGTTTCGCATCGTCAAGCACACATAAACGTCCACGAAACTTTAATACCCCATCTTCAGATACTCGAAAATCTGGCTTTCTCTTGGCTTCCTCCATCTCTAAAATCTTTTGAATTTCCTGATCCGAAGATTGCAACATCTTAATTTTAGCCTGGATCTTTGGTTCAATCCTAAGCGTAGCCAACAAGCTCGAGACTTGACTTACTTCAAATCTAAACTCCGAGTCTCACACTTTCTCTAACAATGTCCACTCCTTGACCATCAAATGGGCTATACTCGACTTCCGACTCAAAGCATCGACTATCCGATTAGCCTTTCCCGGGTGATATAGAATTTCACAGTCGTAATTCTTCAACAACTCCATCCACCGACACTGCCCCATATTTAACTCCTTTTGAGAAAACAAGTACTTGAGGCTCTAATGGTCTGTATAAATTTGAAACTTCTCTCCGCATAAATAATGTCACCAAATTTTCAGGGCGAACATAATTGCGGCCAATTCCAAGTCATGCGTCGGATAATTCAATTCATGCGGCCTTAACTGCCTTGACGCATAAGCTACCACTTGCCCATTTTGCATAAGAACACACCCTAATCCTTTCAACGACGCATCACTATATATCTCATACCCTCCAGGTCCTGATGGAATCGTCAGCACCGGTGCTATTGTCAATCTATGCTTCAATTCTTGAAAACTCCTCTCACATTTATCTGACCATTTAAATCTCGATTCCTTTTTCAATAATTGAGTCAACGGCATTGCTATTGCCGAAAATCCTTCCACAGAACGGCGGTAGTATCCAGCCAAACCCAGAAAGCTCCGAACCTCTGTTACTGTCGTCGGTCTAGGCCACTTCATCACAACCTTAATCTTCAATGGGTCCGCTGAGATTCCTTCCCCAAAAATTACATGATCGAGAAATGCTACTCGGCTAAGCCAGAATTCGCACTTGCTAAACTTAGCATACAGCGCGTTCTCCCTTAAAGTCTGCAACACTCGATTCAAATGGAATTCATGCTCCTCTATGCTCTTCGAGTACACCAATATGTCATCTATAAAAATAATCACGAACTGATCTAAGAATTCCTTAAACACCCGATTCATTAGGTCCATAAAAGCAGCAGGAGCGTTTGTCAATCCGAACGGCATTACAGTAAATTCATAATGTCCATATCTCGTTCTAAATGCCATCTTCGGTATATCCTCCTTCCTAATCCTCAACTGATGATACCCCGTTCTCAAATTAATCTTAGAGAACACCGAAAACCCTTGTAACTGATCAAACAAATCATCAATCCTCGGCAAGGGATATTTATTTTTAATTGTTACCTGATTCAGCTGCCTATAATCAATACACAATCTCAATAATCTATCCTTTTTCCTTACAAATAAAACCGGCGCTCCCCACGGAGACGCACTGGGACGAATAAATCCCTTGTCTAATAATTCTTGCATCTGCACCTTTAATTCCTTTAACTCCAACAATGACATCCTATATGGTGCTTTCGAGATTGGCTCGGTACCAGGTGCCAACTCAATTACAAATTCTACTTCTCTTTCCGGTGGTAATCCCGGCAATTCCTGAGGAAACACATTAGGATACTCATACACTACCGCTATATTCTCAAGCCTCGGCTCTTCAGCCGTCGAATCAACTACTGCAGCTAGAAATCCTTGACACCCTTCATTCAACAGTTTCGTCATTTCCATCGAGGAAATCCATGGAATCGAGGGTCCTTCTCGACTTCCTACAAATTTGAATTCCGAATGTCCAACAGGATTAAATTGGATCACCCTGCTATTGCAATCCATTACAGCCCTCTGCTTAGATAGCCAGTCTACACCCACTATCACATCAAAGTCGTACATGTCTAGAACCGCTAAATCAATCATTTCCTCCCTATCCCCAATCACAATCTTACAGTTTGGACAACCCAGCGAAATCAGCATCTTATCATTCAAGGGAGTCGTCACGCATAACACAACATCAAGCAATTGCGGTTCTATTCCAATTAACTCAACAAACTGTTTCGATATGAAAGAATGTGACGCCCGAGGGTCAAATAAAGCATACGCAGTATGGTTGCACAGAGAAATCGTACCTGTGACAACCCTTGGTGCGTTCTCAGCCTCTCGTCTGGCCATAGCATATACTCGTCCTTATGCTTGAGGCCTATTCTGGTTTACTGTCTGGACCGCTCCAATCTGATTCTCATTCCTAGATGGCGGCAACGCAGGCGGCCTGTTCTGCTTGGGATTGGGGCAATTCCTTATGTGGTGACCAAATCCTCCACATCCAAAACACGCTCTGCCCCGGATTGGATAAGGTCCATTTCCATGTCTACCTCCACAAATTCTACACGGACCATTCAAGATCCGGACTGGCTTCCCAATATTTCTTTTAACTGACGGAGTAAAACACCTATTATCCAACATCGGCCTCTTCCCAGGATTACGATTGTCCCTACCCTAGACAAATCTCGACCCAGAAGCAGCAGCCCTATCCACCTGATCTCGCTCTAGAATCTGAGCCCTATTAAATATTTCCTCGTACGTCCTCATATTTACCAGTAACAACTGGCTACGAATATCAGCTTTCAATCCGTCTCGAAATCTTCGCGTCTTGTCATCGGGATGTTCCACCATTCTTGGCGCAAACTTAGACAATCTCGCAAATTCCGCCTCATACTGATCTACTGTCATCTGACCCTGGCGGAGTCTCATAAATTCGGCTAACTTCCTTTCCCTGGCGCTGGCCGAGAAATACTTTTCATAAAAGCTTTTAGTAAAAGCAGCCCAAGTCCGAGCAGTACCTTCCGAAAAAACCCTATCCTTGGTGGCTTTCCACCAATCGTTTGCATTATCCTGCAATTGATATACCGCTAGAGTTACCTTCTCATGATCATTGCACTCTAGCACCTCAAAAGCCTTCTCAAGCTCTTCTACCCATCGAGGTGTAGTCTCAGGGTCACTTTTCCCAGTAAACTTAGGCGGTTTAAGCTTTATGAACTGCTCTACCAGTTGATGCATCGGTCTATTCACAACCATTTGTCCCTGCCCTTGGTTCTCATTATTATTAACGGCAGCAGCGGCCATAGCGACCTCGGCAGCTTGGGCAATCGTAGCAGCTCTTTCCTGAGTCTGCTGTCCTAACAGATTTTCGATCTGCTCCAATGTCCTCATAACGGCTCCTATTCTAGGATCCTCAGTAGGTCTAACTTCCACTATGGGGTCCACTACAACTCCAGCATCAACCCCAAGATTTTCTATCGCTCCTGCACCTATTCCAAGATCCTCTACGGTTCTAGCTCTAGCATGACCTCTACCCCTTGTTCCTCTACTTGCGCCACTTCTTGGGACTCTTCCTACGCCTCGTCCTTCGCTGCTCATTGTCACAATTCTACCACTCTCCTACCTGCTATAATTCCACTCATGAATTAGCAATCTAGACCAACTAGATTAATCTGATTCTAAGCAGTGAATTAACACAAGAGCTCACCCAGCAAGCAAACCCTCACTACCAATCACAAAGTCACAATCACAAGAATCTGACCATTTACCTCAGGTCCAGACGCTCCTGCATTTCAATAATCACCACAATCAATTAACTCACTCAAACAATCACAGCAAATAATCTGGAAATACGTGTAGCACTAGGCACATCTATGGCTCACTAAGGTTTTCCTAGCCAGCTACAGTTATCCTGGGTCTCCTCTCCTTATCACTCCAGGCTTTGACCGAATTAAATCGAGCTGTCCTTGCTCTGATACCAATTCAAACTTCAATGTCACGCCCCGAACCCCATCGAGCACGCAACATCCCTCTCTCCGATCGAATCAGTGCGACGTCCCAGGAAAAACGTCGCCGACCCAAAGATTCCATCAAAGTTAATTCGCAGCGGAAACAAATCATATTATCCCGGACAATAATATTGGAGAACCAGGGAAAAGCAAATTACTAAACCACCAAATATAATATTATGCCTCGATATATAAATATACAACATCCAACTCTTTACGACCAAATACTTCCATCACCCATCAGATTCACATCAACCGATAGTACACACCCGAACGGATTTCCTGATTACACCACCAACTATTCACATCAAGCATTCACTAATTTAATATCAAACCCATAATACACGCACACCAACTGGCTTCCACGGATCGCGTCCTCAACCTCAAAAGGGATTAGCAGCCAAGGTATATTCTACTCCTGAATGCTCGGTGTGCATCGAGATCCCCAAAACGCTGCGGCGGTAGCGGCGAAAGGTTCAAGGCCCGGGCGGGTGCTCTGAAATGGTTTGGTTGAAATAACCATGAGACACTTCTCAATAAGTCACAACCTAAACCCTACCTAGGCTATCACGTGTTCCAGACATATCCAGACACAACCAAGCAATAAACACAAACATCGTCATCCACACGATCATACTAACCTGGACTCTTGGCATAAACAGCCTGCACATTAGCCCGCAATCATAACAAACAATTCTCACACGCATCTTAACCACACACACTATAAATCACTCGCATTCTCAAGCCCACGTACAAATCGAACACACCACATTCCCAATCCCACATTCCACACTCGGTCACGCACCAATCACATCATTTTCATTAACTTGCCATCACGACCCGCGTAAACATGCCTCAGGCCCGATCTCACTTTCCTCGGCCTGCGTAAACACGCCTCAGGCCCATACGATCGCGCCCCGAGCATCACACGCCTCGGTCCAATCCCATTCCTCAGCCCGCGCCAAATATGACAGGCCTACGTGACCAAAACCCGAGCTTACAATGCCTCGGTCCGATCCAGGTCTCACCCGAGCTGATCATGCCTTGGATCAATTTTCACTTTTTTCAGCCCACGCCAAATGCGACAGGCCTACATGATCGCGACCCGAGCTTATAATACTCAGCCCGATCCCATAGTCGTATCACGACCCTCGTAAACACGCCTCATGCCGGTTCAATTCCCTGCGTAAACACGCCTAAGGGATTTAGTGATCATACGTACACATCAACATACCAGATTTTATCTGAACCCCGCGTAAACACGCATCAGGGCCTTTTAGTGATCACACGCACGTCGCACATCACAAGTCTCACACATGCACACACTCGAGCATCAAATACGTGCACTCAAACGAGCCCAAGTCAAACACTCCAATCCAGTCACACCACAACATTCAACCAACACCCAAATCGGCATTTTTCACATTCAAAACGACCATATTTCAATTCCGGCCCTTCACGACACTTTCATGAAATTCCGAGCCGGATCTAATGGCGCAAACCACATGCCCAACAGCACATCACAGCACTTGGAACAGCAAAACACAGCCATCGATCGGCCTCTAAAATTCCACCAAAATTTCCCGATTTCAATCCTAAGGCCCGATACTCCAATCAACCTCTAAACTACACCCGATCGTGTCTAAACGGGTTCGATAATACCCGATAAACTAGGTGAGGGTTAGATCGCGACTTACCGAGCTCTAAACTAACACGGTTAGAGCGAAAGCTGCGGCAAAACCAAGATCTAACGGCGGCTTGCGGCGGCGATGATGATCGGCAGCGATCAGGAGGAACGGCGGGCGACGGCAGTTTGGGCGGTGGCTGGTAGGGCTCACGGCTAAGAGAGGGAGACCGAGAGGGAGAGGGACGGCGGCAGCGTGGGGCTGGCAGTGGTGCGCCGGCATGGACGGCACGGCACGGCGGCGGTCTGGCGGGCGTACGGATGGAGGCGATCGGCGAGGGGAGAGGCGGTCGAAGGGGAAGCTCACGGTGGGGGGGTTTTCGGTGGTGAGGGGGGGGGACCGAATGAGTGGAGAGAGAGAGAGAGAGAGAGAGAGATAAGGTTGGACCAATTTTGACCAAA
This sequence comes from Syzygium malaccense, assembly GCA_031216405.1. Lineage (NCBI taxonomy): Eukaryota > Viridiplantae > Streptophyta > Magnoliopsida > Myrtales > Myrtaceae > Syzygium > Syzygium malaccense. Next base: position 42,023,054 of record CM062257.1, on the reverse strand, counting down.
ACGGCAAATGACTAAAATGCCCCTCTCTAACCTTTTAATCCGACGGTTCAGATTTGATCTTATCTTGAAACCGACGGCCCAGATCGAATCTCATCCAAAATATCCAAAAGTAATCTTGTAATTTCTCAAAAAGTTCAAGGGTAAAAGTGACTTTTCCAAATTTTGGGGCAAAATTACCAAAATGCCCTTTGCCCATAAAACTAACCCTTTATTAATTCCCAAGGGTAAAATGGTCACTTTCTCCGTTTCTCATCAAAAATGAATTTTTCTGAAGGATTCGGGACATTCCAAAATTACACGTTCCAACCGCAACGTCGTCCTTACGCTCCGTTGTGACTTTTTAATTTTTCCGATGTCCGATTTTGGCTAAATTAAATAATTAAATTTTATTAAACGCAACTCGAGCGTTTCTCAAAGTAACGGGCGGCCTGTTGGAGAAATTCGCATATTCGACCCGTGACTGACAATAAATCAAGTCACGTGCAAGTTCGCTCGATACGTGACGACCTCGGTTGTCATTAAAATCACGAAGATTAACTACTAGATTCGAGGAGCACGATCGTTTGGTATAAGTTCGAGATCGTTCATCAATTCATTTTGTGGTCCAGCAGAATCACCCACGATCTACTATTATGACAGTGGCGAACTGACCCCGGACTATTCTTTGATCGGCCAATAGTGGCTCAAAATATCACCTCAGCGATTTTATGGTCGAAAATCAAGTCACAATCGAATTTTCTCTTAGTCGAGCGAATTTAATTCCCCGATTAGCCTTTTCCTATTGGCTAGCATCCCAGGAATGAGCAGTTTCGGGCGAGAATTTACTACGAGTACATTTCATAAAACTCAGTATTTTGCAAATCTCAAATGGACTAATTTTCAAGATGTCACAAAAAGTATATGACTTTACTTAACAAAGCCTATTTTGTAAAAAAAACAAAAGAAGGGCTCCCAAGCAATCTGTCTCTTTCTTCTCCGTTCTCCCTCGTCGTACAGCTGTGTTATTGACGCCACTAAAGTAGTCATCGTGTGGCTCTTATACGAGAGAGAGAGAGAGAGAGAGAGAGAGAGAGGTCTAAGAAGAGCCGAGAGAAAATAGCCAATCCTGATTGCAGTTGAGCGACGACCCGAGATGAGTGAGCTAACTAGCTAGTAAGAATAACATGAAAAGATACTAAGATTTTCAAATTATGTATGTGGCCTGAATAAGAATGATTTATTTTGATCACCAACCATACATTATTTGTTGAAATTATACCCCACGAAAGTATATTACTTAATTACTCATCCCTTTATTCCTATTAAGCCCTTAAACAAGTTTTTGCAAGAAGAAATTGATTGAATAATTATTTTGAGAGATAATAATCATTAATAACACCAAACGGTAATGCTTTAACAAATTCAAGAGTAAATGGCATCAATAAATAGACTCGTGAACGTTCTAGGGAACGGTTTTTAAGCACTATTCATTATACATACATTTATTAAATTTAGAAAGAAACATTGCTGTTTTAAGTTTCTTTTTTTTTCTCTTTTTATTTTGCCAACAGGCATGCGGCCCTGCTAGTATAAGGATTGTGAGGCGGGGTCGAAAATACTAGGTTCGTGGTTCGATTCCCACAAGGCACACAAATGTACATAGAAGAGATGAATGAGATAAAAAAAAATTGAAAAAGAAAAAAGATATTTATAACAATGACCACAATGCTATATATGTGAATTGTTACAATTAGTGCATGTTACTAAATGCTTTTATCAAAATTGGCTTATAAAAAAGAATTTTCGTGAATAATTTAGTCAATGAAAGGTAAGGACTATTGCACTGGTCGAAGGGGTTGAGGATTTCTGCTTCTTGGGGTATGGACTTAATGACATGCGTCAAATTTCAACCCTATAGTATTATTTAAAAACTTTGATCTTTTAATGAGTTAATTTAATTGATTAAAATTTTAAATCTATTGATAAGATTAACCATTTAACAAGACCAAAAGAATTGCATCAACTCATGATTTGTGAGTCTAGGCTTTTGTATTTGGTAACGTTGGTTAGCTCACGAGTTGCATTGGAGTGATATCTAAATTAGTCTCTTCAAGTTCCTCGTGGATTTTGACCGGTCCTTGAATGTTCAATGAGTGAATGGAATGGACTCTTGAATTTAATCATTGAACTTATCATGTATTTTAAATTTGGTGCTTGCAGAGAAAGTGGAGGTATATTCTACAGTCAAGTGAAAAGCTTCATTCACAAGTTTAAAAACTGTGCTCAAACAGTTGACCACCATATCTACATTTTTCTATTCATGTCCATGTCCTGTGTTTGGAAGTTAATTGAAACTTGAAACTAGCATCATATATTTCTGCTCTTTCTAGTTCTCACTCATGAAATTTAAATCTAATGTTTGCTCCGTGTCATCTCCCTACAGGTAAAAAGGTGTTTCTCCTTTCGAGTCCAGAAACATATTCGACATGGTGACATAGTAAGAAATGATCCATTCAATATATAGGTTTTAGAATTGTAGATCTCGATCATCTATTGCCATACTTGTGGGCATATCAAAGGAAAAAGAGATTTCAAAAGCCAATTATATTCTTATTGTTGAATCCAGATTGTAAGGAAACTCCAAGTTATGAAGGTTGAATGATTTCTCAGGTTTATATATGTGCATTTTTACTTTGATGGCATGCCCTATACGTTTTGTAATTGGATTATCCTATCACATTATTATCTAAAGCTAAGACTCCTTGAATGTAACTTTACTATTAATTTTGGAGTACGCAATGCATTAAAAATAAAAATTTTATCTTACCCAAAAAAAAATAAAAATTTTATTAATGTAGAAACCTTTCACTGGCGTCTACTGTCAGTGCATATGAAACATGCAGAATTGGTTAAAAAATACATATGACATTTCATTTAAGTTCTTGAACATGTTTTTTTTTTATAACCCAGGGAACTCCCGCACGGCTGACAACCGGGAGGTAAACCCTAGGGGTGACACGTGCACCGGTTAAGTCACCCTGCGGCGCCCGGGATTCGAACACTCAACCTTTTGCGAGAGGAAGAGTGCCCTCTCCAGCAGCGCCACCCAGGCGGGTGGTAGTTCTTGCACATGTTCACTCTGTTTATTCTCCTTATTTAAGAACGTGTTGTGAAATAACACGAAAGCCAACGGATGTTGCAATTCAAGTCTCATACGAAAATAAGTAATTACTAGAGAAATCAAACAATGAAAGATAAAAAAAATACTAGATATTCATGTGGTTCGATCCAAGTGTTGAAACCTACTCCACAGAGATAGCCAACAACAAAGAAATCCACTATGAATCCGGGCAATTACAGAGTTACAATCGTTCGATCGCTCAAGTGTTTCCTAGCACAACATTACACCCAAAGCAAACCCATAAGTGTAACTTCGCAATCTCTTAAAGAGAACTCACTCAGAAAACTTATAAATAGAAAACACAAACACTCTCTTGTTTACTCTAATTTGTAATACCTTAATAGAATTCCGTTTTAAAATGTTCTATATGACTTACTGACTCAAACTAGGAAGCCTTGATTTTTTTTTCCTTTTTATCTTCAATCCAAGATCAGACTCCACCAAATGTTGGATTCCATTGAATTTTCTTGAAGATAAAGTCCAAGTTAGAGGACATCCAAAATACAGGCCAGACTTCCAGCAGGTCAAGTTTCATATACAAGCTCAAACTTGAGGTATAAATTAATAACTCTACACCTTGGCTCGACGTTTGTAGCCAAGTCATGGTACTTATAATCCATGTTGGCTCTCTCAATGACGCAATGGGCGCTCAACTATAACTAACATCTACCAAGCCCAAGCTGAGCTCAAACTTGTCTAGACGAATGAACTCGGTCCACATCTCCGCAGGATTCTCAACCACAAGAAGCTTCTTCACAGTCACATCCTCTCTTGACATGTTATTTCTTACACAGAAATATCGATCACCAATGAATGTGATCCTCCTGTGAAACCTTAGACTTTCACTGAACACGTTATCAACCCAATGTCCCACCCCAACATCACCAACCAAGTGATCTGACCACACCATCTCTTGAACCCCTTTAGTTGTCACTGTATTTCCATCTTCAGTCGTTGATGAAAACATCGCGCGCAGCATATATATATTTAGAATAGATTCCATTTTGAGAGAGAGTTGAAAAAGTAATATCTTGTTGAAAGGTTCTATACTTCTGTCCTTTCTCAATGCATTTCTTTAGACAAATGCTCCGTTTTTTCCTCTTTTTGATTGGTAAATATTTCTCGGAACATGGAGTGTGAATCAAACTCATGTTTTAATTGAAATTGAGATACTGATATAAGTTATTCCATTTTGAATAAGATAGATTCATATCTGAAAGAGGTTGATAATAAGGCCTTTCAAAATTGACTATTTGTCCCTCTATTAGAGGTGTTCCGAAAATGTCTGCGATTGAGTAAATGGCTGAACGAACTAATGGATTGGATCAAATTGCAAAATAGAAAGATTTGTACAAGTTTGACATTTTGTCATCACTTTGTGAAAAATTGTTAGGTATGAATATGTTAGATACCTGTGACTCGATTGGTTAAATAGTATCTCTCTCCCAAAAGCGCTTTTTTTTTTCTTATTGCCTCACAAAGAGAAAATTTTGTTGCGAACGAATAAGATTTTGATGAATTGTCCATATGCAAAATCATAATCACTTAAAAGGGGAATTATCTGTTACAATAGAAGCAAAAGTGATGTGGATTCTTCAAGAATCGAAGTCGATTTGCTTTATAAGAAGACAATATCAATAAACTTCTATGAAATGGTTTCACAGGATTCAGCCAATTGTCTCGAACGTTGGATATCATTGAGAAAGAGGAATCCATGTTATCAAATGATTTCTTGTCATTATTTCTAGTATGGAATGAGTCGATCATCCACTTTGGTATCTTATTGAACAAAAATTGTGAAATTGCTCCTATATTGATCAATTATTTCTATTTTTAGAAAAGTAAATGATCATCCAATTATAATGGTTTCCATTTTTTCAAATGCGCGATTTGAAGACCTATTAATTCTAACAACTAATTACAGAGTTGATTTTTCGGACCTTTCAATTCATAGACGTGAATCTCAAACCTATGAATGGGGATATTCCCGAAACTCACAAAGAAAAAAAGAAGTGAGTTAGACAAAAAAAGAAGAAACTTAGACAAAATAAAACGAAGTGACTTAAACAAATCTGTTTTGTTGATAACCTCAGACCATTCAATCGAATATTGATTAATGCGTCGATCAAAGACTACTTGAAAACGGCTTTTCTACTTGGAAATAAAATATTCTCAATGTTCCTGGAAATTCTTGCTCCCATTGGATCATATGTATCTCTATGCATTAGGATCCCAATGGATCCCGATTCAAGGACGAAATTCACAAAAGTAAAGGCATAACAACTCAAAATGGACCATCCTTCCAGTTCTTTGTATTATCCAGGTTCACAAACCTTGTTACTGGCACACTACTAAAATTGCATCCTCCAAAACATACTCCAATATCAGTCATCCCCAACAAAACTAGGAAGGTCTAGTCCACAGCATCACAATGCACACCTACATTAAAAGTATACATTATCCATACTATATGTGAAAGATCAAGCTTGGTACTATACGCAATGTAAGTCACATAACTAAATACTAGCATGTGAAGTGTGGGACAAGTGTTTCGTTTCCATCTATGTAGACAATGTCAATCTAGACAATTTATAATATGCAGCAAGTAGGGTACTTACAGAATTTCTCAATTGCATGGTGAAGTGCCTCGATGCTTTGCCGATGTAACTCCTCTGAGTCACTTGCTACATTCCAGTTGTCTTCACTTTTTGTACATCCAAATCGGAAACTATTGCAGCTTCGCCCAAGTCATCTATCTCAATATCCACATACAACTGTTGGTCTATCACATCCACTTTGCTAACCCCATTGAAGCTTCTTCAAGTATATTTGGGCACAATTGTTAGCTGCTATGGATTCCAACAACTCTGTAGACACTATCATATCAGTTACACTTTAAACATCTCTAGACTCTCCCTAACTCTCTACCTATTTCTGTGTACTATCCAAATCTTTCTCCACAATTGATTTCTCACTCCTCTTCTGAAATAGAACAAAGTTGTCAAAAGTAACATCTTAATTGAACCTAAATTGGGCCAAGTCTTCCTTAGTGATCATTAGGGGTGAGCATGGTTCGGATTGGGCCAGTTTAGTACCTAACCCTGGGACCAACTCGCATAGTGTTGGTCCCCAATTTTTGGGACCAGAGACCGACCTTGTTAAGCCTGAGACTAGGGGTAAGCATGGTCCGGGTTGAGCCGGTCCAGCACCTAACCCTGGGACCAACTTGCACAGTGTTGGTCCCTAATTTTTGAGATTAGGGACCGACCTTGTTGAGCCTGGGACCGAGGACCGGACCAACCCTATGGGTCCAGTCCGGTTATAGGGTCAACTCGGGACAAATCGATTTTTTTTTTGTTTCATTTTTTGTATTCCTTCAAAGGACAAACATACTCTTTCAAAATAGAATCATAGAATCAAAATAAATGAGTAGAAATACATGAAGGCCCATAATCAAACCAGACCGAACACTATATATATTCTGTTCATTTGGAGTTATTGTTTTGGTTTAGGGTCGAGAATATTTTCTTATCTGCTGCGATGGAGCTACAAATCTTATTAGTGCCACGATTAATTGATCTTTTTCTTTTTGATGAAATTGACTGAAACTTTCAGTTGATCTTTTTTACTAAAGGAGTGAATCCAGCAATGCCGTGTAACACATAGATTTGAAATATTGAACAATAAAGATATTAACCAAATTAAGGTATTTGATTTGCTTGATCTGACAAATAATGGAAAAAATTTTCACTGAATTTTCATTTTTATGAGACAAAAAGACCATAGGATAATATAGTTTAGCTACTTTTAACAGAATCAATTTGATATATGCAAGAATAATTTTATATATGCTAACATAAGCTGCTAGTATCAAGTGCAGTGTTTCTACCCAACAATTAAAATAATAAGTAGAGAGTAGTTCAGCTTAGATTAAGCTTACTTCTACTCTCCTAGACTAACAACCACCAATAGGCTAGATTCCATCGGTGATTCTTTGAGTAGATACAAGCATAGCTTGCTTCTATATGCGTGAAGCTGGTGGATCACACCACCGATATAAAGTACTAATACAGCACTCGTACTATTTACAATTAGTATATCACTCTCAATAAATAAAATTCTTGTTAAGACAATGTATAAGACTCTTGAAGTTCTCATAGTTCACGTGTATAGTTTCTTCAGCTTGTAGTGCTCTCTTATATAGTTGTAGATCTTTGAGATGACCGTTGAATGATCTTCAATGTAATCTAGTTAGCCATTGTAGATTTGCCATAAAATCACTAGAGATCCGGTCGTCCATACAATCAAATCTTCTAGCAGTCTTGTAGCTTACATGAATAGGGTCACTTATATTAAGAAATAATCCTTGTCCATGGGTATAGCTTACATGTATAGAGTCACTTATATTAGGAAATAATCCTTGCCCATTGGCATAATGAATAATTGATTGGATTATCCTCAGAGCAAATAAATCCGCAACTCTAAACCTGTGATTAGCTTTCAAATTCCTTTACATATTTAACAACGATCAAAGAAATATCTGGGTCTTCAATTATTCCAACACATGACAAGCACGATTTTTCTCAGGCGATATAAGTAACTGCTGCTATTAGCAATCCATGAATCTATCCAAGCTTCCTCGCAGATGGTCAACTTACGTATTGCCATCCATTGATTATCCCGAGTACATTAGTGACGAGGGCTTTAAAAAACTGTTCACCTATTAGTACTTCCAAGTCACCACAAACTTCTCGTCTCTTTAAGTCTTTTCACTGAAATGGAACAACATTTGCATCCATCGAGTCATACATCACAATAGATGATTTTGTCAATATCAAAATATTATATGAGGTTTTCTCAACACAAGAAAAAACTTCAAATCAACTCAGAAACTCTAACTTTAGCTCTGATACTAATTTTTTGTAAAAATAACTCGAAAGTACACGAATCTTGCAATTCAAAAATAACAAAAGAAGAAGAAATTATTATAGAAATCAACGGGGAACAAAAAAGCAAACTAGAGATTTACGTGATTTGTTCCTAGTGTCGGTACCTACTCTATCGAAAGAGTCAACAATGAATAAATACACTATGAATCCATAGGATTATAGAGTACAAGTGTTTCTCAGTCCTAAATTATACCAAAGGTACATGCACAATTGTTATATCACTATCTCTCACCAAGAACTAGTTTAGAAAACTTAGAGAGAAAGCTCTAACGCTCATTTTGTTTGTCATAATATGTAATAACTGAGTAGAATTCTGTTTTCATATATTATTATGTGACTTACCAACTCAAATTAGGAAATATTGATTTTCTTCCTGTTATCTTTAATAGGGTAAAAATCACCAAAAATACTAAACTATGCACACCGTGACACATTTATCCTAAATTTTTTTTCTTGCCAACAAAAATCTCAAACTTGTACCTTTGTGACACATATATCTTCCGTCAAAGTTCTGTTAATGAGAATCATTAAAAATCTTCCTACATGGATATCGAAAAGCAAACAATGCTAACATGGTACCCACATGGCTTAAATGAAATAAAAACGATGTTGTTTTGGCTGAAAAATCATCTAACAGAATCTTGACGAAGGGTAAATGTATCACATATGTATAAGTTTGGGATTTTTTACATCACGAGAAAAAGTTTAAGGTAAATGTGCCACATTGAATATAGTTTAGGATTCATGATAATTGTGTCACAGTAGGCATAATTTTGAGTTTTTTGTGACTTTTTTTCTCTTTATAATATATGATCACATTCCACCAAATTTTGGACTCCACTTAATTTTCTTGGAGATAAAGTCCAAGTTAGAAGACATCCAAAGTACGGGCTAGACTTCTATCAGGATAGATTTTGTATACGGATTAAACCTTGAGGCATAAATTAACAAATTATTAGTTATGCATGATTTAACAAGATAAAACCTCCTGATTCCTCGGGAGTAGGGAGTCGATAATGTCTATAATGGAAAAATTAGGTGAAAAGCAGACTGCATGGACTTCACAGCCATAGCTATTAGGAGATAAATAGTTAACTGAGACCTTGAACTGGATTTATCATTTGAAGAAAATCAAAGTTCTGATTTTACGCTGTATTTGATTTTGAGCATTATCGTTATTAGTATCATTACTACCCTTATGTGTTAACTGATAAAAGAAGGAGCCATTTATGTCGACAGTGGTGGACGTAGGAATCTCACTTCAGCGGTATGGTAAGAAAAAATAACTTATTACATTTTCATACAGAATTTCGTGAAAATTATGACACATCTTTCCATAAAACTAGCACTAACCTCCCCTTCTATTCGTCATTATGCATGGATATGCATGCAAAACGCAATCACCGTCGCAATTCTCTTGTTTTTGTTAGAGAACAATTGGTAGGACCAAATATTACATGGACGTGTAGCGCACCAATTACATGAAAGTTAAACTACACTTCCTAATTAGATAATCTTTTGATTATTACAAATGGCAAAAGGACACTAAAAGTACAAAAAAAATTATACAGTGCTCACTTTAGTGTCCAAAAGTTTCATCGGCTCACTTAATTACCAAATCGGAAGAAAAAACGATTGTTTAAGTGCCTCCGGCGAGAAATTTCGGCCAAAATGATTACGTGGCTCTTGTAACTAAAATTTTATTGTGAGTTGGCATATTTTTTAAAAATCCAGTCCACATAGACATGCAAAACGATGTCACTCAATCCAACGTGGTTAGGTAGTGCAAAACAACGTCGCTCAATCCAATCCACCCATCTGATCAAAAAACGACGTCACACTGGAGTTGTCAAAATAGGGCTCGGATGTCCACCGTGGTTCAATGCTCCCTCAACTCCCGAACGACACCCGGTCACTATCACTCACTCGTCATCGCTATCTCTGTCGCTCTCACTAAGTCAAGTTCGTAATCCTCTCTCACTTGCTCAATTGGCCGGAAAAATTAGGACTCGGATGGAAAAATTATGGCTGTTGGTGTAGCCATGGGGACGACGGTGTTAGAGGAGAAATCGCATAACAATGAAGTTGCGATTGTGGGGACCTCATTTTTTTTTAATTAATTTGGTACTGAGTTTCTTGCCTTTGGTCCACTAAACAACAAATGCTAAGTCATTATTTAATCAATTAGATGCGACTGTGTGGACAACATGTGACTTTGTCGTCCTCTTTGCGTTGCGATCCCAAAAGCCAATTATTTATTTCATCACCAATTTGGTCAAGAATCTTGAGTAAACAAACATGATATAAAATAAAGTCTTCTTTGAGTGTCCTTGGCCTGAGATTGTTGTAGTCTCTCCCATGTGCCACATAGAAACTTTTACATTGGCATGGATTCTACACTTCATGTAAAGACAAGCAAAATAAATCCTTCAAGGAGAAAAGTAAATCTAACTTTGAATCTTACATAATTTTATCATGGTTGTGCACATTCTCTAATTCCGAGGTTCCAACGATCGTGGGAGAGAAAGTTTGGTTAAGACCGACAGTTCTTAAAAGAATGGTAGCTACACTAGAACTAGATTTTTTTTTTCTGAAAATGTGCATTTGACTTTTAAATACCAATAATTGATGGGATGATCACTCTCAGAGACAAGAGACTTAAATGAGCCATACTTAGCAAAGACTTTCTTAAGGCCAACTGGGTACAGAGTTTGGTGCTTTCTATCCACTAAACAACAAACGCCGAGTCATTATTTAATCAATTAGATACGACTGTGTGAACCTCATGTGACTTTGTCATCCTTTCTGCATTGCGATCCCAAAGGCTAATTATTTTTTTCATTACCAGTCTGGCCAAGAATCTTGAGAACACGACCATGATATACACTAAAGTCTTCTTTGAGTGTCCTTCACGTGAGATTGTTGTCGTCTCTCCCATGTGTAATATAGAAACTTTTACAGTGGTATGGATTCTACACGTCGCGTAAAGACAAGCAAAATAAATCCTTCAAGGAGAAAAGTAAATTTGATTTCAGATCTTACCAATTTTTAACATCGTTGTGCACATTTTCTAATTCCAAGGTTCCAATGATCATGGGAGAGAAAGTTTGGTTAAGACCAATAGTTCTTGAAAGAATGGTAGCTACTCTAGAACTAGATTTTTTTTATTTGAAAACGTGCATTTGACTTTTAAGTACCAATAGTTGATGGGATGATCACTTGCAGAGACAAGAGACTTAAATGGGCCATACTTAGAAATGACTTTCTGATACCCAACTCGGTACTGAGTTTGGTGCTTTTTATTCACCAAACAACAAACACTGAGTCATTATTTAATCAATTAGATGCGACTATGTGGATCTCATGTGACTTTGTCGTCCTTTTTGTGTTGCGATCCCAAAAGCCAATTATTCTTTTCATCGCCAATTTGGCCAAGAATCTTGAGTACACAGACATGATATAAAATAAAGTCTTCTTTGAGTGTCCTTGGCCTGAGATTGTTGTAGTCTCTCCCATGTGCCATATAGAAACTTTTACATTGGCATGGATTCTACACGTCATGTAAAGACAAGCAAAATAAATCCTTCAAGGAGAAAAGTAAATCTAACTTTGAATCTTACATAATTTTATCATGGTTGTGCACATTCTCTAATTCCGAGGTTCCAACGATCGTGGGAGAGAAAGTTTGGTTAAGACCGACAGTTCTTAAAAGAATGGTAGCTACACTAGAACTAGATTTTTTTTTCTGAAAATGTGCATTTGACTTTTAAGTACCAATAATTGATGGGATGATCACTCTCAGAGACAAGAGACTTAAATGAGCCATACTTAGCAAAGACTTTCTTAAGGCCAACTGGGTACTGAGTTTGGTGCTTTCTATCCACTAAACAACAAACGCCGAGTCATTATTTAATCAATTAGATACGACTGTGTGAACCTCATGTGACTTTGTCATCCTTTCTGCATTGCGATCCCAAAGGCTAATTATTTTTTTCATTACCAGTCTGGCCAAGAATCTTGAGAACACGACCATGATATACACTAAAGTCTTCTTTGAGTGTCCTTCGCGTGAGATTGTTGTCGTCTCTCCCATGTGTAATATAGAAACTTTTACAGTGGTATGGATTCTACACGTCGCGTAAAGACAAGCAAAATAAATCCTTCAAGGAGAAAAGTAAATTTGATTTCAGATCTTACCAATTTTTAACATCGTTGTGCACATTTTCTAATTCCAAGGTTCCAATGATCATGGGAGAGAAAGTTTGGTTAAGACCAATAGTTCTTGAAAGAATGGTAGCTACTCTAGAACTAGATTTTTTTTATTTGAAAACGTGCATTTGACTTTTAAGTACCAATAGTTGATGGGATGATCACTTGCAGAGACAAGAGACTTAAATGGGCCATACTTAGAAATGACTTTCTGATACCCAACTCGGTACTGAGTTTGGTGCTTTTTATTCACCAAACAACAAACACTGAGTCATTATTTAATCAATTAGATGCGACTATGTGGATCTCATGTGACTTTGTCGTCCTTTTTGTGTTGCGATCCCAAAAGCCAATTATTCTTTTCATCGCCAATTTGGCCAAGAATCTTGAGTACACAGACATGATATAAAATAAAGTCTTCTTTGAGTGTCCTTGGCCTGAGATTGTTGTAGTCTCTCCCATGTGCCATATAGAAACTTTTACATTGGCATGGATTCTACACGTCATGTAAAGACAAGCAAAATAAATCCTTCAAGGAGAAAAGTAAATCTAACTTTGAATCTTACATAATTTTATCATGGTTGTGCACATTCTCTAATTCCGAGGTTCCAACGATCGTGGGAGAGAAAGTTTGGTTAAGACCGACAGTTCTTAAAAGAATGGTAGCTACACTAGAACTAGATTTTTTTTTCTGAAAATGTGCATTTGACTTTTAAGTACCAATAATTGATGGGATGATCACTCTCAGAGACAAGAGACTTAAATGAGCCATACTTAGCAAAGACTTTCTTAAGGCCAACTGGGTACTGAGTTTGGTGCTTTCTATCCACTAAACAACAAACGCCGAGTCATTATTTAATCAATTAGATACGACTGTGTGAACCTCATGTGACTTTGTCATCCTTTCTGCATTGCGATCCCAAAAGCTAATTATTTTTTTCATTACCAGTCTGGCCAAGAATCTTGAGTACACGACCATGATATACACTAAAGTCTTCTTTGAGTGTCCTTCGCGTGAGATTGTTGTCGTCTCTCCCATGTGTCATATAGAAACTTTTACAGTGGTATGGATTCTACACGTCGCGTAAAGACAAGCAAAATAAATCCTTCAAGGAGAAAAGTAAATTTGACTTCATATCTTACCAATTTTTAACATCGTTGTGCACATTTTCTAATTCCAAGGTTCCATTGATCATGGGAGAGAAAGTTTGGTTAAGACCAATAGTTCTTGAAAGAATGGTAGCTACTCTAGAACTAGATTTTTTTTATTTGAAAACGTGCATTTGACTTTTAAGTACCAATAGTTGATGGGATGATCACTTGAAGAGACAAGAGACTTAAATGGGCCATACTTAGAAATGACTTTCTGATACCCAACTCGGTACTGAGTTTGGTGCTTTTTATTCACCAAACAACAAACACTGAGTCATTATTTAATCAATTAGATGCGACTATGTGGATCTCATGTGACTTTGTCGTCCTTTTTGTGTTGCGATCCCAAAAGCCAATTATTCTTTTCATCGCCAATTTGGCCAAGAATCTTGAGTACACAGACATGATATAAAATAAAGTCTTCTTTGAGTGTCCTTGGCCTGAGATTGTTGTAGTCTCTCCCATGTGCCATATAGAAACTTTTACATTGGCATGGATTCTACACTTCATGTAAAGACAAGCAAAATAAATCCTTCAAGGAGAAAAGTAAATCTAACTTTGAATCTTACATAATTTTATCATGGTTGTGCACATTCTCTAATTCCGAGGATCCAACGATCGTGGGAGAGAAAGTTTGGTTAAGACCGACAATTCTTAAAAGAATGGTAGCTACACTAGAACTAGATTTTTTTTTCTGAAAATGTGCATTTGACTTTTAAGTACCAATAATTGATGGGATGATCACTCTCAGAGACAAGAGACTTAAATGAGCCATACTTAGCAAAGACTTTCTTAAGGCCAACTGGGTACTGAGTTTGGTGCTTTCTATCCACTAAACAACAAACGCCGAGTCATTATTTAATCAATTAGATACGACTGTGTGAACCTCATGTGACTTTGTCATCCTTTCTACATTGCGATCCCAAAAGCTAATTATTTTTTTCATTACCAGTCTGGCCAAGAATCTTGAGTACACGACCATGATATACACTAAAGTCTTCTTTGAGTGTCCTTCGCGTGAGATTGTTGTCGTCTCTCTCATGTGTCATATAGAAACTTTTACAGTGGTATGGATTCTACACATCGCGTAAAGACAAGCAAAATAAATCCTTCAAGGAGAAAAGTAAATTTGACTTCATATCTTACCAATTTTTAACATCGTTGTGCACATTTTCTAATTCCAAGGTTCCAATGATCATGGGAGAGAAAGTTTGGTTAAGACCAATAGTTCTTGAAAGAATGGTAGCTACTCTAGAACTAGATTTTTTTTATTTGAAAACGTGCATTTGACTTTTAAGTACCAATAGTTGATGGGATGATCACTTGCAGAGACAAGAGACTTAAATGGGCCATACTTAGAAATGACTTTCTGATACCCAACTCGGTACTGAGTTTGGTGCTTTTTATTCACCAAACAACAAACACTGAGTCATTATTTAATCAATTAGATGCGACTATGTGGATCTCATGTGACTTTGTCGTCCTTTTTGTGTTGCGATCCCAAAAGCCAATTATTCTTTTCATCACCAATTTGGCCAAGAATCTTGAGTACACAGACATGATATAAAATAAAGTCTTCTTTGAGTGTCCTTGGCCTGAGATTGTTGTAGTCTCTCCCATGTGCCATATAGAAACTTTTACATTGGCATGGATTCTACACGTCATGTAAAGACAAGCAAAATAAATCCTTCAAGGAGAAAAGTACATCTGACTTCGGATCTTACAAAATTTTATCATGGTTGTGCACATTCTCTAATTTCAAGGTTCCAATGATCATAGGAGAGAAAGTTTGGTTAAGACCAACAGTTCTTGAAAGAATGGTAGCTACACTAGAACTAGGATTTTTTTATCTGAAAACGTGCATTTGACGTTAAAGTACCAATAATTGATGGGATGATCATTTGCAAAGACAAGAGACTTAAATGGGCCATACTTAAAAACGACTTTCTGAAGGCCAATAGGGTACTAAGTTTGGTGCTTTCTATCCACTAAACAACAAATGCTGAGTTATTATTTAATCAATTAGATGCGACTGTGTGGACCTCATGTAACTTTATTGTCCTTTTGTGTTGTGATCCCTAAAGCTATTTTTTTTATCACCAGTCTGGCCAAAAATCTTGAGTACACAAACATGATCTACACTAAAGTGTTCTTTATGTGTCCTTGGCGTGAGATTGTTGTCATCTCTCCCATGTGTCATATAGAAACTTTTACATTGGCGTCGATCCCCCATGTCATGTAAAGACAAGCAAAATAATCTTTCAAGAAGAAAAGTAAATTTGACTTCGAATCTTACAGACTATTATCATGGTTGTGCATTGTCTCTACTTCCAAGGTTTTCATGATCATGGGAGAGAAAGTTTGCTTAAGACCGACAATTCTCGTAAGAACGGTAGCTACACTAGAACTAGATTTTTTTTTATCAGAAAACGTGCATTGGACTTTTAAGTACAAATAAATGATGGGATGATCACTCGTGGAGACAAGAGACTTAAATGGGCCATACTTAGCAAAGACTTTCTAAAGGCCAAGCCAACTGGGTACTGAGTTTGGTGCTTTTTATCGACTGAACAACAAACACTAAGTCATTATTTAATCAATTAAATATGACAGTGTGGACAACATGTGACTTTGTCGTCCTTTTTGCGTTGTGATCCCAAAAGCTAATTATTTTTTAATCACCAGTCTGGCCAAGAATCTTGAGTACACAAACATGATACACCCTAAAGTCTTCTTTGAGTGTCCTTGGCACGAGATTGTTGCGTCTCTCCCATGTGTCATATAGAAACTTTGACGGTGGTGTGGATCATGCACATCATATAAAGATAAGCAAAATAAATCCTTCAAGGAGAAAAGTAAATCTGACTTCAAATCTTATAGAATTTTATCATGGTTGTGCACATTCTCTAATTCCGAGGTTCCAATGATCATGGGAGAGAAAGTTTGGTTAAGACCGACAGTTCTTAAAAGAATGGTAGCTACACTAGAACTAGAATTTTTTTTATCTGAAAATGTGCAGTTGACTTTAAAGTACCAATAATTGATGGAATGATCATTTGCAGAGACAAGAGACTTAAATGGGCCATACTTAGCAAAGACTTTCTGAAGGCCAATAGGGTACTAAGTTTGGTGCATTCTATCCACTAAACAACAAACGCTGAGTTATTACTTAATCAATTAGATGCGACTGTGCATACCTCATGTAACTTTATCGTCCTTTCTATGTTGCGATCCCAAAAGCTATTTTTTTTTATCACTAGTCTGGCCAAGAATCTTGAGTACACAAACATGATCTACACTAAAGTGTTCTTTATGTGTCCTTGGTGTGAGATTGTTGTCATCCCTCCCATGTGTCATATAGAAACTTTTACAGTGGCATCGATCTCGCACATCATGTAAAGACAAGCAAAATAATCTTTCAAGAAGAAAAGTAAATTTGACTTCGAATCTTACAGACTTTTATCATGGTTGTGCACTTTCTCTACTTCTGAGGTTTTAATGATCAATGGGGGAGAAAGTTTGATTAAGACCGACGGTTCTTAAAAGAATGGTAGCTACACTAGAACTAGATTTTTTTAATCAGAAAACGTGTATTGGGCTTTTAAGTACAAATAATTGATGGGATGATCACTCGCAGAGACAAGAGACTTAAATGGGCCATACTTAGCAAAGACTTTCTAAAGGCCAACTGGGTACTGAGTTTGGTGCTTTTTATCCACTAAACAACAAACGCTGAGTCATTATTTAATCAATTAAATATGATAGTGTGTGTCATGCCCCGAACCCCTCGAGCACGCGACATCCCTTTGCGGTTGAATTAGTGCGACATCCTAGGAAACGTCGCCAACCCAAACGAACCCATCAGAGTTTAATCGCGGCAGAAACATCAAACACCCAAACCGTAATTTACCTGGGGTGCTAGGGAGAATAAATAGCCAAACCACTAAATCATATACTATACCTCAATTTAAGCATAATATCAATCCATCAAATCACGGTTCAATAAACACACAAGGCCACTCATGGGCCCACAAACACAGCCACGTTCATAGGCATAATTTCGACATTTCCAAGCATATTAAACACCACAATCCAGCCATACTACCACACACCAAACCGACACCATTTGTCCTTAAATCGAGCCCTAAGCTCACCAATTCCATCCCACAACTTCCGACACTCTATTCAGTCTCACTCCAGCCTCGAAACATCCTCATTTCATCTTCAAATCAACTTATATAACACACATTCAAGCCTAAATTTTGATCACTAGGCAGCAACTATTCAACCTCGATACCCCCATCATTCCGCTCATAAAAACGAACATCCAAAGAATCGGGGTAAAATTGGACAATTTACACAGTGACCGAAATCCCATTCAAATAAATAGTAAACGAACTCCAAAAATTCTGAAATTTGGATATATTGCGTAAAACATCTTGATAAACATTTTCCGTGAGGAACTCAATACCCAGTTCCAACTGTAAATAGCTCTTTTGATCACTTGAAGTCAGATGAAAATCAACTCGCTCTAACGGACCATTTTGTCCTCAAAATACATTTCTTTTAATACCCAAATTACCTTGAAAAGCCTTAAAATTTTTATATGTCATAGTCACAAATGTCCCCAACAAGTTTTGTGAAGGAAGTATTTTGAAAATGGGTCTGAAAAAATTTATAAAAATTTGAACAGACCCGGAGGTCGGGATGAACAGTGTTCCGGGCAGCTTCAATACGGTCCGAAAATGGGTTTTCGTGCTACCCAAATGACCTCCAAAAATTCCAAATTTAAAATATGTTATATTTCAAGATGTTGTGAGCAACTTTTATGAAGAAAACGTCCTCAAATTCGGCCCACAAAATTATCTACAAAAATAGCAAATCGAAGACGTACAGTGACCGCGAATCCGCGATTCACACCGAACTTCAAAAATTCAAGTTCCAGCTCTAACCCAGCTCACAAATCAGCCTTAACTTGCCTCTAAATTGGTCTCTAGATCACCATAATCCAGCCCACTTCTTAGCCATGATCCGTCCACAAATCCGGCACTTAAATCCATCACAATCAGCCCCTAATCTAACTCTAAACCATGTCTAAACAAACTGGTTAATACCCGATGTCCTAGGCAAGGGTTAGATTGCGACTCACCGGACTCTAGACTAGCGCGGCTAGAGCGGAATAGCGGCAGCAATCGGCGGGGACGGCGGCGCGGCTCGATGGCGATCGGCCAAGGGGAGAGAAAGAGAGAGAGAGAGAGAGCTCACGGTTGGGGGGGCTTCACGGTGGAGAGGGGAAATGAGGAGAGAGAAAGAGAGAGTGGGTCTAGACTAGAATAGTGACATTTGACCAAAACGGCAATTGACCAAAATACCCCTCTCTCACATTTTTGATCCAACGGTCCAGATTCGATCTTATCTTGAAACCAACGGCCCAGATCGAATCTCATCCAAAATAATTAAGGGTAATCTTGTAATTTCTCAAAAATTTCAAGGGCAAAATTGTCTTTTCCAAATTTTAGGGCAAAATTACCAAAATGCCCTTTGCCCATAAAACTAACCCCTTAATAATCCTTAGGGGTAAAATGGTCACTTTCTCCGTTTCTCGCCGAAATCGAATTTTTCTAAAGGAATCAAGGTAGTCCAAAATTGCACGTTACAACCGCAACGTCGACCTAACGTCCCGTCGTGACTTCCAAATTTTCCGGTGTCTGATTTGGGCCAAATTAAATAATCAAATTTTATTAAACGCAACTCAAGCGTTTCTCAGACTAACGGGCGGCTTGTTGGGAAAATTCGCATATTCGACCTGTGACTGATACTAAATCGAGTCACGTGCAATTTATTCAGACCGTCACGACTTCGGTTGTCAATAAAATCGCGATGATCAATTACTAGATCCGAGGGGCACGATCGTTCAATATAGGTTCAGGATCGTTCGTCAATTCATTTCGTAGTCCAGCGGTATCACCCGCGATCCACTACTGTGACAGTAGCGAACTAACCCCTGACTATCCTTAGATCGGCCAACAGTGGCTCAAAATATCACCTCAACGATTTTATGGTCGTAAGTCAATTCACGATCGAATTTTCATTTAGTCGTACGAATTTAATTCCCCGATTAGCCTTTCCCTAATGGTTAGCATCCCATGAATGATCAGTTCCGGGCGAGAACTAACTACGAGTACATTCATAAAACTCAGTATTTTATAAATCCCAAATTGACTATTTTTCAGGATGTCATAGTGTGGGCAACATGTGATTTTGTCATCCTTTTTGTGTTGCAATCCCAAAAGCTAATTATTTTTTAATCACCAGTCTGGCCAAGAATCTTGAGTACACAAACATGATATACACTAAAGTCTTCTTTGAGTGTCCTTGGCGTGAGATTGTTGTCGTCTCTCCCATGTGTCATACAGAAACTTTTAGAGTGTCGTGGATCTTGCACGCCATGTAAAGAGAAGTAAAATAAATCCTTCAAGGATAAAAGTAAATCTGACTTCAAATCTTGCAGAATTTTATCATGGTTGTGGACATTCTCTAATTCCGAGGTTCCAATGATAATGGGAGAGAAAGTTTGGTTAAGACCGATAGATCTTGAAAGAATGGTAGCTACACTAGAACTAATTTTTTTTATCTGAAAACGTGCATTTGACTCTTAAGTACCAATAATTGATGGGATGATCACTCACATAGACAAGATGTCACGCCCCGAACCCCATCGAGCGCACGATACCCTCCACTAGTCGATTAGTGCGATATCCCAGGGTTATCGCCGACCTCAATTTTTCCATCAGAGATTTACCTCCACAGCGAAAATAATAAATCACCCGGACAATTTAAATCTGGGAAACAATCAGGGAGAATATACACATATCCATTTCCATTATCAAACTTATAAAATATTTACAATTCATAACCGTCATAAACACGTGCAAACCGTATTGAAAACCACCGATACACAACAAGATTGGTGACCTGGTATTCTAACCACAAAAATGGTATTCTTCCAAAAACCTATTCTTAACCCCTATACTAGCCTCGTCGACCTCTGCTCGGCGTCCATTCTGAATCCGATTCCTCGTTATCCGAATCTGAACTCCCGTGAGTAGTCTGCTCCTCTGAGGACTCCGGTTCTGCCTCAATCTCAATCGAGTGATTGACGTCACCCGACTCAGCTCGAACATCATTTCGATCCTGTTCCTCCTCGGCTAATACATCGAAGAAATTGAACTCCGGAACAAAGTTGGGATCCATGTACTGCTTAAATGGGAGGATATAATCCGGTTCCTCCTTAGGCTCCTCAAACTCGTCAGGCTCAATCGCAGGTTCTACTTCGGGCTCTACCCCTTCTGGTTCCTTCTCGAGAATTGGTTCTAGGTCTATGTCTATCGGGTCGTCCTTAGCCTGAGATGCTTCAGGTTTTGGTTCATGCTCAGCCCTTGACGATACTTGCGCGGCCGACGCCGGATACATTCCTGACTGTGCTAAACTAGTCTCCACGCTGGTCAACTCACCATCAATAGGGGGTATTGCGGACGGGTCCCAATCACCAACTAAGTCAAACGGGACATCAAAACCCCTAACGGACCTGAACTCATCCCCGTCAGCATCCCGAAAGAATCAGGCCGTATACACATGGGTCTCCCATAGAGGCAGTCCTACATCTACAAAAATGGTAGTGGTATGCCTAATTCTGGTCACGTTATCTGGCATAGGAAATTCAGCAACGTCGTTCTCGGTGTGCACTGGTACCCCAAAACGTACCGGTGGCGGTGGTGGAGGATTCATGGGTCCTGTTGGGATTCTGAAATTGTTGGTTGAAATAATCGTGAGAACACTTCTCAGTAAGTTCACCCCTAAATCCCACCTAGGCTATCACGTACCTCCAAACAATTATACAAACAACACAATCACATACGTGCAATCACTAGCAGGCACAATTCTTGTCACAGACATTCATTTCATTTTCATCATTTCTTTTTCCACATTCCTCGCCAGTGACCCATGTTGAAGTACATGCCTCAGGTACACTGCGACCACTTTTCACAACACTTTAGGGCCCGCGTTAACGTACACACCTCAGGCCATGTTTCTTGCCCACGTTGAAGTACACGCCTCAGGCTCAACACCTACCACCTACTGCGCAACCCGCGTTGAAGTACACGCCTCAGGCTGGCAGTCCTCCGGTAATACCGGGCATCGTCCCGCGTTGAAGTACACACCTCAAGACGGCACAATTCCCACGATCTCACATACTGTACCACGCACTATTTCTAATTCTTTCACACATGCAACAATTACTTGCCACTTAACTGGTCAATCACACGTGACCCGTGCACGCAACAATTATACACAAACCATGCTCACTCAGTAGTCGACACGGTCAATTTTAATAATTAAAATAATCTGGCTCAAGCGTACACCCAACAGACATAATCAAATCAACCAATTGCACAATCACACATTCAATTTCACCACCACAACCTAATTATATTTCAAATGCACGTAAAACACAGAAATCGTTATTTTTCTCTAACCAAATGGTCTCAAATCGATTCAGGTCCTTCACAAGACTTTCTCGCCATTAATTGTCGGTTCTAAAAATCCAACTTGCGTCCCGATCAGCCCATCACGGCCCCATGAATAGTAGTACACAGCTCACTGTTATCCTCCAATTTCCAATAAAAATTGTCCGAATTCAAACCTAAGGCCCACCACCTAATTCCACTCCTAAATCATGCAAAATCGCACTAAATTTAAACCCGATTTCGCCTAAAAATCATCCGTCAATACCCAATATCCTAAGTCGGGATTAGGGCGCGACTTACCCACGTTTTAGACTATCGCGGCTAGAACGGAAAGCGGCGGCACTTAATCGAGAACGGCGGCGACGGTGTACGGCTCCCGGCGGGCGGCGATCGGCTTGGGCGGCGACGGCGCGGCTTGAGCGTGACCGGCAAGGCTCATGGCCAAGGGAGGGGAGAGAGAAACCGAGAGGGAGAGGGACGGCGTGGGCTGGTGGGTGCGCAGCAACGAGGACAGCGCGGCACGGCGGCGGTCCGGCGGTGCGGCGGCGACGGTGGGAGGGAGAGATGACCGGAGGGAGGAGCTCACGGTGGGGGGGTTTCACGAGGAGAAGGGGACCGATTGGGGGGGAGGGGAGAGAGGAGAGAGAGAAGATAAGGTTGGACCAAATAGTGAATTTTGACCCAATTGGCTAATTACCAAAATACCCCTCTCTCACATTTTTTATCCGACGGCCAAGATTCGATCCAATCTAGAAATCAATGGTTACGATTGAATCTTACTTAAAAATATCCAAGGGTAATTATGTCCTTTCCAACTTTGGACGTAAAATGACCAAAACGCCTTTGTCCAACAAAACTAATCATTTATTAACTCTTAGGGGTATTTTGGTCACTTTCTCCGTTTCTCGTCGAAATCGAGTTTTTTTGAAGGAATCGGGGCAGTCCAAAATTGCACGATATAACCGCAACGTCGTCCTAACGTTCTGTCGTAACTTCCTAATTTTTCGGTGTCCAATTTGGGCCAAATTAAATAATCAAATTTTATTAAACGCAACTCGAGCGTTTCTCAAACTAACGGGCGGCTTGTTGGGGAAATTCGCATATTCGACTCATGACTGATACTAAATCAAGTCATGTGCAATTTATTCAGACCGTAACGACTTCGGTTGTCAATAAAATCGCGATGATCAATTACTAGATCCGAGGGGCATGATCGTTCGGTATAGGTTCAAGATCGTTCGTCAATTCATTTCGTGGTCCAGCGGTATCACCCGCGATCCACTACTGTGACAGTAGCGAACTGACCCCTGACTATCCTTAGATCGGCCAACAGTGGCTCAAAATATCACCTCGACGATTTAATGGTCGAAAGTCAATTCACGATCGAATTTTTCATTTAGTCGTACGAATTTAATTCCCCGATTAGCCTTTCCCTAATGATTAGTATCCCAGAAATGATCAGTTCCGGGTGAGAACTAACTACGAGTACATTCATAAAACTCAGTATTTTATAAATTCCAAATGGACTATTTTTCAAGATGTCACAACTCTTCCCCCCTTACAAAAATTTCGTTCTCGAAATTTACAAATCTCATCACTACCCAGAAATTACAAATCTTACTACTACTCAAACAACTGGGGGTATTGACGTTGCATCATTTCTTCGCTTTCTTAAGTTGTGCATTTAGTCCCGTGGTGCTCCCAGATAACCTTGACCATCGGGATTATCTTGTTTCTCAAAACTCGCTCCTTGCGATCTTCAATTCTTACCGGTCTCTCGACATATGACACTTTGTCATCCACCTCTATCTCCTCATAATTCAATGCATGTGTCGGGTCCGGTTCATACTTCCTCAACATCGATACGTGGAACACATTATGCACTTGCGATAAATTCGGCGAAAGTGCAAGACGATATGCCAAATCTCCGATCTTTTCTAAAATCTCAAAAGGTCCCACGTACCTTGGACTCAATTTGCCTTTCTTGCCAAACCTAGATAATCCTCTCATGGCCGATACCTTAAGGAACACGTGATCCCCTACTCGAAATTTCAAAGGTCTTCGCCTCCTGTCTGCATAACTCTTTTGACGGCTTTGTGTTGTCTTCAGCCTTTCGCGTATAATCTTAACTGCCTCAATCGACTGCTCGACTAGCTCTAGCCTAGTTATAGTTCTTTCTCCCACTTCGTCCCAGCACACGGGCATTCTACAAGCCCTGCCATACAGCGCTTCAAAAGGCACCATTCCAATGCTCTGTTGGAAACTATTATTATAGGCAAACTCAACTAAGGGCAGTTGCTCTTCTCATTTACCCTAAAAATCCAGCACACATGCCCGAAGCATATCCTCCAGAGTCTGAATCGTCCTCTCAGACTGGCCATCTGTATGAGGATGATACGCTGTACTGAACTGTAACTTGGATCCTAAAGCCGTCTGTAGACTTTTCCAAAAATTGGCGGTAAATCTAGGATCATGATCAGAAGTTATCGACATTGGTATCCCATGAAGATGAACTATTTGCTGTACATATAACTCCGCATACCGTTCTAATGCGAAATCCTTTCGTACTGCCAAAAAGTGTGCCAACTTGGTCAGTCTGTCGACAATTACCCAAATAGTGTCATGGCCTCTTTGGTTCCTTGGCAATCCCGACACAAAGTGCATGGTTATAGGCTCCCATTTCCACTCTGGGATTTCCAATGGTCGCAACAATCCCTCGGGCTTATAATGTTGCGCTTTCACTTGCTGACATGTCAGGCATTTAGCCACGTGCTTAGCGATATCTGCCTTCATACCGTTCCACCAGTAATATTGCCTTAAATTTCGATATATTTTAGTACTCCCCGGATGGATACTATAGCTACTATGATGCGCTTCCAATAAAATTTCTTCCTTAAGCTTCGCATCGTCAAGCACACATAAACGTCCTCGGAACTTCAATATCCCGTCCTCGGATACTTGGAAGTCCGGCTTTCTCTTGGCTTCTTCCATCTCTACAATCTTTTGAATGTCCTGATCCGAAGATTGCAAAATCTTGATTTTAGCCTGGATCTCTGGTTTAATTCTAAACGTAGCCAGCAAACTTGAGACTTGACTCACTTCAAATTTAAACTCCGAGTCTCGCACTTTTTCTAATAGTGTCCACTCTTTCACCATCAAATGAACTATGCTCGACTTCCAACTCAAAGCATCGGCTACCCGGTTAGCCTTCCCAGGATGATATAGGATTTCACAGTCGTAATCCTTCAGCAACTCCATCCACCGACGCTGTCTCATGTTTAATTCCTTTTGAGAAAATAAATATTTGAGGCTCTGATGGTCCGCATAAATAATGTCGCCAAATCTTTAGGGCGAATACGATTGCGGCTAATTCCAAGTCATGCGTCGGATAATTTAACTCATACGGCCTTAACTGTCTTGAAGCATAAGCTACTACCTGTCCATGTTGCATGAGTACACATCCCAATCCTTTCAACAAGGCATCGCTATAAATCTCGTACCCCCCAGGTCCTGATGGAATCGTCAACACCGGTGCCGTTGTCAATCTCTATTTCAATTCCTGAAAACTTTTTTCACATTTATCTGTCCACTCAAACCTTGATTCCTTTTTCAACAAATGTGTCAACGGCATTGCTATTGCCGAAAATCCTTCTACAAAACGACGATAGTATCCAACCAAACCCAGAAAACTCCGGACTTTAGTTACTGTCGTTGGTCTAGGCCACGTCATGACAGCTTCAATCTTCGATGGATCCACTGAGATTCCTTCCTCAGAGATTATATGACCGAGAAATACTACCCGACTAAGCCAGAATTCGCACTTGCTAAACTTAGCATATAGCGCGTTCTCCCTTAAAGTCTGCAAAACTCGATTAAAATGAAATTCATGCTCCTCTAGGCTCTTCGAGTATACGAGTATATCGTCTATAAACACGATCACGAACTGGTCTAAAAATTCCTTAAACACCCGATTCATCAAATCTATAAAGGCAGCAGGGGCGTTCGTCAACCCAAATGGCATTACACTAAATTCATAATGTCCATATCTCGTCCTAAATGCCGTTTTCGGTATATCCTCCTTTCTAATCCTCAACTGATAATATCCCGTTCTCAAATCAATTTTTAAGAATACCGAAGCCCCTTGTAACCGGTCAAATAAATCATCAATCTTTGCCAAAGGGTATTTGTTCTTAACCGTCACCTGATTCGGCTGCTTGTAATCTATACACAACCTCAATGACCCATTTTTCTTCCTCACAAATAACACCGACGCTCCCCATGGTGACGCACTGGGACGAATAAATCCCTTATCTAACAATTCCTGCATCTGCACCTTTAACTCTTTTAACTCTGACAACGACATCCTGTAAGGTGCCTTTGAGATTGGCTCGGTTCCGGGTGCCAATTCGATTACAAATTCTACCTCTCTTGCTGGTGGCAGTCGCGATAATTCCTGAGGAAACACATCGAGATACTCGCACACCACAGCTATATCCTCAAGTCTCGGCTCCTCAGCCGTCGAATCAACTACTGCCACTAGAAATCCCTGACAACCTTTACTCAGCAACTTCGTCATTTCTAACGACGAAATCCACGGAATCGAGGGTCCTCCTCGACTTCCCACAAATTTAAATTCTGGATGTCCAACGGGATTAAATTGGATCACCCTGCTATTGCAATCCATAACAGCCCTCTGCTTACACAACCAGTCCATTCCTACTATCGCATCAAAATTGTACATGTCTAGAATCGCTAAATCAATTTTCTCCTCCCTATCCCCAATCACGATCTTACAATTTCTACATCTCAAAGAAACCTACATTTTGTCATTTAAGGGAGTTGTCACACATAACACGACATCAAGTAATTGCGGTTCTATTCCAATCAACTCAACAAACTGTTTCGATATGAAAGAATGTAACGCCCCAGGGTCAAATAAAGCATATGCAGCATGGTTGCATAGAGAAATCGTACCTGTGACAACCCCTGGTGCGTTCTTAGCCTCTCGTCTAGCCATCGCATATATTCATCCTTGCGCTTGAGGCCTATTCTGGTTTGTCGTTTGGGCAGCTCCAGCCTGATTCCCGATCCGAGGTGGTGGCAACATAGGCGATCTACTCTGTCTGGGATTAGGGCAAGTCCTGATATGGTGGCCAAATCCTCCACATCCAAAACACGCTCCGCCTCTGGTTGGACAAGATCCATTCCCGTGTCTACCTCCACAAATCCTACACGGACCATTAAAATTCCAGACTGGCTTCCCAATATTCCTTTTAACGGGAGGAGTAAAACATCTATTGTCCAACATCGGCCTCTTCCCAGGGTTACGATTGTCCCTACCCTGGACAAACCTCAACCCAGAGGTGGCGACTCTATCCACCTGATCTCGCTCCAAAATCTGGGCTCTATCAAACATTTCCTCATACGTGCTCAGGTTTACCAGTAACAACTGGCTGCTAATATCAGCCCTCAATCCATCCCGAAATCTTCGCGCCTTGTTATCAGGATGTTCCACTATTCTTGGCGCAAACTTAGATAATCTTGCAAATTCCGCCTCATACTGATCTACCGCCATCTGACCCTGGCGGAATCTCATAAACTCTGCGAGCTTTCTTTCCCTAGCGCTGGCCATGAAATATTTCTCATAAAAGTTCTCAGTAAAAACAGCCCAAGTCCTAGTTGTGCCTTCACACATGCAACAATCACTTGCCACTTAACTAGTCAATCAAACGTGACCCGTGCACGCAACAATTATACACAAACCATGCTCACTCAGCAGTCTACACGGCCAATTTTAATAATTAAAATAATCTGGCCCAAGCGTGCACCCAATAGACATAATCAAATCAACCAATTGCACAATCACACATTCAATTTCACCACCACAACTTAATTATATTTCAAACGCACGTAAAACACAGAAATCGTTATTTTTCTCTAACCAAATGGCCTCAAATCGATTCAGGTCCTTCACAAGACTTTCTCGCCATTAATTGTCGGTTCTAAAAATCCAACTTGCGTCCCGATCAGCCCATCACGGCCCCATGAACAGTAGTCCACAACTCACTATTATCCTCCAATTTCCAATAAAAATTGTCCGAATTCAAACCTAAGGCCCGCCACCTAATTCCACTCCTAAATCATGCAAAATCGCACTAAATTTAAACCCGATTTCGCCCAAAAATCATCCGTCAATACCCAATATCCTAAGTTGGGATTAGGCCGTGACTTACCCGCGTTCTAGACTATCGCGGCTAGAACGGAAAGCAGCGGCACTTAATCGGAAACGGCGGCGATGGTGTACGGCTCCCGGCGGGCGGCGATCGGCTTGGGCGGCGACGGCGCGGCTTGAGCGTGACCGGCAAGGCTCACGGCCAAGGGAGGGGAGAGAGAAACTGAGAGGGAGAGGGACGGCGTGGGCTGGTGGGTGCGCGGCAACGAGGACGGCGCGGCACGGCGGCAGTCCGGCGGTGCGGCGGCGACGGCGGGAGGGAGAGATGGCCGGAGGGAGGAGCTCACGGTGGGGGGGTTTCACAAGGAGAAGGGGACCGATTGGGGGGAGGGGAGAGAGGAGAGAGAGAAGATAAGGTTGGACCAAATAGTGAATTTTGACCCAATTGGCTAATTACCAAAATGCCCCTCTCTCACATTTTTTATCCGACAGCCAAGATTCGATCCAATCTAGAAATCAATGGTTAGGATTGAATCTTACTTAAAAATATCCAAGGGTAATTATGTCTTTTCCAACTTTGGGCCTAAAATGACCAAAACGTCCTTGTCCAACAAAACTAATTCTTTATTAACTCTTAGGGGTATTTTGGTCACTTTCTCCGTTTCTCGTCGAAATCGAGTCTTTCTGAAGGAATCGGGGCAGTCTAAAATTGTACGTTATAACCGCAACGTCGTCCTAACGTCCCGTCGTAACTTCCTAATTTTCCGGTGTCCGATTTGGGCCAAATTAAATAATCAAATTTTATTAAACGCAACTCGAGCGTTTCTCAAACTAACGGGTGGCTTGTTGGGAAAATTCACATATTCGACCCGTGACTGATGCTAAATCAAGTCACGTGCAATTTATTCAGACCGTAATGACTTCTGTTGTCAATAAAATCGCGAGGATCAATTACTAGATCCGAGGGGCATGATCGTTCGGTATAGGTTCAAGATCGTTCGTCAATTCATTTCGTGATCCAGTAGTATCACTTGCGATCCACTACTGTGACAGTGGGGAACTGACCCCTGAATATCCTTAGATCGGCCAACAGTAGCTCAAAATATCACCTCGATGATTTAATGGTCGAAAGTCAATTCACGATCGAATTTTTCATTTAGTCGTACGAATTTAATTCTCCGATTAGCCTTTTCCTAATGGTTAGTATCCCAGGAATGATCAGTTTCGAGTGAGAATCAACTACGAGTACATTCATAAAACTCAGTATTTTATAAATCCCAAATGGACTATTTTTCAGGATGTCACACAAGAGACTTAAATGGCCATACTTAGCAAAGACTTTCTGAAGGTCAACTGGGTACTGAGTTTGGTGCATTCTATCCACTAAACAACACACGCTGAGTCATTATTTAATCAATTAGATGCGACTGTGTGGACCTCATGTGACTTTGTCGTCGTTTCTACATTGCAATTCCAAAAGCTAATTATTTTTTTCATCACCATTCTGGCCAAGAATCTTGAGTACACAAACATGATATACACTAAAGTCTTCTTCGAGTGTCCTTGGCGCAAGATTGTTGTCGTCTCTCCCATATAGAAACTTTTACAGTGGTGTGGATCCCGGACGTCATGTAAAGTCGAGGAAAATAAATCCTTCAAGGAGAAAAGTAAATCTGACTTCGAATCTTACCGAATTTTATCATAGTTGTGCACATTCTCTAATTTCGAGGTTCCAATGATCATGGGAGAGAAAGTTTGGTTAAGACAAATAGTTCTTGGAAGAATGGTAGCTACACTAGAACTAGATTTTTTTTATTTGAAAACGTGCATTTGACTTTTAAGTACCAATTATTGATGGGATGATCACTCGCTGAGACAAGAGAATTTAATGGCCGTATTTAGCAAAGACTTTTTGAAGGCCAACTGGGTACTGAGTTTGTTGCTTTCTATCCACTAAACAACAAACGCTAAGTTATTATTTATTCAATTAGATGTGATTGTGTGGACTTCATGTAACTTTGTTGTCCTTTCTACGTTGCGATCCTAAAAGCTAATTTCTTTTTTATCACCAGTCTGGCCAAGAATCTTGAGTACACAGACATGATATACACTAAAGTCTTCTTTGTGTGTCCTTGGCATGAGATTGTTTTCATCTCTCCCATGCGTCATATCGAAAGTTTTACAGTGGCGTGAATCCTGCACGTCATGTAAAGACAAGAAAAATAATCTTTCAAGGAGAAAAGTAAATCTGACTTCGAATCTTACGGACTTTTATCATGGTTGTGCACTTTCTCTACTTCCACGGTTCCGATGATCATGGGAGAGAAAGTTTGGTTAAGACCGACACTTCTTGACAGAATGGTAGCTGCACTAGAACTAGATATTTTTTTTTATTTTAAAACATGCTTTTAACTTTTAAGTACCAATCATTTATGGGATGATCACTCGCAGAGACAATAGAGTTAAATGGGCTATACTTAGCAAAGACTTTCTGAAGCCCATCTGAATGCTGTTTGGACACTCCAGCAGTAGAGCCTTCAGGAGATCAAAACGGTGATTGAAGTTGTGGACTAAGTTCCAAATAGAATCACAGAATTAAAATAAATAAGTAAACAAACATGACGACCCATATTCAAACCAGACCGAACACCATAAAGTCTGTTCATTTGGAATTATTGTTTTGGTTTAGGGTCGAGAAGATTTCCTTAGCTGCAGCGAGGGAGATGCAAATCTTATCAATGCGGCAATTAATTGATCTTTTTCTTTATGAAATTGACTGAAACTTTCAATTGATCCTTTCACTTAGGGAGTGAATCCAGCAATGCCTTGTAGCACATAAATCCGAAATATTGAGCAATAAAGATATTCACCAAATTAAAATATTCGATTTGCTTGATCTGACAAATAATGGAAGAAATTTTCACTGAAATAATCTGAGTTTTCACATGCTTTGAAATTTTTATGAGACAAAAAGACCATAGAATAATATAGTTTAGCTACAATTGCGAAGTTCTTTTAAGCTCTGCTTTGTCAAGTTCATTATCTACGATGCAAATATAATGAATCTTCCAATAATGATATCTCAATTAATACAGAATCATTGTATTGGAGATTCTGAGTCCTTAGTTCTTACTTGTGAAGAGGTATTAAAAATCCTATAAAGAATATGTTTCTTCGGTAACGAGGGGAAAAACACTAGACTTCGTTTGGGAGCTGGACATGTTAATTGCCCAAGCCCCGAGCCTGTGAGTTTAATCTAACTGATAACTTTGGATCATTGTGCCTAATTTATTACTTATCAGGACAAAAAAAAACACAAAAGCAAATCGAGCACAAAACAGTAACATAAACGAAAGAAGGTTATATTGGTTTGTTGATGATACAATCATGCAAATTCATAAAATATGCAATTCATTCCATTTCGATGTTTATGGAGAAGGTTATACATGTTTTCCTCGTTCCCCTTTTGATAATGGAGATTCAAAGTCGTAATTTGATGTCTTGCCTTTTATATGGTTATGGGGTTTAGGAACAGAACCGAACGCCCAATTTGTTTGGATTGAATGGGTTTCAGTCTTTTTGGAGGTCACTGGTTTAAGGTGAATCAGACAACTGTTAAAGAAGGATTAAAGCTTCAATTGCTGGGCCGATCATGGCCCAGTGGAGAAAAATGGCCTGTAGGCCATGAAGTAAAAGGAGCGCGCGTTCAAACGGGTCAATCTACTCAAAAGTTCGTCGAGCTCGATTCACAAGTGACTCGAGCTTGGCTTTTGTTGAGGAGAACTGGATTCAAATTTTGGAGGAGCAACTGAAAGTTCGAACGTAGCGTGATCAAACACAAAAGAGATAACGGATTGAATATAAAAATACAAATTAAAAAGTAAACAAAAAATGATAACCGGAATGATTGCTCGTGTCTTTTTTTTTTTATCGAAAATGATTGCTTGTATCTAGTCACCTACTTAACGGTGCCATCATGGCGCCGTTGTTGATGCTACATGGTGGCTGCCTGAGAGTTACAGCACAACGGTGGTCGGATCTGGGTAATTGATCCACATGCAAATTTAACCAAAGTAGAATATGGGTGATATACACATTTATGAACCACCAACCAGAGTCATGGTTTGTTCTCTAACTAAAATGGACGAATATGTGGTCCGTAGTCGTAATTAGGCGGAATACTTCACCTTGCAACGAGGGGTTTCCAAATGTAGTCCATGTTTTTCTCCAATCATCCAATTAATTTGTAATTGGTGATTAAAAAAAAAGTCACACCTGATTTAAATTTTAGCCACAGTTAAAATTTTAATTTCCACGTTTCAGGTTAGCCCAATCCCATCATTCCAATGCTGCCACCAACCAATGAGAAAATTACCAAAAAAAATCTTAAACTTATTGTATTTTTACTAATTTAATCCTAAACTTTTTGATTGTATCAATTGATTTCTAAACCATTTCACGTTTTGCCATTGAGTCCATATAGCCAATTGGGGCCGGATATCGCTGGCGTGGATGCCGGTGTCCTTCCTAGTACAACTAGTGTTAGGGGTGATCGGTTCCAAGATGGGCCGATTCCCACCTTAGAACTAAGAACCACCCACGAATGACCAATTCCACAAAATGGGAATCGAGAGCCCATTAGTTCTTGGACCCACTTGGGAACCCGACCATTAATTCGGTCCGGTTCCCAGGTGGATCCATGGAACTGGTTAGTGCAACATTGTCAGGCTGAAACTTGAACTTGCAGCATATCTTGATCGTGTAGAGTAGATGAACAAAGAGGGATTAGAACCCGTAGCAAAAGCAGAACCTCAAACTCAAGCGTGGTTCATGAACCTGTCCCTAACCGGCAACAATCTCATGCCCTCACTAGAAAATCAACACTATGTGATGAACCAGGCCTCAGACAATGGATTCTAACCTCCAAACTCAAGGACTCAACACTTGAACCTAGGACCATAGGCAGCATCTCTTGCCTACAATAGAAGCAATTCGCACCCTTGCTAGGCTGCAACCAGTGAGTGTCGAGAGTGAGTTGCGAGTGTGAGAGAGAGAGAGCGTGAGAATTGAGAAGCGTAAGAAACAAGGTAGCTATAGGTTGAGTGATCGTGAGTGTGTACTACGTGAGTCTTTTAGGGTTTTCAAACTTTAGAATTATATACTGGTTCGGTCCGGGTGATCTATATACCTGAAATCGAGAATTGGACCGGTACTCACCGGTTCTAATTGGAACCAAAAACTTGACCGGTCCTTGTAGGAACCGATCGATGCGGTCTTATTCAGGCAGTTCTTGCTTCAGTCTGGTTCTTTTGCTCACCCCTAGCCGGTGTGACGTGTACAATTTTTAATAATATGTTTTCAATTTTTTTTCCCTTTTTTTTCTTTTCTTCTCCTCTTTTCCTTCTTTATTTTTTTTTTACTGCGGAGGCCCTCGCCAACCACTCGGCGAGGGTCGTCGTACCCTCACCGGTTGCGTGCAAGGGCTAGCAAGCCTCACCTAGCCTTGCCCAAATCTGGGCAAAGCCATCACAGCTCTGAGGTGAGGGCTCGTTGCCCTCGCACGAGGCCAACGTGGATGTTCCTTGCAAGCCCCTAACAATAGAGAAAAAAAGAAAAGAAATAATTAATAAAAAATAATTAAAAATTTTAAAAAATTTTCGACGTTTGCGTTGGCCATGTCACATAGGATGGCTGACATCCATTTCATTTTTTTTCACCAAAATTGTCCGGATGGACTCAATTCACATAATTAAAAGGGTTATGACTAAATTGAAAAAAATGCAATAGGTTTATGATTTTTTTTGTAATTTTCTCAACAACGAACTCCTCGTCTGCCCACCGACACATACGATATCATTGATGGCGTCAAGGCGCCTATCCTTTTGGGAAAATCACAATGTGGTGATTGTTGGAAAATCCCTTATGTTGTTTTGACGATAATAAAACAATCAAATGCTACTAATATATGTATTGATTGACTAGTGCCATGTGATATATGCACAAGCCGAGATATAGATGTTGTCATAATCAGTACTAGATGATTCTGATATGATGAGTGCTCTGCCATTATCTAGAGTGTTCTGTCGATATCGAGGGATCTCTGTCAATATATGAGGTGAACAAGATATTAAGCATTGAAGATGTCTGCAAGCTGGAAGGATCTTCAGATATGGTGAATATCTGGAAGGACCTTGATCGAGGGTGAACAAGCCAAGGAGAATGGGGATATTCATGATGACTTGGAGGTACAAAGATCAAGTAAAAATTTGGATGGACTTGGTGATGGTGAACAAGCCTATAACGAAGATGTTCAATAAAGCTTGTAAAGACTATGAAGGTGAATATAATCTAATCGAAATTGCCAATATGCTTGGAAAAACTAGAAGAAAGATCGACATTGATGGATTGTTATCAGAGTAGCATATTATTGGCAAAGAGAAGCTACTAATCTCAGATGAGGTGGAAGAATGTGATAACACCGATGGTCCTTTTGAGTTTAGTGAAGATAAGGAACCAAAGTGATGTCCTTGAAGATTTTTGGAAGTTGACTTAGTCAAATCAGTGAAGATGAGGAATCAGAGGGGATGCTGATGTCCTTGAAGATCTTTGAAAATTGATATGGTTAATCAACAAAGACAAGGAGTCAACGGGGATGTTGATATCCTTGGAAGTTTTTGTATGCTGAAGAAGCCAAGAGGATCATTGGAATATTGATCGCAAGTCATTCCACATGGTTTGTCAGTGGACAACATCAATATAAGGAACCAAAGTGATGTCCTTGGAGATTTTTGGAAGTTGACTCAATCAAATCAGTGAAGATGAGGAATCAGCGGGGATGCTGATGTGCTTGAAGATCTTTGAAAATTGATATGGTTAATCAACAAAGACAAGGAGTCAACGGGGATGTTGATATCCTTGGAAGTCTTTGTATGCTGAAGAAGCCAAGAGGATCATTGGAATATTGATCCCAAGGCATTCCACATGGTTTGTAAGTGGAAACATCAATAGACTAGTAAAAATCTGCACATCTTGATTATGGGTAAGGGATCATGCCGATACTTAGTCATGGAAGGTGTTGGTCACCTGATCATCTATTTAGATAGCCGTTACAAAAGCTTGTAATTCGCAGAAAGATCACCAAAGTTGATCAGGAGCAACTTTGGCATTAATGAGCAAGTTTGACAAAAGTACACTGACATTGTTCTGGAAACAACCATTGTCAGAGAGACGTTGCCCATGTCAAAGAGCCGTTTTGACGATTTCTAGCAACGGTTTGCTATTGACAACGGCTAGAACCAATGGCTATTTGAGGATTTCGTTGGGCAACGGTCATTTTAGGATGGCTGTCTATATATTGAGTTCAAGAGAAGCAATTAGGTTGGGAGAAAAATGAACAGGATAAGTCATGTGCTTTAAGTCTTCCTCTTTGCTCTGTTTTTGTTATTAGTTGTTGTTTACTTTTGATGTTAATGTCTAGGCGGTACTACTGTTTGTAATCAGTGATAAGAGTAACGGTTTGCTGTTGGCAACGGCTAGAACCAATGGCTATTTGAGGATTTCATTGGGCAACGGTTATTTTAGGATGGTTGTCTATATATTGAGTTCAAGAGAAGTAATTAGGTTGGGAGAAAAATGAACAGGATAAGTCATGCGCTTTAAGTCTTCTTCTTTGTTGTCAATGTCTAGGTCGTGCTACTGTTTGTAATTAGTGATAAGAGTAAGTGTGCAAGAGTAATAGCAATACATGAGTCCTAATAGTGTGATCTATTGGAAAGACACTACTTGCCGATTATAACTTGTCTTGAAGATTACTAGTAGACTCCGACCTTGTTGTGACTGTTAGTTTTAAGAGTCGACGTATACTTGGAGACAAAGCTGAATCACTATACATCTACTTGCAATATCTTCACTCTCTTTACTATTAGCATCACATGTTCATAATCATCACCATATGTTAAATAGCAGAACGTGCACCAAATTTCTACAATCTATTTTTGCTGATATTTGAAGTTGAACT
Organism: Syzygium malaccense; assembly: GCA_031216405.1. NCBI lineage: Eukaryota > Viridiplantae > Streptophyta > Magnoliopsida > Myrtales > Myrtaceae > Syzygium > Syzygium malaccense. Next base: position 41,986,867 of record CM062257.1, on the reverse strand, counting down.
TGTTATATTCCGCAAATGTTTTTCTTAGTTCTCAAACAACCTATTCAACCCCCCCTAACTTGTATTATTAGCCCCCAACACATCTTACATACACATGTACACATAGAATCGAACGTCTCTCAAGACGTTCCACACAGACAATACGCTCCAAACTTCAAAGAAGAATCATACGGCATCAATCAAGAAGTTCGATCAGATTTTGTTTAAACTTTGAATTTCAAAGTCGAATTAGATTAAGTTTCCTAATACCAATACTTGTCTTCAATTATAAAAGCTTTCCAGCTGTGTTTTGTAAGCTCTTTACCTTCCCTTTGAACTTTATTAACTTCCAGTGTAAAGTTTGCATCGAAAGTTATTTGTCGAGTAAGCATGGCATCCAAGAATGTAAGCCACACTTTCTGATTTAATAAAAGCTCCTTGCAATTACCTGTCTTCAATTATTTGTCCACGCATTGCTCCAGGAATTCGCATCTTACAAAATCCTTGCAGTTTCAAACCATATTTGAATTTATTAGCATTTGATTTGAAGTCAAATTTGATACTTTAATTTGTTATCGATCGATTTTTATTGTACTTCATTCATTTAAATCGTTGAGCTTCTGACGACCACAACGTAACAAAAACACCAGTGGCAGATTCAGATTATTAGCCTTGGAGAAGTAAAGCAAAACCCATGAAAAGGAAATACTCACATCAAGAAAAGGACATAATTCAAATTATTATCTTCTTTTCTTTTTCCCTTTTTGAGAGGGAGAGAGATACTCGAGTTTCGTTAGGAGGCTATGGAAATTTTTACGTACTACTTTCTTGACTCTTTTTACAGTAATGAATGGTTAACGATATCTACGATGTTAATTAAACCAATATGTAACTACAAGCTATGAGAACATAACTGACAAAGTGTTGTTGATTTATACTCTTTCACGACGAAGTTCTTGACTATTTTTATACATTTATCGGATTGTTTTCGATTACCGGCATCTGGTCAACAACGTATGCGCTAAACAATTCCCCTCAAATTTCTCGTTAAGGAACAACCTTAATTTGGCCACGCAAGCATGAAGGACCAAATACCAATGAACATTAGAAAGAGGCGAAAAATAAATAAGGAAAAATATAATTAATACACAGGTGAACAGGTATAAGGAGAGTCTTGAGGATGCAATTGCATCTAACTAAGGCAAGCTGCAACATCCATCAACACAGCATGCCTTTCATAATGAACCAGCAACACCTGCACGGCTGCAACCTACAAATATACACACACAAATGACCACTTTTATGAATTCCAGGAAAGAAAAAACATTCTCAATTGCTAAAAGGAATATATATCAAATAGACACGTACTTACCCGCTTTGAGGAAAAGCAGTCTGCTCTGCTCTTTGAAATGGAGCAGCAGCTGAAGATGGAGTTGCCCTGTGGACAGAGGCTATCAGTATCAATACAAGCCATGAATACGTTGGAAAAATTTTAAATAATATGATAAAATAACAATTGTCGAAAATCTGTTGGAAAATATGAGAAAATAAAATTAATTATTTGAGGCATGCAAGCACTATCCTTAAGGATATTCCGCCCCTCAAAGTACGAAACTCTGTACGTAAGGCTCTAGCGGCTATTTCCCAAGATACAACAGACCTTCTATACTCCACACTGAATATTAGAAGGAATAGGAACAATGCTATGTGTATAACTCAGCAAGGAAAGAAAAGATTTGAGAAGAAAATGATATTTTCTTTATAATTCTATGTATATATTTGATTGCATTTTGAAGTTCTATTTGATATTCAAATGAAAGAGCAGTTAAGAAAGAGCCGTTAGGAAAAAGCAGTTAAGAAACTATTATAAAGTCGTCACAAAATAATGGAGGATTTATAAAGAATTAAATTAAATGTTACAAAGCCGTTACAAAGCCGCTATATGGCCATTGCAAAAACCGTTAAAAAATGGTGGCTTTACGGCTGTCATAAATTCTAACATATGTTTAAGAACTTTTGAAATATTCAATAGAATATCCAATCACCAAGCTCTTCTTCTTCATCTCTCTCTCTCTATGCGCTTCCACAGTTAGATCTGAACTATCAATGCACAAAGTGTCCACACTCTACCTTATTTATAGTGGAAAAAGTCGAGCAACTCTTTTTAAGCACAGGATTTAAAGCTTTTATGGACACTTTTTCCAGTTCATTTTGCATCTCTTTCTGGCGAGTGGACTAGACATTCATTTTCCATCTTTCAGTACGAATTTGGACTCTATTGTTACTTTTAGAGTTAAGACGACCCTCAATGTAGTTGCCAGTGTTGACCAGTGCCAACAGAGAACAGATCTGATTTTGTGTCTTGAGAGATATAAAGTACAACCTCATCTTCTGACGGAGTGCTAAGCCGATAAAACATGCCCGCATCGTGGAGACAAATCAGCCCACAAAAATCCGTTTTAATGAAAGAATGAAAAATAAATTAGTCTTCACATGAAAAATTTAACCTAACAAATACCATTGGAAACACATCCGAAATAAATAAGATTTTAAAATTTAAAATTTAAAATTGTTTATAAACTTTTATATATATTTTTTTTGGTAAGGAAAGAACAAATGGGCAAGTAACTTTTTTATATTTGTATATATGAGATTGGTTTTTTCTATAATTCTCTAATTTTGACCAATTTGGCATTTAAAAAATGAAAACTTGACTGATGCTAATAGGCATTTCAAAATCTTCATTAATTTCGATATAATCAATGATCGATAGTAATTTTGTATTGTTTATTTACACAACTCTTTAATCAACAGAATTTTTAGCTCATATATAACAAATTATAATCCATGGGGAGAAATTTAGGAATATCTTTTTCTCCCTCTATATACAAATTTTACATGGTTTAAACATTTTCAAAGTTAATAATAAAGTAAAAGTTAGATTCTTTCAACATTATCACAATTAGCTAGGCTGGGACTATGTAAAATTTCGTATGTGTAAAGGACCAATCCCAATGCAAACCATATGCTTGATGTACCAATTTGACCAATCTATACATGTTTACTCCTCCACTTCCTTTTATATGGGTTCCGCTAAGGTAACGGCGCCTTTACCATGAGGGGACGAGGGTGGACTCATTAGCAATTAGTTCACCAATATTACTTCAACCCTTTTATGATATTATGAAAGACAAAAAAGTATAATTCCTTACTGCGGATATAGATCCTCGGGAGAAAAGAAGCTAATCAAATATTGGTGCATAATTGAATTCGCATTTTAACAGGCGTTTGTTGAAATGCTTTTATAGTCACAACATAAATTAGATATCAACAGGGAAATTAGTACGATAAAGATAGAATTTTGAGGATACTCGTTGACCAAATTCAAATAAAATATATATTTTCATCCCAATCCGACTGAAAAATTACCTAGCGAACATGGATTGGAACGGGGTTAGCACAAGTACCCTCTAAGGGGATTACCATAAGTCTCTTGCATCAGTAATGATTGATTGGAGTCATTAATATCGTTCATTAGAAATATGAAGGGTCAAGATTTATTTTTTTTGTTTGTCCTACTCTAACTCTCAATTTACTTTTAAACTTTTGCCTTGTCTCTTTGCAGAGTGTGAGAATTGAAACCCATATCTAAAACTAAACGTCCCCACTTGTAGCCTTCCCAGCCTCCTCCTCTTGAGAAGGTGAAGAATTGAACTTCCCACCTCCCTCTTCCCAAGTAGGAAGGGCGGTTACCGAAGCAAATTCATTGGTTTTAGGTTCAAGGTCGACAAGGCTATAAACGTAATCCGAAGAACCTAAAAATAAATACCTACTGAAATAATTATCAATGTAGCGTATTTTCAATTGAAAAATTATTAAGGTTACGGTGTGTGAGGTAGGTCCCAACTCCGAAAATATTAAAATTCGATATAATCTCTAAAAGTTACAGTAGGTAACAAACAATTAGGAGATAATGGACCGAAAGCCTCACTTGGATCCATTGTGGCTTATACTATTAACTTTTTTGTTCATTTAAAGAACTTTTTTATAACACTTTATGCTTCGTATTTGATAAAGTGGGATGTCACATAATGCTCGAGCATATATAAATTACTCCACCTTTCACCCGCCCTTAAAACCTAGCTTAACACTTTTTTTTTCAAGTAGATTTCAAGAGAATTATGGGTCTTGAAATAGTAAGAGAATTACGTCAGAACTTTAGCCGAAGAAATCTCTTTTTTTTTTTTGGTCCTTATTAGGATGCTTCAGCCTTCTCTCTGAATAGACTAGTGACGTGGGAAAACCGGCTACTCAAGCTTAGGGGTTACTCAATTTAATTTGTGCGGTGGAAGACAACCCGTCATTTGATTGCGGATAACGGCGCCGTTATGCTCGCTTTTCTCAAAGTAATTTATAAACTATTACAATAAGTATTGGGCAAGTGGACATTTGTAAAACACAATTATATTCCATCATTTTGTAAAGATGTTTAGAGTACCTAATATTATTGTTGACAAATGTTCATTGAAGTCAATAAAATTTTTCATATACATTGGGCTCTGAAGATAACGCCCACGTTCTTATCATTTGGGAATTTATGTTACGGACTTTGCTAAAAATTGCTCCAAGAGCACTTGTTAACAAGTGTCTTGGAGGCTTCCGTGAACAAGGTTTGTTAGCAGTTTCCAATACACGGTTTTTCCAGTGTTATGTGCAATCAATGCTTAGGAAATCAGAATATTTTGCATTAAGTATGCTTAACGACTGTTCGGGCACCCTTTAACCACACCCAAATATGAATACAAAAACTAATTAAAGTTTTCCCCCATTTTTATAAGGTTTGAAAAAGTCAAATTAGTGCCTCTCATTTTCGGAGAAGTTCATCAAGGCTTTGTTATAATATCACAAATATGATCGCACATTCGTTTTATTATTCTCACATTTAGTTAATTTCATTAACGTTTATTCTCCACATTAAATTATGTGATAATTGTCCATTATATTATGACCGCCTAAAATGCACGACTTCTTGATGGAAGAAGTCATATGAAAGAGTGCAAATGGATATAAATGGGTCTTCTAAGCCAAACCCTCTTGTACCAGAAAACACGCCATCACGTTCGAGAGGACAATTGGCTAGAGATACCCTTCACCAATCGTTCAATGCTCGACAATTCAGCTTTCCAATCAAATTTCATCAATGGTTGGAGGTTAGTAAAGAATCTTCACGTTTCCACATTCAACCCTGATTATGCATGAGTTTTGCTCGTCCATGCAAAATCGGGATATTCAGTTCTTTTAGAATTATCTAACATTTGGCATCAAAGCAATATATATCCATGCCTTGATGTTTTACGTCGGGATTTTGATTGAATTGAAAATTGGACAATTTGGGTCCTAGAGAGAAATGCCGATTTTGGCCAAATTCCGGTGACCCACAACCCAGCTTCGGACCAGTATGGTCGCACCGCCATGGACAACAAAAGCCATAAGTTAGTTTGGCATATCAGTGATTGCCCGAGGTTACTCGAGCGGCGGAAGTTGTGGTGGCTAGGGTTTTGCATTTGACGGAATTTTGCTTAATTCGGGCAATTTCTTGGCCTTTTTTTTTTCGAAACTTGGACCTGTGTGGTAGTGACTGTGCGGTCTCCAAAACCCACGACTTATTTTGCTCTAAGGTGGGCTGTCGGAGGCGGTGGAAGGAGCAGCGGAAATGGCGAGCGGCGCGAAAGAAGAAAAACAGCGTCTGTTCGCGTGAAAAGGACGAAGGCATGTGGAGCCCGCGCGCACGCTGCAGGCGTGTGTGCACCACGCTCCCGTGGAGAGCGCCAGACGCGCGTGTGGCATGCGTCACATGCGCCTGCTGCCACTCTCCTCATTTTTCGATTATGCCCCTCCCCTCTCTGAATTTCCGATTTTACCCTTTTTCTGCTGATTTATTGTTCTGCCCTTGACCGACCGGTTTAATTATTGTTTTGCCCATTGGTTCTATTAATTTACGGTTTTGCCCTTTCATGCATTTTGTGAATATTTTATGCGTGAAATTAAATGTCTAGTGATCCATATAATTTTATTTAATTAGAGATTAGCAACATCATCTTAAATTATCTTAAATTATATATTACGAGCCTCTTGATCACATTTAGAAAAAGACATTGATTGTAATTAATCACATTAATATGATGAATTTTATCCCATAGGAATTTTCATTATATTAATATGATTAATTAGGATGAAATATCATATTATTTTTCTTAATTTACCCATAGGAATTAAGAAAAAGAATATAATATGATAGTTTCCTCATAAAGTAATTATGAATTCTATGGTAGATACATTGAAGATGGACAAGTACCTAGTCCATTTGCGAAGTTTCTTCAAGAGCATAGGATAGTTGTCCAATAGACCATGCTTGGTTCTCCAAACTAGAATGGTGTAGCAGAAAGAAGAAATCCAAACTTTATTAGACATGGTACGGAGTATGCTTAGCAGCTCTAAACTTCCTAAGTATTTGTGGACTGAAGCTCTTAAGACGGTAGTGTACCAAGTTCCGACCAAGGCTGTTCCAAAAATACCTTTTGAGTTATTTAAAGGTTGGAAACTGAGTTTGCGACGTGTATGCATTTGGGGATGCCCGTCTAAAGTGAGAGACTACAATCCACAAGAAAAGAAGTTAGACTCAAGGACTATAAGTGGGTATTTCATTGGATATGCGGAAAAGTATAAGGGGTACAGGTTTTATTGTCTATCTCACACCACTACGATTGTGGAATCAAGAAACGCTAAATTTCTAGAAAATGACTTGATTAGTGGGAGCGATCAATCTTGGAACTTTATTTATGAGAAAGATCATTCAGATGTTCAACCTTCCACCTCAAGTAATAGATTGGTTGTTGTTCATAATGCCCCTTTAGTTCAACCGGCTATTGAACAACCAATCGTTGAAGTTCCACAACTTGCTGATATTGATCTAGTAGATCCAATTGTTCAGCAATTACCAGAAAATATTGAACAACATGCTCTTCAAGTGAATGTTGATGCAACATTAAGAAGATCTACTAGAATGAAGAAATCGCAATTCCTAATGATCACATAGTGTATCTGCAAGAAGCTGGCTATAATGTTGGAACTAAAATGATCCTGAAACGTTTTCACAAGCCATGAGTAATGATGGATCCAATTTGTGGTACGATGTCATGAAGAAAGAGATGAGTTCTATGGCATCTAACAAAGTTTAGGATTTGGTTGAGTTGCCTAATGGTTTGAGGGTCATTGGTTGTAAATGGGTCTTCAAAATCAAGAAGTATTCATTGGGCAATTTTGAGAGATATAAAGCTGGACTCGTTGCCAAATGATTCACTCAAAAGGAAGGAATCGATTAGACTGAGACATTTTCTCCCGTATCGAAGAAAAATTCTCTTTGTATTATTTTGGCATCGGTTGCCCATTTTAACATGGAATTGCATCAAATGGATGTGAAAACGGCTTTCCTCAATGGAAAGTTAGAAGAGGAGGTTTACATGAAACAACGAGAAAGATTCTCTTCTAGTAAAAGTGAGCATTTGGTGTGCAAGCTTAATAAATCTATATATGGCTTGAAATAAGCGTCCTGCCAATGGTACTTAAGGCTCCATGATGTCATCTCTTCATTCGATTTTGTAGAAAATGTCATGGATCAATATATATACCAGAAGGTCAGTGGGAGCAAAATTTGTTTCCTTGTATTGTATATAGATGATATTTTACTTGCAACCAATAATAAAGGATTGCTACATGAGGTGAAATGATTCCTCTCTAAGAGTTTTGACACGAAGGATATTGATGAGGCATCTTATGTCATTGGCATTAAGATCCATAGAAATAGACCCGGAGGAATTTTAGAAATATCTCAAGAAACTTATATGAATAAAGTCTTAGACAGATTTCGGATGAAAAAGTATTTACCAAGTATAGCACCTATTGTGAAGGGTGATAGGTTTAATTTAAACCAGTGCCCAACGAATGATCTAGAAAGGGAAAAAATGAAGAACATTCCATATGCTTCTACTATTGGAAGCTTAATGTATGCTTAGGTTTGCACTTGACTTGACATTGCTTTTGCTGTGGGAATATTGAGAAGATATCAGAGTAATCCAAGTATAGACTACTGGAGAGCTGCATAGAAAGTTATGAGGTACCTTCAAGGTACCAAATGTCACATGCTTATGTATAAATTGACTTGATTGGTACTTCCACTATTAGTTGTCGTCGGTTCTTGCAAATCCAAAGCAAACGATCTTCCTCCGTTGCTGCATAGGCATGAACCCTACCTCGCTGGAGTAATCTTCCTCCATGGAGCAATGTAGCTGCTTCGGGTTCTCTTTGTTGTATGAGGTTGATCTTACTAACTTTTAACTTCCCTTGCCACGATCTGCAAGCGAAAGAAAATACCGTTGATCTATTTGTTCTCACGACCCAAAAATGAGGAAAATACCATACCTACTCCATGTCTGTATCTGAATTTGCATGGTGGAGAAGAAAGAGCAATGAAAGATTGTATTACTTGTATCCACGCTGTTTTGTTTCACTCACCATCACCACACCAGCGTGGTTGACAGTAACAAATCTCTACGAAGAAAACACTTCCATGTTAAATGCACTCAAGTCAGTTTTGGTACAAGGGTCACTTGTCGAGTATACTTTATTTGGAATGATTTTGAATAACACGAGGACAATAAGTGTATCAAAAATTTTATAATTTCCGTAATTGATTGCTTAGCAAATGCCCCTGAAGCACTCGTCAACGTAATACTTAGTATAGTATATTAGAATAAACTAGATGATGAAAATATTTAATATTGCCAATTCATCTTGAAATAGCAATATCAACTTAATATATAGCAAAGCAAAATTCCATTGGAAGTTCACAATAGTTGGTACACAACATAAAAAGAAAAGGAGATTAGATCAAGACTATAAAGAGCACTATCACCCAGCAACATGTCCAACAAACACAGCAGGTATTAATATAGGTAAGTTCGCTAATTAATTTGGCTTGGTCGAGATACCCAACAGTTGCAGTTTGCATCAATTGATAGTTTTGAGCGTAGAACTATTCGATCAGATACTTAGCCGTATTTTTGTTTTTCTAAGTTTTATTTTGTAGCCAACTGGCTATTCCACAATGACAGTATACTCTTTTCTCAATGTGTCCAATTGCCCTTCAGAGTGATATGAATCTCCGGTCCAAATATTCTTGACCTCAAAGAATAATTCTGTGCGAGTGATAACTATAAAGTTTGTAAAAAAATAGTATTTTGTAAAGATTGGATCTATTCTTCCATTTCGTGAGTCATTATAAAATCGGAAGGATGACGCAACTGCGTTGAATCCAAATTTGGAAAGTTAAAAAATTTACGGATTGTTTGAAAAAAAAATTTGACAAACAGAAATTACTATCTCATCCTTCTATAAGTATGTACATTCCACGAGATTAAAAACTCAGTAAAACAAAAATTAAATATAGAAATAATGCGGACACTGTGACATAAAAATAGTTGAGGAAAATATTTAGAAAATTATCCATTTTAAAAGGATTTTTACTAGGTCCACTCACAAGAAAGTCTACATCAAGAGTGGATCTAATAATTATATATTTTAAAAGTAAGTAGTTTCAATGAAAGGAAAAAAAATCAAAATATGCATAATTAGAAGGGGCATGCATGTCGTTCGAGTGCACAATATTGGAAACAAGATAGAGAAGTTTTTTGTCCGATCATTGATAGGACACATTAAGCAAAAAAAATAAATAATTGGAGACATAAAATTTTTACTTTTAGGAAAACAGTGAACAAATTACTAAGCTTTAACAATTAATAAAGTAAAAGGGGCCAAGTATCACTTAGTTGTTGCACCACGTGTCAACTCCTTACAAGTCTATCTTTGCACACCACATTACATTTATAAGTTTTATTAGGTCCATTGCGGGTACAAAATATAAAATACACATTCACGATTGGATAGTTAACATGTGAAAAAGTTCAATCAGAAAATTAGTCACCAACGCACGTCACTTGTCCAATGATGAACATAAGGATTTTTCTGCAATTGTAACGGACCAAATAATCAACCTTAATTTTATTATATTAGATTATAGGTTTTAGATTTCCAGTGACTTTCCATTTTAGAGCTCTAAGGAGTAACAATAAGACCCGGGTGAACAAGCAACGCGGAACGAGCATAGCGACGGTTAATTCTTGCCCAGAAAAGAACAAGTGGAATGACAAAAGGTGGGCGGAGAGAGTGGCCAACAAAGGGCCAGCAGTTGCTCGGCAGATTGGGTTTGGTTGTCCGGACATGGATTAGGATTAGGGTAGGATTATAATAGTGAAAAATCCTATCATGTGTTTAGTGCACTTAGAAAATCTTTAAAAATCGTCTACCATGCCGCACTGCTCCGGCCTGCACTCCACCACGTCCGACACTCCCGCTAGTGCCCCGAGTCAGCCGTCCGTCCGTCCGTCTGTCGTCCTCATGATCAGCTTCTTCATGTTTGCGCGTTGTCTACGCAACCCTTGTGCGAGCGTGGATGGAGAAACAGAGCTCGACTGGATCAATGTAAAACGGAGAATATCACATGTGATGCAGATACAAGCTACTTAAAACATGGCTATCTGGATATAATAATTGACTGAATTCCAGGAATGACGATCGGCGATGGTTTGGCGCAATGATGATCGGCTGTTGACGACGATCGAAATCTTGTTCTCCTTGTTTTGTTAAGTTAATTTTTTAAAAATTTATCCTATCTGAGTTTATCCCAATCATGTCCCAAAATTTTTTTATCCGGCCATATCTAAATTTACCTAGTCTAGAGGATGTCCCCAAACACTGGATATAATCATTTGTTATCCTATGTGAATTCAAATTCGGATAATCAAACGCAATTTTTAGATTTTCAACTACGATCACTATATCATATATTTTAGATAGTCGTCTCAAGCAGGCTTCTTGCACTTTGGAGCCTAAAGCTCGAAGGTCGGACCAATGCGGATAAAACTTAACTTTAGATATGTCTAAAAGCCCAGACCGATAGATAAACTTATGGAATGATAAAGTGGATGGTATACTCAGCAAAGCAATTAAACCATCTTTCTTCTTCTTATTGATGCTCGATGGCCCCTCAAAACAATCGCTTATATCACTTACAAAAATAAATAAATGAAAAATATTTTCATCGTCTATAAAAATATTTAGATATAAATTATTATCGGCAATAAAAACGTTTTCCATTGATTAATTATTTCAAGAGATTGTTTTTAGGAAAATGTTTTGCAAACCATTCATTTTTCGCGAAACAAACGGAGTCCGAAAAGTGTAAAATGCAGCTAATACTGCTATGGAGCAAACTATTATTGCGAATATAGATGAATACAACCGCTTTAAGATGTACTTCGAAGTTTTTATGACATCTCTGTGTTTCGGCTTTCGTGTTTGTATCGATCATTATGTTCGTAGCCATGGCTCCGAATACAGAGTAGTTTCATAATCTGATTTCAAGCACATACCGACGATATTAACGGGTTTCGCGTACCATTAGACGTCAAACACGTTTTCTAACTAACTCGTCTAAAAGACTAAACGGATGACCACCACATGCCATGATATATCATACTTGCCTTGATGTATAATTTGTGTGTGATCAAGATTCAGCTACACTTGCCAAAGTTCGGTTACCTTTCGACACCAACCCGACCACTAGGGTGGAAAGACCTATATATAGGCATTTGGAAGCTGAAAAAATGGTTCGAAACACTTGACTCCTTTATAAAACTTCTTGTGTTGCCATCATCCTCCAGACTCCAACTTAATCATCGGACAGTGTCGCGACCGACCTCCATTTTTATCAACATGCAAAAAAGGAGGTCTCGCCTAGTACGCGCTAAGTCTAGGTTCGGAACTTAACTCAGGCTCTCCCAAGCCCATACCATATTGCGAGTTAGGGTTTAGATTTTTAACTTGCAAGTGGTTTACATCAAGAAGTCACCACTAATCGATTTGGAGTGAATCGATTAGAAATCCAGATAGAGTGATGGGAGGATCACCCTATTCCTACGAACTAGAGATTAAATGAGTTCGGGGACTTGATTACACTAGTTGGATAACTAATGCCCTTTCGGTACCTTTTTACCCTGTTTATTTCTGAAAATATTTGTCAGGCAATTTGGATTGATTTTAGGACATTTTTCCTAACATGTGAGGTGATCAAGCGAATGCATAATCATAAACGATCAGCAGTCAAAATAAATATGCAGCCTTAGGTTCTAATCCTAACTAAGTCAGATGACATTCAAAACATAACAGTTCATGTAATTATGTTTTAATCAAAAACATGCATAATAATAACACAATAGTAATAAAAATAACATGCAAAATACCACTGCATAATCCTATAGGCTTATCTAATTTAATTATGGAAATTTATGCAATTATAACAACATGCATAATAATACAACAATAAATTAAAACAATCAAATATATCAAATAATTTAAAGAAGAAGAAAAAAAAAGAAAAAATTTTCAAATTTTTTTAAAAAAATAATAATAAGGGATAAATACGAAAAAGAAAAAAAAGAAAAAAAATTAAATTTTTTTAAATTTTTTAAAAATAAAATATAATAAAAATATAATAACGGGGTCGGCAGATCCGGGTCAGTCGGATCAGACCCGGGTCAACGGACCCGACCAAGGGTGTTGATCCGGGTCGGGTCAGTTGATCTGGATCGGGTCGGAACTGACCTGGGTCAACGGATCCGACCCAGGGCGTTGACCCGAGTCGGGTAGATCCCGTATGCATGGATGCCGATGGAGTCGAAAATTGGTCTCTCGCCGGTCGACCTAGACCAACGTCGGCCTAAAACTGGCTTCTAGAGAACATCACCAAGCCTCGCCGCCCACCTGGGTCGTCGTCCGATCGCCTACTCGCCAGCCGGCAACCGAATTAAAAACCGGCCTCTTTGAGGCATTTTGTCGAGCAGATGGGGAGCACAGCAAAAAACGAGGGACTTCGACCTCTTCCGGCGACCCGATCGGCTCCGGCAACTATGGTTCTTCTTTGACAGCAAGTAGGGGCCGAGATCGACAACGGTATGGGCCGGGATTCGCGCAAAACGGTCGGCGAGAGTCTCAACCCAACCACGCCAAAAAATAGGGGAAAATAGAGGATTTTCTTGGCCGAGGGGGGCTCACCGGTCGACGGCGAGTCTGGGTGGCTTTTCGGCTGCTCCGTGGGCGATGGTGACGCTGCTAGTTCTCCTTCTTGCTCTGGCGAACTTTCAGTTCGCACTCTCTCTCTCTCTCTCTCTCTCTCTCTCTCTCTATTCTCCCTCTTCTCTCCATGTTCTCTCTCTCTGTTTTGCTCTCAAGTGGCCGACCCCCGCCTCTCTCTCTCTCTCTCTCTCTCTATTCTCCCTCTTCTCTCCATGTTCTCTCTCTCTGTTTTGCTCTCAAGTGGCCGACCCCCGCCTCTCTCTCTCTCTCTCTCTCTCTCTCTCTCTCTCTCTCTCTCTCTCTCTCCGGCTTTTATAGGCAATGACGACAGTGCCCCCCTGCTTCGTTACGTCTGTGTGACGACGGCCTGCATTGGCCTACTCTATCCCGCGACTTTCGCGGCCATTAGGTCGGTGTAGATGGGGGGCCATTCTGACGCCGAAGAAGAAAGGAAGAAGGGGGAGAGGAGGCCGGATTTTCAGGGAGGATGGGACTGGCCATTAATGCCAGTCCCGTTGGCGTGCTTCATCGGCCATCATCTGGCCTGATGGGGATAGCACGGTCGCGCTCGTCCGTTCGTCGGTCTAGATATCAGAAACAGAGGAGAACAGGGGCGGAGAAAGAGACGGGTCGGCGCGGGGGGGAAGAAGAGAAGGGAGCTGGGCCGGGCCGGGCCCAGCTCGCATGGGGGGGAAGGAAAAAGAAAAAGAAAAGGAGGGCGGGTCGGGCTCATGCGGGGGAAAAGAAGAAGAAAAAGGGTCGGGACCCGTGCGAGGAAAAGAAAAGAAAAAAGAAAAGGGCTAGGTCGACTCGGCCCCGACCCGTCCCAACTTGAAATTTTTTTTTAAATTTGATTTTTTTATTTTTTTATATAAAAACACTCTAATAGACCCTATTAATACAAATGTGCCTAATTTCTATATGCAATGCATTTAAATAGAAATATTTTTTTTAGGAATTAAAGAAAATTAACTCCTAAATTTTGTGCAATTAATTTTTGGGCAAATTAAAATAGGTGTCAACAGCTACCCTTCTTTGAAGGTGAGCTCGTAGAGATTACGTTCAAAGATAAAATGACACCAAAATTTGACCCATGCATGCTCAATGAATGTTATTTTTGAGGAGACCATGAATCTCATTTTTTATGATGCGATAAGATGATGTGTTCTAAAGCAAATAAAAATATACTTGGGGCTACTTACCTTGCCGAAGGGTAGAGTAATTCCAGATAATTGGTATCATGTGTCGAGGACTCGAACCTGTCTTCGGTCACCTCGATTGAATTTTCTTTGTCTAGGACTCGAAACTATCTTCGATCGTCCTAACGAGGGAAATTGTTTGTCTCGGACCCGAACCTTTCTTCAATCGCCTTGACTGGGGAAATCGCTTGCCTAGGACCCGAACTTATCTTCGGTCACCTTGACTGGATTTCGTTTGTCCAGGACCTAAACCTTTCTTCGGTCACCTTGACTGGGGAAATCGCTTGTCTAGGACCCGAACTTATCTTCAGTCGTCTTGATTGGATTTCATTCGTCTCGGACCCGAACCTACCTTCGGTTGCCTCGACTGGGGCGCCTAACGGCTTTAGTGAATAGAGGATCGATCCAATGTTCACGGGGTACCTGGGGGTCCTCGCTTGAGGATTTGATGGTTTGCCTGGTGGGTCCTCGCCAGCAGGTCTTAAAAAGACTCAAACAATGAGCACTTAAGGGTCCTCGCTCGAGGATTTGATGGTTTGCCTGATGGGTTCTCGCCAGCAGGTTTTGAAAAGACTCAAACAATAAGCACCTGGGGGTACTTGCCCGAGGATTTGTTGGTTTATCCGGTGAGTCCTCGCCAGCAGGTCTTGAAAGACTCAAACAATAAACACCTAGGGGTTCTCACTTGAGGATTTGATGTAAACAGAGGGGGTCCGTCCCATGCTCAAGAGAGGTACCATAACAATCGTAGGTAGATGAATTTTTTTTGGAACCGGGCATGGGTAGAAAATACTTACTTGGGCACGTTCTTGCCTCTTAAGGGCATGTCTCCTATCAGACAAGTTTTTTTTGTGCAAAGACATAGGCATTCATCGGAGAAATAAACAACTAAGGCTATTCTAAAATATCGTATGAAATGTCTTGACCGAGTCAAGATGCTTTTCTTTTTCAAAGAAACACCATGTTTACCTTCTGGGTAGTTTGAAAAGAAATCTGATGAAATACCTAGGGTTTCTTTTCCGGAGGTTTGATGCATCATCTGCTGAATACCCGACCTTTTTCAGGGTATCTCTCTTGAGATGCTAATGGGGGCTTCTCTAGCGCTCGAATTTTCGTGTTCTACCTCTGGGAGGTAAAACTCTGAGCTGTCAAAGATGATTAGCACAAACATGTGTGCATTCATCAAAGATAGACAAGCTAGGCTATTCTAGAATGTGTATTTGAAAGTTCATGCAAGATGATTTTGCCATGTTTGTATCACAAACATCCACAGAGGGTAATTATCAATTAAGACAATTTCGCTCGCAAGGTGGACTTCTCGAGATGCTAAACGAGGGACCTTTAGTCAGAAAGAACTTTTCACTCACTCTTATTTAAAAAGGATTGTTTGTCCCGATAATTAAGGCGGGAACATCGAAAACACTCAATCTGACCGTTATTACATCAACAAGGGTTTGAGTTTTCTCACGAAAGGTATGACGCTGCCAATTTGAGAGGTCTTCTTCAGGTTTGTAATGTAGGCTTGGTCAATGGCTTAACAAAGGAGACTGTCCGAGTCGAGGCCATGAAAGAAAATATCCTGCAATCATCTCTAGGTTTACAAGTCAAGAACCATGCAAAACGAGATAAAAGTAATCTTGCTCGTACTTCCTCGAGCGTTGTTTATAAGCATTTGAAATTCCATATTAATTCAAGCGCCCTAGTCAGAAGAGACTTCATGAGGGATGTAACGTAGGCTCGGTTTACATGTTGAGGAACGAAATGATCGTTGGGCTAAAAAATGTTGTAAGGGTGAGAATTGGTGATAATCTTGGCATTGTTAACAATCTTCTTATCCACCATCAGGATCCTTTTGGAAAAATTCCTGGGCAATCCCGTGTTTTGGCTTTTCGAACAGCTTTTTCTTGAGGAGCTTCTGCGTCAAGCATCTTCCTAGATACTATTCGATCTCTGTCCCAATTGCTTTCTCCAGAATAGGTTCGTCTTCATCTATCATGCGATAGATCTTTGTCAAAACAGAGTTCTTAAAATAGGGATTTGTATCGAAGAAGAACTCAAGTTTAAACCATCTGGGGTTGTCTATTCTACACCGCTTAATGTCTTTGAGGTATTTGAGAGCGCTTTCATCACACTTAGAGATTTCCTCAGCTAAAACTTCATTGTTTTTCATAATAGTTACTCAGAAACTAGAAACTCTTTTCTCTTCATCTTTTTCATCGTTTTTCTTCTTCTCCTTTTCTTTTTCTTTGTTTTTTTATTCATGGGCATTGGCCTTGCTTTTACCAGGCACACTACTTTTTTATGCCTCTAGTTTTCAACATTTTTTTGCTATTCTTTTGGTGTTGTCAGGACTAGCCTAAATAAGTTTGAACAGAACAATATTATTAGGCTCTTGGAGTCTTTATCTTCATTCGATACTTTGGACCCTGATGCTCAAATTGTGATGACCTTTGCCCTGCCTCGGTGTGGGGGATAATCACTAACTGGGTTCGTACGAAATGAAATCGTCGGCTCAATTAGGCTAGCAAGGGATATAAGTGTATGAGATAGAAGAAGAATTGCTCTTCGTCATCTTAGGGCACTTAAATTATCGTGAGACTTCATCTGCAATAATGACACTCAAAGATTAATGCAAGTGAGAGCAAGAAAATTTCTATTAATCTTTTTTACTTTGTGCGAGCTGTTGCGGCTGATGATCATAGAAAATTTTAAATATTACAAACTCCTTATCCTTCTTGTCTTGTTCAGTTCCGAGGTGAAACATCACTGTTATCAATGGCATGTTGGTATTTTTGGTAGGCTTTAGTTTGCTACTCCTCTCTTGACAAGGCTCTCTTAGCCTTGACCGTTCGGCCGTCGATGGTGTGCTTATCTTGGAGGGGCCTATCAAGGATCACCGGATCCGTGAAGATGATGAGGCTGAAGCCATGGGGGTGGTGATTGAAAGGGAGGGACACTCTTCTTGCTTCCTCTGAATCCTCATTGTGATGTCGATTTACCTCAGGTTGCCTTAATGTGGGGTGTTTCTTGACAGGGGTGATTTAATAAGAACTTCTGAGTGTATGGGCTCAAAAATGGTTAAGCAAAGGATTAATGGTAGTGTATGAGGTAGAAAAATGAACTGGCTCTCGTCATTTTGGCTATCGTACCTTATGCGAGAAATCCCTTTACTTTGCAGAAATGAAATATTTTTGCTCATCTTGCAGGGTTTTGGTACGTGAAAATGTGTATATACTAAGGATTGCCTCTCATCATCCTGATACGCCTCGTTCAATATATCGGAGTATTTCGACACCATTCGTCAAATTGTCAAAATTTTCATAGGGAATTGATGAATTAAACAGGTAAAATTACCATGCGAAATTCTTTCCAAAAGACATGCGATGCACTTGGAGAAAGGTTAAGTATTCATTTACTTTAACATGCTTCTTCTTTCTCTTGATTCTTTCAACTCTTAAAAAAGAGTTTTAAGGGAAAGAAATACTTACCTGTGCTGTAATAGTGAGGCAAACCTGCAAGGTAATAAGAAAGATCGTGTTAATGAATGGCTCTTTGAGGGATAGGAATTGGAAACAATACAATATTACCCTTCGTGATTCCCTTCATTTGAGATTAAATTGACAATTCCTTGAGTTTTCTCGGATGTTGACAATTTCTGTTGACAATAGCATGAGCTTATGTTAAAAATGAGATGATTGAGGGTAAATTGAGAACGATACAAATTACTCTTATTCCATTTTGCCTTCAAAACTAGCAGAGTCTTTTCTTTCAAAACTTCTTTCATGATTGGTCTTTAAGCTCAAATGAAATCCTCTATAGCTAAGGGTACTCCCAATTAGAAAGTCATATTCTTGACACATGTTATGTCAATACAGCTCGGTACGTTGGGGAGTTTCTCAGGAATCATATGATTCCTGACATGCACAAGGTATGTGCAATTGCTTGAATGGGGATCTTCGCAACAAAGCTAATTTCTACTTTAAATGTCCTTGACTGATGTGGGCACGACTATCGTCGAGGCTCCATGGTTGTTAGGATCAGTATCGACGCCATCTTGTCATATGTAAAGTTCCTTCTAGCTGCTTGTGTTGGATCTTTACTCAAATTCGTCATGCCCATTAGTCACCCTCCCAATTAAGCGCTCCTGGGGGCTGATGTGCTCTTCAGTTTGTGTCATTTCTAAATGTCCCCTTTGTAATAACAAATTAAAAAAGGAATATGATCTGTAACACAAAGTGAGCGAGTTAGAAAAACAAAGAGGGCTATGAGCATGCACGCTTTTCCACCACCGTTCTTTTCAGGCCTTTTGAAAAATGATAAAACATTTATTTTATTTTCAAAAGTTTAGAAACAAGGAAGCATGAGGAAGCTCGGGTTTCATAACACTTTTCTTTACATGGCTGGATAACATCAATGGACCGGTTTGGGATACTTCTTCAGGCCCTCGAAATAAAACATTTGTAATTCTTTTGAATAATTCTTGTGAATTACATTTGTTGGAATGGAAATTGCAATACTAAAATTCCAAGCATAATTAAAAATTTAGAAAACTGAGAATCTTAGAAAACAGTTGAGATTTTAGAAAACAAGAAAAACTCCCACATAGGGGAGGATTTAAACTATTAAATATGCCTCTATTCTAAGGGAGAAAAATTGAGTCTTCAGTTTACTCAATGACGATATCCGTGCCTCCTGTTTGATTGGATGGTGCGTTACGGAATGAAAGCATCTTTGTATCCAATAATTTCTGGACCTTATTTTTCAAGACAACACAATCATTGACAGAAGTCCCATTTCGTCCAAATGATAGTCACATGCCTTGGAGGGATCATAGTTGGGGAAACGCTCAAGATTTTCACGCTTTGGCTCTTTAGCAAGCAATCTCTTTTTCAGGAGAATAGGTAGGATCTGAGACATAGGCCAAAGGAGTGGCGTGAACTGTTTTTTGTTATTTCGCTTTTGGGCCGGCTGGCGGCCTGAGGCCAGTTTCTGTCCACTACTCATTTGAATTATTGGGAAAGGACGAATGGTTTGGGTGTATGCAACATTCACATTTGTCAGGGGTTCTTTCTCCTTCTTCATGCCGAATTTCTTGCTTGTGGAAGTGGGGTCTATAAACCACCCTTCATGCAATCCCATTTCAATTCGTTCACCCACAGGAATAAGACGATTAAGGGATTCAGCAGTGGCACCAACTAGGTGGTGTTTGTATTTATACGGAAGAGACTTTATGAACAACTTCATTTGTTCATGATCAGTAAGTTCTGGGGTAACCTGGGTGGCCAAGTTCCTCCATTTGGTGGCATACTTTTTTAAGGACTCACTCTTTTTCTTTTTAATGCGTTCCAGATCATCACGAGTAAAGGTGACATCAAGGTTAAATTGATACTGTTTGAGGAATGCATCAGCAGCATCATCCTAAGATTTAAAAGCATCCACATCTTTTGACATATACCATGTCAAAACTGACCCCGTCAAACTTGTTTCAAAGGTCTGAATCATGAGGGGTTCATTATCAACATATTGAGTCATCCGCACATAATACATGTGCAAATGGTGTCTAGGGCACAAGGTACCATCATACTTCTCGAATTTCGGCATCTTGAACTTTTTTAATACTTTGACCCGTTTGTATATAGACAGGTCAAGTAGGACAGCATGTTGCGGCCTTGTAGCTGTTTTAGCATCTCCTCAACTTTTGCAAGGCTTTTGTCATGTTCTGTCATCGGTACAGCTTCAAGTTCAGGCTTCCTGATGGCAAGGGGAAGCGGATCATTCTCTAGCGAGGGCATTTTGCTGTCGCTAGTGGAGGTTTTGTCTTTTCCAGTAGACGGTGATGGTAACACCACCTTAATTGCTATAGGCGTGGGCGTAAGCTTGCCATTGATGGATTCTATTTGCTTGGTGAGGTTTTCAAGTGCATTGAAAACCATCATCATTTCGTTTTCCATGTTATTGAAGCGAACGTTTTTTTCGGCCATTTTTTGTAACTACCTGGGAAAATATTGAAATGAATGAGTATAATGCCTAATAAAGAATCATTTTATGACCTAATCATAATATTTTTACCTATTTTCTTTATTTATAAAGAAAAATAAGAAAAAAAGGGTTTTTATTAATATTAACATTACAGGCGGCGTCCCCGGGATTCGAACCCCGATCGCCTCGGACCGTTTTCGCTCATTCCCAGATACCACTGGGCCGAAGGCCACGGTGGTGTCATTAAGGCGCAAAAAATATTATTTATATAATAAAAAGCGGTCCGAGTTATATTAACATTAGTACAACCCATGAATACTTTTAAAGAAGAAAACCAAAACCCCTAAAAATAAATACTGAGAAATATAAAAGACAGAGGCTTTTAATAATAGAGTGCCCTTCCCGGATACTCATTCTATAAACGATAGGGAAGCTACAGTCTCTCGGAGTTACTTATTTTTACGGACAAGCTCTGCAATAAGCGTATCCCTCGTCTCGTCGGTCCCACCATGCCAAAAGCTCTTTCTTAGGAGTAGGGACAAATTGGATATCAGCTCTTCCCATCGCATATAGAATGCAATCAACAAGTGGCCTAACCGTAACAAATCAATTGAATAAGTAGGTCGTATAATAAAATGAGAAGGGATATAATATATACCTTTCCTTAAACCATGACAATCACAACAACATGCACATGAAGAGTGAGGTTCGATTTCTATCTAGACTAACTCAGTAAAATGAAATTAAAAGCGTGCCTGACCGTCGCAGTCTTGCGTTGATGTCAAGTCCTTTTAACCTCGGCCAAATCGAAAGGAATATCTTATAGTCACGCGAATAGCGGCTAAAGATATTTCTTTACGATTTTTTAGAAACAAATTTCGAGGAAAAAAAAAGGCAACCTCTACATCGCGAGCTCGCATTCGAGGTCGTATCTTTCTTAACACCATCCTAAAATACCCTATCGCGGCCTAGGTCCGGCGGTGTGATTGTGTATGCAACAGTGTAGTGCTAAATCATTGAAGCACGCCCAACAATTCATAAACAAATCAATTTAAACCTGTAAGAACAAATAACACCTTAATGTCAGGGTCATACCTAGAATCCTCGCTGCCAAATAAAAATTATTTTTGAATATGATAAAAATTTTGGCTTAAGTCCACTTTAAAAAAATGCAACTCCCCAGCGGAGTCGCCAGTCTATCGCGACCGACCTCCGTTTTTATCAACATGCAAAAAAGGGAGTCTCGCCTGGTACACTCTAAGTCTAGGTTCGGGACTTAACTCAGGCTCTCTCAAGCCCATACCATATCGCGACTGTCGCGACCTAAATATTTCCTCTCTTAGGCTAATGGATTATTAGGACTAAACCTAACTCGAGCCCTCCCAAGCCCTACCAATTCGCAACTTAGGGTTTAAGTTTTTTAACATGCAAATGTTTTCATGCTTGGAGTCGCCACCAATCTATTTGTGGTAGGTCGATTAGAAACCTAAATAAAACATAGGGAGATATGTTTTATTCCTACGAACCAGAGATTCTAAGCCTGGGGACTTGATTACGCTAGAGCTAGTCTAACGCCCTTTCGGTACCTTTTCTTTTCAAAAATGTTTTGGCATGCGATCTGGATTCATTTTAACTTAGTCACTAACATGTGAGGTGTTCATGCGGGTACGCAAACCACTAATTTAACACCCAAGAAAGCATTAAATAAATTGCAAGTTGGGGAGAATTACTTACCTCGAAGCAACGTAAGCATTTGCATTGTTAGCTAGAAAATCACATCAACAATCTTAATATGATTTCTAATTAACAAGCAGTTCACTCAATATTTTTGGATTTTCGCTTATTTAAATGAAAGCTAACCTATATGCAATGACGTGTAAAAATGACATGCAAGTAATGCAACCTAGCATACAAACTATATGTCATGCGACGACGTGACCTAATTCTGATGACAGGCAAATGATTTATTTTTGGGATTTTTGTTAAAATTCGAAATAATAAATTACTTAAATTAAGAATGCAATCTATCCTAATCTACCATAAAACAATTCATTCTTTTTGTGGTTTTCATGAAAATTCGGAATAAAAAAATAACCTAAATAATCTATTAAGATTAGAAAATTACTTAATGTAAACTAGGGAATAGATTATCTCAAGTCCTAATTTAAATTAAATAATTACTCTATCGTCTAAATATATTTAGGATTCCTAAACATGCAAAGTTCAAATTCAAATCCTAACTGATATTTTTTGAATTTTCTTTTTATTTGAAAAGGAAAAAATAATCTAAATAGAAATAGCATCCATACTTAAAACAGCCACGCAATCCGCAAAATTCGTTTCAAACTCAGATAAGGCACAAAAATCGAACTATCGGTCATATCTATAGGGTTATAGATATTAATGGAAAGTCGATCATTCAAATTTGGAAAGCAGATAAAAATCATTATCGTACCCAAGTGATTATGGATAGGATAATGATTTTCCGTATCGCCACGTATCATACCTTAGGGATAAGGTCGGATAGTTGTCCAGATACGTTGCTGAATTAGGAAAGATTCCTAATTTTGAATATTTTCAAATATTGCGAACAAGGCAAACATTATCCTATGATATCTAGCAATCCACGCAATATTCACAGAATATTCAAACATCCAAAAATTAAGAAACGAAATATTCTAAAAATATTGGATAATGTTCAATTACCTAATTTGCGGATAATTTCCAAATTCGAACTCGCGGATCGGGATGAGCGACGAACGGTGGATTCGGCGGCGCGGTGTCTGGATGACGGCGGGGCAACGGCGTGATTGTTCGGACTGCGGCGGTGGTGCACGGCGGGAGGAGCGGCAGCAGCGTTGGCGGCGTGCATCAGCTCCGGCGGCGGCAGGGACGGCGGCAGGGAACGGCGACGGAACAGCAAGGCAGCACCGGCGTGCGACGGCTCCGGCGAGGACGGCAGCAGCAGCGTCGGGCTCGGCGGGGACAGCGGCGGGGACGTCGGCAGGGCGCGGCGACGGGCAGCAGGCGCGGCGGGGCGCGGCGACGGGCGGCAGGCGCGGCAGGCGCGGCTGTGTCGCGCGGCAGGGACGGCGGCAGGGCGCGGCGACGGGCAGCAGGCGCGGCGGGGCGCGGCGACGGGCGGCAGGCGCGGCAGGCGCGGCTGTGTCGCGCGGCAGGGACGGCGGCAGGGCGCGGCGACGGGCAGCAGGCGCGGCGGGGCCGGCGACGGGGCGCGCGGCGGGCGTGGCGCGCGACTTCTTTCTCTCTCTCTTTCTCACTCTCACACTCTCAAAATTCTAATCTGAAAATTGTCTCTCCATAAAACCCTGACCTAATAATGTATATATAGTATTAATCTAGGTCAATTAAATGGGCTTTCTAGTCCTAATTGGCTTAGGCTTGGGCTTTAATTTAAATGGGCTGAATTAATTAATGAGAATGGGCTGAATTAAGTTCAAATTAAAACGACCGAGCCCGTTTGACTTGTAATTCCCGGCACTTGCATTCCAAGCGAGCCGAGTCCCATTCGATGAAATTCAAGCTCGTTCGTCACTACCAGTCCGATGCAAAATGCAATTAATCTAAAATGAATTTAAACTATATGTTATGCAACCTAAATATTTTTGTTTAGGGGTTAAAAATTTAATCCCTAATTTTCTATGCAAATTACACTAAGTGATGCGCCAAAATTTAGGTGTCAACAGCGACTTAAGATTTAGGTTTTTAACCTGCAAGTGATTTACATCAAGAAGTCGCCACTAATCGATTTGGGGTGGGTCGATTAGAAATCCAAATAGGGTGATGGGAGGATTACCCTATTCCTATCAATTAGAGATTAAATGAGTTCGGAGACTTGATTACACTAGTTGGATAACTAATGCCCTTTCGGTACCTTTGACCCTAGTCATTTCTAAAAACATTTGTCAGGCAATTTAGATTGATTTTAGGATTTTTCTCCTAACATATGAGGTGATCAAACGAGTGTATAATCATAAACGATCAGCAGTCAAAATAGATATGCAGCCTTAGGTTCTAATCTTAACTAAGTCAGATGATATTCAAAACACAACAGTTCATGCAATTATGTTTTAATTAAAAATATGCATAATAATAAGACAATAGTAATAAAAATAACATGCAAAATACTACTGCATAACCCTATAGGCTTATCTAATTTAAACATGGCAATTTATGCAATTATAACAACATGCATAATAATACAACAATAAATTAAAACAATCAAATATATCACATAATTTAAAGAAGAAGAAAAAAAAAGAAAAATTTTTTAAATTTTTTTAAAAATAATAATAATAAGGGATAAATACGAAAAAGAAAAAAATTTAAATTTTTTTAAAATTTTTTAAAATTTTCTTTAAAATAAAATATAATAAAAATATAAAAACCGGGTAGGCGGATCCGGGTCGGTCAGATCCGACTCGGGTCAACGGACCCGACCCAAGGCATTGACCTGGGTTGGGTCAGTTGATCCGGATCGGGTCGGGTCGATCCCGTATGCATGGACATCAGCGGAACCGAAAATCGGCCTCTCGCCGGCCGACCCAGACCAACGCCGACCTAAAATTGGCTTCTAGAGAACATCACCAAGCCTCACTATCCACCTAGGTCGCCGTCCGACTGACTACTCGCCAGCTGGCGACCGAATTATAAACCGGCCTCTTTAAGGCATTTTGTCGAGCAGATGGGGAGCACAGCAAAAAACGAGGGACTTCGTTCTCTTCCGGCGACCCGATCAGCTCTGGCGACTGTGGTTCTCCTTTGACAGCAAGTGGGGGCTGGGATTGACGACGGTATGGGCCGGGATTCGCACGAAACGACCGGCGTGAGTCCCGGCCCAACCACGCCAAAAAATAGGGGAAAACAGAGGATTTTCTCGGCCGGGAGGGGCTCATCGGTCGACGGCACGTCTGGGTGGCTTTCCGACTGCTCCGTGGGCGACGGCGACACTACTGGTTCTCATTCTTGCTCCGGCGAACTTTCGGTTTGCTCTCTCTCTCTCTCTCTCTATTCTCCCTCTTCTTTCCCTGTTTTCTCTCTCTGTTTTGCTCTCAAGTGGCCGACCCCCGCCTCTCTCTCTCTCTTCGGCTTTTATAGGCGACGACAATGGTGCCCCCCTGCTCTATTACGTCTGCGTGACGACGGCCTGTACCGGCCTACTCTGTCCCGCGACTTTCGCGGCCATTAGGCTGGTGCAAAGGGGGGGCCATTCTGACGCCGAAGAAAAGAGGAAGAAGGGGGAGAGGAGGTCGGGTTTTCGGGGAGGACGGGACTGGCCATTAATGCCAGTCCCGTTGGCGTGCTTCATCGGCCATCATCTGGCCTGATGGGGACAGCGTGGCCGCGCTCGTCCGTTCGTCGGTCTGGACATCAGAAATAGAGGAGAACAGGGGTGGAGAAAGAGATGGGTCGGCACGTGGGGGAAGAAGAGAAGGGAGTTGGGCCGGGCTAGGCCCAGCTTGCGTGTGGAGGAAGGAAAAAGAAAAAGAAAAGGAGGGCAGGCCGGGCCCGCGCGGGGAAAAGAAGAAGAAAAAGGGCCGGGCCCGTGCGGGGAAAAGAAAAGAAAAAAGAAAAGGGCCAGGTCGACTCGGCCCAACTTGAAATTTTTTTTAAAATTTGATTTTTGATTTTTTTATTAAAAAAACACTCTAATAAACCCTATTTATACAAATGTGCCTAATTTCTATATGCAATATATTTAAATAGAAATAATTTTTTGTTTTAGGAATTAAAGAAAATTAACTCCTAAATTTTGTGCATAGGTGTCTACAGACAGCAATCCAGGATATAAACCCAGACATCTTAACCCGTGTTCGTGGTGGTAGATCCAATTGGACGTGGAAGCCTTAACGGATTATTGTAGACTGAGTTGTGCATCGACATCTATGATAACTTCTATCCCTCTACTTTTCATATCGCGCTACAATTTCCATCGTACTTCGAATTTCCAGAAAAAAATTTGATTCTCCTTTCACTTTACGATCAAAGCATTTCACTTTTAAATTCCAACCTTTCCATTCCTATATTTTCTTTTCCCAAATTTGGCACGCCCTTCAAATTTCCTTTCAACTGAAGATTTCCTTGGATCAGGCAGTGAAAAAATTCAAGAAAACTTATATTCTCTTTCAAGTGGAAAGGAAATAACTCTCGGAAGTGGCGTAATGCGTGGTTTAGAAGTGCTACATGTTGTGGGTCTCACCATCAATGTTGTAGCAAATTCAATTGTCATTGAGACAACCTTTTCATAATAGTGTCCTATATTCTTCCCAAGCTTTGGTGTTTGGCCCTTATCATCTTCCATTTTATCTGAAACTGTCTAAATTATATGCGACTTCTCTGCTCTTGGATAAATTGAAACTCCAAGAATGATTAGTTTTTCCACTTATCCTCAATAGCATGCTAAGAAATTAGAAAAAAAAACAAAGTTTGGACAGAGTCTCTTACAGTGGAAGCAAAAACCAGACACGTCATATGACCTGATGGTCACGCTCAACCGGATGTCCTCATACGTTTTGCGATACTCTTCTGGGCTCGTTTTACTCTTGATGAATCCTTAGCTTTACAGTCATTTACGTCCAGCTTCTCCAAGGATGTCAGTTCCCCAAGGCATTAGATCTCGTGGATCCTTCGGCACCGATGGATTTCCAGGACTCTCAACATGGTGAGCTTGGACAGGTCGGGCAACCTGCGAGAATCACGGTCCATGAGAGACAATCTCTTCAATGATCTCAACTCGGAGAGGCCGTCGAGATATTCTATCTTGCAATACGACACCACCAGGCTTTCGAGGCTTTTTAGCCCCTCAAGCCCTTCGATCTCTTTGACAGCCGAGTTCAAGAGCTCTAGCTTCAACAAGCGACTCAAATTCTCAACTGTCAGCAAACTCGTCAGCGACGAGCAAGCTCGGATCGACAAGATGGACAACGATGAGGGAAGCCCCGATACTTCTTCAAGATTCGTGCCACTCAGGAAAACTTTCTTGAGCTGAGGAACGCATGCAGAGCCATACTCAAACCTCAAATTGAGGATTTGGGAACGAGAAAACTCTAAGCTCCTGAGCTTCGGAAATGTTACGGGCCAAGAGGACTTCTGCTTGGTCGAAATAAATGCGGGGTTGGGAGAAACTACTAGCTCCTTGGGATTCTCATCGCAGAAGCTCAACTCTTCCAATTCAACTAAATGCTGAATATCTGGGATTATGCTCGTCTTCTTTGAGCTTATTCGCAGACAAGTCAAACTCGGGGGAAGCACTGGCAACGTTAAAAGGTTGTTGCAAAGAAGTAAATCAAGGGTTTGGAGACGGTTTAGCAACCAGATTGACTCTGGTAGTCTAGAAACACAACTATATCTTAGGATCAATATTTTCAGGAATTTCAGATTGTAAATTTTATAAGGAATGCTTCCCTCCAAACTCGTACAGTGGGAGGCATGGATCTCTTCAAGCTTGCTTAGCTCACAAATGGCACTAGGAAACTTTGTCACAGGACAATGCTCCATCTTAAGAACTCTCAGTAGATGCAGGTTTCTCATGGAATTGGGCAGTTCCGAAATAGGCATCCCCGATATGTCCAACTCCACCAATGAGCATCCTAGTTTGCCGATAGATTCTGGAAGTTTCTGTATCTGGTGGCAGTCCCTCAACGACAACGGTTTAAGTTTCACCAAACTTCCAATTGAATCTGGGAGTTTGGGCATATTCGCATTTTCCAGCAAGAGCATCAAAAGAGCTTCTATATCGCAAATGGATTTGGGCAGCTCAGTTAGTGAGCAGCAATTGGAGGCACTAAAAGTTTCGAGTTTCTTCATACGATGTATCGATTTAGGGATTTCTTGTACAGAAGTCCCATCAATGATAAGCTCTTTCAGCGCTACCATGTTACCCATTTCCGGTGGCAACTCACAAAGATTTCTGCATGATTTCAAATTCAAGCAAACCAAGCATCTTAGAACACAAATTGAAGGGTCTATACTGACCAATTCAAGACAGCTTTCAAGAATCAACATCTCCAACTGCGGGTAACCAGAGAAGTCGGGAGTTTTCATCATTTCATGACACCCTGTGAGGTTCAAAACTTTCAATTGTGGCATCTGCAATCCAAAAGAGAATATATTTCAGACAAAGTTAATTCCAGGTAACGAGTCAAATAAAATGAAATATGTTCCATGTCACCTTGATTAGACTCCAGCCCTTCCATTTATGAGTGACCTTGCTCCGTGATAAATCAAGAATCATCAACTTCTTCAGATGCAAGTCCATGGCTTCAAAGGTCTCCGGGCACCCTTGCCAGTTGAGCCACCTTAAACTGGAGAGTAGATTAGCGAAATCACCCCGGATATATGCATTGTCCAATCTGAGGAAACTCAGCTCGGACAGGCTTTGGAATTCTTCCCATGTGAAACACTTGTCTGATCTATCGTCGACCTTGAGACAGAGGGCTTGAACCCTCTTCGTTCCCTGTAGATTGAAAGAAGAAAAGATAAGTGAATCCTAGTGTTTAGAGTCAGGAAGCATGGCATACATAGTATTCCAAAACATGAATATTTTACTTTTTTTCTCTTTAAGGTATTGAGGGAATCCTTGTGATTCCACAGCCTGCTGCGCTTTCCAGGGTTCGCAGGGTCTTCCTCGAGGACAATTCCTCAACCAAGGTCTCTCAATGGATCATTCACCAAGAGCTCATTATTCTCTCCGATTTTCACCAGGGACGCGAGAAGGAGACTCTCAATACCACTACAAGGATAAAAACCAGAGTCCTCCCACATGTATAAGGGCATTCTCCTGTCCTTTCCTTCAAGAAAACAAGCTATATCGAGAAATATATTTCTTGCCCCTTCATCTAGAGCTTCATAGCTAGTCATGAACGCTTGCTGGACGGAAAGGACTTGCACTTCCTTTAGTTTCTGTAACGTCTCAGTCCACATTTTTTTTGTTTTTTCTGTACGGAAATGAACCTATAACCTCAATTGCTATAGGAAGCACTCCAGTTGGGGGAACAATGTCCTTGGACAGTTTACCATAGCCCTTATGGGGACAACTTTCCCCAAAAGCGTGTCGACAGAAAAGACGAAGGGATTGATCTGCAGCCATAGGCTTAACTTCATAAGTCGCAACCACTTCAGGGGTCTTAAGAAGATTGGGGTTTCTGGCCGTTACAATTATCCTGCTTCTCGACTCAAACCAGCTTAGCTTTCCAGCAAATGCTTCAAGATGATGCTGTTCATTGACGTCATCGAGCACGATTAGAACTCTCATGTTGCAAAACTCATGTTCGATGTGGCAAATAGCTTCTTGGAAGGAACCAAAGCTTATGTGTTCCCGTTTTAGCAGGTTAGAAACCAGTTGGCTTTGCAGATGCTCGAGGGACTTGGTTCTCGATATTTCTCGGATGTTCTCAGATAGCAACAGGGATGTGCACTCGCGCCCAAGTTTCAGCTTGTTGGGTGTCGGATTTGCACCCCTGCGCCTGCGCGCGAGGTATAGTGTTTAAGCTATGATAGTTGTCACTTCAAATGAGTGTCACTGTATATAAAGTGTCGCGACCTAAAAGTTTCCCTCTTAGGCTAAT
The DNA here is from genome assembly GCA_031216405.1 of Syzygium malaccense. Taxonomy (NCBI): domain Eukaryota; kingdom Viridiplantae; phylum Streptophyta; class Magnoliopsida; order Myrtales; family Myrtaceae; genus Syzygium; species Syzygium malaccense. Next base: position 41,956,875 of record CM062257.1, on the reverse strand, counting down.
GGATTATTAGGACTAAACCTAACTCGAGCCCTCCCAAGCCCTACCAATTCACAACTTTAGGGTTTAAGTTCTTTAACATGCAAATGTTTTCATGCTCGGAGTCGCCACTAATCTATTTGTGGTAGGTCGATTAGAAACCTAAATAAAACATAGGGAGATATGTTTTATTCCTACGAACCAGAGATTCTAAGCCCGGGGACTTGATTACGCTAGATCTAGTCTAACGCCCTTTCGGTACCTTTTCCTTTCAAAAATGTTTTGGCAAGCAATCTGGATCCATTTTAACTTAGTCACTAACATGTGAGGTGTTCATGCGGGTGCGCAAACCACCAATCTAACACCCAAGAAAGCATTAAATAAATTGCAAGTTGGAAGAATTACTTACCTCGGAGCAACGTAAGCATCTGCATTGTTAGCTAGAAAATCACATCAACGACCTAATATGATTTCTAATTAACAAGCAGTTCACTCAATATTTTTAGGATTTTCACTTATTTAAATGAAACCTAATCTACATGTAATGACGTGCAATAAATGACATGCAAGACCTAGCATACAAACTATATGTCATGCGACGACGTGACCTAATTCTGATGACGGGCAAATGATTTATTTTTTTGGTATTTTCTAATGAAATTCGGAATAAAAATATGTCTAAATTAACATGCAACCTATGATGACTTAACATACCTTAACATGACCTATTTTTGAGGTTTTTGTTAAAATTCGAAATAATAAATTACTTAAATTAAGAATGCAATCTATCCTAATCCATCATAAAACAATTCATTTTTTTTTGGGATTTTCATGAAAATTCGGAATAAAAAATAACCTAAATAATCTATTAGGATTAGAAAATTACTTAATTTAAACTAGGGAATAGATTATCTCAAGTCCTAATTTAAATTAAATAATTACTCTATCGTCTAGATATATTTAGGATTCCTAAACATGCAAAATTCAAATTCAAATCCTAACTGATATTTTTTGAATTTTCTTTTTATTTGAAAAGGAAAAAATAATCTAAACAGAGATAACATCCATATTTAAAACAGCCACGCAATCCGCAAAATTCGTTTCAAACTCGGATTAGGCACAAAAATCGAACTATCAGTCATATCTGTAGGGTTATAGATATTGACGGAAAGTCGATCATTCAAATTTGGTAAGCAAATGAAATCTATTATCGTACCCAAATGATTATGGATAGAATAACGATTTTCTGTATCGCCACGTATCGTACCTTAAGGATAAGGTCAGATAATTGTCCAGATACATTGCCAATTAGGAAAGTTTCCTAATTTTGAATATTTTTGAATATTACGAACAAGGCAAACATTATCCTAAAATATCTAGCAATCCACACAAAATTCACAGAATATTCAAACATCCAAACTGGAATCTAAATATTTTGAAAAATATACCGGATAAAGATCCTCACCTGATTTCAGGATTACTTTCCAAATTTGGACTCGCGGATCGGGATTGCGAATCGGGACGAGCGGCGAACGGCGGACCGGCGATGGCGCGACCACGAGGACGGCAGCGGCAGCGTGAGGCGTGGCGGCAGCAACACACAGCAACAGAGGGCAGCAGCAGCAGCAGTGGCGCACAGCGGCGGAGGGCAGCAAGGCGGCGACGCACGGCGTGATGCACGGCAGCAGCAGCGGCAGGCGGGAAGCAGCAGCGGAGGTCGCAGCGTCAGCAGGAAGCAGCAACGGCGGGGCAGCAGTAGCGGCGGCGTCGCGCGAGACGTGAGGCAGCAGCGGCGGTGGCGTCGCCAGGGACGTGAGGCGCGGCGGCAGCAGGCGTCGGTGGGAAGCAGCAGCGGCGGCGGCGTCGTGCGGGACGTGAGGCGCGGCGGCAGCAGCAACGTCAGCGTGAGGCGCGGCGTCGGCGGGAGAGGCGGCAGCACGCAGCAGCAGGAAGCAGCAGCAGCGACGTCGCACGGCAGCAGCAGCGTCGGCGGGAGGCGGCAGCGGCAGGCGCAGCGGCGGCAGCAGCGTCGGCGTGAGGCGCGGCGTCGGCGGGAGAGGCAGCAGCAGCAGCCGCGGTGGGGAGCGGCGGCAGCAGGCCCGGCAGGCGGCGCGGCAACGGCGGGGGCGTCCGGCGTGGAGTGGCTCCGGCGGCGTGGAGGCGCGGCTGTGCGACGGCGTGGCAGGCGCACGGCAGGCGACGGCGCGAAGGGCGCGGCGCCGTAGGGTTGCTCTGGCGGTGTGTAGGCACGCTCGTCCTCTCCTCTCTCTCTCTCTCTTCCTCAACTCTCACACCCTCTAAAAATTCTGATCTCTGAAAGTTGTGTCCCCCCCTAAAACCCTGACCTAATAATGTATATATAGTATTAATCTAGGTCAATTAGATGGGCTTTCTAGTCCTAATGGGCTTAGGCTTGGGCTTTAATTTAAATGGGCTGAATTAATTAATGATAATGTGCTGAATTAATTAATGAGAATGGGCTAAATTAATTAATGAGAATGGGCTGAATTAAGTTCAAATTAAAACGACCGAGCCCGTTTGACTTGTAATTCCCGGCCCTTGCATTCCAAGCGAGCCGAGTCCAATTCGATGAAACTCAAGCTCGTTCGTCACTGCCAGTCCGATGCAAAATGAATTTAAACTATATGTTATGCAACCTAAATATTTTTGTTTAGGGGTTAAAAATTTAATCCCTAATTTTCTATGCAAATTACACTAAGTGATGCGCCAAAATTTAGGTGTCAACATAAAGCATTCCATAACCTTCTTTCTTTTTCAATGTGGGACTGGTGTTTTCTTCACTTTCCACTTCCAACTCAAGGGTGTTCTTTGAGCATCAATTTCTCATTCATTCACCCATCAATTTATTCCATATTTCCAACAGTATTCCGACCATTTGGGCCTCACTGCCGTGTATATCAACTGCTTGTCCGTTGCAATAGTCAACGTCAAGACTTCTCATCATCTCTCGGACTTGATTATCGATTCCAACTGGCATGGAAGCACCAATTAGTTCAGCTTCCTTCAGCTGCCGAGAGACATACAAGACGAGCTTGTATATAGGCCTGCCATTCCAAACAATCAAAATGAGTGAATGAAAACAACGTATGATCATGAGAAACTAAAGAAAGAAATAACAATGAAAGGCAGTAGAATGAAGCAGAATACTCGAGTTATACCCAATTAGTGATCCACGAGGACAAGGCAACTTGAGAAAAGTCATGAACGTATATGACAAACAAAATCACCACAATACGGAATATAAATTTGTGGAATTAGTGTATGCTCCACATGAGTTCTTAATCATGATTTGGGTCATCTATTATCATGTTGGACCCGGTAACCATACAAGGTTTTTGTTGTCTCTAAAGACTGAATGTTCATCCAAAAGGCCTATTCTATTCGATGAATGACTAATTCTTCTGCGAACTTAGGATTTACAGGTGCAAAGTGCTCGCCATCTCCTCACCTCTCCCAAAAGAAGAAGAAGTTATCGATGTCCCACTCCCACCTCCGATGTGTGGCTAAGTAGAAAAAGAGTGAAAGGCCACTAAAAGAAGTCCAAAATCAAATTAAAGCCACTGTTTTGTGCTTTCTTCTGGAGCCATTTCAAAGCATAGAAAGTAACCGGTTGCTCCCAAAGTCTCAAATTCTCCATTATTCGCCAAGATAATGTCCAACAACTTGATAATTCAACATCAATCACTCCGCACTGGAATTTACAAAGAGGTACAAGCAAAGGAAAGTAGAGTAGAATTACCGGTCGCTAGCGTGGTCAAGACGATATCCCTCCAATTGTCCAACACGAAGGAGGGCGGACTTCAATGGGTCGAGGAGCATGCCGTCGTTCCCTCGTTTTCTGTGATCCGCGAAGGGGTTGAGGCGATAGAAAATGGGAACGATGGCATGGTTCATGGCGTCCCTGCCCACCAGCATCTGGGCCAGCACCCTGAAGGCAGTTCTCGCTGGAAGCGTACTCCGGCGAGATGATGGGTATCGATATCTTCGACTGCCCGATGGCTTCGACGAGCGCGGGGCCAACTTCCTCGTCCATGAACACGCTTATCCTCTTGGCGTCCAAGCCGGTGGCGAGGGGATCCGCGAGATGCTCGGGCGCATCTCTCCTCTAAAGCTCAGGACCACTTCGTACCGTGGCGGTGCAGGGGATGCGGATGATGATGATGATGATGATGCATAATAACAGGGGACGTCCATCGTCAAGAATTGATGGGAAATTGCCTGCGGCTCTCTCTTTGGCCCTTTTAACTCGAGTCCGGAGGGAAGTTGGATCGACACTTCCCAGTACCAGGACGACATAAATATACAGCGTACTAGCCCGGTTTTCAAAATTAATTTAAGAGACGGTAAGGCGGCAGCTGATACAGTTACCATCACTTAAGCCTATTAAATGGGTGTGTCAAGTCAAGTCGGATCAATTCAAAAATGGTCTTGCCCAAATAGATCAATTTAAACCCGTTTTGATCAATTTCCGTGTAATACAAATTTAATGACTCATGCCCGGCTCAATCCATAACTGACCCAACCTATATTGTTAGAACAGTTTCTATTTAATTCAATCTAGAAAAACTCATACCCAAATTGATATGAAAGCACAGAGTGAGTGAGCGCAAGAATGAGTGAGGCATAAGAGATGAGTTGAGTCTAAATAAGTTGTAAACCCATTTATGATTCATTTACGACACATTTAATATCCACAGTATGTTTATATTCATTTATAACCTATTTAATTAATATAACTAACTTATTTATGATCAATGTACTGATATATAGATTAAAAAATGAATTTATGACCTATTTTGATAAATCTATCAATAGTATGGCGGCCACCGAGGTATTGTGCCAGGTAAAGAGGATTTCCGTCCCCCACGGATGCGTGCACCTAATTGAGTTGGAGTTTGATTACGGAAACGCGGTTGACTTCAACGGGAGAGGATGCGTTGACGGGTGGTTTGGAACACCCGCTGAGAAGCGATAAGCGGCATTCGAACCACATCAGAGATGAGGTAAAATTACAGGATCCGCACGGCACCTTACCAAAATGAACTGAACACCTGGAAAATCGTATCTTCCATTTTCTGATGGCACAGGGACATCATCCTAACATTCTTCTTCCAAATATATGATATGAAAAAAAAAAAAACTCGAGATAACGAGTACTTTGTTGCCCCCTCAGCTAAGAGATAACCTTTAACGTATATTTTAGCAGCAGGTAGCTGTCCAAAAAAAATATAATGTTCTTCACCCAGCATTTCAAATAGGGGCAAAAACCACAAAAAATCTCAAACTATGCCTCAAACATTTTTCTATTACACCAGAAGTCCTAAACTTGTACATGTGTAATATATTTATCCTCCGTCAAGATTCCGTTGATAAAATACTGTTAAAAATCTGTCTACATGGATTTCGGAAGGCAAATGATATTGACATGGTGCCTCCATGATTTGAATGAAATAAAAACGATGTTGTTTTGACTAAAAAATCATTTGACGGAATCTTGACGGAAAGTAAATGAGTCACAATGGGCATAGTGTGGTTTTTTCCCTTTAAATAACCCTCTTTGCTAGAAACAAAACTTTCCAACACAAAAAGAAAGTATGTAATAGTTGACCCAAAGTCACCTAAACAGAGACCAGGAAACAGAATTGAGAACTGCTATAACGACTCAGATGAAAAGGAATAAAATAGAAAAAAAGAGAAAAGAATCTTGATGGAAAAATTACCAAAAAAATCATAAATTTATTATAATTGTACTAATTCAGTCCTAAACATTTTTTTGTGCCGATTAACTCATAAACCTTTTGCATTTGTGCTAATTCAGTCCATCTGGCCAATTTTGGCCGGCCAGCTCTAACATGGACAATTTTTAATAATATATTAATATATTTTTAAAATTTTAAAATTTTCTGTTTCTTTTTCTTTTTTGTTCTTCCCTCCATCTTCTTCCTCCAGCTGGTTGCCGACCGGCGATTGGCCAAAGACGAAGGCTGGCGAGGTCAACCTCGCCGGCTCTTGGCGAAGCTCACCCCCGCCGACCGCTAGTGAGGGTGAGGTCAAACCTTACCTAACCAGCCTCGCCTTGCCCTCGCCATGGTTACGCGCCATGGTTGGGCGAGGCTTGCCTAGCCATGGCGAGGCCAACCTCGCCTCCGCCTACTGGTGACCGGCTAGAGAAAGAAGATGAAGGGAGGGAAAAAAGGAGAAAATATAAAAAGGAAAAAAGAAAAGAAAAGAGAAAAAATATTCAAATATTATTAAAATTTGTTCACGTCAGCCTCGGTCGGCCAAAATTGATCGGATAGACTAAATTTAGTACAAATATAAAATGTTTAGGACTCAATTGGTACAAAAAAAGGTTTAAGATTGAGTTGACACAATTGCAATAGTTTTATAACTTTTTCGGTAATTCTCCCAAATCATTAGGTGTACTACCTAATTCCTTCCTCACATGACCTTCACAAGTAAAGTCGAGCTTTCGTAGCATCACCGAAAAATATGAAGAAATTAACTTAAGCATACGTTTTTGACCAAAAAAAACTTAAGCATACATTAATTTGACTTTCAATATAAAAAATTTCTGTGATAAAAGATTCCAGACAAACTTTGAGACAGATCTGTAAATGATGCGATGCGGGGAATATCAAATTTGACTTTCATGTATAATTTGATAGATTTAGGATAATCTTTATTTAATCGGTATTTAGATTTATCAAATTTCGATAATTTTCGTAGAGATTTGGGTAATTAAATACTAGAAAATATTTTAAAAGGTTTTATTTACTTTTTGATATATGCATATTTTTTGGTTGGCCATGTGAATTCCTGGACTTTAGAGCTCCTCGGCCCACCTGGGGAAATCCCACAAACCCATAACACTTTTTTTATTAGTCTTTTATCAAGAATCCTTAGGATTTTTCGCATCATTTTCTTTTTTAATAAGTTTATCCTTCGAATTAATAGAAAGTTAAAGGCTTTCATCTGTTGCGCTTCCATGAGCATTTACGCAACTCGTGCTTACCCGAATCTACTGTGCCACTTTGGTATCAAAACGGGGAGATCTTGGGAACACAATAGGTCTGGTAACAACGGCTTTGGAAACAATCATCTCGTCGACGAGGATCGGGAACTGTAATCTCTTCGAGACGATTGAATGCAACGATACATCGGTGGGAAGGTTGAACGGAATGACTTCTTGGTTCGAAGTCCTCGGCTTGAAGAGAAAACCAATTCGGGGTAATAAAGTGGGCCCGGTATGATGGCTACGGAGGTCGTGGTGGTGCCGTGACGGCCACGAGGTTCATGAAATCTATGGAGGTTGCGACAGGTACGACGGAGCCGGCGATTGTTGCGATGAAGGTCGTCTTGGGAATTGTAGTTACACGCGACACGATAATCCGGCGTTCAGAAACCGACGCGGTCAGAATGGGTAAAAAAAAGTCACAACTCGTAAGATGCGAATATAAAATAGTCTAAGAGCCCTAATGATTCACAAATAATTGACAATTGGAAAGCTATTGAAAAAATATGTAAATAAGATTGGGTAGAATCTACTCAACTGAATCCCTAAAAACATCAACCGTACAGGGCAACTCCGGTAGGCTCTGAAGATCGGAGCATCTGAGGATGTGGAGTTCCCGGAGACGAGAAAGACGAGAAACTCGATACAGTTGCAGTTGTTGACCTGTGCCTACAGAGCACAGATCTGATCTCAGCTCTGGAGAGATACAAAGTAGAACATAATCTTTGGATGTTCTCTGTCCCAGGACGACCAGAGTTTGGTCAGACCACACACAACTTACAAATCCAGATATAAGACCGAGGCCTTGCAAGCGTCCACCAGCGGCTATTAAGCTATAAAAGCGGATTACCTGATGCGCCGTCTTTGGAGCTCGTAGCCATAATCCTCTGGTCCCTATGGAAGGCCAGAAATGAAGCGATTTTCGGAGCGAAAACACTAGATCCGCAAGCGATTATAGAGGAAGCGCCGGCTTTGCAAGGTAATTTCGACACTTGGAGTGTTAAGCGAAGAGGAAAAACAGCAGAACAGAGGGACTTAGCTGCGATTTGGGTGCCGCCGGTGAAGGGAGTAGTGAAGCTCAACGTTGATGCGGGCTTTGTGGCTGGATCAAACTCGGGAGCGGTGGCCGGTGTGCAGTTTGGTGCAGCCAGTAACGTGTCCAGATCAACCTCCATGGAAAGCTGAAGTGCTTATCAAGGATTGCTGGGCCTTGCTCTCTACTATGCCTTTTTTAAGTCTAGCACATTGTTCTAGGACCCAAAATAAAGCAGCGGATTGGGTTGCCAAAACCCAACTTTGCACGACTCTCCTCAAAGCTGGTTATCCAATCCCCCTAAACCCCTCATGGATGTCCTTTGTGCCAAAGCCCATTTGGGTTGTTCCTTTACTTTACCTACGTAAATGAAATGGAAGCAAGTTTTTTCGACCGAAAAAAAAAAACCAAAACATGCCCGCATTATAAAGACAAATTAACCCGCGAAAATTTGATTAATTAATGAGAGAATGGAAAAAAAAATTAGTCTTCACATGAAAAATTAAACCTAACAAATATCATTGGAAACACATCCGAAATAAACAAAATTTTAAAATTTAAAATCATTACTTATTAATTACTAATTATTTATAAAAAATTTTTATTTGTATATATGATTTTGAATTTTTCTCTAATTCTCTAATTTTGACCAATTTGGCATGTAATAGATGAAAATTTGACTGATGCAAATAGTCATTTCAAAATCTTCATTACATTTCGATATATTCAATCATATTGTTTTTTTTTTGGTCGGATATTCACTCATATTGATCGATAGTAATTTTGTATTGTTTATTTACACAACTCTTTAGTCAACAGAATTTTTAACTCATACATAACAAATTATTATCAAGGGGAAGAAATTTAAGAAACTCTTTTTCTCCCTCCATATGCAAATTTTACATGGTTTAACCATTTTCAAAGTTAATAGTATAAAGTAAAAGTTAGATTCTTTCGACATTTTCATTAGCTATGTTGGGACTATGTACAATTTCGTGTGTGTAAGGACAAATCACAATGCAAGCCATATGCTTGAAGTACAAATTTCATTGTATAAAAATGTAGATATACATACATGTTTATTCCTCCACTCCCTTTTATATATATAATCTTTCCCAGGTTGGATCCTCCCCCGAATATTCTTGACGACTTTATTTTAAGAAAACAAGGTTATGATATCAAAGTCCCAAGTCAAAGGTTCGAAGTTTACATGTTCTTTCTCCAGGTGATCTGCCCTTGACTCTAGTGGCCGATTTGATTTGGCCAATTACATGCACTCATATTACATCTTGTATGTGTAAGGTCCAACATAAGTATATATCACTCGCGGCAGGTTGAGCCACATGGCAGACTCAGTTTGGATTTATCCGGTAATTTGCTCTTGATTGTTACTTTAGCCAATCTCTAATTGTCATGCATATTATGGCAAGAAATCTCTAGTCAACGTCCAAGAAATAATTAGACTCTCATTGATGTACAAGAAATAATAGAATTGTGCATATTTTGGTATAAATGGTTGTACTAAATATGTGTGTGTATATATTATCGAAAAATTAAGACGAGGTATTCAAAGAGTTCAACATTGTAGCATATACCTATTACGACACAATATATCATATTTGACTCATATATGCCAAACAAGGATCAATTAAAAAGCTATCCATTCTCACAGAAAAAAATTATATAATACCCTTTACCAATAAATGAGCATAATAAAGTTACCCATAATTACAAATAGAAAAAATGCGTAAAGTTGCCTTAACCTTGAAAAGTGACAAAGATAGGGAAAGATGCTTACCATTGTAAGAGAACTTACTTTATTTGAGATATCTAAACGAATATGCAAATTACCATGTCTAAAAGACACTTACTTCGAATAGATTTGAACTTACATCTAGGCATGGCAAACTACCATTAACGTGGCGGAATTATTTATTACTAATCGCAAGAACATGAGCATTAAAAAAAGTAATTATAGAATAATATTGTTGCTAATTGCGCCCAAGCCCCACGCATTGGATTGCGCTGCAAGGCAACCCTTACTCAGTTCTTACCTGCCCCTCCTTCTATCGGGCCAATTAAACCCCGTTATTATGAATCTATGATCTATGTTCAATCTGTTAATTTAAATCAGTAAATTAAACACGAAACTATCATATATGCTAAGCACTTAAACTTTATATTACTGAGCACACGCGAAATAATGAAATAATCTAAAATACCCAGTTGCTTATATACTAAGCAATGGTTACGAAACGTTTTTAAAGACTACTTTGGTCAAGCGTTGATCTCTGTAGGAAGAGATTATGTTGTCCTAACAACTCTTAAAGAGCCACGTAGCTCTTGTGCCAGGAAGAAACCAGCTCAGCTAACTGCGCACTGTGCATGCATCTGGAAATCGATTGTAAGGCAAGTTCAACTGATCGGACGAACGAGTCTGGCATGACTCGGTCATTGAACATGACATGATTGTTATTGTTTAATTCGTAAATAGCTTCGTTAACCGAACATTAGCGGACACGGATGAAGACTTGACAATAATTAATTACTAGATTAAGACTTGTTCATGGAAAAACAAGTTCATTTCTTCATGGCAGCCAATGTCCTGCCGGATTCTTCTAATATTAACCAAAAAAATAAGGAAGTGTCCATTTACAAGTATCTTTTCTAAAGAAAACAGAGATTAGAATATGGTAATAGCATCGTCCTGTTTAACTTATTTTTGTTCATTCTAACATTTGTGCCTGCGCATGGTATGGGATCACGACTAGTTTCCTATAATTAAAGTGATTTCAACTGAAAATTATAATCAGGGATGTAAGTCTCGATCCATCTTCTCATGTCACAGACATTTGGAAAAATCAGGAAAGGAAATATTAACGAATATGATTTTGCTTGACTTTTCCTTCCAACTTTGAATATGAATTCCAAGGTCAAACTAGGTCGTTAGAGAGCGAATTATGCCAAATAATTCAGGGGAAATGACGTCGTCACATGTAAAGAACATTCTAAACAATAATTGCCTTGTAGTAGAAGCTAGGGCTAACGCATAAATATTTACCAAGACCCTTGTTTATGTTTTTTCTTTTTTCTTTTTGTTTCTTCTCTTTATAATTTTTCTCCTTTAAGGCATGTTGTGAAGAGTTATTAAGATGCTCATATATCCACCAAAATATTGTCAGCTTCTGAAAAATAGTGAAAAAAGTCAATAGATATGTATGAAAAGATGTTAGCGGTTTTACACTTAATAGGAGTGAAATTTTGAACATTTGAAGATCTTGTATGAACTATCTTGCATCAGGTCAAACTCAAGGCTCAGATTCTCATCATCTCTTATTTTTCAATCTACATAATTACAGAGAGAGAGAGAGAGAGAGAGAGAGAGAGAGAGAGAGAGTATACTAAAGGAATTATTCACATAGCAATCTCCATGGAAATGTTTGTACAAGACACTGATGCGAAGCAACGCAACACAAATCAACGTTATTCACTGCAAAGCCCCCAAATATAAAAATAAGAAGAAAAAAGAAAGTGAGAAAACATATCAACAGAGAGACCCTCAACAAAAGCTAGAAGAGATCACACAGTAAACCACACGAGCAACAGATGCGCTCAAACATCATTGAGCATGTCTCAGTTTTGCTACTCAACGCTGATCAGCTGGGCATTCTGCAGCCCAGCGTTCCTTCGTATTCTGTCGACGACCGTTGCCGCGTTGATCTCCTCAGCGATCACCTTCAGCCTATCTCCGCGGTCTCCAACAAAGCCCGCGAACGTCACCCCTGTTTCAATGACAAATACATATAGAAGATAGGAGATGATAAGAGCAGGGTTCTGTTTGAAATATTAGAGGCCAGAGGATGTCGATGTTTAATGCACGAAATCATTCCGATAACTATACAGCCTTTATAGATGTGCACGAAATGATCAATAAGATAATACGGAGTATCTGGAGATGAGGGTGTTTGGGAGTATTAATCAGCAAACCACATATAGCTTTTATAGATGTGCACGAAACGTGTTCTAGGAATCGTTACCATTTGCTGCGCTTGTTGCGATCTCACGTGCCCTGACCTTGCGTGTCTGGTCGCCTGTCATGAGATTGATCACTACCGTCCTCTGGATATGATGGACAAAACGGCAAGAGATATCAGCCCGCGAAAGAAGAATGGAAGTTCAAAAAGAAGAGGGCGAAGAGGAGACGACTGTCGATGTAGGAACCTTAAACCAAACAAAAACGAGGAAATAAACCGAACACGAGAAAATTGAGAGAGAGCGGAACAAGTACAAACCGTCATATCGCCTCTGAGAGCGATCTGTTCTCTCTGGTCAAGCTGAGCCCTTCTCTGTCCCTCTCTCTGTCTCTCTGTAGACACAATGTGCTTGGCTTGATGGATAATGAAGATGATGAAGTTTAATTTGGCGTCCTTTTATAGAAATTTTGAACACGACTCAGTCGTCACCGACTTCAGGCAAATTTACTAATTAAAAATAGGGGTCATATGAACACGGTTGGTCCATTGCATTTGCGGTGATATTACCGTGACTGTTCCGATCTCTTGCCAGCTTTGATTGCCAGTTAGTTCTACTCGGAATAGTTTACAAGCGTGGCTTGCAAAATCCCTCACGCCACGCGTTATTTGGAGCAGATAGTCACTGAACACGCCATGATTGTCATTGTTTAATTCGTAAAAAGCTTCGTCAATCGAACATTAGCGGATACAGATTAAGACTATAATAAATTACTAGATCAAGCCTTGTTCATGGAATAACAAGTTCATTTATTAGACGCGGCCAAAAAAAAAATAGGAAGTGTCCATTCACAAGTATCTTTTTCAATGAAGAGAGAGATTATAATATTGTAATAGCATTGTCATGTTTATCTTATTTTGTTCATTCTAACGTTTGTGCCCGCACATGGCGTGGGATCGCGACTAGTTTCATTTAATTAAAGTGATTTCGATTGAAAAACTACATTCAGGGATGTAAATCTTGATCCATCCTCTCTCTCTCTCGATCTCTCGACACAATGTGCTTGGTTTGATAAATGATGAAGAAGATGGTTTTCATTTGGTGTTGTCCTCTTCTAGAAACTTTGAACACGACCGAGTCGTCACCGACTTCAGGCAAAGTGAGACTTCTGCTACGACACGCATTATTTGGAGCACAGTCATACAAAGGGAGACTCTTAGCACTTACGCAACTTCTTCATAAAATCTATTTACGTAGCTATTGCTTGGCCCTTTTTCTAGAAACAAAAAAATCAACCGCAGAGTTCAAAGGAATTTGAACTTGCCAGGCTTTGAATTCCAAGGATGATGACGAGGCTTTAAATTCAAAGGATCGCGGATGCTTCCTTGGACAAATAAAAGGGATACTTCATGTGCAAAGAGTTTACTTGGGCTCGTGTACAAAAGTCCAAGTGGCGCACTATCATTGGCCGTCAATGACAATAGTCATGAGTAGTTTAACATAGAGATAAGAAATGATTATGAGCTACTATGCTAGGCTTCCTAATATGGTGGTGAATGTAGCATCACTCAGATGAAAATTGAAGTGTCAATAATATGGATATGATGATTTACACAAGCGCGTATATGGGAGGATCAATCGAATCATTTTGGAATTCGTCATGTCATGAAAAACCAAGCGGATTAATCCATGGCCCGCTGGAATAATCCTCCTTATGATTCATTAGCAAATTCTAATGCCAAAGTCAGTCATTACGAGGGTTTGTGCGTGCTCAAGAGTTAATAGTATATGCAACCTACGTATCAGAAGCTCTTCGTGCCAATAGAGGCCCAACTTGATGAATGAGAGAGAGAGAGAGAGAGAGAGAGCATAATAAAGAAACAGGCACGTAGTTATTCTCATGTAAATGTTTGTACAAAACAATGAAACGAAGCAACGCAACACATAAACCAATTGACGCGCACCCACAAACAATCTCTCCCCTCCTCCCCCCCCCCCCCCCCCCCCCCCCCCCAAAAAAAAATAAAAATAAATATCAACGGAGATTCGCTATCTCCCATGAATTAATGCTAGAAGAGAACACACGCAACGCTCAAAATCGTTGAGAATGTTTTAGTTTTGGTCCCCAAAGCTGACCAACCACGCCTTCGGCAGCCCAGCCTTCTTTCTTATTTTGTCCACGACCGTCGCCGTATCAATCTTCTCGGCGATCACCTCCAGCAAATCTCCACGCTCTCCGACAAAGCTCACAGATTTCAACCCTGTTTCAATGATGAAGACATATACAAGGGAGGATGATGAGAAGATTAGGGCTTTCTTTAAACTATTAGAGGCGGAGAATCTTGATGGTTAATGCACGAAATCATTCGGGGAAAATTTGCGTATATGGAGAATCGGGAGATGAGGGTGATTCGGAGAATTAATCGGCAAACTAGATGTAGCCATTGTAGAATGTGTATGAAATGAGTTCTTGGTATTCTTACCTTTTGCTTCGGCTACTGCGATCGTACGTGCCTTGCTCTTGAGCTTTTTGTCCTCCGTCATGAGATTAATCACTGCCTTCTTCTGGGTCTGATGGACAAAGCGGCCAAGAGATATTAGGGAAGTTTTAAGAAGAAGACGACGAAGAGGAGATGACTTTCGACGCAGAAACATAAACCAAACAACACCAGGAACAAAACCCTAACACAAGAAAAATTAAGATGAGTGACAGGAGTAAAGTGCAGACCTCCATAGTGCCTCTGATCTTTCTGGTTAAGATGAGCCCCTCTTCTTGATGAAACCAAAGTGCTATACGAGGAAGAAGACTAAGCTCGACAGGTGGTCCTTTTATAGCAAGCGGACACCGACTCCAAGGCAATCTACTAATTAAAAAAAGAATTCTTATCAGAAGCTTCGAATGAGTTGCCCGGAGTCAAATCCGTGGCTGAACCGTGTCATATTTTTCAAGATGTTCTTATTTCTTCTTCGAAACCTTAATTGGGGTGTTCTTGAAAATAAGATCCATCATCATGGATCTTTCTCGATTACTATTGAAAGATCATGAATCCGAAATTCTTCTCTGTAAGTATACTCGGTCAACAAGTAAAATCTCATATAATGTGTCACGACCACCCTGAGGCAGCCTTTAATAATTTATTAAATGGGTAATCGAAATTTAGGTGTCAACACCATAACATCCTAATTGTCGTGTCGCATTTTTCATTTTGAAAGTGTCATATCATGGTACATTTGAATTGCCTACGTCTTTGAATATTTAGGTTGTCGTATTTATGATTTTGTCATGTCATGTCATTTTTCACGTCGGATATGTTATTCCGAATTTGTCGTGCCATGTCACATCCGAATTTTCGTGTCATGCTATTTTCATGCTTCGCATTGAAAGTTTAAATTTTTCACGTCATGAACATGTTCATGTTTGACTAGACATTTCAATTTCCATATCATTTGAATTGAGATTTCCTTTCGTATGTCTTTTATTATTATTGGTTTTGGTAAGTCATCCAAGATCTATTATATCCAATTAAAGCCGCGTCACATTCACTCGGTTGTGATAACCACCGTTCTGATAGTCCCAGCGACGCTCCTTATTTGGAGTCAAATGGTCATATCATACTCTTTCACTTTCACACGATGTTTTCTAAACAGAGATGACTAATGTCGGAGTTTTCCCTTAGCACTTAAGCAATTTCACATATGCATGACTAGTTATTGCAGAACGGTTTTTCTAGAAGCCAAATTCAGCCGGAGAGTCGAATTGAAATTGAACATACTAGGCTTTGAATTCAAACGATGACTCCAATTTGCCAGACTCTAAATACAATGGATTGCCAAAACGTCCTTACACAAAGAATGAGTAACGCCTCGTGTATATAGAGTTCACTTGGGCTCATATACCAATGCTCCCATGGTGCACTATTATTGTGTTAAGATCCACATGTGAGTTGTGTTAAAATAAGTCCCACGTGGGATAATTGGTGTAGTGTAAATTAGTTAATGTTAAGATTCGGCGCACAATCACAAGGAAATAGAGAGTAATAGTGAAAAAAAGAAATCAAAACACAAGATTTTTATCCTAGTTCACCCTTAACTATGGCTACGTTTAGCAGATGATTTCACTATAATTAACACCTTACACCTAAGAAAAAGATTATATAAAGGCAAGAGTAGCTATTATGAGTCCAAGCCCAAACTACCTATAAAATACGGGCCCAAACTATAAAGACCCTCAGATTTCGCAGGAGCGTTGCCCCCTACGATCCCCATCGGGGCAGCTCCTGGACCCCCGTGCCTTCTTGTCGATGGGAAGTATAAACCATACCTCAACAGTTAATATATCCTAGCTACCTCACAACTTATTGGCTTAAACTTAAGAGTGAAAATGGATCTAATTGGATATGTTGACACGCTCGAACCTAGGCTCCCTTTCAACGATCTTCTCGAGTGAAGGTAACAAGTTTCTACTGTTC
This sequence comes from Syzygium malaccense, assembly GCA_031216405.1. Lineage (NCBI taxonomy): Eukaryota > Viridiplantae > Streptophyta > Magnoliopsida > Myrtales > Myrtaceae > Syzygium > Syzygium malaccense. The sequence goes on along the minus strand of CM062257.1, from coordinate 41,940,389 downwards.
CCTCCCAACAATTGATATCAAGCCAATGGTTGATTGGTGGCCCAATGTCAATGTGTATTGGTGTTTGATAAATATCTCAAAAAAGGAATTTAGCCAATGTAGTTTTTCGGCCTAGTGGAAGAGACCTCGAGTGAAGGTGGTTGTGGGGGACCAAACCTAATACTGAGCTAGTTGGCCTACAAGTCATTAGCATATATCGATTATGGCATAGTATATCATATCTGACTCATATATGGCAAATAAGGATCAATTAAAAAGTTATCCATCCTCACAAAAAATATTAAATAGCACCATTTGAAAATGAATGAGTATAATAAAGTTACCCATCATTCCAAATATAAGGAATGTTTAGAGAGTTCTATTTACTTGACTGCGTATTTCACTAAAAAAGTATAACGAAATGTGTGAAATTTGATAACTCTTACGATTGATAAGTTGTATGGATGTCCATCAATTAATATTTTGGAGAGTTAGAAATTAGTTAGAAATTACTTACTTTTTATAATTATAAAGTTACCTTAACCTTAAAAAGTGACAAAGCACGTGACAAGCTTCATAAATAACGACAAAACAAAACCCATTTTAGTAATAGGCAAAGATGCTTACCAATGTAAGAGAACTTTACTTTATTTTAGTTAGTGAAACTCACGTTTCTATATAGAATACAAATTAAATTACCATGTCTACGTTGCTTACTTCGAATAGGTTTGAACTTCCATCTAAGCATGGAAAACTACCATAAACGTGGCGCAATTATTTAGTACCGATAGCAAGAACATGAGTATTAAAAAAGTAATTAGACAATAATATTGTCGCTAATTGCACCTAAGCCCTACTCAGTTCTTAACTGCCCCTCCTTCCATGGTGGCTAAACGGGCTTATCCAGTTAAATTCCGTTATTATTATTATTATTATTTTTTTTGATAACCCAGGGAACCCCCGCACGGCCGATAGCCGGGAGGTAAACCCTGGGGGCGACACGTGCTAGCCACCACACACGTGCACCGGTTCAGTCACCCTGCGGCGCCCGGGATTCGAACACTCAACCTTTTGCGAGAGGAAGAGTTAAATTCCGTTATTATGATCTATGTTCAATCTGTTAATTCAGATCAACAAGTCAAATACAAAACGATCATATATACTAAGTACTTAAAAATTCATATTACTGAGCATACGGGAATAAGTACGCAATCTAAAATACCCAGTTGCTTATATACTAAGCAATGGTTAAGAAACGTTTTTAGAGACTAAGTTGATCGAGGGTTGATCTCTGTAAGAAGAGACTATGTTGTCTTAACAACTCTTAAAGAGCCACGTAACTCCTGTGCCAGAAAGAAACCAGCTCAGCTAACTGCGCACTGTGCATGCATCTGGAGAAAATAAGGCAAGTTCCACAGATCGGACGAACGAATCTCGCAAGACTCGGTCATTGAACATGACATGATTCCTATTGTTTAATTCGTAAATAGCTTCATTAATCGAACATTAGCAAATCAGATTAAAACTTGACAATAATTAATTACTAGATTAAGACTTGTTCATGGAAAAACAAGTCCATTTATTCAACGCAGCCAGTATCCTTCTGGATTCTTCTAATATAACAAAAAAAGGGGAAACTGTATGGCGTGGGATCGCGACCAGTTTCATATAATTAAAGTGATTTCAATTGAAAACTGTATTCAGGGATGTAAGTCTCGATCTATCTTCTCATGTCACAAACCTTTGAAAGATTAGGAAAATAATAGGCTGAAGTTTCACCGACTTATGAAGTCCAGTTGCAGACTTCCAGCAAAGTTGGCTTTACGTTCTCTCTTCTTCGTGCGGCTGAAGACCGACATGCTGTTTATTGGAAACTCAACGAAAGACAAAAGCCAGCTGTAAAGGAGGTCGGCAAAAGTCAGCACCTAATTTGGAATTCTTGTTGGACCCGTAGAGGTGTTGAATATTCAACAGGATATTGTATGTGTATATACTCTGTGGCATCGGGTCAAACTCAACGCTCTGACTCTTTCTACTCTTATTAATTATCTAGATAATTACTACGTGGCATCGGAATAGTTGACGAGCACGGCTCTCGTAATGTAGTAATTGCCTCAGCACTTAAGCAATTTCATAAGAAAAATTAACCGGACAATTCACATAAAATTGAACTGGCTAGGTTTTGAATTCAAAGGATCACAGACACTTCCTAAAAAAAAAAGAGGGATGCTTCATGTACAAAGAGTTTACTGGGGCTCATGTACAAAAGTCCATGTGGCGCGCTATCGTTGGTCATCAATGATCATAGTCATAAGCGGTTAACATAGAGACAAGCGATGATTATGAGCTACCAAGAATATAGTATGCTAGTCTTCCTAAAATGGTGGTGAATGTAGCATCACTAAGATGAAAATTGACATGTCAATGATATGGATATGACTATTTACACAAGCGCGTACATAGGAGGATCAATCAAATCATTTTGCAATTCGTAATGTCATGAATAACAGAACGGAATTAATCAATGCCCCGCTGGAATAGTCCTTGTAATTCATTAGCAAACTATATTGCCAGAGTCAATCATAGTCGGTTGAACATGTTGAAAAGGACACCGAAATGTAATGTACATGACGAGGGTTCGCACGTGTTCAAGAGTTAATAGTATATGCAACCTGCGTATCAGAAGCTCTTCATGCCGATGGAGGCCCAACTTAATGAATGAGAGAGAGAGAGAGAGAGAGCATAATAAAGAAACATTCACGTAGTTATTCTCATGTAAATATTTGTACAGAAAAATGCAACGAAGCAACGCAACGCAACGCATTACATATAATCCAATTGACTACAAACCCCCCCGCCCAACCCGCAAAATAAATAAATATCAACGGACATTCGCTATTTCCCATAAATTAATGCTAGAAGAGAACAAGAGCAACAGTTGCGCTCAATTATCCTTGAGAATGTTTCAGTTTTGATCCCCGAAGCTGACCAACCAGGCCTTCGGCAACCCAGCCTTCGTTCTTATTTTGTCAACCACCGTCACCGTATCGATCTTCTCAGCGATCACCTCCAGCAAATCTCCACGCTCTCCGACAAAGCCTGCGGATGTCAACCCTGTTCCAATGACGAATAAATACGCAGGAGAGGATGATAAAAAGATTAGGGTTTTCTTTAAACCATTAGAGGCGGAGGATATTGATGGTTAATGCACGAAATCAATTGGGGAAAGTTTTGGTAGAAATTAAACCAAATCTGTTAGTACTTATTTCCTTTTTTGAATTTGTTCGTATTTTCATATTTTAATTTTTCATATATATCATGAGATATTAAAAGATAAGATAAAATATTATGAGATATTGTTTCTAGTTATATTTTAGGAAAGTTTCCTAAGTCAAATAAGTTTCCTAATTAGAATAGGTTTCCTAGAAAGAAGTTTTCTATTTCAAATCAAACTATAGCCTATATATAGTCTATTTCTCTTGTAGTTGAGACATGCAATAGAAAGGCGCGAATTGCGATTATTTCACCTTCAGAAATTTCTTCCATCAAATCAATATTATTGCCGCGCCTCTTACGCTCAACAAATTGATATCAGAGCCTACGGTTCGTGATCATGACCTCAACGAACAATCAGCTTCCTCTTCAATACCTTTGTCTTACTAAAGAAAATTATGGTAACTGGGCTGTTAGAATAAAAGCTCTACTCGACGCCTACGGTGTGTGAAAATTTGTTAACACTGGCTATGATGAGCCAGAGGATGAAGCCATGTTGAACCAGAACTAGAGGAATGCTTTGGAGAAGGTTCGAACGAAAGATCAATATGTCCTGTCGATCATCTATCAAGCGTTAGATGATTCCATGTTCGAAAAAGTTTCGAACGCCACTACCGCTAAAGAGGCATGGGAGATTCTTCAAAACACACATCAAGGAGTTCAGAAAGTTTAGAAGATTCGCCTTCAAATCTTGATAGGCGAATTCGAGGTAATTCATATGAAAGAATCTGAATCGATTGCTGATTATTTCACGAGAATTTTGATAATTATTAATCAGATGAAAAGAAACGGAGAAGACGTTTTCGATGTTCGCGTTATCGAGAAAATACTTCGGTCCTTAGATAAGAAGTATGATCATATTGCGGTTGTAATTGAAGAATCCAAAGACTTGGATGCCATGATAGTCGATGAACTTATATTTCATTACAAGCCCAAGAAGAAAGATTGAGAAAGAAAAAGATTGAACCGATGGAAGAAGTTCTCCAAACGCAATTGACCATACAAGATGAGAAGGAGCAACGAAGAGATCTCGTACAAAATCGCGAGACAAATCAAGATCATGATCGAGGTCGTGGCCGAGATCACTTTCGAGGAAGAGGTCGTGGACAAAGCAGAGGAGATCATACTCGAAGTGATGGAGGATACCAGTATCAAAGAGGTGTTCGTGAAAGAGGAAAGAACTCGACAGGCCAATGGTATGATAAATCTAAAATCCGATGTTATCATTGCAATAAACTTGGCCATTATGCTTCTAACTGCTGGAGTAAAGAAAGTAGCAGAGCAGACGAAAAAGCGAACTTGGTGAATGATGCTGATCAAGTTCTCTTATTGGCATTTAAAGAAGATGAAGAAGGTTAAAGTGATACGTGATATTTGGATACTGGCGCAAGTAATCAAATGTGTAAGAGAAAGGAGATGTTTGTCGAGTTAGATGAGACAATTAAAGAGAATGTCTCATTCGATGATAACTCTAAAATTCTTGTCGAAGGGAAAGGTACAATTTTGATTCGCTTAAAGAATGGTGCACGTCAGTTTATTACCAATGTTTATTATGTTCCAAAAATGTCAAGCAATATCTTGAGTTTGGGACAACTTATGGAGAAAGGTTATACTATTCATATGAGAAATCTTAATCTTTTGTTGAGAGATCGAAATAATAAATTGACTGCAAATGTGAAGATGTCGAAGAACAGGATGTTTATTCTTAATATAAAGAGTGAAATGTCTCGATGTCTAAAGGCATGCGTAGATGATCCTTCATGGTTGTGGCAATTGAGGTTCGACCATCTCAATTTTGGCGAACTCAATTTACTTTCTCGTAAGAAGATGGTTTATGCCTTACCACATATTGATCATCCCAATCAATTATGTGAAGGGTGTGTTATTGGCAAGCATTCCAAAACTAGCTTTCTGAAGGAGGCGACTTATCGAGCGAAGAAGCCACTTGAGTTGATTCATTCTGATTTGTGTGGCCCGATCAATCCTCACTCATATGGTAATCATCGATGTTTTGTTACTTTTATTGATGATTTTACTCGGAAAATTTAGATGTATTTTTTGAAAGAAAAGACAGAAGTGTTTGATACTTTCAAACAATTCAAGAACCTGACTGAAAAGGAAAACAGCTATTTTATCAAGGTTTTGAGAACTGATCGTGGTGGAGAATTCACCTCAGCCATATTCAACAAAATCTATGAAAATCATGGTATTCGGCGTTTCTTGACGGCCCCATATTCTCCTCAACAAAACGGTGTGGCTGAACGGAAAAATAGAACCATTCTTGATATGGTTCGAAGCATGTTGAAGAGCAAAAATTTGTCAAAGGAACTTTGGGCTGAAGCTATTTCGTGTGCCGTCTATCTTCAAAATAGATGTCTAACATATGGACTTGAAGGCGTAACTCCACAAGAGGCATGGATCGGGAGAACACCAAGTGTTTCACACTTGAGAATTTTCAGGAGCATTGCATATGCTCATGTCCCGGATCAAAAAAGATCGAAACTTGAAGACAAGAGCAAAAAGCTCATCTTTATCGGGTATGACTCATCATCCAAAACTTATCGATTATTTGACCCTAACACTTTGAAAGTATATGTAAGTAGAGATGTCAAGTTCGATGAAAATGGAATGTGGAAAGAAAATCCAAAAGACGAAGCGAATGTTCGTGGTGATTCCGATCAAATGGAGTTGAAAAATCAACCTTCACCTTCTTATCCAACATCTTATTCAAGTTCATCAACACCATCCTCTTCAAATAGTATCGATGAACTGCTAGTGTCAAGATCAAGAAGATTGTCTGAAATTTACGAAGTTACTGAAAAGCTTCATCTTATATGTCTTCTTGCAGATTATGAACCACTTACTTATGATGATGTGGTCAAAGAAGAAAAGTGGAGGAAAGCCATGAACGAAGAAATTAAAGCCATCGAGAAAAATCAAACATGGGAGCTTACTAATCTTCTAAAAGACAAGAAATCAATTGGTGTTAAATGGGAGTACAAGACCAAGAAGAATGAGAAAGGTGAAGTAACAATGCACAAAGCTAGATTAGTCGCGAAGGGGTACAAGCAAAAAGCCGGAATCGACTATGATGAAGTTTTTGCCCCTGTTATCCACATGGAAACGATTAAATTGATTATTTTCATTACTGCTCAAAATAATTGGCAGATTTATTAAATGGATGTCAAATCAGCATTCTTGAATGACATCTTTGAAGAAGAAATTTATGTTGAATAACCCGAGGGGTTTGTTGTGAAAGGTTATGAAGACAAAGTGTTAAGGTTGAAGAAAAATTTATATGGGCTTAAATAAACACCGAGAGCATGGAATTCCAGAATTGATGCATATTTCAAGGCGAATGGATTTTCTCAATGTCCATACGAGCATGCACTCTATTTGAAGCAAGAAAAAGGTGATATTCTACTCGCTTGTTTATATGTTGATGATCTTGTTTTTACAGGAAATAATTTGGCGATGATTGATGCTTTTAAGGCATCGATGATGAAAGAATTTGAGATGGCCGATAATGGTCTCATGAATTATTTTCTTGGTATCGAAGTGAAGCAAAGTGCTGATGGGATTTTTATTTCCCAAAAAAGATATGCAGAAAATATCCTTGAAAAATTTAACATGAAGAACTGTATGTCGGTCAATACACCAATGGAGTGCAGAACCAAGCTTTTGAAGTTTGATGATGGTGCCTGTCGCGACCTAAAATTTCCTCTCAGGCTAATGGATTGTTAAGACTAAGCCTAACTCGGGCCCTCCCAAGCCCTACCAATTTGCAACTTAGGTTTAAGTTTTTTTTAACATGCAAAAGTTTTCATGCTCGGAGTCGCCACTAATCTATTTGTGGTAGGTCGATTAGAAACCTAAATAAAACATAGGGAGATATGTTTTATTCCTACGAACCAGAGATTCTAAGCTCGAGGACTTGATTACGCTAGATCTAGTCTAACGCCTTTCGGTACCTTTTCTTTTCAAAAATGTTTTGGCAAACAATCTGGATCCATTTTAACTTAGTCACTAACATGTGAGGTGTTCATGCGGGTACGCAAACCACCAATTTAACACCCAAGAAAGCATTAAATAAATTGCAAGTTGGAAGAATTACTTACCTCGAAGCAACGTAAGCATCTACATTGTTAGCTAGAAAATCACATCAACAACCTAATATGATTTCTAATTAACAAGGAATTCACTCAATTTTCGGATTTTCGCTTATTTAAATGAAAGCTAACCTATATGTAATGACGTGCAAAAATGACATGCAAGTAATGCAACCTAGCATGCAAACTATATGTCATGCGACGACGTGACCTAATTCTGATGACGGGCAAATGATTTATTTTTGGTATTTTCTAATGAAATTCGGAATAAAAATATGCCTAAATTAACATGCAACCTATGATGACTTAAAATATCCTAATCATGACTTATTTTTGAGGTTTTTGTTAAAATTCGGAATAATAAATTACTTAAATTAAGAATGCAATCTATCCTAATCTACCATAAAACAATTCATTCTTTTTTTTGGGTTTTCATAAAAATTCGGAATTAAAAAATAACCTAAATAATCTATTAAGATTAGAAAATTACTTAAATTAAACTAGGAAATAGATTATCTCAAGTCCTAATTTAAATTAAATAATTACTCTATCGTCTAGATATATTTAGGATTCCTAAACATGCAAAACTCAAATTCGAATCCTAACTAATATTTTTTTGAATTTTTTTTATTTGAAAAGGAAAGACAATTTAAACGGAGATAGCATCCACATTTAAAACCACCACGCAATCCACAAGATTCGTTTCAAACTCGGACTAGGCTCAAAAATCGAACTATCAGTCATATCTATAGGGTTATAGATATTGATGGAAAGTCAATCATTCGAATTTGGAAAGCAGATAAAAGTCATTATCGTACCCAAATGATTATGGATAGAATAATGATTTTCTGTATCGCCACGTATCGTACCTTAGGGATAAGGTCAGATAGTTGTCCAGATACATTGCCGAATTAGGAAAGTTTCCTAATTTTGAATATTTTTAAAATATTGCGGATATCAGATAATTATCCTAATATATCTAATATTCCACACGATATTCACGCAATATTCAAACACTCAAATTAGTAAATTAAATATTCTGAAAAATATCAGATAATGTCCAATTACCTAATTTGCAGATAATTCCCAAATTCGAACTTGCGGGTCGGGATGAGCGGCGAACGGTGGACCGGCGGCGCGGTATCGGGGTCAACGGCGGTTCGCGGTGGCGTACGGCGGGAAGCAGCAGCGCGCGGCAAGGAGCAGCGGCAGCAGGTGGTGCGGCGACTTCGGGGCGGAGCACGGCGGCAGACGGTGGCACGCGGCGGGAGGAACGACAGCAGCAGCGTCGCGCGGCGGGAGGAACGACAGCAGCAGCGTCGCGCGGCGTGAGGCGCGGTAGCAGGCGATGGCGCGTGACGGGAGGAGCGGCAGCAGCGGCATCGACGTGCTGCAAGGGTCCGAGCGACGGTGCACGGCAACGGAGAGGTAGAGCAGCGGGCGGTGGCGCACGACGGGAGGAGCGACAGCAGCAGCGTCGGCGGGAAGCAGCAGCGGCACGGCAGGGAGCAGCGGCGTCGAGTCAGTGTGGGCGGTGGCGCGCGGCAGGGAGGCAGCAGCGCACGGCAGGGAGCGGCGGCGTCGCGGCAGCGACTTCACCGGCAGCAGGCGGTGATGCTCGGCGGGAAGCGGCGCGCGGCAGGCGGCGGGAACGCGGCGGGGAGGCTCCACGCGGCGGGAAGCGGCGCGCGGCAGACGGCGGGCACGCGGCGGGAGGAGCGACAGCAGCGGCGTCGGCGGGAAGCAGCAGCGGCACGGCAGGGAGCAGCGGCGTCGGGTCAGCGACTTCACCGGCAGCAGGCGGTGATGCTCGGCGGGAAGCGGCGCGCGGCAGGCGGCGGGAACGCGGCGGGGAGGCTCCACGCGGTGGGAAGCGGCGCGCGGCAGACGGCGGGGAGGCTCCACACGGCGGCGGTTTTCGCCGGTCTCCCTCCTCTCTCTCTCTTTCTCACTCTTACACTCTAAAAATTCTGATCTGAAATTATGAGCCCCCCCTTTTCTGACCTAATGACGTATATATAACACTAATCTAGGTCAATTAGATGGGCTCTCTAGTCCTAATGGGCTTAGGCTTGGGCTTAGATTTTAATTTAATTTAAATGGGCTGAATTAATTAATGATAATGGGCTGAATTAAGTTCAAATTAAAACAACCGAGCCCGTTTGACTTGTAATTCCCGGCCCTTGCATTTCAAGCGAGCCGAGTCACATTCGATTAAGCTCGTTCATTCACCGCCGGTCCGATGCAAAAAATGAAATTAATGAATTTAAACTATATGTTATGCAATTTAAATATTTTTTGTTTAGGAGTTAAAAATTTAATTCCTAATTTTCTATACAAATTACACTAAGTGATGTGTCAAAATTTAGGTGTCAACAGCGCCGATGTTGATTCAACATATTATAGAAGTTTAATTGGGAGTTTGAGATACTTGACATACACGAAACCGGATATTATGTATAGTGTTGGAATTGTTAGTCGATACATGGAAAAGTCGAAATCATCTCATCTTAAAGCTGTAAAGAGAATACTTCAGTACATCAAAGGTACTATTTCTCATGGTTTACACTATTATTGCTCTGAATCTTTCAAACTTAGAGCTTATTCGGATAGTGATTATGATGGAGATATTGATGATCGAAAAAACACCACAGGATTTGTATTTTTCTTGTGCGACACTGCTTTCATGTGATCATCAAAGAAGCAATCAAGTGTTACTCTGTCGACATGTGAAGCTGAATATGTAGCTGCATCTTCACGTGTGTGTCATGCAATATGGTTGAGAAAACTAATCAAAGATATTTTTATGAAGTAGAAGAAAGCAATGGAGATTTTTGTTGATAATGTTTCTGCTATTGCTTTGGCGAAAAATCCAGTTTTTCATGAACGAAGTAAACATATCGATGTTCGATATCACTTCATTCGAGAACTGGTTAAAGAGAATGAAGTTGAAGTATTGCATGTGAAGACTGGAGATCAAGTAGCAGATATTTTTACTAAACCTTTCAAGATTGATGCTTTTCGAAAGTTCAAGAGCTTGCTTGGAATGATCGATGAAAGAGAATTTGGTTTAAGGGAGAGTGTTAGAAATTAAACAAAATCTGTTAGTACTTGTTTCCTTTTTTGAATCTGTTCGTATTTCCATATTTTGATTTTTCATATATATGGTGAAATATTAAGAGATAAGATAAGATATTGTGAGATATTGTTTCTAGTTATATTTTAGGAAAATTTCCTAAGTCAAGTAGATTTCCTAATTAAAATAGGTTTCCTAGAAAGAGATTTCCTATTTTGAATCAAATTATGGCCTATATATAGTCTATTTCTCTCCTAATTGAGACATGCAATAGAAATGCGCGAATTTCGATTATTTCACCTTCAAAAATTTCTTCCATCAAATTAATATTGTTGCCGCGCCTCTGACGATCAACAAATTTGCGTATATGGAGAATCAGGAAACTATATGTAGCCATTGTAGATGTGTATGGAAATGGGTTCTAGGGATTCTTACCTTTTGCTTCGGCTACAGCGATTGTACGTGCCTTGCTCTTGAGTTTCCTGTCCTCCATCATGATATTAGTCACTGCCTTCTTCTGGGTCTGATGGACAAAGCGGCAAGAGATCTCAGGGAAGTTTAGGAAGAAGACCACGAAGAGGAGACGACTATCGATGCAGCACAATAAACCAAACACCACTACGAACAAAACCCTAACACAAGAAAATCAAGATAAGTGATAGGAGTAAAGTGCAGACCTCCATGGTTGCCTCTGACGCCGATCTGATCTCTCTGGTCAAGCTGAGCCCCTCTTCTCTAGAGACAAAGAGCAATGAGGAAGAAGATTAAGCACGATCGGAGGTCGTTTTTATAGCCACGATCTTTGAACACGCCCGAGTTGTCACCGACCCTAGGCAATAGACTTATCGAAAATGAACTTCTTATTGGAAGCTTCGAATCCAGTTGTCCGGAGGTCAACTCTGTGTCTGAACCGTGTAATATTTTTCAAGATGTTTCTATATCTTCTTCGAAACTTTAATTGAGGTGCTCTTGAAAGTAAAACCCATCTTCATAGAACTGTCTCGATTACACTAGAGAGATCGTGGAGTTGAGATTCTTATTTGCTAGTGTACTCGGTCAACAAGTAAGATCCCGTACCATGTTATACATGAATTGTCGTATCACATTTCATTTGAATTGCCAATGCATCGAATTTTTTAAGGTGTCAGATTTTGAATTTCGTGTGAAATGTTTTATCTAATTTGTTATGTCATGTCGTTTATCATGTCAATTTTTTATTTCAAATTTATCTTGTCATGTCATGTCCCATCTAATTTTTCATGTCGTGCTACTTTCATATTCCATTGAAATTTCAATTGTCGTGTCATGAAAGTTCATGTTTGACTAGACATTTTAATTTCCATATCATTTGACTTGAGATTTCGTATTGTATGTTATTCATTGCTATTTTTTCTATTATTGGTTTTGGTAGGTCACCCAAGATCTTTGTTATCCAATTGAAGCCGCGTCATATTCACTCGGTGGCGATGAGCATGGTTCTCATAGTCCCACACGACACGCCGTACTTGGAGTCAAATAGTCATACATAACGTGCTGTCATATCCTAGTAATTTCGCTCGACGTCTTCTAGATAGAGATGACTAATGTAGGAGTTTTTCCTTAGCAGTTAAGCAATTTTACAGATCTATTTGATTAGTTGTTGCATAATGGTTTTTCTAGAAACGAAGTTTCAATCGGACGGTCCAAACAAAATTGAACTTACCAAGGCTTCGAATTGAAAGGATGACTCCTGTTTGCTAGGCTTTAAATACAAAGGATTGCCAAAACGTCCTTAGACCAAAAACCAAAAAAAAAGAATAATGCCTCATGTATATAGGGTTTACTTGGGCTCATAACTATCATTGTATTGAAATGCACGCATGAGTTGTTTTAGAATAGGTCGCACATCGGAGAATTGGTATAGTGTAAATTAGTTAATTATCCTAGTTAGCCCACATTTGATTGGTTTAAGTTTTTGAGTGAATGTGAATCTAATTAAATACGTTGATGAGCTTGGACTTGGACTTCCTTTTGACAATCTTCCTGATTGAAGGTAGCAGATTTCCATTGCCCACTCCCAACAAATGATATCAGAACCGATGATTAATTGATGACCCACTCCCAATGTATATTAGTGTTTGGTAAATCTCTCCAGGAAGGAATTTGACTAATGCGGTTTTCTATCAGGCAAAAGAGACCGAGAGCGAAGGTGGTCCCGATGGTAGAGGTACCTGAATTAAAGTGAACAAACGTAACATTGAGCTTACACATGAGAGAAAGATTGTTTAAATGTACGTGTGAGTTGTGTTAGAAAATGTCTCAAATCAAGGAATTGATGTGGTGTGAATTGGTTAATATATCGTAGCTGGCCAACAACTCATTAACTTAAACTTTTGAATAAAGTGGGCTCAACTAGATATATTGACGAGCTCTTGTTTGGGTTCTCTCTAAGTGATTTTGCGAGATGAAGATATCGAGCTACAATTGCGCTCTCTGAACAAATCGGTCGCCAATGATAATAGTCATGAGTAGTTTACATAGTGATAAGTAGACCTGTCAAAATGGGTCATAAATTCATTTCTTAACACATATTCAATGAGTTGGGTTTTTATATGGGTTAGTTATATTTAGTAAATGGGTTATAAATGAGTTTAGACCCAACTCTATAGGTTAGAAATTGATTTAATATGGGTGTTAAATGGGTTCACAGTCTACTTAGAGACAACCCATATCTATGACCCTCTCTTCACTTTCTCTCTCTCTCACTTGATCTCGCGATTACTCACTCCGTACTTTCATCTTAGTTTGGGTATGAGTTTTCCTAGATTTTGTTAAATATAAAAGTGTTTTACTAATACAGGTAAAGTCGTGTATGGACCATGTCGGGTATGGGTCACTATATTCGTATTACATAACAATGGGTCAAAACGGGCTAAATATGTCAATTTGGATCGCACCATTTTCGGTCCTATCCAAACCCAACACAATCCAACCCAACTCACCCATTTGACTGGTCTAAAGATAAGCAATGATTATGAGGCTACGAGCCACCAAGAATTCAATATGGCCATGATGATTTGCACAAGCGTATATATATGAGGATTGATCGAGATGGAATTCGTCATGTCATGAAAAATCGAACAAAATTAATCCATGCCACAACGAACTAATCCTCCCTAGGATTCACGTCAAGTTGCATAGCGATAAAGCGCTGTGATATTCAAGGTCCAGAACTTATTAGGCGCACAGATATTTCACAGCATGGTCGAATTAAGCTTTCTATATCATATCAATAGAAGACTATATATGTTTCGTTAATCATTGGGGTTAAACCAAGAACTTTTTGTTCGCAAATTATATTGTCTAAGTCTGTAATAGTTGGGTGTGAATATCTTGGAAAGAACACCGAAATGCAACGTGCAGCAAGATGCAATTTAAGTCAGAGAGACCAAGTTGATTAGCGTTCGAGACCACGAGACCAAATTATCCGATCCCTTTCAAGGTTTTCGGAAAAATACTATTCGACCACATTGCTCTTTTGGTTTTCTGACTAAATAAAAGTTCCTTGCGATTTCCTTGCTTGTCTTCGATTATTTGTCTACTCGTTGTTCTAGTAATTCCAATCTTGGAAAGCCCTCGAGGCTTTAAAGCATATTAAAATCCATTAGCTTTCGATTTGACGTCAAATTTGGTACTTTGGTTGGCCATCGATGAATTTCGATTGAATCTTAATCACTTAAACCATTGAATTTCTAGCAACCGCAACTTAACAAAAACTCACGTAAGACACTCGGATTATTAGCCTCGAGAAGTAAAGCAAAACCCACGAGAAGGAAATACTCACATCAAGGAAAGGAGATAATTCGAATTATTATCTTCTTTTCTTTTTTCCTTTTGGAGAGGAAGAGAGAGATATTTGAGTTTCATTAGGAGGCTATTGAAATTTTTATGTGCTATTTTTCTTGATTGTCTTCACAATATCGAATGGATAATGATATCTAAGATGTTAACTAATCCACCATGTACTACTTTTCTTGATTCTTTTCATTGACAAAGTTCTTGACTCTTTTTATATATTTATCAGACTGTTTTTATTTACCGGCATCCGGTCAACAACGTTTGCACTAAACGTTAAAGAACAACCTTAATTTGGCCACACAAGAATGATGGACCAAATATTATGGATTCATCAGAAAACATGAAAAATAAAAAGAGGAAAATATAGTGAATTTAGAGGTGAATATGTATGAGGGGAGATCTTACCAAAAAAAAAAAAATGTATGAGGGGAGTCTTGAGGTTCCAATTGCATCTAATTTATGGCAAGCTACAACATCCATCAAAACGGCATGCCTTTCCACATACGAGAAGTGGGGTCCTTTTGAACCAGCAACACCTGCAACCTACAAATATACAACACCCAAATGACCACTTAAATAAATTCTAAAAATGGAAAAAAAAAAGTTTACAATCGGTAAAAATAAAAGGACAATATGTGGTGTCCATATTTTATTATTTAAAGTATGGACAAACCATTTGTTCCAAAAGATTAAATCTCACGAAAATGCCTTTTGAGCAAATTCTTTGGAGAAGGAAAACGCCACATAAGCAATGATTTCAAGAGTTACACTTCATGGATGAATCCAATTGGATCTTGTTGGAAATTGTGATCTATTTTCTAAATCTAGAAACTACTTGCTTAATGATGAAGTCAAGAACTTGAAGATCCAGCTGCAACTATTTAACATTTAGCTAGCAAATTCTTACCAAGAAATCTAGAGAACGTGCAGCAAATCTCCAGCTTGGAGGTTGTACGTGGGATGCAAGAAGAAGCAAAAGTTGAAGATGCAACTTGAAGTCAATAAGTGTGAACAAGGAATGTACAAGCAAGCATACAGCTTGCAAACTAGTAGAATCCTCTATGGCGGTGGTCATCATCTTTGAAAGAAAGGAAAGTGAAGAAAGGACTGAACGTGGGGAACAGGAAGTCACGTTGAAGAAGGAAAGCCTAGCTTAGTCGAACATTAAGGCTATAGAGCAATTCCACCAACTCTAGAGGCATTACTTGCCAACTCAGCACACACTTTTTCTTCTTTTACAAGATAGCCTCAATAAACTCCATATCATGTAGCTCCTACACCGACACCTCTTCCAAGTATTGTAAAACCAATTCTATAAACTAGTTAAACTATCCTTATCCCGTAAACCTTACCTATATTTCTCAAAGTATCCTATCCGTATTCATCCCTCGACAACAATTAGACCATATATGCATACAATTGCACACATCACAAACCATTGACTATCATTAGTATCAAAATCATGCTTTCGTGCAATCTAAATTTTTAACTGATCTTTTTCTTAATAGCTTAACTATTTTCATTTTTCCTACATAGAGAAAAATAAATAGGATTAAAACCTAGCTGGTCATCAAGTAGATACATTATTACCAGCTTGAGGAAGAACAGTCTGCTCCACTCTTTGAAATGAAGCAGCAGCTGAAGATGGAGTTGCCTAAAGGACAGAGGCCATCACTGTGAACATGAGCCATGAACATGCAATCACCATGCTCTTCTTCATCTCTCTCTCTCTCTCTCTCTCTCTCTCTGCACTTCTACACTTAGATCCGAACTGTTGATGCCCGAAGTCTCCAAACTCTAGCTTATTTATAGTGGAAAAGCTAGAACTATTCTCTTTTAGCATAGGATTCCATCTGTTAATCTTTTATGTATCTTTCGGGCAAGTGGAATAGACATTCCTTCTCTCTCTTTCAATACGAATTTGGACTCTAGCTTTATTTTAAGGCTGCGTTTGGTTGTTCAGATTTGGATTGGGATAGGACAGGATAAAATAGGATTAAAAATCCTCTAAAAATCCTCTGGATTGTACAAAATCCTATCATATGTTTGGTATAACCTGGATTGAAAATTTTTAAAAATCTTTAAAAATCCTCCAAAATATCTTTCTATGATCATCCTCGTACCTCCTCCACTCTTCACTCCTTCACTGTTTCGCTAATGACTAGAGGAAGCTCCTCTCTCCCAAGCCGTGATGTTGTTTTAGTCTCACATTCTTATTCCTGATAACATTCATACACATGGTGAATATCTAAGACTGACCCTTGACTCAATGGATTTTTGAAGATAGCATTTAATTTCTTAGATTGATTGTGCATATCTTAGATTACAGATTAATTGATTCAAACAATCCATAAAATTGGATACTTAGTCAGTAAAATAGGAAAATGTCATCTTGTATATTATTTCCTATTTTTTTGTTTCCTTGTACTATATATACACATACAAATGCAGAGTAATACAATTATTATTCCTCCAAATTTTTCCTTTACATTCTGTCATGGTATCAAAGCATTCGTTTCTGTCCTAGCTTCCGCAAAAGATTTCATGATTGCCTCTGGTCGGTCTTCTAAACTTGTTGCTGCAAAACACGACCTGCAAAACAAAAGTTAGCACCCCGGGTAGGAATCCACATATTCCTTTATCGACAATACCATTCAAAAGAACCAGAATTCAAGTTACGGTGATAACCGCGATCCGGACATACCTGCCTTGGAGGAACCTTCCAATTCAACCCAAAACCAGGATTTGGATCACATTGATCCGACTCAAGGGGGGGCAGACTTCCGTCCAATATTCCCCTAGTCCTGTTCAATATATCGGTCTGGTCCAATGGCCACAAGTTCACTGGTTCCCTGTACCGGGCCAATAGACAGCCGGGCCAAATCAACCATGGGTCCAGCAAGGCTCGTCCGGACAAGAAGCAACTGTTGCCTTTGGAACTCAGCCCAATGGAGGTGGGCCGGCTCCTTTTGCCTCCGGGCTAGAGAGCCGAGCCAAACCCTACAGGTTTAGGAACGACCTCCTGCCCATTTTTTCAACCTTTTGAGTGAAGTCGACTCAACTAGATATGCCGACGAGCTTTGGTTTGGGCTCCCTCTTGATGATTTCGTTAAGTGAAGGTATTAGGTTGTCGTTGCGCGCTCCAAACAAAATGGTCATCAATGATAATAGTCATGACTAGACAAGTTAAACGGATGGATCGGGTTAGGTCATAAATGATCCCATCTAAGTTGACCCATTAACCCGTTTATAACCCATTTATTTGTAATGTATATATCCCAACCCATACCTGACCCAACCCATATTGCTAAAACACTTCTATAATTTACCCAATCTATGAAAATTTGTTTCTTATGACTTTTTTTAAAAATTATACTCCTAAAACATTTTCATACAATACAAAGCTAGTGAAGAATTTTTATATTTTTTTTTGAAAATTGAGATTTTGTTTGTTACACAAAGAATGCAACATTTCTAGAAATTTTCCATGAAATCATTATCCAAAAAAATAAAAATAAAAAATTACAGTGTTTGGCTGAAACTTGAAAATGAACTAGAAAATATTTTTCGATATTTTGAATATAAAATCTGCTTTGATTTTACTTCGTGCATTTATTTAAATAATTTTTATTTTTAATATAATTTTTAATTATTTTTTATTTTTATTTTTATTTTCTTTTTTCTTTTTTCCTTTATTTTTGGCTGGTGGCCGACCATGGCGACCAGCCACGGGCAAGAACAAGCTTCGCTGGCCTCCGGCGACGTCGTCCTTCCCCTGTGGTCGGTCACTAGCTGAAAATAAAGAAAAAAGAAAGAAAAGAAAAGAAAAAGAAAAATAATTATAATTATAATTTCGATTTTTTAAAAAAAATTTATAAAAAGGGAGAAAATATGTGTAAGCCTAATGGGTGGGTTAGAAATGGGTTCTACACTCAACCCATTTGGACCCATTTATGTTAAGCTTAAAACTTGACCCATTTAAGATGGGTTCTTCAAAATTGTAGTAACCCATATTTGACTAATTTATTTTTTAAATGAATCATATATTGGTTGAAGACCCATTTTGACATATCTAGTCATGAGTACTTAACATAGAGGTAAGCAATGATTATGAGCCACCAAAAATTTAATATACAGTGTTTGTCTTCCCGAAATGTTGGTGTTTGCAGCACTACTCAGGCAAAAATAAGGTGTCAATAATATGGACACGGTGATTTGCACGAGCGCATGCATACGAGGATCCATCGAGTTGGAGTTCATCATGTCATGAAAAATCGAACAGAATCAATCCATGCCGCGACGGAATAATCCTCCCTACGATTCACGTCAAGTTGCATAACGATAAAGCGCTGTGGTATCCAAGGTCCAGCACTTATTAGGCGCACAGATATTTCACAGCAGGGTCGAGTTAAGCTTTCTATATCATATCAATAGAAGACTATATATGTTTCGTTAATCATTAGGGTTAAACCAAGAAGGTTTTGTTCGCAAATTATATTGCCTAAGTCTATAATAGTCGGGTGTGAATATCTTGGAAAGAACACCGAAATGTAACGTACAGCGAAATGCAATTTAAGTCAGGGAGGCCAAGTTGATCAGCGTTCGGGACCAAATTATCCGATCGTTTTCAAGGTTTTTAGAAAAATACTATTCGACCACATTGCTCTTTTGGTTTTCTGATTATATGAAAGTTCCTTTCGACTTCCTTACTTGTCTTCAATTATTTGTCTACGCATTATTGTAGTAATTCCGATCTTACAAAGTCTTTGAGGCTTTAAAGCATATTAAAATTCATTAGCTTTTGATTTGAAGTCAAATTTGATACTCTATAGGCCATTGATTAATTTTGATTGAATTTTAATCATTGAAACCATTGAATTTTTAGGGGAGAAGAGCACTACAAGTGCCAAAAGTTGTGTACGACGCTCACTTTGGTACCAAAAGTATTTTTTGGATCACTTTAGTGCTAAAATTGTTGAAAAACGATCATTTAAGTGCTAATTTTTTTTTAAAAACGATCACTTAAGTGTCAACTCTAGTGCCGTACACAACTTTTCGCTTGAAATCCAACGTGGCATTTTTTTTATTAATTTCTGAAACTGACGTGGCTCGCCAGAGTTGGCACTTAAGTAATCATTTTTCAAAAATTTTAGCATTTAAGTGATCCAAAAAAACTTTTGGCACTTAAGTGATCGTTTTTCCTCCGATTTTGGCACTAAAGTGAGCGCCGTACACAACTTTTGGCACTTCTAATGTCCTTCTCCCGAATTTGTAGTAACCACAACTTAACAAAAACTCACGTAAGAGTCTTGGATTATTAGTCTCGGAGGAGTAAAGCAAAACCCATGAAAAGGAAATACTCCCATCAAGAAAATGACAAATATCAAATTATTATCTTTTTTTTTCACGTTTTTAGAGGGACAGAGTCACAGAGAGATAATCGAGTTTCATTAGGTAGTGAAATTTTTATGCACTACTTATCTTGATTCTTTTTACAATAATGAATGGATCACGATATCTAAGATGTTAATTAATTCAAATTGACAAAGTTGTAGATCGATACCGTTTCATCACAAAGTTCTTCACTCTTTTTATACATTTATTGGACTGTTTTCATTGAGCCACGTCTGGTCAACAACGTTTGCGCTAAACAATTCCCCTCAAATTTATTGTAAGGAACAACCTTAATTTGAGCACACAAGCATGAATGACCAAATATTATGGATTCGTTACAAAACATGAAAAATCAAAAAGGGAAAATAATAGTGAATATAGAGGTGAACACGTATGAGGGGATCTTGAGGAAGCAATTGCGTCTAGTTAAGGCAAGCTACAACATCCATCAAAACAGCATGCTTTTCCACATACGAGAAGTGGAGTCCTTTTGAACCAGCAACACCTGCAACCTACAAATATACAACACCCAAATGACCACTTAAATAAATTCTAAAAGAGAAAAAAAAGGTTCACAATTGGTAAAAAAAAATGAGAATCTGTGGTGTCCATATTTTATTATTTAAAGTTTGGACAAACCATTTGTTCCAAAAGATTATACCTCACGAAAAGGCCTATCGAACATATTCTTTTGAGACGGAAAAAGCCACATAATCAATGATTTCAAGAGTTGCAATTCATGGATGAATCCAAATAGATCATTTCTCAATGGCTTAACTATTATCATTTTTTCTACATAGAGAAAAATGAAGATGGAAAAAGAGGACGATTCTTGTGAATTCCTCTACAAAACATAATACAATATAGTCAAGTCAAGTAAAAGCAATTTGTGGGTTGAAAGTGAAATAAGAGTAAAAGCTAGCTGGTTATATAAATCGAAATATAAATCTAATTATCAAGTAGATACATAATTACCAGCTTGAGGAAAAACAGCATGCTCCACTCTTCCAAATGAAGCAGCAGCTGAAGTTGCCCAAAGGACAGAGGCTATCACTATCAACAGAAGCCATGAACATCCAATCACCAAGCTCTTCTTCATCATCTCTCTCTCTCTCTCTCTGCTCTTCTGCACTTAGATCTGAACTGTCAATTCCCAAAGTCTCCACACTCTAGCTTATTTATAGTGGAAAAGCTTGAACTATTTCTCTTTTAGCATATATAGGATTCCACTGGTTCATCTTTCATGTCTCTTTCTGGCAAGTGGACTAGACATTCCTCCTCTCTCTTTCAGTACGAATTTGGACTCTAGCTTTACTTTAAGGAGTTAAGATAGAGCCTCAACTCAATGGAGTCCCCATTGTTGACATATATGCCTACAGAGTACAGATCAGATCTTATCTCTAGAGAGATATAAAGTACAACCTCATCTTTCTGTCCCGTGTGGATGAAGAATAACACACTTACTCTCAAGTCTCAATATCTAAATAATGTAATTGGCGTAGTGCTAAATGGAGCCGACAAAACGTGCCCCCATCATAAAGAGTCTTTATGATGGGGGCACGTTTTAAATACAAATTAACCACAAAAATACGTTTTAATCAATGAAGGAAATAATTAGTCTTAAGATGAAAAATTATACTTAAACAAATATCATTTGGAAACACGTCCGAGATAAAGACACTTTTTAAAATTTCAAATATTACTTATTCATGAACTGTCATGCCCCGAACCCCATCGAGCGCACGACACCCTCCACTGGTCGATTAGCACGATATCCCAGGGTATCGCCGACCTCAAATTTCCATCAGAGATTTAAATCGTCAGCGGAAACCACAAATCACCCGGACAATTTGAAACTGGGAAAGATCAGGGAGAATAAACATATTCTTTTCTCATTCACACTTATACTATAATATTCACAATTTTACAAATCATAATATACATGTGCACACCATACTAAAACCTCAAAGATAAAAAGGATCGATGACCTGACATTCAAACCTCAAAAATGGTACTTTCCAAAAACCTCCTATTCCAAACCCTTACTCTAGCCCCCACGCCCCTTACTAGGCGTCCATTCTGAGTCTGACTCCTCGTTTTCGGAATCCGAACTCTCCTGATCTGTCTGTTCCTATGAAGACTCCGATTCTGCCTCGATCTCTATCGGATGATTGATGTCACCCGACTCAGCTGGAACATCATTCTGATTCTCCTCTCATAATCCCTCGAAGAAATTAAATTCCGGCACATAGTTAGGATCCATATACTGTTCATATGGGAGTATGTAATCCGGTTCCTCCTCAAGCTCCTCAGACTCGTCAGGATCGTTCTCGGGTTCTGCCTCGAGCTCTACCCCCTCTGGTTCCTCCTTGGGAATCGGTTCTAAATCTATATCCATTGGGTCGTCCCTAGCTTGTGATACTTCTGGTTCGGGTTCATGTTCAGCCCCTGACGATACTTGCGCGGCCGACGTCGGATGCATTCCTGACTGGGCTAGACTAGTCTTCACGCTGGTCAACTCACCATCAATAGGGGGTATTGCTGATGGGTCCCAATCACCAACTAAGTCAAACGGGACATCAAAACCCCTAACGGGCCCGAACTCATCCCCGTCAGCATCCCGGAAGAACCAGGCCGTATATACATGGGTTTCCCATAAGGGTAATCCTACGTCTACAAAAATGGTAGTAGTATGCCTAATCCAAGTCACGTTATCTAGAATAGGGAATTCTGCAACATCATTCTCGGTGTGCACTGGTACTCCAAAATATACTGGGGGCGGTGGCGGA